>CM060606.1:27914776-29114776 GCA_030578255.1 Tiaroga cobitis | reverse complement strand
AATGCCTTGTTGATTCTAGAGGTCAGAGGAGAATGGGCCGACTGATTCAAGCTGATAGAAGAGCAACTTTGACTGAAATAACCACTCGTTACAACCGAGGTATGCAGCAAAGCATTTGTAAAGCCAAAACACGCACAACCTTGAGGCGGAGTGGCTACAACAGCAGAAGACCCCACCGGGTACCACTCATCTCCACTACAAATAGGAAAAAGAGTTTACAATTTGCAAGAGCTCACCAAAATTGGACAGTTGAAGACTGGAAAAATGTTGCCTGGTCTGATGAGTCTCGATTTCTGTTGAGACATTCAGATAGTAGAGTCAGAATTTGGCGTAAACAGAATGAGAACATGGATCCATTATGCCTTGTTACCACTGTGCAGGCTGGTGGTGGTGGTGTAATGGTGTGGGGGATGTTTTCTTGGCACACTTTAGGCCCCTTAGTGCCAATTGGGCATCGTTTAAATGCCACGGCCTGAGCATTGTTTCTGACCATGTCCATCCCTTTATGGCCACCATGTACCCATCCTCTGATGGCTACTTCAAGCAGGATAATGCACCATGTCACAAAGCTCGAATCATTTCAAACTGGTTTCTTGAACATGACAATGAGTTCACTGTACTAAAATGGCCCCCACAGTCACCAGATCTCAACCCAATAGAGCATCTTTGGGATGTGGTGGAACGGGAGCTTCGTGCCCTGGATGTGCATCCCACAAATCTCCATCAACTGCAAGATGCTATCCTATCAATATGGGCCAACATTTCTAAAGAATGCTTTCAGCACCTTGTTGAATCAATGCCACGTAGAATTAAGGCAGTTCTGAAGGCGAAAGTGGGTCAAACACAGTATTAGTATGGTGTTCCTAATAATCCTTTAGGTGAGTGTGTGTGTGTGTATATATATATATATATATATTACACATATACACACACACACACAAAATAAGGTCCCACTAGTTAACATTATTTAATGCACTAACTTAAAATATATGTTAAAAAAAATTTGTGTGTGTATATATGCATATATTTTTGGGTATGTATTTGATGTATATAGAACGATGTATATAGAATTTAGGGGTGTTTCTTCTGATACATTTTGAAATTCCTGATGCCTTTTTTTCCCATCTAAGTGGAGGAATCCAGCACAGAAGGAAGAACTGAAGGAGAAGAGGGTGGGGGAGATGGAGGGAATAAAGGAGAAGGGGAAAGAGGGATCAGCGCTCCTCTTGTGCTTTCTCAGGAACGCATGGAGGAGGTGCAGAGGAGACTGCAGGCTCTTGAGGAGCATCTGAAGAGACTGCAGGTGAGGAGGAATCAATTGTATTTGTGAAATCGAACTGTCAGCTCTTCAGTTCTTGAAGAGGAAGAGAGGAGTAATAGGGCTCCATCCGAGTGAGGGGAAGCTGAGAGAGTTGTCCTTACTAATATGTATCTCTGTTGTTCTATTTGTTCCCAGGCTGTTGAGGAGGACCATTATAAGTTGCAAGAAGCTCTTGCTAAATATTCACTTCAGGCTGGCCATTTCCACTGAGAAACATCCTATCATGCTGTTAAAAGGTACAACCACATACTAAATACAATACTGTAATCTTTATTTTTATATAGTGCCAATCTGTTTTTTGTAAGTATAGCAACTCTGTTTCTATCATCTGTCCTTTTTGTCCTCAGATCACTGTATGTGCTGGACTTGGGACTTGCTTTCTGGGAATTCGCTGATTGACTAATGCTGCCTGAATGTTCCTGCTCTATCTCATCTCTCTTCTCAACTGTTCTTTCAGAAGATTGACAGCAGGCCTCCAGCAGTTTCCATACCACTGAGAAATGAAATGAAGTGGGTGTTGAGAAATTATAGTGATCATTGTGCATGAATGAGTGTGTATGTGTTTCTGTTGAGAGGTGTGAGAGAAAGTCTTTCCAAAAAATGCCAAAGAAATGTGCAACATCTAGAGAGATATCAGAGCGAAACGCTAAGTGTGCATGTGGAAGCGTTATAACATGCCATACACAAAGATTAACCTGTCTAAGCATGTCAAAAGTAATTTAGTACCAAAAAACTATCTATATTCATAGAAAAGTATAGTGAATGCAATCTGATGCATATGAAGCCTACTGCTCAGACTGTAGTTCAGTCAGGTTTTCAAAAAGTTAATTTAAACAGATAATGTGCCCTTTCATATTTCTTTTTGCCATTTTTTTAAGATCATGTTCGCTCATCTTAATATTTATTACCATACACCATTACATGCATTTTAAAAAATTACAGATATTGAAATGGATAAATGCAGAGTATTGAGTCTTTTGTAACATGCATTGGCCAAACTGTTGTAAAATGGAGAGTGAAAGCATAGAAAATCCTGTTTTATTTTGTTTTTGTTACATGAAGTTACGCTATTGCTATGTGAATGAGAAAATAAATGCTTAGTAGGAGATATCGATACATGGTTGAGGAAGGGAAGTAGAGAGCAGGTTTGGGGACGCTAGGCTTGCTTTAAGTTAAGTCTAACCCTTCTGCAGTGAAACCAGGCAAGTTCTGATGTTGAGAGATGCAAGACTTGACGTGGCAAAGGTTTGATGTTGAGAGACGTCATCAGGGTTTTAGGAAATATGCATAATATTACGTAGAAGTTTGAATGTAACTAATGCATGATACAGACCAGCTTGTAGGTACATCCACACTTCAGTGTTATAACATATGAAGCATGCACAATATATAACATTCTTTGACCAGGGTGTTGCAAATAGTACTGTGGTAATTCTACACAGAACTGATGATAATCATCACACATTGCCAATTTGTGAGCCTCTATGCAAATTCTTCATGTGGTGTGGCTGTAACAGGCTTCAGCCATTTCGTTTATTTCAGGTTTAAATGTTCTACATTTAGTTACAAGTTGGATGCAATGGATATATAGTCTTGGTTTGCAAAGAATATAACTTTATTTCATTTCATTGTTCTGTACATTTCAATAAGCAGGACCAAAGAGATAATAGCGGAACAAAGTTTAGATATAAAAAAAAACATCTTTGTTTTGCATAGGGAGGTCAGCTGTAAATTGGAATGACTTACTGAGTTTAAAGGGGGGTCTAGTCTCCCACCCCTTTCCAAACTATAAATGTGGTCGCCTTAGCTGCTGGATCAACCCACAAAATGGTGAAGTGGATGGATTGGCTTGTAAATGTGTTGCTGTATCAATTATAGGGCAGTATCCTGGATTTCATTATCAGTCCATGTTTTGCAGCTTTAGGGACCAGCTTGTTCTCTCCTGCTCTCACATCTTAGTAAATCAGACCACAGAGGATCAGGCAATTGCAGGGGCTTAAAAGTGTTATATCTCAGCGTTCAAAGACAGGGACACAAACAGTAGGTTTTCACACCAGTACTGGAATTATTTTCATGTATTCATGATCACTGATACAGGTTTTTCTGCCCCCGACCAACTGTCAAATTATTATTTGACCTTAATTTGTTACATAGTGTGATTTATATTCACATTTAAGTTGTAATTTTGTTGTCTATTCTGATATATGTAAGGCCTTGTTTCCTTTTCCCTCTCTTTGCTTAGCGGTTTCCCTTCATAACAGTCAAAAGACTTACTGTAAGACTTATGTACAAGGTGGATCACCAGAAGTCTTTCTTACTGGCCAGCAGTGTTGTTTCTAGTACACATCAATCATATAACTTTTTCTTTCTTTTTTCCCTTTTAGATGTAACAAATGATAATGCTTAAAGTTTGGTAATGAAACTATCATGGTGTGACATCTGTTCTACCCACTTTACTTTCCTACAGTCTTTTTGCGCAATTTTTTTATTCGCGATTGCTTGAATGGGTGGTTCATTCATTCTCTTCGATTCTGTTGTCTTGATTTTCTTTGAAAACGATGTAATTACAGTACTATGCATTGCCTATTACAATTAAGGGACTGAGAGAGAGACACAAAGTACATCATTGACCATACTAACTATAAAAGGCTTCACTGAATTTCACTTTTATGGCAGGAGCCATGTGGAATTTACCACAATTTAAACATTTTAAACTCAAGTCATTTTCAGACTGAACCTTTGATATCCCTATGAACTCTTTATAATGGGTAAGACTGGGTCATTTCTCTCTTATCCCTTAAACTTTTCATGTGTATCTGTCACATATACGCATATATAGTGATATATCTGTATGTTTACATCTATTTATAGGGTGCCTTGTGCAAAATTGGGTTTGTTGACATGCCCTCTCTTCATTTAGCGATTTTCAGTTTTAAATGCAAACCCCTTGTTCTTTAAAATGGCTGAGTGCTTAGTACTGAGTGCTCTGTTGGGTCTTTTAAAACCTCAGAATTACATAAAAGAAAGTCATAGACTCAGTGTACAGGAGTCCACTTGATACAGGCATTCCATTGCTGTCTGTCTATATAATTGATTATGCAAGGACTATTCTGTGTATTTGGGCTTTGATTTTATATGTAAGTTACTTAAGAACAATGTAGGTACGTTTTTTTTTATTATAATTTTCTTTTCTTTCTTTTTTTTAAATAAATGATCAAAAACTACTTGCTTTTATTGTCCTCAATTTCTGAAGCATTCGCTTTATATTAACAGATTAGCTCGTTATCCAAGAAAGCGTGTGTGTGTGTGTGTGTGTGTGTACCACAAACTGAAACAGAAGAATGGGTGGGTGTAGATGATACAGGAAAGGGAGACAAACACTCAGACAGTAAATTAACTTGCGAGCAGCTGTAGGTTTCTTCAGTTTGTCTGGTTTATTGGAGAAAATGGAGTTCGGACTGGTCATTTTGTTGTGTTTCTGGGCAGGTGGGTGTTTAACATGCATCTAATGTGTTTATGTAGCGTTGATTTTAATGTGGAATGTTAATATTTTTTCAGCATTCATTATAACTTAACTGGTTCTAAAGTAATTTGGGCTTTCTTTGAGCAAAAGATTGTAATCTAAAGTTACAGTTTTTAGACAGCATACCATTTTAAATTGATAATGAAACTTTTTTATCTTCTACAAAAGAACAAAGTACACAACATTTCCATCTGCACATCTTCGTTCTGCTTCAGTGAAGCTGATTTCCTCTCAGAGCAGCTGTTACAATTTGTATCTTATTACTAGCAGTGTGTAGGGTTTTTTTGTCACTTTTTTTTCAGTGTGACTTTCAATTTTAAAGGTCTAATTTAATTTTACACTGTATTGTGTAGCTTTTGACTGTATGAATCTAAGTCTTGTCTGTAAAGCATTATGTGGGTGGGAAGTGTACGGTTTAGTTAATAGATTTAAACATGCTGATATCATGTGGACTGAAGTGAATGCCCCCCGCTGGGGGAGTAAAGCTGTAGCCCACATTAAGCTGCTTTGATATAAGAAGTTTTTAATCACTTATGACCGTATCTTAAAGAAATCCCCACTGTGCACAAGTCACTGACTGTTTTAAACACTGCTTTTTCTGGTGTCTTCCACCCTCAATTAGACCATTTAATATTTAACTACTGTCATGTGGATTTTTGGTTTATTGTCCTTTGCATAAGCTGTTGCCAACGCTAAAGTAGAAGAAGAGCTGAAACTAGAGGCGGATCAGCTATTTCAGCGTGTGGCCGTCGACCGTGAAGCTACAGTCCGCTGCTGCTACCGTTGGAAGGAGAGCCCCAGCGTCACCTGGATCATGAATGTTCAGACCATCAGTGGCTCCACAACGGTCAGATATCTAAATCAGTCCGAGAATGTGACACCCATGCGAATGGAAGAAACCGATGGAATCAAATGCCATTCGCTGGTTTTCAAGAGCCTCCAACTCAATGATACCGGCCTTTACCAGTGTATATTGAATCATGGCTCACTTTACGCCTTTACCCATGGTACCTTCCTTCAAGTGTACAGTGAGTCAGATCATAGTTCTATGTTAAAGTATACTCAATTTTATTTCTAGTAATCATCGCACAAACCATTTCAGCTAATAACACTTGCTACTAGTGAAAAGTTTATGTAGGATGTTTTTGAAAGAAGTCTCATGCTTACCAAGATCCCATTATTATCCTACCTATAGTAAAAAAAAAAGTTTGATTGAGAAATAATATTATAATTTAAAATGCCTGCTTTCTATTATAATATACACAACCATTCAAACGTTTGGGATCAGTAAGATTTCTCGATAGTCTCTTATGCTCAGCAAGGCTGCATTTATTTGACCCAAAATACAGTAAAACAGTAATATTGTGAAATTGTTGCAATTTAAAATAACTGTTTTAAATATGTTTTAAAATATAATGTATTTCAGTGATGAAAAGTTGAATTTTCTGTTTCATTACTCTAGTCTTCAGTGTTGCACGATTCCTTCAGAAATCTATCTAATGTGATGATCTGGTGCTCAAGAACGTTTCTTATTATTATCAATGTTGTGCTTCAAAATATTTTTGTGGAAACAGTGATACATTTATTTCAGCATTCTTTTCAGGTCGGTTCAAAATAACTTTTATTTGAACTAGATTTTTTGTGTAACAATGTAAAAGTCACTTTTGATGAATTAAATGCATCATTGCTGAATAAAAGTACTAATATCTTAAATTTACTGCCCTCAAATTTTGAACAATAGTGTATAATACATACTGTACTGTATATAATTTAGGATTATGCATTGCAATGTAATATTGCACATAATTTGTTGTAGGCCCACTATTTATTCTTCGTTACATAAATATGATATGCAAGTCATAAACTTAACAATGCAAGTACTCAAGCTCTCTAAGAGGCTGCATTGTGCAATAATCCCCACAAATCATTTAATTGGCTGAGTTAGGCAAACACAAATAACCCATTCAATGACAAACCCAAATTCTACTCATTCATGCTAAGTTTGTGTTACTTACTGTAACTCTCCTTACATGTACACAGGCAAGATTTATTGTCAGATGAAGTAAACGTGTCAGCTCTTTTTTTTTTTTTCAGTTGAATTTTTCCCTGAAATCTTCTCAAGACAATGGTCCATTGTCAGGTTGATCTACTTGCAATGAAGTGCTCTTGTCATTCCTAAAAAAATGTCATAGGTTAAGACATTCTTTTTTATTAGAACCTTTGCATAAGACCTTGGACCTCAGTGAGAGTGTGAAGAACAGCATCATTACAGCAGAAGGGGTGTTGCTGCTGCTGTGTGTCTTGGTCCCTGGCACTATGCTGCTCTGTAAGGTCAGATATGTTGATTTAATGTTCATTCAACATATTAAATGTTGATATCAAATCTGCACCACACACAACAGTAAACAAACAAATAAAGTGATTCCATGAAGATCAAAGGTGTGCAACTTTTTTTTCTCTAGTCAAAGACGTTGAATGAACTGAACAGGAAGAAAGGACCGGAGGAGGAGAATATCTATGAGGTATGTCCATTTCCACTACATTTTCTTTTTCTTATTACTAACACACTGCTTATTTATGAAATTATTCACATATCCATCCATAGGGTCTTAACCTGGATGACTGCAACTCAGCTTACCATCAAATTCAACGCTCCAATCAGCAAGGCCCTTATCAGGATGTGGCCATCTGTGGAGAAGACATTCAGTTGGAGAAGCCATAGCTGGATCTGAAGAAACAGGGAAAGGGACCATTTGAATAGACTAAAGGGTGAACTCTGTGTATTATTTGTGATAAATTGCTTTTAATTGCTAATTGGTAATTTCAACATTTCATGAGCCTGCTGTCACTATGTCTTTGCATCATCTAACAGTTTGAAGATACGCTTGTTTGTGTCTTTCAGTGGTAAATCAAACATATCTGCTAATGATTTGAATAAATTGTATAAAACATTTGTGTTGCTTTGTGTGGATTTTGATGTAGGCCTATGTCACATTTAATGGGTGTCCTAATTAAGATTAATATAATAATAATATAGAAAAATAAATAATAAATTATTATTATAAAAAAATAACGACTCCACTGGATACTCAAAGTGACAACTAAATAGTAATACAGTAGACTAACTGGGAGAGAGAAACCTGGGATGTTTATTTATTTATTTACTTATTTTATTTTGACGTGACACATGTTGTAGGAACGTCACTTAGCTAAAAATGGGCAGCATGATGGGCGGTACTAGGAAGTAAGAACTATGTGATGGGTGCTTTGAGTATTCTCGGACGCGTTATTGGCTACAGATTTGAATGTGGGCGTGGCCGTCTGTAAGGTATATCCAGACATAACAGAGGTGGGAGGTAATGATTCGTGTTTGAGGAAGATGGCGTCTTCAAAGAAGTCTGGGAGCGGTGTTCTTGAAAAAACAGTAAACAGGAGGCGCTCGTCAAAGCACAAAGAAGCTCCAATAGGTATATTCTCTTTTAATAAACATAACCGCTTTTAAGGGGGAGGGGGGAAGCTGTCGCTTGTAAATGGCATCTGCGCTCCCTGTTAAATAGTTCCAGAAATGTCAAAAAGAAGATTACAACCCGACGCTCATTGTGTACAGTAATGCTGGACCAATGTACCACACCGTGTGAGTACTGGTATTTTCTTACTAATATGTAAACAGTCATTTTGAAATCTCTCAAGAGGCTGTAGCTCTAAACCTAAATGGTGATGGTTAACTTAGGTAAAACCTAAATGGTTCTAAGCTCTAAAATGGTTCAAACGTTTTAATTACGTTTGAACCATTTTGTGTAACTTAATGGAATAGGCTACATCGTCTACGCTAACTGTAAAACTGTAAGTTTGCTAGTGTAACGTTAGTGTATTCATTGATGACATGTCCACGTAAATTGATTACATTGTAAGACATTGATGTTAACTGTGCTTCCACTGTTCTTAGACAGGTGAGAATATACGTTTAAATGACCTGTGAGTATTTGCCTTAACTTTGCTGTAGTACATCAGGATATGCTTGACTCATGAATGGTCGAGACTGTGGATTTAAGCTTATAATGACAGTGTAGCCTATGTAGTAAGTGTAGCCTAGATGTTCTTAAATATTTTCACTTTAGGATTGTTGTGAAGATATGTTTTGACCTCAATTAAAACATATCTTAATTGAGGTCAAAACATTGCCCTTAATTGAGGTCAAAACAGTCAAAACAGTTAACTGTTTTGACTGTTTTCAAAAACCACTGTGGGCTTTCAAATAACCTTTTATTTAACCACTCTATTATTGAAATGGTACAATGAGTTCCCATGTTCTCTGTGTTGCAACGGCAGAGCATCATTGGCTGTTTAGTTTCAGGTTTTCACTATAGACCCCTGTCTTGTCCAGAGGATCAGTGTGAGGATTTGCCTTCTAAACACACTCAGCCATTTTAACTCGGAATTCTCAGATGTGCAGAAGAACCGAATGAAAATATTTGTAGTCTGTCTTGTACATTTCAATATTGAACATATCAGGCTGTTCACATTATGTATGTTTGGTATAAGTAAGTTGTGTCACTTGTTGTTGTCGTGTTTGGATCAGAGTGAGAGGAAACTCTTCACTGATGTCAGGACTATCATGCATTGTTTTCTTTTCCTGTTGAGATGATTTACAAAATAATCTGGGACAAAGGTCAGCTTCGATCCTTCCATTATTCCTTACGGCTAGCCAAATGAAAATGAATAAAGGATGTGGTTCTTGGTGCATGTAGAATAAAAAGAGAAAGTTCAGATCTGGTCAGTTTACTTTGGTTCTTGTCTTAATGTCCCTAACACAAATATTCTTAGTAGAAATGTGTGGTCCTCGACCCATGAGGATGGGAAATGCAAGTTAACTGTGAGAGCCTTTTGTAGTTTATAATAAAAATAAGCTTGCTTGTATACCATATCAAATCAGAAAAATTCAGATTTGCGAAAAAATAATCTCCACTAATGTACTTTTATAACTAAAATAGTGCAGACATTTTACATTACATGGGCGATGTGACACAAATTTGTTGTATGTGTATTGTAGCCTATATTTTAAACAATAATTAGGTACATTTCTAATTGTCTAGCCTACTATTTATATCAAAAGTATGCTTCTATTATGCGTAGCATTTAAATGTAGACCTACTTCTCATTTCTATCTAAGTCAGACATAATTCAAAAGACAGAGAACATCATCCCATGCTATTTTCTGTTGAGCTTTTTTTCTTTTAATTCCAACAAACAGTTTGCCCTTTGAAATTGTATAAAGAATTAATTTCCCCTTAAGAATTGATAGCTATAAGATTGGGTCTTTAACATACTCCCTTGTGTTATTGCTGCCATGCCATTAAACTTGGTGTATTGAAATGCATTCATGAGTTCATTAGACAGTTAATATATTCTCTAAGGTATACTATTCCATATTGTTTATTCAGTTTTTGAGTTTGCTAGGAAAAATGTAATTGATAGGGATGCATGATGTATCAGTATCATATTAGAGAATTTTTAATTTTACATTTTAAATTCCTTTGCTTTTATCTTACAATAACAGATACTATTTAAATTGTATTTTAAATAACATAAATCTAGTTCTCTTACGAGAGTATCTCTCATACTGCGTAATATCTTACGCTATGGGGAAAACCTCTTTTCCACGAGATATTGAAGCCAAAAATTATCCTTAATTTTGAATTAATGTAAAACGCTGTGCAGCAGCATGCAGACATAGGCAGGACAGCTTGCGCGCCTATTGGCTGCCCTGCGGCAACAGCAGCAGCCTATCGAGAGAGGCGCTGCGTGACACATATCCAATGGGGGCATTTCGCGCCCATTTCGTCACGTCCCGCCAGAAAGGGCGTGGTCTCGCCCTATAAATATAGCTCGATAAGGCTGGTACACTGATTTTCATCTCTTCAGCGAAGCACACGCATCGCTGGATCCGGAGTGAGAAGCCGCGCCGTCGACGCAAGCCTTTCAGCGGGACGAGCTCCTGGAGTCGCTGGCCTCGCTGCCTTCAACTGCCGTACCTGCTGCGCTTTCCGGCGTTCTAAGTATCCTTTTTATCCTTACTCTGCTGAGAGTGTTAGCTCGCTTACGTGACGCGACTTACACATCTCTTCACAAAAGATCTGCGTCTTTTTAAAGATGCCATCCTGTGGCTCGTGCCGCGCCCCACTCAGCGGCTGGGACCGCCATGTCATCTGCGTGTCCTGCCTGGGTGAGGATCACGCGGCTATCGCGCTCGCTGACGGCGGATGCCCTCATTGCGAGCTTCTGCCTATGGTGACTCTGAGGACTCGCCTGGCGTCATTCTCCGAGCCTTCACCACAGCCCGCCGTGACGCCGCGCCGCAAGAAGCGCTGCGCCCAGCGCGCTCCCGAGCTCTCTCCAGCCCGCCAAAGCTCGCCGGTTCGCCCGCCAGCTTCGCCGGCTTCGCTCGAGTCGCTCACTGACGGACAACGGCCGCCGTCTGCCGCCGCATCCGTCCACGAGTTCGCCGAACCCACCGAGGTGTGTTCTCTTCTGGCGTCTGATAGCGAGGATTGGGCGAGCTCCGTGGATCCCCCCTCCGCTAGCGTTTCCCACTAAACCACTGGGAAGAGAGCCGGCATTGAGTCTGAGCTGATGCGTCTGCTCTCTCAAGCCGTGGAGAACATCGGCCTCGACTGGGAGGCGCCCGCGCAACCGCCGCGCAACAGACTGGACGGACGCTTTCTCGGGAAAGACGAAGCCCCGTCAAAGTCCAGGCCCGCGCCCTTCCTCCCTGAGTTACACGAGGAAGTGACTAAGTCGTGGAACGCCCCCTTCTCCGCCAGGCTGCGTACCTCTGCCTCTGCTGCATTCTCAAACCGCGGCTAGCTTTATTTACGTTATAAGAAAGCTCCCCCGCCCCCTGTGGGCATGCGTCACCGGCGAAATGAGGAAAGAGTGTGTTTTTAGGCCGGACTAATCTCCATTTCTCAAACATTTCTCAGCTCCTCTTAGTTTGAGCGGCTGAAAATGTCAATATTGCAGCAATGAGCCTGTTGTATAACACGCACGCCTGCAAACAAACGCCAACACACACAAACTGTGATGACGCTCTCTTATCTGCTCGAGCTATTTTAAGCTTTTGTCGTTTCCCCCTGTGGCTCAGCGGCGAAACCCAAAGCCTTCGCACGGGAGGCCCGTGTTCGATCCCAGGTCTCGCAGCAGATAAAAATTTAGTCTCGCCGCGGCCAGACTCCACCAAAACTTCTCGCTCGTTCAGTTCCAAACAATGTGACTGTTCCAGTGTATTTCGCAGTAAACAAGCCGGCACCACAGCCCGCTTGCCTGCACACAAATGCCATTTTTACGGCGACCCAGATAAATCCCAAAAGAGTGTATTTTCTGGTATTCCGGCCACGGCCGATGGTGTTATGAGTGTTGTAAGAATGCCCACGTCTCAGTGCCCATTCCCACACACAGACACAGCCCGCCACAGTTCAGGGCTAGCACAAATAAAATCGACTCATGGCGATTGTGCAAAAATGTAGTGAATGTGCCCACGACACAGTGCCCACAAACACTACACGATGCGTGTCCCTCGTTTTCTGTAAAAACGGAACCGGCACACGTTCAGTCAGCACAAGCCGACGGTGTTCTCAGTGCAGTGAATGTGCCCGCCGTCCCGCGCCCACATTCCTTCACAGACACGCTCAACCCCACGGGGTCTGTCCCGTTTGCTCTCTCTCCACAACTTGTCATAGAGAATTTGAGCGCGACCAGGCTGCCCGCCGTGATCGGCGTGCCTCCCGCCTCGCACACTATAAACACAGTGTTTATCTCTCAGCACACCGAAGCTCTGCAGCCGCCGCTATGCCGCGCCCAGAGCCCGGATTTCATTCTACCCCTAGCTATTCACGCAGATGCGTGGGCAAAGCTTCCCGGGGTATCAGAATGGGTGTTGAAGACTATAAAAAGAGGCTATTCGCTACAGTTCGCTCAACGTCCCTGCCGTTACACAGCGCGAGTCGAAACCACGGTAAACAGTGAAGTATCACATCTACTTCGAGCCGAAATAGCGAAACTGCTCAGCAAAGGGGTCATAGAACCTTTATCTCAGGCTCAGAGCGAAGGGGGGCTATACAGCAGATATTTTCTGGTACCGAAAAAAGACGGGGGTCTCAGACCCATTCTAGATCTGCGACAGCTGAACAGAGTGTTTATGAAGCGCCAGTTCAGAATGCTGACAACCAGGAAAATCCTCGCGCAAGTGCGCCAGGGAGACTGGTTTATGTCAATTGATCGGAAAGACGCCGATTTCCAAATAGAAATAGCGTCACGTCACAGGTGATTCTTGAGATTCGCCTTCGAGGGCCAAGCATATCAATACACAGTCCTACCGTTCGGCCTATCCCTAGCACCCCGTACATTTACGAAGTGCATGGACGCGGCCCTTGCACCCCTGAGACTTCAGGGCATGCGAGTTTTGAACTACTTGGACGATTGGCTGATTCTAGCTCAATCACTCCCTTGAGTGTGAAGGTGGTGTCCACGGACTCCTTCACCTCGGGATGGGGAGCGCTGCTCGAGGGCAGACCGTTCTTCGGCCAGTGGTCAGAACGGGAAAAGCTCCTACGCAAATGCTGGCAGTCGACAACGCGCTATGGCGTTTTTGTCCCCAGATAAAAGGTCGCCACGTCTTAGTCCGGTCGGACAACATGTCAGAGCTGGCATACATAAATCACCAAGGTGGCGTCAGGTCCCGAAACCTTACAGGCTGACGAAACGCCTCCTGGTCTGGCCTCAGCACAACCTGCTTTCACTGAAAGCAGCGCATGTGCCTGGTCGCCTGAATCTGGGACCAGACCGTCTGTCCAGAAACAATGTCCCAGCAGGGGAATGGTCGCTGCACCTGCAGACGATCCAACTGCGGTGGGAGACATTCGGCACAGCGCAGGTGGACCTGTTCGCGCCCCAAGAAAACGCTCACTGTCCGAACCTTTTTCTCCAAGAGCAGGGATGCGCTGGCCCACGTATGGCCCCGCTGCCCCCTCTATGTTCCCCCCCCCCGTCTCGCTCCAGCCTCAAGTGCTGGAACGAATCAGGGAAAACGGATGCCCAGTGCTACTCGTGGCTCCGCTCTGGACAAACCAGAATTGGTTCCCAGTCCTAATGCGGCGGACCAGCACTGCCCAGTGGCCGATACCGGTGAGGAGAGACCTCCTCTCTCAGGCATAGGGCTCGATTTGGCATCCTCGCCCTCAATTATGGTCCCTACATGCATGGGCCATCAACGGGTACCCGCTAACCTCCCAGAGGGAGTGTTAAATACAATCACGCAGGCTAGAGCCCCGTCTACTAGACGGCTCTATTCCTTAAAGTGGTCAGTGTTCTCTGCCTGGTGTCAAGCTCAGGGCTTTTCACCCGCAGACTGCGGGGTTACGGAAGTGCTCTCCTTCCTTCAGGAGCTGCTGGATAAGGGCAGAACCCCATCCACGCTCAAAGTATACGTGGCGGCCAGAGCGGCGTGTGCAAAACCGACGTCTGGCCAGTCACTGGGGAAAACGACCTGGTCGTGCGATTCCTCAGGGGAGCTCGGAGGCTGAATCCACCCAGACCCCCCTCAGTCCCTGTGTGGGACCTTTCTACGGTTTTGGAAGCCATGAAAGATGCCCCATTCTAGCCAATCCATTTGTCAGACATGAAACATCTGTCTCTCAAAACGGTATTCCTTATGGCTCTCGCTTCAGTGAAGCGCGTAGGGGACTTGCAAGCGCTTTCGGTAAGCGCGTCATGCATGGAGTTTGGGCCTAATGACTCAAAAGTCATACTCAAACCAAGGCACAGGTACGTGCCCAAATCCCTCAACACACCGTTCAGGGCCCAGGTTATTTCCCTGTGCGCTCTCTCGGTTCATAACGAGGAGGAGGATGCGAGTCTCCTTTTGCCCTGTCAGGGCACTGAGAGCTTATGTGTCCCGCTCGTCTGCCTTCAGACAGACCGAGCAGCTCTTCGTTTTGTTTGGCGGACGATCCAAAGGACTGGCCGCATCAAAACAGAGCCTATCCAGATGGATAGTCGATGCCATAGCACTGGCTTACACTTCTAAGGGTCTGCAGTGTCCTTTGGGTGTCAGAGCGCACTCCACGAGAGGCGTGGCCTCGTCGTGGGCGTGATATGGGGGGTTACCTTGCAAGATATCTGTACGGCCGCGGGCTGGGCCTCGCCGTCTACATTTATAAGGTTTTATAACCTAGAGGTTCCCGCCTTACAAGCCAAGCTTCTGCCGGTATAGAATTCAGTTCTATCTGCCCCGCTATGTCGGCCCATATGCTGAGTTTTGCTTGTGCATCGCTCACTGGGCGATAACACGGCTCCATGGGTGTTGAATAACCTGTACTATTACCCAGTTCAGGCTGAACATGTTCACCCTGTCTGTGTGAAACACTTAACATAACTAGCTCCTATAGGATGCTATTTCATGGGGAATGATGCTTGCAGCCTCTCTTCTCCGACTCTCTGTGAGTCTATGGTGATTATGCACTACATGAGCCCCGGGCTACTGCCCTTGGGACTTTGGTGTCGGATCCCAGTACGTAGGCGTTTTGCATTGTGTTCCCCATAGCGTAAGATATTACGCAGTACGACGGATACTCTCGTAAGAGAACGTACTCGGTTACTAACGTAACCTCGGTTCTCTCTAGAGAGGGAACGAGTACTGCGTATCTTGCCGTGCATACAACAGCGCTGGTTCACTTCGGCGATGAAAACCAGTGTACCAGCCTTATCGAGCTATATTTATAGGGCGAGACCACGGCCTTTCTGGCGGGACGTGACGAAATGGCCGCGAAATGCCCCCATTGGATATGTGTCACGCAGCGCCTCTCTCGATAGGCTGCTGCTGTTGCCGCAGGGCAGCCAATAGGCGCGCAAGCTGTCCTGCCTATGTCTGCATGCTGCTGCACAGCGTTTTACATTCATTCAAAATTAAGGATAATTTTTGGCTTCAATATCTCGTGGAAAAGAGGTTTTCCCCATAGCGTAAGATATTACGCAGTACTCGTTCCCTCTCTAGAGAGAACCGAGGTTACGTTAGTAACCGAGTACGTTTTCTTCTGTTAAAATGCATTGTGATGGCTAAGTTCACTTGTAGCATTGATGGTTTTAAAATTAATTTTAGTGTTTTATTTTTTATTATTTTTAATATCAGCTATAACATAAAAATAGTGTTCTGTATCGGCTAATAGTTATCTGTATTGGTATCAGCGAGTCCCTAGTTATTAAATGTAATCTAATTAAACTAATGCCAACATTGTTTACTGTGTAGTTTTTTAGTTGGTCAGAAATACTTTTTAGTAATTAATGTTTTATACAGTGTGACATGCATATTACTGTTTCGCCATATGATGTAATACAACTATTGCCAAATCACATAATTGAAGTCGGTATGTAACCCACAACTTTTGTTGTAGCAATGACCAAAAAAACTAAATACAATTTTTAGAGGTCATTGTTTGTGTCAGATTTGGATCGTCCAGACAGTTAGGGTGAAGGTCACTGGCCAGTGTCCACCCCCTGCTGATACAACCAATAGATACAAAGGTTACGTGTGTGTGTGTGTGTGTGAGAGAGTGTGTGAGTGAGTAATTTGTTTTCATTGTACATTGGGTGAAAAGCCATCTCACCATAACAGGGACAGTTGGTATGGGAGAAAATAACAAAGCTGTTCTCTCCAGGGAATGAGAGGAATGAGAATAAAGGAAGGAGGAGTTTGCAGAAAAGAAGAGGGGATGAAATAGAAAGTGACAGAATGTCATGTCGTGATCTGAGGGGACGAACAGGTGGGAGGGAGGGCAATTGCAAGCGTCCAATCGAAACACACTATCTTACTGTCTTCCCCTTTTGTTTACCTCCCCCTTCCCATGTCTCTATTTTCCTTGCTCCATGGCTGTGCTGGTATTGAGGGGACAGGACGCACAAGGACTCCAGCATGAGTTCAGAAGAGGGTAACGTTCAGATTCTCCAGGGATAAGTCCCTGTGTGTTTTTGTGTGTGTTTTTTTTTAGGTTGCAGATTCTCACACTTAAGCTCCGCTTTGCTCCCTTGTATCCCTTACAAGTGTCTTGTTGCTCCTCTGCTGTGGGTTGTGTTGTATGCTTTATGGGTAAATTGTATTCATGTATTTTAGCGCAGTGTCACTTAAAAAGCTGGTGTCCTTGCAGTAGTTTGGCATAGCTGGCTAGGCCAGGCTTTGGCTGTATATGTTTGGATGAATTGAGAAGTACTCTCATTCAGAGTAGACACCATTGGGTAGGTTTGTTTTTCTGGATGCAGCTGTTTTCTTTCTTTGTGCTTTAATTTATTGATCCATTGGGATTGTGGTACTAATTGGAATGCATAGTCTTGATTGATAAATGTTCTACTTACTATCTTCTGTCCAACAACTGAATTTAGCAGTAGCAGTATCAATTTAACAGTAGCAAATAGGGATGTGCACAATGACTAACGTTACAGAAATTTTGCAACTGACTAGTCTAAATGTTTCTTACCACTGCAACCACTTGAGTGTCCCTAGTAGCAAATATACTCAATTTTCAGATATCTACAGTCATTACAGTTTTTTTTTTAAAGAAATGAATACTTTTATTCAGCTAGGATGTGTTTCATTGATCAAAAGTGCATTAATGATGTTACAAAAGATTTATATTTCAAATAAATGCAGTTCTTTCATCAGAGAATCGTGTAAAAAAAAAATTTAACAGGGTTTCCATAAAAATAATAAGCAGCACAACTGTTTTCAACATTGATAATAATAAATGTTTCTTGAAGCAGATCAGTATATTAGACTGATTTCTAAAGGATCTTGTGACCCTGAAGACTGGAGTAATAATGCTGAAAATTAGACTACTTTCAAAAATCTTACTGACCCCAAACTTTTCAATTAAAGTTATGTTATTAGTCTTAATGGAGTGACATGTGTTTATAGCTTTGTAGAATGAAACTACTACATTTACATAGCGTCACTCTTTACTTTTAGCAATTTTTAATAAAACAGTGTGGTGGCAGTTACAAGCAAATTAGATCAATTTAAATTATTTTCAGTTGCAATTGAGCTTAACTCATATATTAAACCTGCAACATTCCTCTAAAGTTAATAGTTTTTATAGATTTGTCAGCCTTTTTCCTTCATAAATGGGTCAAGAGCCTTGAATTTTTAACTGTAGAGTGTTTTCAGGTGTACGTGTGTGTGTGTTTTGCTGTGGTAAACTGGTTCTGGGAAGTCTTTCATTGAGTAAAGGGTTTGGGTGGTAGGCCTAGGTTCTCTTGTTGCACGTTTCCATAATGAAAAATTTAGATAATCTATGGACATGAGGTTCATTTAGTCAGTGCTCTACTAGCTTCTGAACTGAACCCCATCACAGCTGTGAAAGGTAGTTTTACAATAGTTGTTTGATTATATCTCAATCGAAGCAGTTTGAGCAGTGACACAGTAACATGCTTGGTTTCCCATGCAGATTAGGACACTCTTTCAGGTCTGGCTACAGCCTTTAGAATAAGGACAGGGTACAGAAATGGAAGAGAAGAGAGACAAGATGTATTGTTTGTTTTTGCCAATGAAGGGAAGATATCACTGCCAGTTAGAGAGGCAACATGGGGTAGTTTGTCAGTTGAAAAAGGGCGAGTTTGGAAAGTCAGAGAAGAGAATAACTGGACGTGTGATGGGTGGGGTTATCTGGGGTAAGGAAGGAGGAGTTTGCAGAAAAGAAGAGGGGATGAAATAGAAAGTGACAGAATGTCATGTCGTGATCTGAGGGGACGAACAGGTGGGAGGGAGGGCAATTGCAAGCGTCCAATCGAAACACACTATCTTACTGTCTTCCCCTTTTGTTTACCTCCCCCTTCCCATGTCTCTATTTTCCTTGCTCCATGGCTGTGCTGGTATTGAGGGGACAGGACGCACAAGGACTCCAGCATGAGTTCAGAAGAGGGTAACGTTCAGATTCTCCAGGGATAAGTCCCTGTGTGTTTTTGTGTGTTTTTTTTTAGGTTGCAGATTCTCACACTTAAGCTCCGCTTTGCTCCCTTGTATCCCTTACAAGTGTCTTGTTGCTCCTCTGCTGTGGGTTGTGTTGTATGCTTTATGGGTAAATTGTATTCATGTATTTTAGCGCAGTGTCACTTAAAAAGCTGGTGTCCTTGCAGTAGTTTGGCATAGCTGGCTAGGCCAGGCTTTGGCTGTATATGTTTGGATGAATTGAGAAGTACTCTCATTCAGAGTAGACACCATTGGGTAGGTTTGTTTTTCTGGATGCAGCTGTTTTCTTTCTTTGTGCTTTAATTTATTGATCCATTGGGATTGTGGTACTAATTGGAATGCATAGTCTTGATTGATAAATGTTCTACTTACTATCTTCTGTGCAACAACTGAATTTAGCAGTAGCAGTATCAATTTAACAGTAGCAAATAGGGATGTGCACAATGACTAACGTTACAGAAATTTTGCAACTGACTAGTCTAAATGTTTCTTACCACTGCAACCACTTGAGTGTCCCTAGTAGCAAATATACTCAATTTTCAGATATCTACAGTCATTACAGTTTTTTTTTTAAAGAAATGAATACTTTTATTCAGCTAGGATGTGTTTCATTGATCAAAAGTGCATTAATGATGTTACAAAAGATTTATATTTCAAATAAATGCAGTTCTTTCATCAGAGAATCGTGTAAAAAAAAAATTTAACAGGGTTTCCATAAAAATAATAAGCAGCACAACTGTTTTCAACATTGATAATAATAAATGTTTCTTGAAGCAGATCAGTATATTAGACTGATTTCTAAAGGATCTTGTGACCCTGAAGACTGGAGTAATAATGCTGAAAATTAGACTACTTTCAAAAATCTTACTGACCCCAAACTTTTCAATTAAAGTTATGTTATTAGTCTTAATGGAGTGACATGTGTTTATAGCTTTGTAGAATGAAACTACTACATTTACATAGCGTCACTCTTTACTTTTAGCAATTTTTAATAAAACAGTGTGGTGGCAGTTACAAGCAAATTAGATCAATTTAAATTATTTTCAGTTGCAATTGAGCTTAACTCATATATTAAACCTGCAACATTCCTCTAAAGTTAATAGTTTTTATAGATTTGTCAGCCTTTTTCCTTCATAAATGGGTCAAGAGCCTTGAATTTTTAACTGTAGAGTGTTTTCAGGTGTACGTGTGTGTGTGTTTTGCTGTGGTAAACTGGTTCTGGGAAGTCTTTCATTGAGTAAAGGGTTTGGTTGGTAGGCCTAGGTTCTCTTGTTGCACGTTTCCATAATGAAAAATTTAGATAATCTATGGACATGAGGTTCATTTAGTCAGTGCTCTACTAGCTTCTGAACTGAACCCCATCACAGCTGTGAAAGGTAGTTTTACAATAGTTGTTTGATTATATCTCAATCGAAGCAGTTTGAGCAGTGACACAGTAACATGCTTGGTTTCCCATGCAGATTAGGACACTCTTTCAGGTCTGGCTACAGCCTTTAGAATAAGGACAGGGTACAGAAATGGAAGAGAAGAGAGACAAGATGTATTGTTTGTTTTTGCCAATGAAGGGAAGATATCACTGCCAGTTAGAGAGGCAACATGGGGTAGTTTGTCAGTTGAAAAAGGGCGAGTTTGGAAAGTCAGAGAAGAGAATAACTGGACGTGTGATGGGTGGGGTTATCTGGGGTAAAGGGCAGAAAGGAAAGGGCCAGGGCTGTTTAAAACCATATGTTCAGCAGATAAGAGGATATCTTGGGAATTCAGCTCTAAATAACACTGGACATGTAATGCATAAGAAAAATATCGTCTAAACTCTTTTTGCGTTGACAAAGTAAGCACTTTGGTTTCAGACATTCAAAGCCCAAATCATTTTTGCTGTTTGTAAAAAAAATCTTGCATCCACAATGTAAACTAATACAAGCTTCTGTAAGTTTGCCCCTTAGTTGTGGGGCAATGCCCTATTTTGGATTATATAAATGATCATGTATGATCTTTAATCTTTAAAACAAAAAAAAAAAAAGATTATGCTTGATGTATTTGCTCGCATTTGTGGTTTTTTATTAAATCATAAAAAGCTGAAGGTTTTTTATGGTTCTGCTATTCCTGGCATTGCCTGCTGTTGTGAAGTTGCTTGTGATTCTCTCGGTTGTCAGGTCGCTGAGCGCAACAGATTGACCTAGTCACCTGTATTGTCTCTGTATCTGGCATGTCAATCTTGATCAGATGTGCATGAGTGTAAACAGTGGCTGGCTGATGGCCCTCGTCACTGGTTACTCAGTATTATGTCATGTGAACTTGTCCACAGCTTCTGTCTCCTGTAGCTTGCTGATCTTACTGTTTCTTATTTTCCTGTTGAGAAAACAAGCAACAGTAGTTTTCTTAGTTGTCAGTATCTTGTAATATGTTTGAATAGTGTCTTTTTGAATATGTGTGTATTGTATGTGTGATGATAGTGGTAGGACCTATAAGCTAAGTATGTTTTCATTAGGGCTGCACGATTTGGGCCAAAATGATAATCACGATTATTTTGATCAATATTGCGATCACGATTAATTATCACGATTATTTGTTGATTTTAACCAAAACAAATGTTATTGTCACATAGGCTGATTATAACTGCTTTCACGTCCATATTGTGCTACATTCCTGCTAATGTACAACTATGTGCATCAAAATAAAACAGGTCCTCTTATTCACCAAAGTTCAGTGCATCTCCTTAAAGAATAAAGAAAAATAAAGAAAACAATAAAGAAAATGTAGCAAAACTTCAACAGGGCACTATTTTACATTTTACATTTTACATTGTGTAAATATATTTTAAACTTGCATTGTAACGTTATAATGGATGTGAATAAAACGCGCAAAATATAACATTTTCTATCTATTCATAACAGAATGTAACCAAATGAGAACATTTCAAGGCAGAACTATGCACTATGGTTCGATTCATGGATGAAATTCAGAGTTATTGTTATTTGACGCTTAAGAAATGTAAAATGTTGTGGTACAGTGTCAGTGATTAGTTGTGAAGTCTTACTGCATAAATTAAATCTATTTAATCCTCCATATGAAAGTTTATGTGCTCGCCTCAAATTATTTATATTTATTAAACAATATAGTTCTAAACAAGACGTTTGTAGTACTGATTATTGGAGTCCATTAATCGAACTTTTATGCCTCTTATATAGTAATTATGTAGTATGTATGTACCAATTTACTAATGCTCACACTCGGTCTCTCACTCTCTCTCTCTCTCGCGCAGACACAATCGGTATCTCTCGCGCGCTGTCGCTCGCACGCAGACACACTCGGTATTTCTCGGGCACTTTCGAGCGCGCTTTTGGACACTCGGTCTCTCTCGTGCACTGTCGCTCGTGCGCAGTGGCCCTGTCCCAATATCCGCACTTGCGCCCTTGTGCCTCTCAACGCGCGTTCTCGCTAAGGGGTACAAGACCGTAGGGTGTCCCGATCCTCTAATAGTGTTCTCCAGGCCAGGGGTGATCATAAGGGCACTTAATGCACCCCTTTCGCAAGTGCGCATCAGACCTCACTTTGCAATGGGATATTACCCAGAATCCTTGTAGTGTTGTGACGTTTCGAACAGTTAACCAATGGGGGAGAACGGATCTCCCCCATCGGGCAGCCCTGCTGTTCGGGAGCGGAAACTCCGAAGATAAAGGAAGCCGGTGTGTTGAAGTGTTTTTCAAGGCCGCGAAATTTAAAAATATTAGTGTTATTGTGTCACGAAATGTAGTTTTAAGAGTTTTTCAGTCGAGAATATAGTTGTTTAAAGATCAAATCTGTGGTTTATTTATAAAGATAGCGCCTATTTAAAATTTTGATCTGACGTTTTCGGAGTTCCGGGCGCTCAGCGCTCATGTACCCCGCCTGGAACAGCCTTACCTCGGCTAGTCATTCTGACGTTTCCCGCGGGCTCTGTGTCTAGTGGTTAAACATGAGCTATAAATCGGCTTGTGTATATCTAACGGGCGATCTTTGGTCTCATTAATCTATGATTTGTTCCCTGCCAAATCGTTTTGGCTGAGGGCAAAGTGAAGTTTCATAACTTTATATTTAGGCTATTTAACTGTAACGTTGTAACGTTAGCCTGTTGACTTATGTTTGACTGAATCTTCTAACTTGCTTTATTTCTTGACTTATATAGCTTCTTATACTTTTTAGGCTACTTATACTTTAATAATGGCTATTATTGATCAATAAAACTGTAAAATTGATCAAGAGACAGGGTTGTGTCATTTTATTTCATATAGCCTATGTTAGACTATTTTAATATATAGCCTGCCTTAGCCTATATATAATATATCACCAACACGTCATGTATTTTTTCATGTATGGGATGGGAAGAATTTCATATATCAATTTCCATAATAACACAATTAAAATTGCATTTCGAATCACTGTGAATACGGTAAGGCAGTATAAGCTCAGGTAAACCTCAATCACAATTTATCTTATCACAATTTATCTTAGCCAAACACTGTTTTAATATTAATAACATTAACAGAAAGGTTGGTAGCTAAGAGTAAAAAAAAGATATACATTTTTTCATTCAAAGGATTGTGTCATGTTACAGCTATTATAAGCAGCACGCGCATTAGCCAAATGAACGGTGTTTGCTCCCCTGATCACAACAGAAGTGACGTAGATAGTGACGTGCAAAACTGTCCCAATTCTGTTCTTCACAGCTTCGGGCCCTTGCGCACTTACTCCGCTAAGTGCACTTTCAAAAAGTGTCAACTTCGAGGAAGACCTTACGGCGCAGTGTGGGTATTGGACATGGCCACAGTTTCTGTCGCACTCTGGGGCTCATGGAGGCACGTGATCAGACAGTGGTTTACGGAGCGCTAGAAAAAAAACTTTGATACGGAGCATTCTGTGAATGGAATGACGCATTTTAAATATCGCTCGATCACGCGAATTTGATCGTGTGAAGCCAAAATCGTGATCGTGATTAAAATTCGATTAATCGTGCAGCCCTAGTTTTCATAGACTCTAGACTGTGAAATTATTTTTAATAACATTATAATAAATATATAGATTGACTTGTTTATACTTAAAACAAGTACTGAAAATAGGCGCCCTCAACTCCCAAGACGTTCTCTTTCATCATCTCGTTTCGAGATCCACCTATGGGAAGGGCATCTGTACCTGACCTCTGCAGAAGCATCCAATTGCACCAAGTCTGGCTAACAGACAGAAGCGCGCACCTAATGCCAGGTGAGGCCACACCCCTTTACCTACGGGCATATCACAGCTGGGCGCGCTGCTATTCCTCAGTTGACATTCGCTTCTCGCGATCTCTGCATTGACACAGTTCTGTTGGATTAACGTTACGCTGCTCACTTTCGAGTCTTCAGGAGGACATATCGCCAGATCAGCCTCCGCCAGACGTGAGTGACAGTCGTTTCTTCAGCCTATCCGCTGTGTTTTTTGCATCCGGAGCCGCCCGAGCTCTCGCTGTCCTTTACCTGCTCCTCCTTTACATGGCTGCCCGCCACGGATTTTTCCGAGTTCTTCACCGCATGGCTATGTGACCGTCTAAACAGCCGCTTCCCCCGGGGAACAGCCTATCACGACGAGCCTGCACGGCCGCGTGTGGTGCTCTCATCGCCGCTAAAGACCCTCTCGTTCTGTGCGGTCTGCTTGGGCTTAACACGCTCAAGCTTTGGAAAACCAGGAGGATTGCGGTCATTGTAATTGCTTCCCATGTAGCTTTTACAAAGCCGACTTTTAGTTGCACGACACAGCGCGCCGTGCTCGGCCTTTCTGACTCGGAGGGGAGACACGGTGATGATGACGCGCTACCGGGGGACTCCCGGAGCGCCACCTCTCTAAAATATTTGAGCTGACATCAGCCCAATCCGCATTCCCTGAAGAGGACATCTTCGCGGGAAAACCTCACTCTCGTTGACGAACCGGTCGGTTCCGGCGACGGGGATGACGCGGTCCTTTTAGCGTTCCCTAGGCTAGCGGTCACGCGGCTTTGCCTCAGTCCATCCTCCTGGAAGTTTGTGAGCGAGCGGCCGTTCGTCTCAACATTGTGTGGCCAGCTCCACAGAGCGCCACCGACCAGGATAGGAATATTTACGACGTGTAAACGCTGGGACCACCGCCCAGTCGGAGGAAACAACTCTTAAGAACGTTTTTTCCCAAAAAAAAAAATAAAAAAAAAAGGGCGTTCGCGACGCTCATAAGCACGGCTGGAGCGTCCCGCTAGACTGTTAACACGGTCTCACGGGCCTTGATGTGTTACGATTACGCGTTGAGGTTTTCAATTTATGCCTTCCTAGGAAGGCGGTCCCGGACGCAAGCGGCCTGCCTGTTGTTCGACCATTGGGATTAACGTTAACTCAGGGTCTCCCACCTACGGTCAGTTAATCCCGTCTCGTGGCTGCCCAGCCCGTGTGTTAGTGGACGTTGTGTGTGTGTGTCCCCCTCCCCCCACAACAAGAAGTTACAGGGGGGGGGTTGTCGTGAGGAAAAGTACATAGCAGTGTTACCACACCGCACGCACTTGGTTCCCCTCACCCAGTTATTAAAGGCTTCGGCCCCAGTGTTTCCCAACACAAACACACACATTACTAAACAACACATTTAATAAACGAATCAAATGAATTCGTTCAGATTTATATATCTGCCAACATAAAGAGCAAATCTCTCTTGATCCCATGCATGTCGCCCTGAGTCCGTCCACAAGAGGGCGCCATTGCCTCACAAATCAACCAACTGGGCTCACACAGCTCAGTTGCGGCTGTCCAGCCGATGTGTGGACGTTGTGTGTGGAAGGCCCCTGTGTTCCCCAACACAAAAAACACACATAACTAAATAACACTTTAAAAACAACAACAACAACAAAAAACAACGAATTAAATAAATCCGTTACAGAGAGAGCATCTCTCTCCGCGGATATTATTTTTCTGCCTGCACTTGAGACTGCCCAGTTCATGTGTTCAGGAGGTATGTGTTTTTCCCCACTTTTGGGGGCACCTTGTGAGGGAAAGTTCAGCACAGTGGACACCACACTATGTTCCCCTCACTCTGTCAATAAATGCTTCGGCCCCAGTGTTTGCCCAACACAAAACACACAAAGCTACAAATCAAATGAATTCGTTTTGGAGAGAAGACCTCTCTCCGCAGAGAAAACTTCTCACTGCAAAGAGAGGAAATCCCTCCGAACCCCTGCATGTCGCCTCTAGGGTGCCCACTAGATGGCGCCTTTGCATCACAAATGAACCAGCTGGGCCCATACAGCTCCACTCCGGCCCGAGCGGGGGCGCTCGCGAGTCACAAAGCGGCTTGGTAAGCCGTTTCAGCGCCCGAGTGGGTTTTTGCGTACCGTAACCCAGGGTTACAAGCTGCAGTTTGCAATTAAACCTCCGCTTTTCAACGGCGTTCTCTCTTCTCACACAGAAGAAAACGCCTCACACATTCTGAAAGAGGAAATTTCCTCCCTCCTAACAAGGGAGCGATTCAGATGGTGCCACCCAATCTGATAAACCATGGTTTTTATTCCTGGTATTTTCATGTTCCAAAAGGCGTGGCGCCCCCCGCCCTATATTGGACCTTCGAGTGTTGAACAAACATTTAAGGGAAATACAATTTCAGAATGTGACACAAGGCTCTCTCTCCTGTGCCATAAAGCAGAACGACTGGTTCACATCAGTCGATCTGAAAGATGCTTTCTTTCACATAAGCATCTACCCTCCACACCAAGGTTATTTTCCTAAACGAAAACTGAAACTAAGACTAAAACTATTGGTCAAAAATCATTTTCGTAAACTGAAATAAAATAAAAAATTCATAATAAATGAAAAACTAAAACTAAACGAAACTAACAACAGTTACTGAAAAACAAAAAAAGAAATAAAATAATAATTAGCAAAAATAAATAATCGTTTTCGTGATTAATAAACTCTTTACTTCAGCGGAAAAATCTGACCTGTGGCTGTTTAGGGAAATGCCTGATTTGACGCTTCATACGCGTGAAGTTGCTGAGGCGATTAACCGCTGTCGTGTGACGCGCTCAATGAAGGACCGTAACGTAGAACACATCGCTAGTCCTAAGCGGCTGTTCATAAAGGATTCATCTTTTGCGGTGGAATGGGAAATAACACGAGGTAATAAGACGCAAGTTGGACTTCTTTTAACTTGAGCGCAGCATTTTTAGAATGCCGTTTCATTTTCGAGACGCGTGTGCAACACTAAAACAAGTTCGTCAAGCACAAAACAACTTATTGTTCTAGGCTAATGTATGTTTGAGATGTCATGTTTTCATGAAGGTTGAAAGGCTGAAAAGTGCTGTTATTATCTGTACAAAACATTTACTGCTAGTGCTAATACTAATATTATCCTTGTGGAGACATTTCCCTGCAATGTAGGCTATGAAATACCAGGACACGTCACACAACACACACACACACACACACACACACACACACACACTCCCTCACTCTGGTCAAGAAATAACATTTTCTTGTATACTTTTAAGTTCCATTTGGTGCTTTGTTCAATATCAAACCATTGTTTTGTTTTTATTATTAAGATGTCTGCACAAGAGTTAACTATCTGTGCAAACATTAAACTTAAATTAAACTTCTTTCTTTGGTCTAGACTGGAAGTGTACTGCTTGCTCTGCTAAACTATAATTACTAAAACTAAAACTGAAACCAAATAAAATAAAAACTAAATAGAAATGTGTTTGCAAAATAAAAACTAAACTAAAACGAACAAAACCATTAATGAAACGAACTAAAACTAAACTGAAATTTTAAGCAAAATTGAAAACGATATTAAAACTAAACTAATTTAAAAAAGCAAAACTATAATAACCTTGCTCCACACAGGAAATATCTTCGTTTCGCCTACCAAGGCATTTGTTACGAATTCACAGTTCTTCCGTTCGGGCGCAGTTTGAGTCCCAAACTTTTTGTCTGTGTGCGGAGGTGGGCGTGGCGCCCCTGAGACTATCAGGGCTGAGAATTCTGACTTACTGGCTCATCATAGCCAAATCAAAGGAGAAGGTGTCGCTGGACACCGGCCGGGTGTTCGCGCACATCACATCCCTCGGGTTCAAGGTGAATGCGAGCAAAAACAATCTGACTCCCAGTCAGAATGTCATTTTACTGGGCTTGGAATTGAACTCAGTCTCCATGCGAGCGCGTCTCTCTCAAGAGCGCGTTCGCTCGCTGATGGACTGTCTGTCTCAGTTCAGAGAAGGGGTGAGAGTACAATATCGCACATGCCTCAGGCTGCAGGATCTCATGGCTTCATCTATCCAAGTTGTGCCATTGGTCTCCTGAAAATGAGAGCGTTCACGAAATGGGTTTTGTCACTACATTTCAGCCCGATTCGCGATCTCTGCCGCTCGGTAACGATGACGCGCGCCTGCTCGGCGGCCATGCGCCATTGGGAGAGCGAGAACTTTTACGCACAGGGAACCCCCCTCGGGACGGTACGATGCGAAAAGTTTTGACGACAGATGCGTCCTTAACAGGCTGGGGAACCACCCAGGAAGGCAGAACAGTGAACGGTCTGTGGCTGAGCAGACTACGTTCAGCGCACATTAACTATTTAGAGCTTTTACTATTTGGAAAGCTCTGAATCATTTTCTGCCTTGCCTGCAGGGACATCCCGTTTCTAGTACGGTGCGATAATACCACGGCAGTGGCTTATATCAACCGTCAGGGCGGCATGCGCTCGTCGAAACTCCACGCTCTAGCTTACAGGCTTTTGGTGTGGAGCAGACAGGTTTTTCTGTCATTACGCGTGACTCATGTCCCGGGAATTCGGAACAGAGGCGCGGATCTGCTATCGAGGGGAAACCCAATCTACGGGGATTGGCGTCTTCACCCGCAGATAGTGGAGAGGTTATGGATGAGATTCGGACAGGCAACCGTAGATCTTTTCGCCTCGCGCGAAAATCACCATTGTCCTATGTTCTTATCGCTAAAGGACGTGGGGCAGACGCACTGGCCCACCCATGGCCCAAAGTGCTGCTGTATGCTTTTCCTCCCCTGTGCCTGATAATTTTCCCACTGGCCAGGGTGAGAGAGCACGGCCTGTCTCTCATTCTGATAGCACCCAGGTGGCCCAAAGCCCCGTGGCTGGCAGAGATAATCCCTCTGTTATACGCCGAGCCATGGCGCCTCCCCCCTCGCACGGACACACTGTCCCAAGCCAACGGGGAGATTTACCACCCCCACCCGGACAGGGTGGCTCTCTGGGCCTGGCCCGTGAGAGGACGAACCTAAATGCACTGGGGCTCCCGCCGCGTGTAATCGCCACTACTCAGAATGCCAGGGCCGTTTTCACGCGATCCCTATATGGCTGTAAGTGGCAAGTGTTCAAAGGGTGGCATGATGGGCGTGGTTTCACATCTTATCAGTGCTTGGTGCCTGATATTCTGTGTTTCCTGCAAGACCTCATGGAAAGAGGCAGGTCCTTTTCCACTATTAAGGTCTACCTGGCTGTGTTTTCACCGGGGCTCCACCGTCAGGCAGCACCCTCTAACCCGCAGATTTATGGAGGGTGCACGCCGCTCTTTGCCGGTCATCAGAAGATCTATTCCAGAGTGGGACCTCTCCATGGTGCTGGAAGCGCGGTCTCTGTATCCTTTTGAGCCTCTGGGGAGTATTTCCCTTAAGCTGCTGTCCCTCAAGACAGCTTTGCTCTCAGCCCCGGCATCTGCTAAACGGTTCAGTGAGCTACATGCACTTGCACTCTCGGTTCACCCATCGTGCGCCAAAATTCTCCCTAAGTGGAGATAAGGTTTTCCTTAAGCCTAACCCGGCCTTCATGCCGAAATGCTTCCCTGCGTTCACTTCGGAGGTTTTGGAGCTATCCGCTTTTCACCCTCCACCCTTTGCCTCCCCGGAGGATCAGGGGCTGAATGCTCTGTGTCCCGTCCGTGCTCTGCAAGCATATATGACCAGGACCAGTGCTTTCCGCAAGAGCGACCAGCTCTTTGTTTCGAGGGCTCCTCTGCACAAGGGGAGTCCCATTTTAAAGCAATGCCTCTCACATTGGCTCGTGGACGCTATACTATGGCTTATGAAGCAAAGGGAGTGCAGCCCCAAGGGGCATCAAAAGCTCATTCCACAAGGGGCTTAGCCGCCTCTTGGGCTTTGTTCAGGGGAGTGCCACTGCAGGACATCTGCTCCGCGGCCAGCTGGGCCTCTCCTCATACCTTTGAGCGTTACTACCGGTTGGATGTCACCAGAACTTCGGTGCCACACTTGGTCCTAGGGGTAGGGTCCTCTTAGCCCTTTCCCACAGCCCCGTTTGGTTAACCAACGAGGAGTGAATGGGCCGGCTGGCCATGTTCATTCCTGTCACCAAGCATTCGCATTCCTTCTTGGGTTTAGCTATGTGCATTGGTGGTACGGGGGCCGTTATCATGTATGTGTCTCATGCATGTTTCACGCCCTGCTTGTCCACAGCAGTTAGCGTGGCGGAAAACTTGCAGGGTCATGTTTGTGGGACGTGTCAGGCACCGCCTAACTGAGGTGACCGTCCTTCTCTTGCCTTCAGAACCTCACTGTGAGTGTATTGGGCAATCGGGGAGCTGTCCATGTCTCTCCCATAGGTGGATCTCGAAACGAGATGATGAAAGAGAACAATAGGTTACTGTCGTAACTCTGAAACATCGAGTGGAGAGATCCACCAGCTATGCCCCGCTTGCCGCACGAGAAGCGAATATACTTACTGAGGAATAGCAGCGCGCCCAGCTGTGATATGCCCGTAGGTAAAGGGGTGTGGCCTCACCTGGCATTGGGTGCGCGCTTCTGTCTGTTAGCCAGACTTGGTGCAATTGGATGCTTCTGCAGAGGTCAGGTACGGATGCCGTTCCCATAGGTGGATCTCTCCACTCGATGTTTCAGAGAACCGGGGTTACGACAGTAACCTATTGTTTTGTGGGTGCGAGTTATATACTTAAAACAAGAAAATACACTGCAGTTCAAAAGCTTAGAGTTGGTACATTTCATAATGTTTATCATGGCTGCATTTAGGCTATTTGATAAAAAATACTGTAAATTATTACAGTGATATTGTGAAATATTATTACACTTTAAAATAACTCTTTACTTTTTGAATATATTTTAAAATGTAATGTATTCCTTTGATGGCAAAGCTGAATTTTAACCAGCCATTACTCCATTCGTCAGTGTCACTTGATCCTTTTATCATTATCAATGTTGAAAACAGTTGTGCTGCTTAATATTTAGTGTAGAAATCTGTAATACACTTTTTTTAGGATTCTTTAATAAATAGAATTGAAATAGATTTTTTTGTAGCAATGTTTATTGCTATAGCAATGCAAATTAATTAATGTTCAATACAATACAACTTTTGTCAACGGTTGTCATCTTACGGATCCCAAACTTTGAACAGTAGTGTGCTCTAGAAACAACTCCTAATATATTATGCAATTTTGTTTCTTTCGCACATTTATCTTGTTTTAAGGATGTTTGGATATTCTACTGGAAACATGGAAAAAGTACTGATGAAGAAAATGATTTTCTCAAGTGAAGTACTTGGGCTGAGTCATTTCCAGTTGATTGATCTATAAAATGCTTATAGCGCTTTTTATAACCACAGTCTACACAAATGCTCGGCTTTTGTCCTGAGCTTAATCACTCTTTATTGGCTTTAAAGTATTTCAGTGTGTGTGCCAATTTGATGTAATTCTTGTGTCCTCAACGCATCCGATCCCCTTTAGTGATGGATACCAAGGCAGTTTTCACTGCCTTATTTGACGTGTGTGAAGAAAATGCCGCCTTTTTCTCTGGGGCCACAAAGGGCCAAGCTGGGGATGCAGCTCAGCGCCTGGTGGACGCCATGACCACCATCCAGGAACATGCCCGGAGCCTGGAGCCTGTCATCTCTGGATTCGCTGCCATCTACCACCATTTTGACTTTGACCCTCATATCCCCGCCAATGGATATCGCTCCCTTGTTAAGGTGCATTTCTGACTGTGTGTTTAATGATTTTAATGAGTTAGCTTGAGGCCAAGAGAACTCTTTCCTACCTGCCTCTTTGTTCTCCCTGCTGTAAATAGCTAGCCTACTTCAAGTGCATTATTTTCAGCAGTTAGTTTAGTTATCACAGGTAACTGTTTACATATTCTGCTTTTGTTAAATTCATTTCTGCCGAAGGCATGTTTCCTTAGTCCTTCCATGCTTGTCTTTTCTATGACTTTGTTTCTCTCAATAAGCAGATTTGCATTGCACCTCCTTTCTCCTGCATGATGCATTTGCGAATTTTTCCTAGCATACACCTCAGTTCAGCTAAATCTGTCATCCTCTTCCTCAGGTGGTGCGCTGTTGCCTCCTCCACATCATCCACAAAGGGCGCTATATCACATCCAACAGGCGAAGCATCTTTTTCCGTGCCAGCCACAATGCAGCAGAGATGGAAGCATACTGTAGTGCTCTGTGTCAGCTCAGGGCGCTGCTCTATCTAGCTCAGAGACTGCTTCATGACAACAGCCACGGCAACCTCTTCTTCCAGGAGGAAAGTGGCCTCAGTCAGAGCTTCTTGAGAGAGTACGCCTCCATGCATAAGGGCTGCTTCTATGGCCGCTGTGTTGGATTTCAGGTGTGTTTGTTTAAGAGCGCATGAGCTTGTGACTCACAGGATTCCATTGACAAATGATTATCACGTTTCGACTATAAGGTTGGAATCTCAATTTCAACAAAACCATTGTTGCTAAATAGATTCAAAAGGTTTAATGCAAGAACTAAGACCAAAACTCTGTTTAAAGATAATGAAGACAGGTTTTCCCATACATGTTTTTATAATACAACAACAAAGTCATAAAGAGCAATATTTTCTTGTTATACATTTAGCATTTTAATGTTTTCATATTTACACACATATATATACATACATACACAAAAGTGAGTACACCCCTCACATTTCAGCAAACATTTTAGTATATCTTCTCAAGGGACAATACTATAGAAATGAACCTTAGATATATTTTAGAGTAGTCAATGTGTTGCTTGTATAGCAGTATAAATTTACTGTCCTCTGAAAATAACTCAACACAGCCATTAATGTCAAAATGGCTGGCAACAAAAGTGAGTACACCCTAAGTGAACATGTCAAAACTGTGTCCAACGTGTCAATATTTTGTGTGAGCAACATTGTTATCTAGCACTGCCTTAATCCTCCTAGGCATGTAATTCACCAGAGCTGAACAGGTCGTTGCTGGGACCCTCTTCCACTCCTCCATAATGACATGGCTGCTGGATGTTAGACACATGTTGCTTCTCCCCCTTCCGCTTGAGGACGCCCCACAGGTACTCAATAGGGTTCAGTTCTGGAGACATACTTGGCCAATCCATCACCTTCAGCTTCCTCAGCAAGGCAGTTGTCATCTTGGTGGTGTGTTTCAGAAGAGGCTTCCTTCTGGGACGACGGCCATGCAAACCGACTTGTTGTAGTGTATGGTCTGAGCACTGGCAAGCTGACCTTCCGCTTCTGCAACCTCTAAAGCAATGCTGGCAGCACTTGTGTGTCTGTTTTTTTGAAGCCAGCTTCTGCACCTGACGCACAGCACGAGGACTCAACTTCTTTGATTGACCCTTGCGAGGCCTGTTCCGAGTGGAACCCGTCTTGGAAAACCTCTGTATGACCCAGGCCTGTACTGTAACTCAGTTTCAGGGTGTTACCAATCTTCTTATAGCCTAGGCCATCTTTGTGAAGAGCAACAATTCTAATTCTCAAATCCTTCGAGTGCTCCTTAGAGAGTTCTTTGCCATGAGGTGCCGTGTTGAACATCCAGTGGTCAGTATAACAGGGTTCCCGTGGATCCTTAAAAAGTCTTAAATTAGATTTTTAAAATATAAGGCCATAAAAAGTCTTAGTCTTATTTTTACTTATGAAAGGTCTTAAATTTTAGATGACACTTTGACTTAGACATAAGTGTTTTCCTAATTAAAACTATCTAATTAGCGTAGCCTAGTATTATTTTTTATTATTCTATCTTTGTTGATTTGCTTGTTCACGTGACAATTCGCATCACATTCGCGGCAGAATAACGTCTGTCTCCTGCACGCGAGAGAGAGAAGAAGAAAGTTGCCAATGTCAGTTCAGTCGTAAGTTCATTCTTTATGTCCTTAGGGGTGTGGTATGTGTATTTTCTATATTGTAATCATTGTTTTAACGATGTATGAGGCACTGTGAGCTGACATCGCATTTGTCTCTCGTGCTTTCACTGCGTGATGTGTCAGTGCAGTTGTAAGTTAGGCCTATGTCCCCAAATTAGTTTTTGTTTTATATTTATATCATATTCTGTTCTTATATTAGAATATCACATCAGTAAGAGTGCCGTTTTCCCGTGCACAAGTGTGATATATTTATGTTATACAATAGTTAAATTAAAAATAAATTAACATGAGTTACTTTTTAGACACCATATTGTCAATATTGTTTGTTTTCCCTTTATTTCGCCGACTAGAATTTCAAAATGAAACCGTAGCAGAGTCTTAATGCAACAGACAGCGATGATTTCTTGACTGAAATCCAAGTTGTGAACGAGTCATTTTAACGATTCAATGAACAATCACTTGTTTCTTTCCCGAATGAATCAGCCGTTTGAACAAATCGGTTGAATGAATGAATCCCTCAACTCCATAGACAGTATGCTCAACTCGCTTACGGTATAGAGTGCCGAAGTGATGACGTCACTTTGTAGGACAACTCGGAAGCTAGCGGCGCATGGGTTCCCTCGACCGAAAAGCTATGCATTTTCCCCATAGACTTTTGGAAAATCGTAAAAAATAAGATCTGTGTTTAACAATGAGTTGTGACCCTTACACGTTTTGTCTATCAAGATCATCTTTACAAGTTAATCCAAAATTTATACATTTTGAAGCTTATATAAAGTTTTTAAAAAACACAAGCAGACACAATAAAGTTTAAAAAACCACAAGCAGGTTATAACTGTGTGTTCTATGTCATAGATCAAAACGTAAAAATATTTAGAGGCTTTGTTCACCACAGACCTTATTTCAGGCGATTTAGCAAAAACCCATTCAAAAATCCCATAGACTTTAGAGCGAGGGAACCGGGAGGGCTAAAATGCTAACTCACTTCCGCGTTTTGGCCTACAGAGTGACGTCATCACTTCGGCACTCTGACTTGCTGCCGCCTACTGGCGGTTTTAGTTTCATATTTAAAGTAGCCTACCCTTTAATTAAAACGTTAAAATTAGAAATCATTTCATATTTAAATATTGAATATTGATTTAAAAAAAACTCTCATAGCTTTATTTATGCAATTGTAAATGGAGTGTAAATATTAATGCCACTTCTGATGCCGCTTCTGTGTGACCTCTGCACTGCAAAGATGGATTTTGATTGAATGATTTAATTTGACTGGTAACGGTGGTACTGTATAATTATTGTGTAATTATTTATACAATAATACTTAAGTATAATTACTGTACAATTTAATTTGAATAATTTGAATGTTAGTAGGCTATTTGACATAAAAGGTGATGCATAACTCTAAATAAGTTTAGAAAAAATGTCCACATATAGGTGAAAATGCCCCTGGAAATCAATTTAAGGTGGCAAATATTGCACATTAATTAATCATTTCTGTCACTACTGTGAACTGACCACTGCATAGAATATGAAAAATATGAATATCTTCGTGAGTCTGCTGTCAACAACAGGCCTAAACTAGCCAATGCACCAGCACAAAAACACAATCAGTAAAATATCATCTAATTATTATCAACAAAACTTTTAAAATATCGAGATATATTTTTGTCAATATTGCACACCCCTAATGTACGGTATTAATTTTGATTTCTTCAGGTCTTAAAAAGGTCTTAAAAAGCCTTAAATTTGACTTTAAAAAGTGTGCAGGAACCCTGTATAAGAGAATTGTACCCAAAGCACAAATTGTAACTACTCTAATACAAGATACACACATTTGTTATGGTCCTGTCAAGCAGACAAAACATGAACATGATGAATAGGACATGTGGCTTTGCGTGGTTAAACGACGTACAGCTATTATCACTTAGGGTGTACTCACTTTTGTTGCCAGCTATTTTGACAATATTGGCTGTGTGTGGAGTTATTTTCAGAGGACAGTAAATTTATACTGCTATACAAGCAACACATTGACTACTCTAAAATATATCTAAGTTTCATTTCTATAGTATTGTCCCTTGAGAAGATATGCTAAAATGTTTTCTGAAATGTGAGGGGTGTACTCACTTTTGTGAGATACTGTGTATATATATACAGTATATATATTTACAAAAAAGTTCGCTGACTTTCAAAAGTTTGGTTCAGTCATTTTTTTTCAGTAAATTAATACTTTTATTTAGCAAGGATGCATTAGATCGGGCAACAGTGACAGGAAAGACATTTACAATGTCACAAAATATTTCTATTTCAAATAAATGCTGTTTGAGGTTGAGCAGCACCGCTATTTTCAACATTGATTATATTAAGAAATGTTTCTTGAGCGCCAAATCAGCATATTAGAGGGATTTCTGAAGGATCATATGACACTAATTGTAATAATATTTCACAATATTCAAATTTTTAGTGTATTTCAGCTTTGGTGTATTAAGTATTTTTTAAATATTTTCTTCTGCCATATTTTTCATGTTTTAAGATAAATATATTGTTCTCTTTCCTTTTAGTTTACTCCTGCCATCCGTCCATGCCTGCAGTCAATTGCTATTAGCCTGGTTGCTTTTGGGGACAACTACAAGAAGCATCAGTCGGGAATAGGTCAGTAGAGCTGTCACGTTCAGCCTGGTCTGATAAACCTTCCTTTATGTGCCTCCTGATTCATGGGAACAGGTCACTATTTCACACTACACTACTCTTTGCTAGAGTCTGCACAGCAGGTTTCCCTCTTGTGTTAATTTAGGACACAAAAGTGCAGTTGTATACACTGACCTACAGAGGCATTCTAATATTGTTTCTTGTGCTGAATGCTGCACTCTAGTGGAGGCAGGAGATATTGCACCATATGGTGAGTCACAGAGGGTGGTATGGATGAGATACATTTCTGTCCTTCCCAAACCTGTCACCTATTCTGCTAGTATATTACCTTTTTCCTCTTTAGAGATGATTAGTGCCTGTGCCTACTAGGGGTGGGAATCTTTACGCACCTCCCGTTCCGATCTGGTTCCGATTCTGGGAATCACAATCTGATTTCAAAACAATTTGTGATCTACATTTTTTTTCTTATTAATGAGTTTACCGACTTATTGAATATCAAATTTATTTGTGAATGTTTATTAAATTACTTATATAATTATAAGTACTTGTACATTTTGAAATGCAAGTGTGTTGTGTGTTTAACCACAAGGAGTCTTTCACGTGAGCATTTCTGTTGGTAAATGGGTTTTGTGTATCAAATATATTTACGGCATTCTAGACAGCATAAATTATGCTTTCGTAGAGCATTTGGAAGAGAAAACCCTGAAATGTGTATTCCTAAAAACGTTTCTCACAGCGCATATCCTGTGCAATCAAGCCCGCGATTGTCCTTGTATTTCGCTTCAACTCCTTGTATTTTGCTCATGAACCTTAATGCAAGTTTATAGACTTGTTCGATGGTTTTGTGTGTGATTGGTAGCAAGCAGAATATGGCTCTCTCTTGTGTAGGGGTTCTCAACTCTGGCCCTCGAGGTCTACTTTCCTGCAGAGTTTAGCTCCAACCTTGATCAAACTCGCCTGTCTGTATCTTTCTAGTAATCCTAAGGAGCTTAGAAGGCTTGTTCAGGTGTGGTTAATTCGGGTTGGAGCAAAACTCAGCAGGAAAGAGGATCTCGAGGGCCAGAGTTGAGAAGCCCTGCTCTAGCGCTCACAAGTGCCATCATAAATATGTAGGGGGAAAAACTAAACTCTGGATCGATTATAAAGTTTGAGAAGAGAACCGTGATGCATCTGAGAATCTTTTTTTTTTCCCCACCCCTAGTTCCTATGCTGTGCTTCAACATGAGAGCAAGACTGGTTACAGATCAGTTTTTACTTTAAGTGTCTATTGATGTTTGTAAATATTAAACTAATTGCTCATGCATGTTTGTCAAGGTAAGATGATCGAGGTCACTATTATTTGTGTGTTTCTGTTTGTCGGAAAATCCAGTTTTATTTCTTCCCCTATCCTGTATTACTGTCCAAGTAGGATGACCTGGTGTTATATGCTAGTTATGTAGACAGGCATTCATCTAACTGTCTATTTGCCTGTGTTTCTCTCAGGTGTAGCAGCCAGTTCTTTCCTCACCTCTGGGAAGTATGCCATTGACCCTGAACTGAGAGGTCGGGAGTATGAACGCATCACTCAGAACCTGGATGTTCATTTTTGGAAGACATTCTGGAACGTTACAGAGACTGAACTTTTATCAGTTAGTATTAAACATTTGTGTGTTTCAGTTAGGGCATCACAATTAATTGAAAGAAAATTGGTTTGAGATTTTACCTAGTATTATTAAACCACAAAAAAAAAAAAAAAAAAAAATGCTGCTTGAAATGAAAATTATACCTGAAGCATATTACCACTGTAATAATAAAATTGTAATCTTCAAAATAATAATGATAATTCAGTATTGCTATTACTAGTAATATATTAATTACATTACATTACATTATATATTTAAATTGAGGTTAAAAAAAGTGAATGCAAATTAACACTGGGGCCCCCCAGCTAAATGTGAAATAAAATAAAAAATATATAACAAATCTTTCTAAACTTTCTACATTTTAAACGCATTTAAAGGATACTGACAGCAGAGTGTGGGCAAAACATTTTAGTCTTGATATCTTAGCTCTTTCAGTAGAAATATGAGATACCAATTGTTTATAAGGCAGTTCAAATTGCTTTGACAATATTTGTCAAATATTCCCTTGAGTTATAAAACTCATTGCACCCGTTTCTATTTAATATACTCGAAAATCTTTTGCTACAGCTGATCAGATCTGATCATGACCAGTCCAAGTTCTCATATTGCAAAGTTCAATTCACATAGTAGAAAAAGCTTTCTCTCATCTCTCTCTTTCTCTCTCAAGGGTCTGATGTCTATAACGGCCACAGCCGTGAAAGTAAATCGAGCTCTTTCTGTGCCCCCTATGCCCTTTGACCTGCCGTTGGTGGCGGATCCCACCCACACGGTGACCGTGTCTCCTCCAGCCGCTCATACCGGCCTGGGGCCTGTGCAGATGAGGTTGATCTCATATGAGCTGAGAGAAGGACAGGTACATAAAGTTCATGTTGATGTCATTGACCATCTTAATTAGTCTTGAATGATAATCATCTCAATTTTTTCTTCCTCCTCCTCACAGAAGCTAAAGCATGAACTTTTTCATTTGAACCATAATTTGACTACTTTGTTCTTCAAAGAGAGCAAATTTTCCACTATACATGCTCTTCTCTTGTCAATAAATAAATATGGACAGAAAGCAAGGAATGAATAATGAGGTGTGCTTAGCTAAATTAAGCGGTTAAGCTTTTATCCTTTACTTAAAGCCCTATAATTCCTGATATACCTCTCTGTGTCATGGGAGGACTTGAATTGGTTGCAATGTAGATGAGTAAGATGTAATGGTGTTTAAAAAGCCTACTTGACTTTTCTTCACACCCTTTGAACTCCTATTGATCCAGCTGAGGCGTAAATGTGTTTAAGAACCATGTGTCTGTAGCGTTTAATTACACATCTCTTGTCTAAATGAGAGTTTTTGTCTTTGTGTGGGGCACAGAGCTTTAAAGAGATTCAAGTGTTCCATAGGTTGCTCTTTATTGTTCTGGTGCTTATAGTCCATTTTATATTTTTATTTTCTGTCACAGGACAGTGAGAAATTACTAGCACTGTGTCGCTCAGAGGGGGGCCAGATATCTCTTTCTTTGGGCTTAAAGCCGAAGCGCCATCCCCCTTCCCCATGGCTGGTGTTGCACTTCCACGGAGGAGGCTTTGTGGCTCAGACTTCCAAATCACATGAGGTATCTCTTCGCCTCTTCTGTCCTTACACATCGTATATGCCCCCTTTTTCATCCTACCTTAAAGGTGCAGTGTGTATTTTTTAGCGACATCTTGCATTTCGGTTGCGAGTTGCACTAAGGGCTCAGCCCACTGCTCACTCCTCACTTTCGAAGAAGTTACGGTGGCTAAAACGGGAGAAACATATCGTCGTCTGAGACGGCAGAGAATAGCCAGATTAAGCCAAGAGTGTGTAACGTTATCCATGATGTGGTTTATAATGGACTGTGGTACAGAAACAGTGACAAAGTTTACAAAGCCATAGTCAGGTGAGGATCAAGGGTCTTAATATATAATATAATAATAGTAATCAGCTGATTGTCTCACAAACGTAACCAGCACATTTCCCCCCACATAGCAAACCCATAATACAGCGAGGGAGAAGAACCACATGAAACTATGCAACTATATTTTTTTTCTAACAGGGTAGTAAAAGTTTAGCTGGCTAAATATGAGCTGTTACTGTGGCTGAGCTGGTTAAAGCGTAAAGCCTTGTTTAAACTCGACGCGTCCGCATGAGCGCAAAGGTGCGCGCAGCAAAAATGACATGATTGTAACAGCGCGCGCGCCTCCGCATCCTCTAGACACCATTTACTACACACAATAGGCTTTTTTTCTTTGATTTTGAAAACTCTTCGCGATCGACTTAAAATGCTTCCAAGATCGACTTGTCGCCCACGATCGACGGGTTGGTGATCCCTGTAACACACTGTTTTACGGTCAGTGACAAGAGTACTAATCAGCTGTCTCACGAACGTAACCAGCACATTTAGGCCTATCCCCACATAGCAAAGCCATAACACAGCGAGGGAGAAGAACTAAGTTACATGAAACAATCCAACTACATATTTTACACCACTGACAAGGGGAAAGTCACTACTCACGGTGTTTATGGCTAGCTTCTAGCTTTCTGCTGCTTCTCTTTCAAGGTATGAACGAAACGCGCTCTGTAGCGCTGTTTGTTCTCTGTCGGCTACGGTAGAAACATGACGTCACAATATGTCGACCTTCATAGAAGGGGGTGCCCGCGGTTATGTAGATTTAAATGTCTCATTCTAAGGTAATAAAAACATTACGGTTTATTAAGTAAGTTCTTTATACACCACTGAAAACATAGTTATGGATGTCATATTGCATTTCTGTTAATAGATAGATTCTCAATGTTTACACATTGCACCTTTAAATCATGCAGACCTGTTACTTTTAAGTCATCAGGCATACGATTTACACCTGAAAATCATATAGACTTACTTTAAAACTAGGAAGCAGAATATCATAGAGCCTTGGGGTGGGAATAAACAATGAAATAAACATAACCCATTGCTATATTTCTTATTAGATTAAAAATACAGTCCCAGTTTTGATGTCATTTTCACCACAACAATTTTCCCCTAATAATTTTTATTTTTAAAAGACGTTTTTTTCTTTACTAATGTGACGACAATGTTTTGATATGAAAAATGAGACCAGTGAACTGTAAAGAAAGTAATTTCAAGCTGTAATTTTGTTAAATTATGTTTAGGATTGATTTTTATATATATATATTCTGTGCTAACATTTTATGTATCCTAAATATATATATATATATATATATATATATATATATATATATATATATTTAGGATACATAAAATGTTAGCTGTGAAATTAACAGTAGCAAAATAAAAGTGTTTAAAAGTGTAAAAAGGTTTTATTTAAAGTGCCATTTCCAACACAGAATGTGATTAAACAAAATGTCACTTAAGATGTGGTGGAAATGACACTGTGGTGAGAATTTAAAATTTTCCTGTGATTCATGTACTTCCACTGTTGGACATTGTTAGTGTACAAATTAAATTGTTTTTAAGAAAGGTTATTTTCACAGATGTGCCCATAGTTAAAGAAATACCAAGATGCTACAGTCTACAGAGCATATTTTACTGTTAGATTTATCCTAAGTGAATAAAGTTGTTCATGGCATATTTATTTGAATTTTGAATACTTTATTATCTTTAGACATTGACTATAGTTACCCAGGATTCCACTTCTATGTCTGATTATTCATTTAGTGGTTTTAATAGTGCCTCTTCTTTTATGCAGAGCAGCTTCTTGGCAAGCAGTATAACTTAGGATATTGGTCATTTGCATTTGATTGTGTCCCGTCTCATGCAAAGTATAAGACTTCTGCTCTGTTAAAGTATCATATTATCACTGCATTCATGCAAAATTCACACAAATAACTCACCAGCGGCAGCCTGCATTCTTGACACATTGCATTAGCTGCTTGAACGATCTCCACTAAACAATGGACACGTTGATATGAAATGTAACTGGCAGTCAGAGCAACATGTTGTGACGCCTGTCAGCACGCATCATTCCTTTAAACTACTAAACAAAACTTAGAGTGAGAACAAGAAAAAAGACTGAAGTATCTGAGAAGAAATATGCTCATTCCCGAAGTGTTTTCTCTAAATGCTTGGTGAGGCATTTTTAGACTGATATTCAGGGTGACAGCAGCTACTTGAAATGAACATTTAGTGTTGAGGACCCTAATTCAGTCTCTTTTCAGCAGTTGTGTCACACTGAAACCACTTTCTTGAAGCTGGAAACTACAGGAGGTCAGGATTCAGAGAGGAATTAGAAGTGTGAGCTGGGTAAGCAGTTTAGGATTTAGAACCACTTAATTGAGACAAAAGTGAAATAAAGACATAATATAATAGTCATATGTACTAGATTTCAGGATAAAACATACTTCTCCTTCATTAATAATGTACGCTACTATTACAATTTGAACATACTACATCTGACATGTTGGCAATGGCATTATCATCAATTACAGCCGTGACACTGTTCCCTGCTATATATATGAATATGACAACGCACCCCATGTGGCCTCATGGGATAATTGTCCATTGGATACACACTTTCAAATCTGGGTGGAAAAGTAGGTAATCTGGGTATTTTTACACACTGTGTGCCTTACCTACTGAATGCTGCATATTTAGATATGCTCCACATTTGATGTATTGCTTTTCACATACTATCTAGTAAGTAGGTAGGCATATTCAGACTCTGGATAAGTGAGCATAGTATTGAGGATTTGGTGTATTTATGAGTGAAATGAAAAAAAACATGCAGGGCAGGATTGGTTGGATTGTAGAAAGTGGGAGTTGCAAACTAAATTGAGGCAGATCTGAATGCAAGTTTGCATTCAGTTGTGGAATGACAGGTTGCTGGAGGGGAGGGATTGAAAACTTATGGACCAGCACCAGAGTACACGTCGTCTAGGAAGGGATGTCTTTCTGGGGGAGAGCATGTTCATTTTTTTTATTTTAAAAAATGTTAACATGAATTAAAGCAATCTGCACTGAAAAAAAAATCATTAATATTAATGCTGCAACATTCCATAAAAAATAAGAATTGTCCATTTTGAATTTGACATTAAACCAAACAAATACCATATTCCCTGTAAAGTACGAAGAACAAAAGGAAGAAATAACTAAATCTGAAAATCCTGGTGTGAATTTTTCGTCATAGTTTATGATTTCTAATCCCTAAAAATGTATTCTTTTTCTAATTTCTAATACTTTTTTTTCTCTTTTTCTTTCCAGCCATATCTAAAGAGCTGGTCTCAAGACCTGAATGCCCCCGTCCTTTCAGTGGACTATTCTCTGGCCCCTGAGGCCCCGTTTCCTCGGGCTTTAGAGGAATGTTTCTATGCCTACTGCTGGGCCATCAAGAACCACAACCTGCTAGGTGAGAGAAATAGCGCCTTCTTTATACTTCCTTATCACATGATATTGTGATTCATATTTGTTTCTTAAAGTTGTCATGAAACAGAAGTAGCGACAGGTATTTTTTCCGTATTGTAACGTACATCTGAGTGTTGCTGCGCTTATCAAAAAAGAAAAAATGGGGCGGGGACTTGGTTTTATCCATCGTTTGTTGATTGCATTTTGGGATGTCGGTGTTGCATTGAAAAGTGGAGGCAGATGAACGTGAGCTTGCAGGAGCGGGGTTTAAGCAAGTTAAATGATTAGAGAAGTCCTGCACATGTCACCAGAGAGAAGTCTTTTGTTTTCACCAGAAGGTCTGCTTATGACATTTTGATTAAACATTAAGAGGTCAAAACATTCTTTTTGGTCCCACTTTATTTTAAGTGGCTTTAAGTACTATGTACTTACATCGAAAAATAAGTACAATGTGTTCATGTTGTATTGTAAAACACTTTTGCTGCTATTGAGATGTGATACGGGTAAGGTTAGGGACAGGTGTGGTGGTATGGGTAGGTAAAAGGGTGGTGTAAGGTAAGGGTTAACAGTGTAATTACAAATGTAATTACATAATTACAGCTGTAATTACATGCTGGTATTTTTAAAAATATAAGTACTATGTAAAAACATGTATGTACACAATAAGTCCATTGTATCAAATAATTAAATGTAAGTACATAGTACTTAAAGCCACTTAATATAAAGTGGGACCTTTTTTTTAAAATAAAACGTACACGATGAAAATTGATGGGGTGAATTTTCATTGCATGCCCACTTTAAGCCTCCTTTGTATGGTACAAAGTTTGTTGCTGGTTCATTTTCAGTGGAGTCGGCAGTCAACCTTTTTTGTCCCAAAAATCTTAATTACACCAGACTGCTGGTGGCACACGTCAAGCATGATTTTGTCTTTTCATGGTTGACATTGAACAATCGGAGGTGATTTTATTCACGACCAATAAAACGGCATTTAGCTTTTATGTGGTCCTTCAGCTTTTATGAGTGCAAAACCTGCACTCCAACCCACATACGAAAAATTAGTTTCTTATAGAATGTCAGAACACATTTTGCAGAGAAATATTTTATTTTAATCATTTAATTCTGTTAGTTTTATTACCACTTTAATGAAACTGAATACAACATTTATAATAATTGCATCATCCGTCTACCAGACTGCTTTTTACATTTTTTTTTTTTTTTTTAATTTTGAACTTTTTTTGACATTGTATGATTCACTTCATTAATCCTTAATAAAACTGATTAAGCTACAAGACTAGTGAAATTGCCCGACTTGACGATCTGTTGTACTGTGATGGTGTCGAGATCCCACAGGGAACAAAGATGCCTATTGAAACTCGGCTCACACTCGGTCTGATTACAGCAGCGTAAACATATTCATCATTCAGTGTTCTCTCACCTCCACTATGTATCTCAGGATCATGACGCAGGTCTTGCACTTCTAATAATTCTCTTTTGGTGTGAAAACCACACCACATCAGTGATAAAAATGTGACCTAATTTTAGGATTATGGAGTGTATTTATCTTCTTGATTCTCAAAATAATTTATTTTATTTTATCTATTGCTCATTACTTGATTTTCTGCTTTGCACCCCCTTTCTAATTATCCTTTGTGCCTCTCTCTTCCTCAGGTTGGACCGGTGAGCGTGTGTGTTTGGCCGGTGACAGCGCAGGAGGAAACCTGTGTGTGACTGTGTCGATGCGGGCCGCTGCTCACGGCGTGCGCATGCCGGATGGCATCGTTGCTGCTTACCCTGCTACACTGCTCACCGTGTACGCCTCGCCATCCCGCCTGCTCACCCTCATAGACCCTCTGTTACCCCTCAGTGTGCTCTCACGCTGCCTCAGTGCTTACGCAGGTCAGTCTGGAACCGTAATAGGTTTTAATGGCAAATAGTGCTGTTTTGTGACTCAGGTTATTAGCAAACTAGAATGGTTAGGTCTGATGCATTATTTATCACTGGTAAAAATTTAGCATATTCACAATTTAGGGAGTGCAGACACCTTAATGATGATGAATGATTTCAACAAGTAAAGTTAATTGAAGCAACACTCATCAGTAATTGATTAATAGGTTTGTATTTTGTTATAAATGATTTGATTAGTAGTGTTTTCAATCATAGTAATGATAAAGTCAAATCAATGGCCCAAGGCTTGTATTGTCTTTTTTCTGCAGGTTAAGTGTAGCAATATTTTCTTTCTGTTATTGTAGTACTGGATACTAGGGGTGTAACGATACTCTCATGTCACGATTTGATACATATCACGATACTGAACTCAAATGCTAAATTTGGAATTACATTTAGGGTGTAAATGAATAGGCTTGGACTTGGTGCTGGTAACCCAATGCACAGGACAATGGTGACACCAGAATAAAAATAATCATGACTCTGGAGCTGAAAACTGAATTATTTTAGATGAATATGCTTGCACTCTTTCACTGACTAGATATATTTAAAATAATGTAGTATATAAGTAATGTTTAGACATAGTGTAATATAATAGACTTTTGTCACTATCAGGACATATTCCCCCATTGCATTATTATACATTATATTTAACATATATAGTAGTTTAATGTAGTACTGACACTAAAACTTACAATTTTTCACGCACAGTCATTTTCATTTTGGGTGATTTTTACGCAATGCATATTGGCACTATCCACTATACATATTGTTGTATTTTTGTATTGCGATATATTGTTACTCCCCTACTGGATACTTAGTCCTTCACATTCGATTTGGATTTTTACATCCCTACTGTATGTTATTTGCTTTTTCCCCTTTGTCCTTCTCTGCTGTGTGTAGGCACAGATCCACAGGTGGAGAAGCAGGTGGAGAAGGTGAGCACTTTGAGCATGGTGAGGAGAGATACTGCCTTGCTGCTCCGAGACTTCAAACAGGGGGCCTCCAACTGGATCCATTCTCTGCTGGATAGAGGAAGTGCAGGTACATGTATAGGGCTGAAATGGAGCGTATTCTGTTTTAGAGGGTATTCATTGTGCTTGGTGTGTCTAAAACGGTATTATCAATATGTCTTTTTGTGATAATAATCCCTACACGCACGGATCAGATGCCTTTGGAATAGTGCAGCTAGCTAATTATTTGATCTGATTTAATTAGGTTTAAATTAAGGCACACAAATCCCTCATAGCGCTCTGCTTTGCTTGATATAATTGGCTCCATGGTGATAATAGCCATTTGTTCAGAGCTATATGTGGTAGCTTCTGAACTCATTCTCCAGCTTGTGGTGCGTGACCCACAGATGGTTTTGTGGAAAGTGGTCCTTCTGAGCATCTGCTGACTGAAGGCTTCTGAATGGAGCCCCTGATTCAGTCTGTATCTGTCATCTGTTGTTAAAGCATACCTGGAAGGCTAATGTATGCATGGTCCCACAACCCAATTGTCTTTTGTGTCACAACTCCACATTTCCTTCCTATTCTTTCTACAGCAGTATTATGTTTTACTAACTCGGCACCCCTTTGGCCTCAGTGATCTTCCCTGTGATATTGCAACAACTGTAGTTCAGCCCCACCTCCCCTGCTTCAGCTGGTTGCTACCAATTATTTTAAAATTGTTATAATTATATTAGAATCCTATACTTTTTTGTCTGAGAATGAAAAATACAACACTAACACTAAAAGGATTTTTAAATGCTAAAGGTGAATTTTGGCATCACAATATTACTGAATGAAAAATGTTTTATATTTGCTAAAGATTACATAAAACAGTGTTATTAAATATGTTATTAGATGACAGCAAAGGTTCTCTAAATGAGCGAGCACAGTTAAATATGCAATATTGATGAATTAAAAAATCTCTAATATTTGGCAATAATAGATATGGTACTGATGTTTTGCACAAATGCTCACCTCTGACTGTATCTGCATTTTTATTCTTATTTTTATTATGGTTTTGATTGCAGCTGAACTGAAAAGCTAATAATAACCATCTCAAACAAAGCCCTTTGTAATGGCTTCACATACTGCGTTGTGCCAAATGCTCATCGGTTTTTAAGTCAATGGTTAAAATGGGCTGCTATCAACCCTAGATCTCATATCATTTGAGTTCATTAGCTCTCACAGAGAGAGAAAGTGTTGGGCTGTGCAGGATGTCAATGCAGTGTGGCTAAAAGGCATCATTAGTGGTGTCACACACAACACAAACCATTCTAATTGCCTCATGATGGCCATGAATTCATTATTCACTATACCAGGTCCAGCATAGCTGAGAATAGTTTTTCACAAGATTATGGCTATGGGCAATACAGCTGTGTTGTGGCTGGTCAGTTGTGTGTTAATGTCTGTTTGTATGGTAGTTTGAAGGCCTTACTATTTTCCTGAATGTCTGTTTAATGCCGCACACATGCACTTCACTTCACACAGTCACATGCCTTACCTCTCTCCCTGGCAACTGTTTCCTCGCCAACAGCCTCCACCAATGTCCAATGAGGGTCTTTGTAATCCCCCACCCCTGTTGCTTAAAATTCCTACTCTGCCCATTTGTACTCCTTTTACATATTTATTTACTTTCTCATTTTGCCTTTCTACATATTTGCATTGAGAAATGTTTCTGGAAGCTCTCTGCTTCTCTCTCTGCTCTCTATAAGATTTCGAAGAGGAATTTCCTCTTTTCCAGCTTAGAAATTGCTTTGGGAATTCAGGATTTACCTTAGTTTTGTTGTTCCACCATCACATTTTGGGCCTGTTAATATCTAATATGTAGACATTATCTAACAAAATAATAATGGGAGTGCAACATCAGTCAATATATGTGACTTTAAAACATCCACGTCACCAGGATGTCTTTGAAATGACATTCATTGTTACTATTACCTCTAAAAACAACCTAAAAATCTCTCCTTTTTTCTTTTCAGACTCTGTAAGAAAGAGCGTTTCAGAAGCGTCTCTGACCTCTCCTCACACAGACCCTCCAGTGTCTGCCAAGCCGTCTGAGTACTCCCATGGGAAAGGGTCTATGAAGAGCCAGACGTTCCAGGACTTGGGCTCCCATGCTAACAGCAACGTGCAGAAAAATGTCAGCGAGACCACCGACCACCTTAGCACCACTACAGCCAACCACAGCTCCATCCTTGACATCACTCTGACACCCGAGAGCAAGGTACAGTTCCTCATCTTGTGCTTTAAAATGGTTTAATAAAATTTTTTTTTTCACCGTGTTCCTATAGCTCCCGTGGTGTCGAAGGTCTCTCTTTTACAGATTGCAACAGTGAGTCATATTAATCATCCAGCTGATTTGCATTCTACTAGGGTGCCAATCTCTGCTACACAGCATCCATCAGGCTGTTTTTCATGGCTTTATGAGTATGTGAAACATGCCAATATTTGCGTTGATTAATTTGCACTAGAGTGAGAATGACCTAGCTTTCAACAATTAAACAGTGTTGCTTATATCATAGTCAAACATAACATTTAAATAACAGACAGTCCACTCAGTGTTAGTAAGAATCTGGTATGTTTGCTGGAGTGTAGCACAGATGTTTGTACACGGTATCAAATTGCCATTGGTAGCTGAAAAACAGGAATTTGTTATGCCTCAATTAGCATCAGAGTCAGAGCTGTGGCAGAACGCAGGCTGTCTAATGCACAGAATTAACTGGCCTTTTAACACTGCCTGTTTTATAATTGCTTGCAGTAAATTGTTGATCTGGTTATTTTAGTCTGGTACACTGTGTGCAAATAAATCGCTTAGGTTTTTTTGATTCTGCACAATTCTTTCACTGTATTTCACTCTGTCCGGCTTAGTGGAGTGAGAAAGGGTAGTGCTGAGAAATAAGTAGTTGTGCAACTCTGAGAAAGTGCAAAGGATTACGCTGCAATGATGTCACTTGGATTTTGCATGCCATTGTTCAAGCATGTGTTCAAATCCCACAGAGAATCCCATGATACTTTGACGTCAATTGCTGGATTTGAAACGCTAATTTTTACTGCCTGGTTCAAATGAGTCATCTCAGCCTCTCCTGAACCCATTCCCAATCTCCATTCCTCTGTTCCTTATACATTTCCACTGCCCTAGCTAAGAAAATATTTAAAAAAATGTATCACAGTTTCAACAAATAAAAACAGCATGACTGTTTTCAACATTGATGATAATAAGAAATGTTTCTTGAGCACCAAATCAGCATAGAATGATTTCTGAAGGATCATGCGACACTAAAGACTGGAGTAATGATGCTGAAAATTCAGCTTTGCCATCACAGGAATAAATTACATTTTAAAATAATAATTCAATTTGAAAACATTTTTTTCAAATTGTAATAATATATCACAATATTACTGTTTCAAATAAAACATGTGTGATCAAATAAAAAAAAATCTTTACCGACCCCAAATTTTTTTAACATAATTTTAAAAAAGAAAAAGAAAAAAAAACAAGTGTGGCCATAATGGAGATGTTTCGCTTTGTTCATCTGCCCTGGATGAACCTTGTCGCCTCACGTTCATATCTTATTGACCTCCGTTTACCTCCACCTCTCTCCTAGCCCGAGGATGTGAGTTTCTTCCTTTGCAAAGAAGTGGATCCCTCTGTGTCAGAATCCTTTTCTGCTGTGGCCATTCCGCCCCCTGCTGGTGAGGAGGACTCTGAGACACCCCGGGAGTTTCCAGATGGCTTTGAGCCTCTGCGCTCAGAGCAATTAGCAGAAATGAACGTACAGAGCTCTCCCATCGTCAGAAACCCTTACATGTCCCCCCTTCTGGCTCCAGACAGCATGCTAAAGGGACTACCTCCCATACACATAGTGGTAAGAGTGACCAAAGACTTTTTACAATTGATGAGTTTAAGAAGATGTGCTTTGTACTTCATTTTACGATGAGAAAATTATTTTAAATGCTTTCATTCCCCTCATAAGCACATTTTTATTCTGTTTGCCTATGTCTGAGACTCTTCTTTATCCCCCATTTCTCAGGCCTGTCATCTGGACCCCATGCTAGACGACTCTGTGATGTTTGCCAAAAGGCTGCGAGATGTCGGTCAGCCAGTGACCCTATGTGTCGTGGATGACCTTCCTCATGGCTTCCTCAGCCTGTCACAGCTCTCGAGGGAGACTCGAGAAGCTGCTAACGTATGCATGGAGCGAATCAAGGATGTCTTCACCATGAAAGACCCTCTGCCAGAGATGCGCAAACACCGCAAATTGGAACGGACCATTCAGAAACCTTCTGCTACCAAAAGAGACCACATTCAACTTTTGCAAGTGACCGTGCTGGAGGAGGAGGGGGTTGGGGGAGAAGCTTCTGTTGTGGATGAGGAGGGACTTGCTGGCTTTTACCCTCCCTCTGAATCTGAAAATATTCCAGCTTAGAATTTTGGACTGGTTTCGTTCTGAATGATACCAAAAGAGAGATGCGTAGGCCAGAGTAAGGTCATATTATGTGAATCACACATTATGTGAATGATTATAGTGAATAAGAGTATATAGAGAAAAATAAAGTAATGAAGCAATTATTAAATTATAACTTCAATTAGAGACCATTAAGTATTTAGTTATAGAGAGGAAAAATTAATACACCTCTAGCTTTATTATTCAAATCTGATGGTGTACACATGCACTCCCTTTACATCTATATTACCACTTTGCCTTTTGGTGCGTTATACCAGCACAAAAACGAATATCCTGCCTTGTTCTAAAAAAACATCCCAGCACATAACGTCATTATTACAAATGGATGTTCCTCACTCCTTATAGCACTAAATGTTCTTATACAATAATGAAATCTGTCTACAAACTGTGATTCAATATTGTACCTGTGTGTTACACTTTATACTCCGTAGAATGTGTTGCTGCTAGGCATCCTGAGGCTAACTGACGAAAGCATTTATTAATGGTTGAATTTTTTTCTTTATAGTAGCTTTTGAAATATTTATGACACCAAATTATAATATGGTGTTACTGTGTATGTTAATCACCCTTTATTAATCCATCTACCTGCCTCTTGGCACCTAGAGGACGTCCTGTGTGACTAGTGCTTGAATGGGATTTCTGATGCTGCTTTGTCCTCATAGAGTTCAATGATTATTCAATTCAATTAATCGTTATCGAATTTCCACAAGCGTTCTGTGGAAGGAAAGCTCAAGTTTCACCCAATTTGTGATAGTGTTACTTGTGTTCTGTAGTGTCCAGTCTTGTTATAGTCAAGATAATAGTTTATTTTGCTACTGTCATGTATTATCTTTGTAATGGCATGGAGAATTGTTTATTGTATGTAAATGTTACCTTAAAATTGCTAGTTCACCCAAAAATAAAAATTCTGTCATCATTTTCTCACCCTTATTTTGTTTCAAACCTGTATGACTGTTTCTTGAAGACCGTTTCAGCTACGTTTGCTCAAACAATTAAAGCCACTGGTCTCCAAAAAAACCAAACATGGGACCCAATTGACTTTCAATGTATGAACAAGCAAAAAAAAAAAATTCTAAATATTATATTTTTTTTCTTCACAAAACAATATAAGTCATACCGGTTTGGAACAACACAGGGGTGAGTAAATGATGCCAAAATGTTCTTCTTTTTTTGGGGATGAATTACATCTTTAAGTCACAAGTGGCTTCAAAATGGCATATTTTGACTCATTTATATTTTGAAATGGCATATATAATTAGTTTTTTATAATCATATACTAATCACATTATTTATCTGTTAGATTAGATTACTTGTCAAAAAGACAAGATTATATATACTGGTTTGAAAACTGGACAAGAGTTTAGAGAGAAAAAAATATGGGCTGTACCTCTCCATCACTGCCTTTCCCTCTTAGTCGGCACGTCAGCGCAATCTTCCATTATTTTTCCATCTCCCTCGTTCGTCCAGTCAGTTTGTTTCCCTCTTGTTCACAGTCGTGTCGTCTGTCCCCGTGCATGCTGACCCATTTTGAGCACTCTTTTCAATTCTCACCCAGCCCGTCCTAGAGGTATTTTAAGCAGACTCCCTTTACACCCAGCAACCTTGAGCCAATGAAATCTTTCAGCCTGCACATGTGTGATATATACCGCTGTGATAGCGTGTCTCTATTTGAATAGGGTCTCCTCTCTCTCTGGCACTAATTGACTCTATTGACTCTCCGAAACAAACTCGCCAACATTTTGGCACTCCATAAAATGTATTAGTGCTGTATGGGAGGTTTGGACCTTTGTGTGCACAGCTCTGCTATGTGACAGTGGCCTGACCTCCCACAGTGTGTTTATATAGCGCACATGTTTAAAGTATTGTCAACATTATTATTGAAACAACGGTGGTTGTTGCTGTTATTTTAAGATTCGCTCTGCTTAAGCGGCACAGCATGACATGTCTTTTGGGACTGTATATATCCTCTGCAAAGGCCTGGTCGTTATCAGTGTGTCTATGATTGGATTAAGCCAGAGCTGAAGTCAGGCTTTATCTGCTGAGAGAAAACAATGCTCCATCTACTGCTGATTGCAGCATTTGAGAGTCAGTTTCTAAGAGTATCACGATATAAAAAGATTTGCTTGCTTGCTCTTTTCACCGTGTCAAAGCTGCTCCTTTCTGGTGATGGATTTGAAATACTAAGTCTTGGTTACTCTGCAGTTTTTTGTTATGGTTCGTATGTAAAACTTATCTCGTCAATTGTTCTTCAAGGTATTTTTGTCAGATGGTGCCTGTTTTGGTCAGCTTGATTGTGTATGTGCATGAAAGTTGTGTTTGTTTGTCGCACTTTGTGTTATAGTTGTGTCCGCTCTGCATGGAAAAGCTTCTCAATGGATTGTGCTTTTAGATTCTACATTGTCTGTAGTCCCTTCATGGAACCATGACTAAAACAACCAGAACTGGGAGAGGAATGATAGAGCCCTCTGGTTATCCGTTCCAGTTGAGTTGTCTCTGTAAGCTTTTTTTTTTTTTTTTTTTTTTTTTTTGGTAGGATGATGTAACCTTGAATGCACTTGAGCATTTCCACCTTGTGTGTGTGACTCTCAAACTGCCTCCCTCAGAGAGAGATTACTCATTCATCTCAAGGGTGTTATGTAAAACACCATGTTAATGTACTCCTGTTTAAATGACCATACCTGCACTTCACTGAGGTGTAAGCAGCCAAAACCCTGCTGCATCATCTCCCCTGAGAGGCATGAGTCGTGTCATTACATTTTACATCTGCTCTCATGACTTATGGTCAATCTGTTACTGACTTGGAGTTTTAATCAGTAGGTTGTTTCATTGTTTCGTTGTGTTTTGAGCTCCTGTGCTCTTGAAGTCCACCAACGATGATGTTGCTCACTTTAAGTGCAGGCTCTAATGACCACTGCAGTATCGTTTGCGAGGGTGCTGATGTCTATTCTCTCCTCGTTTTCACTGGGATGTAAAATCCAATGAGTGATACAAACTGCACTGTATGTCCCAGGCAAACTATCTTGCATTCAGTCAGACCTGATGTTTTCAGGACAATCTCAGCAAATAAGCACTTTATAGTTCAGTGTATAGCAGCATCTGAGGTGGCGTGTGAGAGAGCTTTCAGGTGCCCTCACAGCCATTCAGGAACTGAGAGCTAGCTTCTTTGATTATATGATTTGTTATATGTTCTTAATAATTATAACTATTATTAATAATAATATTATTTATAATAATTATATTTGTTATTATTTCCTCATAGACACCATAAGTGCAAACCTGTGTATTTGGAATGTACTGTATATGCATAGATGACATTTATTGTATAGCCTAGAGATACCATAATTATCGTTAGTTTTTTTTTTTTTTTCGTCGACAGAGTATTTTGAGACTTGTGTGGACTGTAATGTTACGATGATAAATGAGAGTAGCTATTTTTCTGCAGTAGCCTATGTATTTTCCCTCTGTCGATTTATATTTGAATAAATGATTGTCGCATCTCTGTGTTGATCTTGTGACGGGATAGAGAACGCAAAACATTTCTAATAATTATGTAAGAAAATGAGTTAAAACGATTTAAAAAATACCCATAAAGAATAGCTATTTGTGTATGCTATGTCGCAATAAAATATCGGCAGCGCGCGTTTCACGCTTTCCCGGCAAAGCGCGTGCGATACTAGGCGCGCTCCCGGCGAAAATTCTGGGGGATACATGCATTTTAAGGCGAAGAACGTGAACGCGCGTCTGGCAGCCTCACTAGGCAGATCTCCTACTCACACAATATAGGAAGGAGAGCGCAGAAACGCTACGGTGGACAGGTGAAGATGGAGAAAGTATTAGGACTCGCCGTGGTATCCAGTATGTTATGTGTCGGCTCGGTTTTTGGGAAATATGTCAGAGGTATCGTCAACACAAAAGAGGTGAGTAGCCTATAGTGTTTACATTTTATTACTATTGTGGTGGTAATGGTTTTGAGTTTTCCTGCGTTCTTCAGCTGCGCATCTCCTGACTGCTGTTAGTAATGGGCTGTTATAGCAAGTGTGTTGACGCCTCTGTATTTGCGCGCATCTGGAAGCTTGATGCTTTAATAGCCTGTACGTTTCCAAGATCATTACACCCGCCGCTATTAGAGCCGATGAAAGCTTAATTCCTCCTTAAGACACGAAAAACACATTTTAAACGGCGTATTGCCGACAACCAATTTACAACCTCCCATCCGCTTTTACAGGTGTGTGTCTGTCGTTACAGCATTGTTAGATTGTATTTATCGCATGCTGATGTTTGTGTCCAAAATGATTTTAGGTTGCTTAGCTGTGCTTATAAAGGTGTGATATGCATTGTGAGACATAATTCAAACAACGCCGCAAACGTGGAAATAATGCACAGACGAGTCATATTGCTGTTGAAGTGTGTCTATTTGCCGTACGTCATTTTCTTAATTTTTAATAGCTGTTAGGTGAATTATTTGATTGCAGGGTACCTTGTGGGAAACACTGGCTATTATTATCTGAAAGACACATGGTGCAAAATGTAAATGTTGGCCTGGCTGGAGCAATCAGTGAAACTGAAAGTGCTTCAAATATTGCCGCACTTATTTCATCACATTGATTTAATTAACAAAAATGAAGAAAATACGGAGAAATTAGGGAGCAATTACATTTATTTCCTTTCAAAATCCATAGTACAGCCTATAGCATAGAAAAAAACTACTTAAACTTAGGCTACTTTTTATTACTTAAGCTCATACACGATTTTTACACCGTGTAAATAATACGGACAAGTTAAATCATGATTAAGTAGGGTTTGCTGCTGGTAATTTAACAACAACCTGTTCCTGCCTATATCCAGTGCTGATCCTGCTCTTTTTTTAGTCTCTGTATGAGATGGTTAAACAGTCCATTAATCTCACTTCTGTTTATTTCCTTACAAGGTCGTTCATTTACACTGACATGCACACACTCACAAATTACCGGAAAGTTTTATCACGGTAATGGTTTAGTTCACCCCCAAATTTTAACTCTTTCATTAATTACACACTCTCATGTCATTCGAAACCCGTAAGAAGTTCGTTCATCTTCGGAACACAAATAAACATATTTTAATGAAATCTGAGAGATTTACATTGACAGTCAGTGCAACTACCACTTTGATGCTTCAAAAAGTTAATAAAGAGATCGTAAAACTAATCCATACGAATTGAGCGGTTTAGTCCAAAATTTTCTGAAGAGACACAATTGCTTTTTACGATGAACATACTGTATACACACGTATATAAAACAAAAAAAACAAAGAAAGGACCATGCTGTTTTTTCTCTGTCTCAAATTGTTTTAATTTAAAGGGGCAAATGCCTTACACAACCAAATAACTTTAAAGGAGTTCACCCAAACAGACATTGATCAGCGAACATAAACAGTTCAACTATACTTGCTTGATGGGCAGGAACAAACCTCTTTGGTTCTTGCACGTCAAGCGAACATGCCTGAGCTTCCATTTACAAAAACTGATGTGTGAGTTGATGAATGTATGTGAATAAAAGCCTATGTTTACACTTTACATTTACATTTATTCATTTAGCTGACGCAAGCGACTTACAATTGCTATATATGGAGCAGCTAGGGGTTAAGTGTCTTCCTCAAGGACACATTGGTGTCTCACAGTGGATTCGAACCCGGGCCTCTGAAATCAAAGGCATGTGTCTTATCCACTGTGCCATCATCACCCATTACACCAATATATATGTGTGTAATACTAACAGATTCCAGCAAAGCTCCTTCCTCTGAAATGAGTGTGGCCAGAGAGTTGTGCAGATAATGTTAACTGCCTGGTAACTACCACTGGCACAGGCATATAAGACTCAGGGGCACTCAGGTCGACATCTTGTGTGTGTTATTGTATATGTGTGTCAGCACATGTGAGTGTATTTATGTGTTGCTCCGTTGTGTAACTAAAGTAATGAATAATTTAAAAGCCCAGTGGACCCGGGGTGACATGACTAGTTGATTGGTAATTAATTGTTAATGAGGCTTAGCGGTCGGACAGAGATCCGGAAAGACAGTGAGAGGTGAGGCCACCACTGATTCAGTGAAGTGACCGGCTACTGCATCTGCGTATAGTGCTTGATTAATGTAGGGTCTGTGTGCCGTGTCTCTCATCCTCCTTTTGCCTGATTCATTGACTTTGTATTACAATGCAGTGTCTGTGGGGGATAAGACGGATGGCAGGGATTATTAGTGACACTTTATGGCCTATTCTGCATCACAACACACACATTATGTGCAGCCAGCCATTATACAAGTGTGCGAGTTTACATAAACAGATACATAATCATCTCAATCTTCTCAAACACAAGTTAAGCTCAGTCAAAAGCATGCGTGGCATTATGTTAATCACACACAAAAGTTTGAACGCATCCATCGATTTCGTTTAAAGGGCAAAAATCAAGGTTACGGTGCAGTACTAACAATGGAAGTGAATGGGGCAAATATTTGCAAGTTTTACAAGCAAAATGTGATATCTATAATTTTATAAAAGTGCTTAAATAGGCTAATTGTTGTTATTGGAGCTGTAAAACTGTTTAAATCCATTTGACAAATGTTTTATGAAATTATTCATGAAGCAATATTATTATACAATAATAGGGAACACTTCATTTTCCAGAGTCCTTGTCACATGTACTTTCTGTAATAATAGTAAATTATGCATAATTACATGTAACTAACACTAAACCAAACCCTGCTCCTTACCCTATAGTATGTTGTTAATTGATATTACTCAGTGCTTACATGTGTAATTACACTGTAACAAGGACACCTTAAGTGTAACCCATTAATATTATTATTGCTATTAAATTGTCAAAGGAACATAATAGTAACATTCGATAAAGCTTTACATAGAAAAGGTTGGTAAGCAATTTTTACATCATGTTAATACATACTGTAATGTTCAGGTCTCACGGCTATTTTAACATTAACGCATTAGCCCCGTTCACTTCCATTGCAAGTGCCTCACTGTAATTCTGATTGTTTTTTAAATAAAACGATGAATGAGTAAAAATAATTTGTTGTGGTCACCAACATTACAGCATAAATTCTCTCAATTGAGCTTAACTTGAATATTGCACCACCGCATGAGGTACAGGAGAGGATTTTTCACATGCATGAATGCCTCTGGCTGTGCAATCACATAGGAAACGTAGCAGATGGGAATGTGAACAAGGACAGAAAGAAAGAAAAACAAAGTTGTGTGAAGTCTTGGTTTTAAAAACCAGGATTGGAGGGCGGTCGTTCTTGCTATAAGGGGGTTTAGACAGAGTCAGGCCTCTACCGGTTTCTATTGTAGCTGCAAAGTGCAGTATGTGTCTGTTGCCATGGCAATAGTACTGACATTTGTTTTAGTGAGGATTTTTTTTTTTTTTTTGAGTGGGTGTTTGTTTAACTGTCTGACTGACCATAGGTGCTCTTTTACGTGCACTTCTGTTTTAGAGAGACAAGGTGGTCTTTCAGAAGCTCGGTCATGTGATGCCTGGATCTTAATGGTTTTTTGGGCTCAGTTCTGGGTCAGAGAGTCTTAGGGCTGCTCTCTGTATTGTCAAGGAAACCTGTTGTTATAGAAACCACCAACTGCAGACACTGAAGAGGAAGTTAATATGGACAAGGGGCTGAAAGCTAGAGCGCACTTAGAGCCATTTTACACTTCACTGACTGCCTGCGTGTCAGCGTAAGTTCGAGAGAGTGTTGAGATGAAACCCAACTGAAGTCTCGAACACTGCAGGAACTTCATTAACCCTTCAACTACCATATAGTGTGATATGAAGGTCTTTAAACTGTCATCACTGCATTAGATCAGACTTCTGTTAGATAAGATTGAACTTGTGAATTTATGTGGTGTAAAGCTCAGGGCTTGGAAGCAGAAGAAGATTGCTGGTTTGATCCCTCAAGCTGTGACTGTGAGCCATCACCATGTGTTGTTGAACAAGCCTCAGGGAAAATATCCTTCTAATAAATGTACTGTAAGGTGCTTTGTCTGCTAAATTATGTCATGTCTAGATGGTGACGCCATTTTGTGAGCCTCACAAGGTTCGCGTTTGCTTCTAGTATGGTTTCTGCGGGACTCTGAATAAACAGTACCTGAATGTCACTATAGTGAATCCCATGAGACTCCTCAAATGGAGGGTTACCATCCAGACACGGCCGCTACATAACTACATGCTTCCCTATATTTACCCTCCCCTCTTCTCCACAGGACTGGGTTTTCCTCACAAGGTTTTGCTTCCTGACCGATTTTGGACGATTGAACTTTAAGTTCCGATACCCCAAGGTAAGATTAAAGACCTATATTTGAATTTTTACTGAGTCATGACTGATGTTGTACTAAATCTCCAATACTGTCACAAATGCATGATGCAGTGGAGAGAAAGTCTACACACTCTTACACACTATTAAAACAGCTGTTTTTTCTGATGTAGAAAAGGACACAAAGATCAATCATATCGGAACTTTTAGACCTTTCATGTAAAAATTACAACCTATGCAATGCCACGGAAAACCAAAGTGACACATTTCAGATAAAAAAGCTTAATGAAAAATAAAAGCTTATATGAAATAGTACACACCTGTTTTCACACAAAGTGACTCTGATTAACTCCAAATAGATCTAAACTGTTCTTATAAGATTTTTTCTGAAATCATTTTGGTTTTAATGCTACTTAACTCGGTTTCATGCTAAAACTATCTACAAAGAATGGCTTCAGCAAAGAAGCCTAACAATTAAGTTATGTTTTCAGGCTGCGCCTTTCTTCTTTCTGTATATGTCAGTCAGTTACATCCTTTTAAGTTTCTAGGTGGCATAAACAGTCCAAGTATTAATCTCTCCCCCTATCTCTATCTATCTATCCATCTATCATGTCCTCCTGTCCCTCTCTCTATGTCTGTTGCTCACTAAAAGTCCCGATGCTGTCAGAACATATTGCTCTACTTTGATGAAAGCTCTCAGTGGCCAGCTGTGTACAAGAGGCCGGACAAGGTGAGACACACACTGACAGACTTTGTGTTTGTGTGTGTGAAAATATTGAATGAAATGACAAGACTGCATGTGTGTGCGTAAACAAACAGAGAGCATAAGCCTGAATGTGTGTGATACACATCAGAAGTAGAAGTATATGGGAATTAAAGGGGAAATGTCAGCAGTGCTCTGTAGATTACGAGTCCAAATCCAGTCTCCAAAAAGACACGAGTGTCAGTACATGTGCGTATTTAAACACAGCACATTTTCTCCCTCCCTGTGGCAGGATCTGCATTGCGGGACTCTATGAAAAAGTGCTCGTAGGAAGTCCCTGCTCTTCATCAGTCATAATCTATTACTTAGTACTTCAGCTCTTGATGTTGTTATAAGGTGTCTTAAATCCCACGTTTGTTAATGCAGGGTTTATGTGCTCTACAGGATTGCTACCTGAAAGAGTCAGTACTGAGGCCTGAAAATAACCAAGTCATCAACCTGACCACCCACTACACCTGGTCTGGCTGTATGGTAAGACAAAAGCTATTCTTACATAGTCTGTGTGCACAACCAAACACTATTGCGAAAATAATGGTTTTTAAACTGGTTCCCAAACACACTCCCTGTTTGCCAATGGCTGAGCCAACTCAAACAAACATAATGCACGCATATTGATTTGTGTTTTCACATTTTCTATGTCTTATTTACAGTATGTCTCATAGTAACCTTGGATAGGAGAAAGAAAGAAATGACATGCATCAAATTATAAGCATTCTCTGTTAAATCAGTGATGTGCGATTATGCAGTGAAGCACTGCTTCTTTTTGTAATCTTATGTCTTTATATCTGCCTCTATATCAGGTGGAAGGCGAAGGTAATGAAGAGATGCTGAGTTGTGTAGGAGGTCGAAGTTTTCGTTCTGTCAGAGAGAGATGGTGGTACATTGCGCTCAGCAAGTGTGGGGTGAGTGCTGATACAGTAAACAGTATGTAGTGACTAAGAATGTGCCTGAAACGGAACACCTTATTCGCAGAGGCATGATTAATTACTCCACAATGAATAAGTAATTATACTTAATAATATGTTAGACTGATTATGCAACAAGGGCAAAGCTCTATTTTTTATGAACATATCAAAAGACATAATGGTTTGTCTGTGAAGCCACTATGGCTAAAGTGGTATGCTGTGAATGAAAAGGAGAATGGTGTGAAATTGTCTGAACACAGATGGCCGTGTTGCTGTCTCTTTTTACTGCGAGACTCTGAAAAATCTGAACATTAAAATAACATACTACGGTATATCATATATATTTTTCTCCTTTTGAAAAATAAAAGCTAATTCAAAATGTTAATAAATACTTCAAGTAAATTAAAATTACTAAAATAACAGTTCTTTTGGGGTTACAATCTATTTATTTTAGTTAGATCATTTTTAACGTTTATTTATTTTATTTACATAAAGGTTCTAATAAAAAAGGAATTAGTACGTTTCTGAATTATAGAAAGTATATTTGCAAAATGGAAACTACAAACGGAGTAGAATTATTTCTAAAGTTTTCACACACTTCCAGTTGAAGCCCCGTCCACATTTGATTCCATCTGAATACAGATACCGAAACAGATCATTTTGACATTGCAACAGATACAGATAGACACAGGCTGTTACTACTAAAATATTTGCTTGAATAAAAATTATATCTACAATATATGCTTTTTCTACAGGTTCCATTTTTATTATAAACATGAATTTACTGTATAATCCAAATTCGCTGCTTCCATATATGGCATGTAATAAACATGGCAAGTGTTTATTTGACCTGGTTTTAAGGAATGTGATTAAATGGATTTATTGATAGATAAAGAGGCTTTGGCCCCGTTTACACCTGCTATTAAGATGCGTTTTGGTCAATTGGATCACAAGAGGACGACACTAAATACCGGTGTAAACGGGGTCTAAAACGTTTTGAGTTTGTCCACCTTCGACTACTTCCAGAGGTAGTCGAAAACGCATTCGCCCGGATTGCTTTCGAAGTGCAAGCGCTCATGTGATCGAAATCGAATGCATTTGAACAGCCACAAAAGACCACCTACTCTACCAAACAGTGTTCTTTCACCATTCCTGAACCCTAGTGTTTAGCGTGGTCTTTCAGCTATCAGAGCAGAAACGAAAGCTGATGCTTTCCATGTTTTTCCGTCGTCTCTTTTTCATATGTACGTTTTGTGAGCTTGTTTCGTCCATTAGATAGAAAGATCCGAAAAAGCCCATACATTTACCCAGACATAGACCTCCCCTCAAAGAAATCAGGACAGAAGTGGTTGAAAGTGGATAAAAGAGACGGATTAAAACACAGGGCCTCAGTGCTGAATTGGACTCTCCGGAGACTGTGAGTGATTCTTGTTGTAGCTGTTTAAAGTGATGCACATGTCGTTTTGGAGAGGTACACAATGTGAAGAGATTTACCCAGATAAATGGGGCAAAATGTAAAGGGTTGTTTCATGGATGAAGGACTGAAGGCTGAAGGAGACAATGCTAAATCCTGTTGGACTGAAGTAAAGCACCATCTCTGAGCAGTGAGCTCTCAGCTCTGTCCCTAAGGGAGCTTCTCTGTGCCTGCTGCCAATTTCTCTTCTCATCTCCCTCATACTTCCCTTCTCATTGGCCAGCCGAATACCACTGTACCTCGTAACTTCTGTTACAGTTTTTGATTACTCACTTCATTCTTTCACTTTGTATATAACAGTCTTTTATCTGTCCCTCTCTTGCTCTTTATTTTTGTCCCACTGTCTCTCGCCTCTCCATCTCTGGCCACATTGATTTGGTGATAGGGCAAGCTTCATTATGCACCTCACCTTTTTGGAGTGAGGGAAGGGGAATTGGTTTTTCCTGCAAAGGGAAATCAAAGTGTTTCTCTTTTATTAAGCCGGGGCAAATCCTCTCAACAGCTAGAAACTGTGCTGCTTTGAAGTCTTTTATAGCCCAAAGATCTATTTGTGCACTCTGTGTTTATATGGTCTCTGCAGATCCCCACTCACTTTTTTTTCTCTCAGTTACACACCTCCTGCTTTTCCTCTGAATTCCCCTTTTTTCTCTTTTGCCATGAAACACAGGGAGATGGGCTGCAGCTGGAATATGAAATGACATTAACCAATGGACAGTCCTTCTGGACCGAGCATTTCTCTGCAGATGAATTTGGTGAGAGACAACTGAACGAGAGAGGGATTTATTTTGTATTATGTGAAAGAATGGCTGTGTATGTATATGTATATATATATATATATATATATATATGAAAAACAATATAGATTTCTTGATAATATGAATAATACCAGTTCAGTTATCACTGAAATATGATCTTAGATTTAGACTTAAAGAAATAGAATATTATTTACATATCATCTTTCCAAACCAGTGTCATTTTTCTTCTATAAGGAAAGTGCAAAACAGCACCATAATCTTAGTCCATACAATTTTGCACTATATTCCAAGTCTTCTGAAGTGATATGACATCTTTGTGTAAGAAACAAACACATTTTTTTGCTTAATTAATAAATTAAACATTTAATTAATAAATATGAATATTATGTTTTGTTGGAAAAGAGCAGTGTTAAAATTCTGCTAAACTTCTCCTTTTGTGTCCCAGGCTTGAAATTGAGAGACATTAAGAATGAATTATTTGGTGAACTATCTCTTTAAGACATTCATCATACTTGCACGGTGACTGAAAGCTATTCTTGTTTTGTTCTGTTTCAGGCATCCTGGAGACAGACATCACATTCTTGGTTATATTCGCCACTGTGTTTATGCTGTCTTGTTATTTTGCTTGTGAGTTTACATGTCCTGGAGGTATAAAAGATCTCAAATGCATTGGTCTCAGTGGATATGTTTAAATTACAAATGCTTAAGTTAAATTAAAGGATATTCTTAGCCATCCTCCATCTTCCAGATAAACTAACATACAGATACTATTGGTTCATAATTTTTTTAGTCCCTCTGTTTAAGTTATTAGTTTCCTCTGAATCTCTCTCCCTCTGTGTAAACCTTTAAGATCATTTAAAGGGAAGACAGCTGCTCCATACGACCTATAAGATGTTTATGACTGCGGCTGGAGTGGAGGGTGAGAAAGGCCTCTGAACACACTCATAAAGATAAACACTAGCACACACGTTTTATGACACTGGGCTTTGCAACACTGGATGCATAACAATATCTCTTGTGTCATTCCTTATTTCTTTTATCCTTATCTCCTCCCCACTTCCTCTGCGCTCTCACTGCTGCTACTGTGACTTCTTTCTCTCTCTCTCTCTCTCTTTCTCTCTCTCTCTCTCTCTCTCTCTCTCTCTCTCTCTCTCTCTCTCTCTCTCTCTCTCTCTCTCTCTCTCTCTCTCTCTCTCTCTCTCTCTCTCTCTCTCTCTCTCTCTCTCTTATCTCTGGCATTCTTTCTTTCACTTTCTGATTCCTTCCTCTCAGTCTTAAGCCTGCTCTTCTTTTGCTTTTACTGGGGCCTTTATGCCAGGGAGGGTGTCGGGAATGGCAGCCTCAAGATATTAGGTGAGAAAAGCACTGTGTGTAAAGGATGATACACATGCCCATCATCACAAATTATAGGTCTGTCTGAATACTCGATTCCGATTGGCTGGAAAGCCAATAAAACCATAACCAAAACCAAAACCAACAACCATTTCAATAAAACCATTCAATGCACAGGTAGTTCCACGTCAGTTTAATCACCGTTCTATATTAATGTGCTGTTTTAATTAGCCAACTTTCCATACAATTTATTTGCTGTCTCCTGCCTGTTTCTTTTACAGATAAAAGGGTGTGTAATGATGTCATACCTAAAAAAAGCACATTGTCGCATAAGATTTTTTGTACCGCTAAAATGATCAGCCCTTGAGGCGTTTCCACACATAATTTCATTGTCATTATGTAAACTAACTCTCATTAGAGTATTAGTAGAAACATTAAGCAGATAGTCTGCTAATATTCTAACTACTGGTAGATGATGTAGTTGTAAAGTTGCTTATAGTTAGTAGAATGTCTAGTCATTTAAGTCTGTTTTAAGGAACATGGTTTTGCACAAATATTTGATCAAACCATGAATGACCAATCAGAATGAAGTATTCCAGATAAATAATGTGCTAAACAAGATTACAATACAATATCTTGGTTTTAGCATGACACATTTGTGTGCGTGTGACTGGATTTATTCTTAAATGCTGACCTGATTATTAACCTACTTGTGGTCAACTGTGTATTTCTTCGTGGCTCTCTCCCTCTCACCAGGGAAATTACTCTTTTCTGTGAGCTTCCTGATTTTTTTGCTCATGCTGATACTCTTGGGGAAGGGATTCACAGTCACAAGGTAGGAGGCCTTACTTCTCAAATAATGTGGGTAATGACTTACAAGGCTAATCATGCAAAAGTGACCCAGATATCAAGACAAATTTGCATCCAAATTCCCATACTTTCAGGGTGTGTACTGAATTAAGCGATGAACATATTTCTTAACTGTTGATGCAGATGTTCTTTATATGCAGGTGAGGTGATGCTATATCTGCCAATGGGTCTTTTGATGTAGTGATGTTTCTTTCTTTCTTTTATTTTTTTGCTTTCCAGGGCAAGAATAAGTCACAGTGGCTCTGTGAAACTGTCCATTTATATGACAGTGTACACCATCACCTACATCATTCTCTTCATATATGAAGCAGAGGTAAGATCTGCTTGCCTTGATCTTTTTCTTTTGTCATATGCTGAGGCTGGGCAATATGCTGGATATTCATAATATACAGTACACTACTGTTCAAGAGTTTGGGGTCAGTACATTTTATTTCATTTTTTAAGAAATGTATTTTATTCATCAGGGATGCATTAAATTGATCAAAAGTGACAGTAAAAACATTACGATGTTAAAAAAGATTTCTGTTTCAAATAAATGTTATTCTTTCTATTCATCAAAGAATCCTGAATAAGTATCATGGTTTCCAAAAAATATTAAGCAGCACAACTGTGTTCAATATTGATAGTAAGAAGAAATGTCTCTTGAACAGCAAATCAGCATTTTAGAATAATTTCTGAAGGATCATGTGACACTGAAGACTGGAGTAATGATGCTGAAAATTCAGCCTTGTCATCACAGGAATAAATTACATTTAAAAATATATTAAATTAGAAAACCGCTATTTTAAATTGTAATAATATTTCAAACCATTTAAAAAATACTATTGACCCCAAACTTTTGAATGGTAGAGTATTTCTGATGGTTTTGCTGGCAGTACAATTGAGCAAAATTAAATAAAAAAATAAAATTATTGAAAAAAAAAAAAACCGTGGAAAGCATGCCTTGTTTTTTTTATCGAATTTTAGTTTTTGCATAAAATGTTTTAAATATAATTTGATTCAATGACTATTTAGTTGAAATGACTTTGTTACATGAAAGGAAAATGAATTTGTTAAAATATTCATGTTCATATACATTTTAAATTATGTATATATCAAAATAATGCTAAAAAAATTAAGTTTATCAAGATATATTTTTGTAGTTACAGGCAAATAATATACTGTATATAACCATACCAGAAATGTATTCAAAATGTCTATTAATTTCCATATTACCTAATTAAAAAACATTCTACATTTGAGCACTATCAACTGCAGTTTCTCATGCTGCTCCCGAGAGCTACTCTGCTCTATACATAATGTAAAGCTGTGAGATGAAGTTACTCAGCACGAGCATGTCGTTCTGCTGTAGCGTGGTGTAATGGAACCCGGCAGATAGACAGATAAAGAGACCGAGGGAAAGACAGGTAAAGAGAATGACCCAGATAAGCTCTTGCAGTATCATGGAAGAGCTCCTGTTGCATCCTGTGTCAGTGTCACCCTTTGCTCTAATGCAGGTTTAGATGTTTGGATTTGAGGAATGTTCCGGCAGTTTCCACTTATGCAGCCTAACAGATTGTGCCATGGTCGGATTTAAAACCATCAGTCATACAGATGGGATGCCAAGGGGAGGTGATTTCCCTGTTCCCACTCCCACTGCGTGTGTGTTTGTAGTTCTTTGATCCAGGTGAGGTGCTATATGCTTATGACAGCCCTGCAGGGTACGGTCTAATGGGTCTGCAGCTGCTTGCGTACGTATGGTTCTGCTATGCTGTGCTGGTGTCCCTTAAACACTACCCTGAAAAACAACCTTTCTACATCCCCTTCTTCACTGCATACACTCTGTGGTGAGTTCTGCAATCAAGATACCATAAATTACAATAAAATGTAGTGCATGTAGATATACCTGAAGCTCATTTTATTATAGTTTTTCAGTGGGGTGCTTAATATACTCGATGAAGAAAGATAAATTGTCACAAACATACCAACAACATTTCCAATTGTTTAACCCAGTTTTTAGTGCAACGTCCAAAAATTTCACTCCCATTTTACATGATTGGGAATTTACCCTATATGTTATTGCTATTATTGTGAATAATTTATCTGTGCACGGTTTTATTTATTTATTATTTCACAATTTTCAGTCAAAATTTGATCTTCAGGTGAAATGACAGACTTCTCTAGTCATGTTTGCTGAAATTATCTAGTCATTTAGTTGCTTAAATTCTGTCTCTGTCTTACAATCAGATTTGCCTCCGTCCAATAAACAACTGATAGATAGAACCAAGTTCCACCCTACACGTTTTTTTCACTCGGATGTACGTCACAAAATGGAAGAAAGGATCTGTCACTACTTTTATTTGTGACTTAAATAGTGCCTTAAACATAATTTATTGTATAGTATGTTTTCATTACATGAAATGCAGTTGAATTGACGACAGTCGAAAACATCAACCTGATCTTGGTTTTGGTGTGAACCGTTCCAATCAAAATATTTTGTTCAAGTCTTAGCTGTGTCCCAAAATACATACTATATACTGTGCACTTATATAATGCACTGTGTAATCAACCATCAAGTGTATGAATTTTATATGGTTATTTTGTTATCCAACATTGGAGTCTGATAGCCCCTCCCCCTCTGCCTTGTAAGGAAAGCTACGACAGTCCAACATTCCACGCTTCATTTTCAGTTAATTAAGTGCATCATTCGGGTATTTAAAGTGCACTTTTAATTTTTGGAATTTTCAGTATAAACACCCCACTCACACTATTGATGCCAAAAACTGCACGGAATAGTGCACAAATACGCAAATTGGGACGTGTAGCACTACTAATAGCAAAAAAATGCGTTTGAATAGTTTTTGGTGTCACCCGGTGGACATTTCACATGTAAATCACAGTCAAATGTAGCACATCAACATTTGCAAGAATGTATGTACGAGTATACATATTCATGAGACCAGGCTGAAACTGTTCATCTCTTTTGACTCCAGAGTCTAGTGGGTTATAATTCTCCACTGCCTTTGTAAATCTGTAGAAGAAGATTGACAGTAAAGAGCTGCTGTTCCTTTTTTCATCCATTACTTTTTCACCCATAGGTTTTTTGCTGTGCCAGTCATGGCTCTAATTGCCAACTTTGGCATCTCTCGGTGGGCCAGGGAAAAGATCGTGAACGGCATCCAACTTGGCATCCATCTCTATGCCCATATCATCTTCCTGGTATGATGTTGTTGTTGTTGTTTATTGCTTGCTTTATTTAAGCGAATAATATGATAAAACACCCCTGCATGTGACTAATCCTGTCATTCTAGGCCATCACACGTCCGTCAGCAGCCAATAAGAACTTTCCTTACCACGTGCGTACGTCACAGATAGGAATCCTTCTCTCCAGTCCTAAAGGCAAGGGGGCAGAATGCTTCCCTCATCATGCTTATGGGAATAGCTCCTTCCTGGGAGACTCTCAGCCAAATTTCACAGAGCTCTTCTCCATCCACTCAGTGAGTTTTGGATGTTGTAGATGATTTAAATATGAGTTGAATAATAAATGAACTTATTTTGATGGCAATATAATCAGTCTGGGCAGATTTTCAAATGATTTAGCTACACTCTTAAATGGGTCATGACATGGATTTATTTATTCTTTTAATATGTTCCTTGAGGTTCACTAATAATGAATCTCAAAGTTTCTTTGCGAACTATCCATTACATAACCGCCTCGTTTACAAAACAAAATGATCTGACTAAACAATCCTCTGATGCAATCTGGCAAGGCATTCAAATAAACCATCCACTTGTTTCTGATGCTACAGAGACACAAACGTGCTGTTTAAACTGGATGCGTCAAAGCGAACAGTCTTTCACTCTTCCATTTGTCCTGTTGTCGACAGACAAGTGTGAAACTAAACGCGCATCTGTATACTGTATCCAGACAGCATCAGTGATTATAATGGGTTCTATTTGCTTTTGCAACGCTCACATCCAGTGTAGGCAAATGTCAGCCAATAAGCAGTTGAATGCCAGTGGGAGGGGGTATATAATATTTAAACATGCCATTTTTGGAGCTTGATTAAATAAATGCTTTGTTTATAACCAGGAGGACATGTTAAAGAGTTAGTTCACCCAAAAATTTCAATTCTGTCATTACTCATCCTCGTGTCGTTTCAAACCCGTTAGATCTTCAGAACACAAATTAAGAAAGCTCTCGGATTTAATCAAAAATATCTTAATTTGTGTTCCAAAAATGAACGAAGGTCTTACAGATTTGTAACAACATGAGGGTGAGTAACTGTTGACAGAATTTTCATTTTTGGGCGAACTAACCCTTTAAGCCAAAAACTTGCAGGATGTTTACATGGTAAAAAGACCTATTAAATGTCAAGAGATCAAGGCAAATTTCATTTCTCAAGTCAAGTAATTTTTATTCTTTTAAATCTAAAGAACTTTTTTCCCACCTTTTGTGAAATGGAAATGTTCCATGGGTGTTAAAAGTTCTTAATGGAACCACAGATGCCAATAAAGAACCTTTATGTTTAGGAGTGTTTAATCGGGCTATTTCTTATATTCCATGTCATGTTTCTCTATTTAGGACCCTGTAAAGACGATAGATGAGACGGTGACTCGGAAGGGACAGGAAGTGCCAAGGAACAGCGAGCACAAGATCATCACCACAACGGCAGACCTGTCGTCTACATTCTCTCCTCTTCCTCCTCCAATACCACCACGCAGCTCTGCACACTCTCCCCCTCCTCCTAGATTAACGTCCCACTTCACAGAGTATTTTAGTATGCAAGGGGCCACTGGGATTCTGGGTTCCAATGCCTTGAGCGGGCCGTAGAGGAACAGGCCATGCGGAAACAACTTTCAAACATCTACGAGGTGGAAAAGAGTTCAATATTTCAATAGATTAGGTTAAGGCAAGCGTGAAAAAGTAAAGCCATTTTCAAAAAAGTTCCCAAACATCCGTATCTTTGAATTTGTAAAGGGAAACGCAAACTGCAGAACGTCGAGAGAGAGTGGGGCATAACCTGCTCACAATGCTCCTAAAAAATAAGAATAAGAAGCAATAAATATTTCAGTGAGATGATGTAGAGTCACTGGAGAGAGATAAAATACAGGCAGTGCAATAGAGTGACAGGAGACGATGGTGCATCTAGAGTATAGCTATTTCAAGCTTAACGTGACTTTAGGATAGCGATGTGTACAGTAACAGTACAGTGAGCTCTTTACATATTTTTTTAATACTTTGTTCATTTCAAGTGTTTCCGTTAATATTTGTATTTCCTTGCCATTTTAATGCAACAGAACCAAGTATTCATCTCCATCACAATGTTTTTAATGTTTTTTTATTTGCTAATTTTGTCTGTGAAGTTGAGATAATTTAGGGTTTATATATTTTTATTCACATTGAATACGGTTAGAGACTTTGCAAACTGATGTTAAACTGCAATTGCAAGTTAACTGGAACAACTAGGCAGTATTTGTATACCATGCATGTTTGTGCTTTGTCTACATTCGGATATATTCAATGTAATTTTGGGTGTGCCTAGTTTTTACAACTAGCAGTCTTCATTTTGTAAGCAGTACGCACTGTTTATAGCTACAGTATGTAGAGAATATTTAACTCAAGCGGACGATGATGATGATGACAGCCTCATCTTTATCCTGTCTTTCTGTATTGTCCATTCCATAATAGCAGATAATACAGTGCAGGGGTTTGTGGAGTTCAGATTCTATTCCAGCTAACTTTGTTATACATTTGTACATGTAATAACACTCGCAGCGGTCATGAAGCGGATACTTCTATTCTGTCTGTGAGTGGAAAGTAGAATCATTCAGTCCACTGGGGTTGCCGTAAGTTTTGTTTACTTGAGTGTCTGATGAAAATATAGCTCTACTCTTACAGAAACACTTTGTATTGACTGCATGGAGCACTTTACTGTTTTTCATTAGCATCAGAGGCCCTTGAAAATGCAATCATAATGCAATAGAGTGAATGACAAATGTACAGATAAAATGTGAAGGTTTTATCTGTAAAATGCCCATTATCACTGCTGTGTTTGTTTTATTTTGAAAGAAAAACAAGCTGTGGGTTGTATTTATGTTATATATATGAACATATCCTATATAATCTCCCATCTGAAATTGACCCGTTTTAAATCTAAGCCTTTAAGTTATGTACATATTTATATTCAAAATAGTTTTTTTAAAGAGATGAACCATTCTTGAAGAATCATTAAAGCTAGGGTCGTGTGATTTTCTTTTTTTTTTGTATTAACAGACATGTATGGGCCTGAAACGCTTGATTTGCAACTTGATTTGTCAGGAAGCTACTAGAAAAGAGATGATTTTTTCCCATCTCTTCAGTGAGTGTGCACACCTAGCAGAGAAGAGACAGAACACTTTTTGAATGTATGATAGATAATAGCACATCACATTCGAGAGCACAGAAAGATTCAGTTAAGCACATTTCTGTTGCACTGTTGATACTGAATGCATTTTAATAGTGTCAAATGACTTGGCAGTGCACACCCTTTTTGCCAAATTAAAATGGTCTGTTTTACTACAATGGCTTGTTTGTTTCTTTTTGCAATTAGATTACCAATGAATGTAGCTAATTGTAAACCTACTACTCTAAAGTACAAACAATTCCCTAACAAATTGTTGTCATGGGGCTTGAAAAGTTTAAAGAGTTTAAAACCATGTAGTCACATCCCTTCATCAAAGTAATTCTATATTTTACAATATTTATAATCAAAATTTGACCCATTTTTATATACCAGCATGTTGACCCATACTGGGATGCAAGAAAATAAGCAGGGGGTTGCACCCAAACAAAGATAAGTACTTTAGAACGAACAGATTCATAAAAAATAGTATCTTTCTAATATCTAAGTATACTTTAATTCGCTTGTCACACCACAGGTTCATCTGGAATTAATTGGTGAAGACAAAATGCCAATTAAAAATGTCAAAAAAACAAAACACCATCTGTTTGTGACCAGTTACAGGACCCCAGACACACTCATCTTACAAAGATATATCCATTTTGATTTTAAAATTCTGATAAAAAAAAAGCCATGGGCATGTTAGATCCTCAACCATACACACAATATTGAGAACAAAAACTGATATTTTAATTAAATGTATACTGGTTTATGACATGAAATACAATGTACAAATACAGTGCAAGATTAGAAGTCCTTTTTCTCAGCGACCATTAAAGCTTTTTCTTCTCGGTATCCTTTCAGAAGTTGGTTTACCAAGCTCAGTTCACGGACACGTTTCACTGGGAACAGGGGAGGGAAAGGGTTGCCTTTGTACTCCAGGACAGCCATGGCTGCGTGGTCCAGATTCTCTCTGTTAGGAATGCGGGCCATGCGGGTATATCCACCTGTCTGATTCTCAAATCTTACCGCCAGAACTTTAAAGAGTTTGGGGATCAAATCTTTTTCCTGAATGAAAAAATATAAATCAATGTAGATGTCCTTTACTCAGAAATACTGTTAGAACTTTTTAAGGAACGACTGAAAACTTACTGTTAGCCAGAAATCAGCCATTTTCATTGACTTTTCATCAGTTTCTCCCTTTTTTGCATAATCAATCATCTAAAAAAGAAAACACAAATGTTAAAAAAATATATATTAAAAAGTCAAAATAGAAACAAAGTCATTCAAAAACAATAATAGTTTTAATGAATATATTAAAATTGATGTAAACATTTTAATTGTTGAAAACACAAAACTCTTTAAAGGGATAGTTCACACAAAAATGATTTAGACTCATCATCATGAGTCATCATTTAGTCAACCAAGTTGTTCCTAAACTACAATTGTTTTTCTTCTGCTGAACACAAAAAGATATTTTGAAGAATGTCAGTAACCAAACAGTTGACATCGTATCCATGGTCCAACATCCATAGTATTTTTTTTTTTCAATGGGGATCATCCACTGTTTGTTTGATTGCCCATATTCTTCTAAAGATCTTCTTTTGCAGAAGAAAGAAATTCAGACAGGTCTGGAACTTGAGGGTGAGTAGTCTAAATGATGACAGAATGTTATTTTTGTTTGAACTATCCCTTAAATTACTTTAATCAGAATGTCACTGTTTGGACATTTTAGCTTTACCCTTTAAAAAAAAAAAAAAAAAAAATTAAATTTATTTATATATATATATATATATATATATATATATATACATACTTTATATTTATTATAGGCCTACATATTAATATATTACGGTTTTTACATCACGGTCAAATCCTTATTCTGTCAAAATATTTGTTACAATTACAAATATTTACAAAGTTTGACGTCGTTTTATTGTTTTAAGTTTAAGGTTTAAAATATGTATTTATTTACATAGGCTAATAAATGTAGGTACTGAAAACCTGTAGCCTGCTTGTAATGTTACTTGCCTTTTCAGCGTAAAAGCGAACTTCATCGGCTCGGGCTCTTGTTGTCTCTATTCTCTCGTGTCGAACCAGACCAGTGAGTATGTTCCGAAGCATGTTGATTCTGGACTCAGGTCCAAGTCCCATCCGACGAGCCACTCGGCCATGGGAAATCAAAGCCCGCAGGGTGAGTCGCATTTCAAGAAGCGATGAAGGACACTACTCCAGAAAAGAAATCCCCTTTGTTACACAACGCAAATATACTACAAAAGTAAAGAGAACTCAGACGAACACTACTGTGATCAACGACTGCATCCACCGTATATAAACAAGTGCATTTATTTAAACTAGAGTAAAAATGTGTAAGTTCAAGCTCTGGTTCAGCTACAATACATGTGAGATGGTACGTCGGTCTGAAGAGTCCGGAATGAAAAACAAGATTTGATTAAGGTTCCGCGTGCAAGTTTTGACAAAAGCGATTACATCAATCACCAAATAAGGTTATAATGTAGCCTACCCCTTAAAAGCTTTATGCCAGTTTTTCTTATCATATTTTAAGTTTTATACATTTTATCATTTATTCAGAAAATATTTAGCTTAAAAGTTCTCCTCTGAGTGTTCCTGTCTGTCAATAATATAAACTCCTCCAAAAGGCTGCTCACTAATAAAAGTAAAGTAGAAAAAGTAAAAGCAAAGCTTAAATCTTAAAGTTTAATTCTGTCATAAAAAAAACTTGTTTTTAAAACAAACCTTTATCTGATTATGTGTAGGATGCAGCAGACTCCTCATGCAAGAAAATGTATACCGAAATAGTTGTACAACCATTGTCTTCAGCCATAAATTGTAGAAAATAGAAATCATATATGTTCTTACAATGTTGTCCTTTGGCTTAGTGTAGGCTACAGTTTCTTTTTAACATTTAATCAGCTCAGAGACAGTAGATGAAAATGATCTATTTTGGCTTAAATTGCACATTTCTATAACATTAGTGTTAAAGGGTTAGTCCACCCAAAAATGAAAATTAAGTCATTAATTACTCACCCCCATGCTGTACCAACCCCGTAAGGCCTTCGTTCGTCTTCGGAACACAAATGAAGATATTTATGATTAAATCTGAGAGGTTCATGACTGCTATATAGGCTCCCTAAGGGAATGAATCCTGACGGCCCAGAGAGTCATTAAAGAAAATGTTTAAATATTCCATGTCGCAACAGTGGCTCAACTATAAGTTTATCAAGCGACGAGAATACTTTTTGTGCGAAAAAACAAACAAAAATAACGACTTTATTCGACTATTCTTTTTCTTCCTTGTAGGCCTGAAACGAGACTTCGAGAGATTTCCACGATGCATGCGCGAGAATTGCGATCTCCTTCAACTACTTCAGTTAAGTTCTCGCGCGTGCGCGTCGTGGAAATCTCTTGAAGTCTCGTTTCAGGCCTACAAGGAAGAAAAGGAATAGTCGAATAAAGTCGTTATTTTTGTTTGTTTTTTCGTACAAAAAGTATTCTCGTCGCTTGATAAACTTATAGTTGAGCCACTGTTGCGACATGGAATATTTAAACATTTTCTTTAATGACTCTCTGGGCCGTCAGGATTCATTCCCTTAGGGAGCCTATGTAGCAGTCATGAACCTCTCAGATTTAATCATAAATATCTTCATTTGTGTTCCGAAGACGAACGAAGGCCTTACGGGGTTGGTACAGCATGGGGGTGAGTAATTAATGACTTAATTTTCATTTTTGGGTGAACTAACCCTTTAATGTGTGTTGGTCTGGATAAACAAAAACAGAGTTAACTTTTTATTATGCATTCAAATCAAACATACCAACACAATATAACATATATATTAAATATTTAAAACGTTACAAAAATGTATGAATATGCTATGGCACATTTTCTTTAAGCTGCCTGGTTCCAACTGTTGGTCTTTGGCTTTAAATGCCAAGCGCTGCATTTTTTGTGGAGGTGACTGGTCCACACCTGCATTGTCCAGTTGAAGGAACAGACATATCAAGTCATGCTGACCAGATTTAATGAGTGATTCTCAGAGAAAATCTTAATACATGTTCCTTCTACAATTTCAATATGAGGGTTCTATAAACTAAAAAGAATATGATACTAGTCATATATTAAATTATTAAAGTGTTTACATTATTAAATCTGAAAAAAGGGAGGGAACTTACCAATGCTCTCTTCCAGTTCAGCTGGGACCTGGGCTGAAGGCTACTCTGGTCCAGGTGTGAAGTGCTTATCTGATTCTGGCTTCTCGGTTTAGGATTCAGCTGCACCTTCTTGTCAATTTCCACACATATTTTATTTTGGGGAGGTGGCTGACATTGGCTACATTGTCCTGTTGAAGAAACAAACATAATCATGTTGAGTGCTTGTTAGACTAAATCTAAACGCATATCTTTCTATAGTTTTGAAATACTATATAAAAGGATTTGAATAGAGGACCTAGAAAACATAGAAGCATATTTGAAGTCAATGTTAATTTTTTTTTTAAATAAATCTGAAAATAAGTAAAAACAAGAGATGGAAGGGACTTACAGATACTTCTGTGCTCCACTGACACAGCCTCTTACTCTGACTGGACATGGGTGGTCCAGGATGGGACTGTGCAAAGGGACTTGGTTTCTGCCGCCACAGATGGCGAGGGATCATGTATTTCTCTTGATTTATGGTTCTGCCGGGCACTGCTGCTCCCTTTGGGGTCCCCTGTAGGAATGGGGACAAGTTCACGGGCACAGGTGCATCTTGTAGAGACCTGGAGGCCATGAGTACTTCCTGTTGAAACCTGGATGCCCCCTGTGGATAACAAGGTGGAACAAGTGCACTCTGTGAGGTCTTAGGAGACACAGAAGCTCCCTTTGGGATATTCTGCTGCCTCTGCTGTCCCTGCTGCTCCCTCTGCTTCTGCCTCTGCAGCTTAGGGATCCTGAGGCTTTATCTGCTCCCTTCAGAGCCCCAGAGGGCACTGCCGCTGTCTGTGGATTCCTGGCAGGCACTGCCGCTGTCTGTGGAGTCCTGCCATTCTCAGACGCTCCCACTGGGGTCCTGTCAGGTAAAGGTTTATTGGCTTTGGGCTTTTGCTGCAGCAGCTCCTTCCTCAGTAGCTCAGAGATCTAATTTCTCTTCTCTGGAACCTTGTCAGGGACAGGTGATCTCTGTGCACAACAGACAGGCTTCTGCTGCAGCATCTCCTGCTTCAGTGGCTCCAGTATCTTTAGTTTTTCCCTCTTTGCGGTCTTGTCAGGCACGGGTGCTCCCTAAAGAGAAGACACTTGAGGCCTCTGTTGCTGCAGCTCCCATCTCAGAGGCTCAGGAATCTTTAGCCTTTGCCTCTTTGAGATATTGTCAGGCAGTGATCCCTGAAGAGAAGCTTGAGGCTTCAGCTGCAGTAGCTCTCGTCTCAGTGGCTCAGGGACCTCTAGTTTTTCCCTCTTTGAAGTCTTGTCAGGAATGGGTGCTCCTTGAGGTGGAGAAGCTTGAGGCCTCTGCTGCAGCAGCTCCCCTCTCAGAGGCACTGGGATCTTTAGCCTTTGCCTCTTTGATATGTTGTCAGGCAGTGTTCCCTGAAGAGAAGGACTTTTGAGGCTTCTGCTGCTGCAACTGCTCCTGCTTAAGAGGCTCGGGAATTTTTAGCTTTCGCCAATCTGGGACCTTTTCTGACCTTTTCTGTAGAGACTTGGGTACAGGTGGTCCCTGTGGAAATCCAGTGGGCACAGGTGCTTTCTTTGGGGACTCGGCAGCCACTGGTGCTTCCTGTGACTTTTTCTGCCTCCACTGTCTCTGCTGTTCCGTGGTTTTTAGTGTTGCATCTGAGTTCAGGTCTTTCTCAGATGCATCAGTGAAGAACAAGGCTGAAACGAGGCCCCCCTTCTTAGAACTGACATGCACAGGTGCTCCCTGTTGGGACTTTGTGGGCACAGGTACTCCCTGTGTAGACCTGGCAGGCATGGGTGCTCCCTGAGCAGGAGAAGCTTGAGGCCTCTGCTGCAGCAGCTCCCCTCTCAGAGGATCTGGGATCTTTAGCTTTGGCCTCTTTGATATGTTGTCAGGCAGTGTTTGTCAGGCACAAACAATCTCCCACAAACATCGGCAGTATAGGTCAACTTCACAAATTTCGTACCAGCTGGCCAAAATCAGAAACAGAGCACAGCACCTAAGGATACAAGCATCCTGCAGTCAGCGCGGGATTGGAAGTTGGAAGTGGACCTTAATAAGAAGCTTGTATTTCCCCCAGAAATACTGACTACAACACTCCGACCAGACATGGACCTGTGGTCTCCAACAACAAAACTAGTATATGTTGTGGCATTAACAGTACCATGGGAAGATGGAGTTGAAGAGGCTTATGAGTGGAAAAAGAATAAATATTCCGACCTAGCAGCTGAAGCATCCCAGAATGGCTGGAAGACCAGTATCTTCCCAGTAGAGGTAGGATGCAGGGGATTTGTTGCTACATCTACAACCATTTTGCTGAGAAAGATAGGGGTGAAGGGTCGCTGTCTCCAACAGGCCATCAAGTCCATGTCAAGTGCTGCCGAGAAAAGCAGTAACTGGCTCTGGATCAAGCGTAAGGACTCCAACTGGGCAGAAAGGTAGAGACAGATGGTATGCGGTCAGGCTTAGGCCCGACTCAGGGAGAAGGACGCCCCTGCCATGCAGAGCCCATCAGGGATATGAAGGGTATGGCATGGAGGGGGGTGTACCTGGGACGCTGGGTACACTGTTGAGCCTTATGGAGACGTTGTGGGCTTCAATCAACGAAACGTCGATGAAGCAGGGTGCCCACCTGATGACTCCAATGACATACCTTATCCTCCTTTTTAACCACTCCACACCGACTGCTACTGTCATGAGTTTTCTACTAAAGGGATTGAAACATCTAGTCCTGTTAGCTTTACTTATATCAATTTATATATACACTCACCCAAAGGATTATTAGGAACACCATACTAATACTGTGTTTGACCCCCTTTCGCCTTCAGAACTGCCTTAATTCTACGTGGCATTGATTCAACAAGGAGCATTCTTTAGAAATGTTGGCCCATATTGATATGATAGCATCTTGCAGTTGATGGAGATTTGTGGGATGCACATCCAGGGCACGAAGCTCCCGTTCCACCACATCCCAAAGATGTTCTATTGGGTTGAGATCTGGTGACTGTGGGGGCCATTTTAGTACAGTGAACTCATTGTCATGTTCAAGAAACCAATTTGAAATCATTCGAGCTTTGTGACATGGTGCATTAAGTAGCCATCAGAGGATGGGTACATGGTGGCCATAAAGGGATGGACATGGTCAGAAACAATGCTCAGGTAGACCGTGGGATTTAAACGAAGCCCAATTGGCACTAAGGGGCCTAAAGTGTGCCAAGAAAACATCCCCCACACCATTACACCACCACCACCAGCCTGCACAGTGGTAACAAGGCATGATGGATCCATGTTCTCATTCTATTTACGCCAAATTCTGACTCTACCATCTGAATGTCTCAACAGAAATCGAGACTCATCAGACCAGGCAACATTTTTCCAGTCTTCAACTGTCCAATTTTGGTGAGCTCTTGCAAATTGTAGCCTCTTTTTCCTATTTGTAGTGGAGATGAGTGGTACCCGGTGGGGTCTTCTGCTGTTGTAGCCACTCCGCCTCAAGGTTGTGCGTGTTGTGGCTTCACAAATGCTTTGCTTCATACCTCGGTTGTAACGAGTGGTTATTTCAGTCAAACATGCTCTTTTATCAGCTTGAATCAGTCGGCCCATTCTTCTCTGACCTCTAGCATCAACAAGGCACACAGGACTGCCGCATACTGGATGTTTTTTCCCTTTTCACACCATTCTTTGTAAACCCTAGAAATGGTTGTGCGTGAAAATCTCAGTAACTGAGCAGATTGTGAAATACTCATACCGACCCGTCTGGCACCAATAACCATGCCACGCTCAAAATTGCTTAAATCACCTTTCTTTCCCATTCTGACATTCAGTTTGGAGTTCAGGAGATCGTCTTGACCAGGACCACACCCCTAAATGCATTGAAGCAACTGCCATGTGATTGGTTGATTAGATAATTGCATTAATGAGAAATTGAAAAGGTGTTCCTACTAATCCTTTAGGTGAGTGTATATATATATATATATATATATATATATATATATATATATATATATATATATATATATATTATATATATATATATATATATATATATATATATATATATATATATATATATATATATATATATATATTACTTATTTAAATAAAATACTTCTATTAGTAATTATTTTATATTATTTGATTAAAAAAGGTTTATCAAATATAAATCAGGTATGAAGATCATAGACATACTACAATAAGCTACACTTGAAATAATGAATTTGTACGTGTATAAATATAATTTATGAATGAGTGTACATGTTTGTTAAATAATGAAATATATACATACAGAAAGAAATGCCTAGGTAATCATATTGTATATTTATTAAATATAGTCTACATAAACATTCAGTAAACTTAAATAATGAGAACAGTCAAAGGCGAAATTCCTTTCTGGATAAATCTCTCAATGTGTCCAAATAGGCCCTATCTAAATTAAATTATAAATATTGTAGCTAATGTTTTTAACGGGTTTTCATAAAAAAAATCAATAGAATGTTTGGACAGTGTGTATAGTTGTCAACAAGCTGGCCTTATCTAAACATGAACTGTTGAGGAAACGCGAAATTCGCGATCAACCTCGTTTTATTGTAGTCCTAAGGTGAATTCAAAAGGGGATTCTTTTTCTTTGAAGCAACACAGGCTAAATAATAATTAGTTACAGTTGTTTTTTTTGTAATTGGTGCGGATGACACGCAGCAAAATATAATATATATTATAAATATAATATATAAATTATGAATTTGTACTAGTAAAAATATAATTTATGAATGAGTGTTTTTAAATAATTAAATATATACATACAGAAATAATATTTTGCTATCTTCTTGGCTTTGTTTAATAAAGCAGCTGTAACTTTTGAAACAGGCTTGGTATTTGTTATTCTGAAATCAGAATGATCGATAACAATCCTGAACTAGATGGTAATGTTCATAGACAAACTTTAAGTTTAAGTCACAACACACACTCCTCCACAGGTCACCTTTCGACGAAACCTACGCTCACTTTCACCCTCTCACCTATCCTCTTTGGTCTCATCCACACTTCCTCCACCTGATCAGCTCTCAACACTTGATACTAACTGTGCAACTGATACTCTTTTCTCCACTTTAACATCCTGCTTGGACAACTTCTGTCCCCTTTCCTCCAGGCCAGCCCGCGCCACACCCTCTGCCCCCTGGTTAACTGATATTCTTCGCGAACATCGTACTAAACTCAGGGGTGCAGAGAGGAAGTGGCGCAAATCGAAAGATTCGACAGACCTGGGTCTTTATCAATCCCTTCTCTCTTCCTTCTCTGCTAATATCTCTACTGCTAAAATGGCTTACTATCACAACAAAATTATCAATTCTTCTGACTCTCGCATGCTTTTCAAAACCTTCTCCTCTCTTCTTAACCCTCCTCCTCCTCCTCCTCCTTCATCAACCCTAACAGCTGATGATTTTGCCACATTCTTCATAGAAAAAACAACCACCATCAGCGGCCAATTTACCAATCCACAAACTGACACACACATCTTACCAACAAACGCACACATTCTACCCTCCTTCTCTCTACTTTCAGAGGCGGAAGTCTCTAAACTCCTCCTTTCCAATCGCCCTACTACCTGTCCGCTTGATCCTATCCCCACTAATCTACTTCAAGCCATTTCTTCCTCAGTTGTACCCACACTCACGCACATCATAAACAACTCTCTTCACACTGGTACCTTTCCCACAGCTTTTAAGCAGGCTCGAGTAACCCCACTGCTTAAGAAACCCAATCTAAATCCAGCACATCTAACAAGTTACAGACCGGTATCTCTTCTTCCATTTGTCGCGAAAACACTTGAACGAGTTGTTTTCAACCAGATCTCCTCCTTTCTTACACAGAACAACCTCTTGGACGACAATCAGTCTGGTTTCAAAAGCGGACACTCAACTGAGACTGCCCTGCTCTCAGTAATTGAAGCTCTGAGACTGGCAAGAGCAGCTTCCAAATCCTCAGTCCTCATCCTGCTGGATCTGTCTGCTGCTTTTGACACAGTTAACCACCAGATCCTCCTGTCAATCCTAAAGATGAAGGGCATCTCGGGAACTGCACTCCAATGGTTCGAGTCTTACCTCTCAGGTAGGTCCTTTAGGGTGTCGTGGAGAGGTGTGGCGTCTAAGACCCAACATCTAGCTACCGGGGTGCCTCAGGGCTCAGTGCTTGGACCACTCCTCTTCTCCATCTACATGACATCACTAGGATCTGTGATTCAGAAACATGGCTTTTCCTATCATTGCTACGCTGATGACACGCAACTCTACCTCTCATTCCAGCCTGACGATCCGACGGTAGCTGCTCGTATCTCAGCCTGCCTGACAGACATCTCTGGCTGGATGAAGGACCACCACCTTCAACTAAACCTTGCGAAGACAGAGCTACTTGTGGTCCCGGCCAACCCAACACTTCATCACAACTTCTCCATTCAGCTAGGCTCGTCATCCATAACTCCATCAAGGTCAGCTAAGAACCTTGGGGTTGTAATTGATGATCAGTTGAAATTCACAGACCACACTGCTAGAACTGCCCGGTCCTGCAGATTTGCTTTGCACAACATTAGGAGGATCAGGCCCTTCCTTACAGAGCATGCCACACAACTCCTTGTCCAAGCACTTGTTTTATCCAGACTGGACTATTGCAATGCTCTCCTGGCTGGTCTTCCAGCTTGCTCTGTCAAACCTCTACAATTGATCCAGAATGCTGCAGCCAGAGTAGTCTTCAATGAGCCGAAGAGAGCACACGTCACTCCTCTCCTCAAACAATTGCACTGGTTGCCAGTTGCCGCTCGCATTAAATTCAAGGCACTGACGTTTGCCTACAGAACAACCACTGGCACTGCTCCCTCTTACCTAAACTCATTACTTCAGACTTATGTGCCATCCAGAAACCTGCGCTCTGCTAGCGAATGTCGTCTTGTGGTACCATCTCAAAGAGGCACAAAATCTCTTTCTCGGACCTTTACAATGGCTGTTCCCTGTTGGTGGAATGATCTGCCTAACTCAACCAGAGCTTCTGAGTCAGTAGCCACTTTCAAGAAACTGCTGAAGACATATCTTTTTCGGCAGCACTTGATTCAGTAGAATTAACACTTTCTCTTCTCTTCTATTCTATAAAAAAAAAAAAAAAAAAAAAAAAAAAAACTGCACTAAAATTAAACTGAGAGGGGTTATAGCACTTACGTATTGTTGTCCTACTGTTAGTTTAACTGCTTCTATTGTTCTCATTTGTAAGTCGCTTTGGATAAAAGCGTCTGCTAAATGAATAAATGTAAATGTAAATGTAAATGTAAGTTGGCTTGAAAAAGCCTAGCCAGAAAGTTTGAAAAAGTTTTAAAATGTTGGTTTAACATGATTTACCATGTTTCTAGTATGGTTTACTATCGCCGGCGCCACCATTGACCATTGGCTGCTGTTGCTTGACTTCCAGTTACATGTGATTGGTTGCTGCTACGTTGGACGATACTGATTGGCTGCCACGAAGTGACAGGTCCCTCCTAATTTGGTAGGGCTGTCGGCTGCCAGTGGCAGCTATACTTCCTGCTGCCGATTTTTTGAGATGGTCCCACATATACCTAAACCTACCCATCTCCGCCCCCTGATCCCTAACCCGACCCCTAATCCTACCCATCTCCGCCCCCTGTTCCCTAACCCCACCGCTAATCCTACCCATCTCCACCCCTTAGATCTGGATCCAACTCCGCCCCCTGGATCTCATGTACTGCAATGAGGTGTTACTGGATTTTTTCGCTGAACCCCTACTGGATTTTTTTTTTACAGTGCTATTCCGTAATAAATGGTTGGCAAACCTACCTCAAACACCTTTCTGAGCAAATATAATTAAAATTTAGCCTATTATTTAATCAAGTTGGATTGCCTACATTTAAACCACGAAGACCTCGGTAACTGAGAGGTATAGGCCTATGTGAAACATAGTAGCCTGATTTACTTCAGTCAAACAATATATCTTCGAACTAAAGGCCTATGCTACTTCTTTCTTTAAGTTGTCATTCTTAAACCTTAAATATGTTTGATGAAGGCTCATTTGTAGTGGTTACACAATATGTTGAAGCTATTATATGGGGGGGTGGGGGGGTATAGCTGCTTAACATTTCCTTTGTTAGAAATACATTTTTCCTGATGTCTTTTTTATGGAATAATTGTCTTGATTATTAGAAGTATTAGGATTTTAACTTTATTTTATTTAAATAAAGCATTTGTACATTTAATAATTATAGGCCTCTTACTTACAACAATATATTTATTCAGTATTTATTCATAAATATGAATGAAGCACTTAGAGAAAGCAGGATATTTTTAAATGCTTTTATTTTCACACAAGTTTTTATCTCCAAAATAAAGAACAAATGATGGATTGTAGATTTGGAGTCTGTATGTGACTTTGGATCAGCTTTAGTTGTTGCTCATGGTGTCGGCGATCCATTGGCTGAACGAACAGACCTTGAAGAAAAGATAATTCATAGAAGTCATGAAATTCCTGCATGTCATACCAAACATATTGTTTTGTAACTAACAACAACTACTGTATATTACCTTGCCATAGACACCAGGATTATTCTTCTCAGCACAACCATAACCCCAGGACACAATACCATGCAGCGCACCGTTGCACACCACAGGACCACCAGAGTCACCCTGAAAAAAGAGAAAGACAACCGCTGGTTATTATTAAAATTGCCTCAGGTAAAATTTGTGTGACAACAATATTTCCTGTCATGCTCTACCTGGCAAGAGTCCTTTCCTCCCTCCAGGTATCCAGCACAGAACATGGTGTTGGTGATCATGCCAGGGTAGGATTTGTTACAGTCACTGTCAGACAAGATGGGGATCTCCAGACACTGAAGCTTGTTGGAATCAGCAGCTACAAAGAAATGAATAAAACAACAACAGAGAGGGAGTTAACTCAAGTGCTATGAACATCAAGTGTGAAGGAAGTGACATCATGAGCTCAGTCACTCACTGGAACTCATGGTGTTTCCCCAGCCGGCGACTCTGCACATGGTGCCAGCGGCGGCACAGCCACTGGGCAGGGACACGGGCTGAACATACTGATTGAGGGTAGCGGGCTTGCTAAGCTTGATCAGCATGATGTCACTGTCAATGGTCCAGGAGTCATAGCTGGGGTGGCGGATGACCTTCTGAGAGGTGATGAACTGCTCAGAACCCTCATTAACTGCGATATTGTGCTCGCCCAAACGGACCTCCACACGTCTGAAAGACAAAAATACTGTTCAGAACAGGAAGCCAATGGACCGGAACATGAGCTACCCTACGAAGATGCCACTTACGACTTGTAGCAGTGAGCAGCAGAGACAACCCAATCCTGGCTGACCAGAGAGCCACCGCAAAAGTGGTAGCCAGAGTTCAGAGACACCGTCCAGGGCTGGGAATAGGGCGTGCACTCATATCCCCCAACAATCTTGTCATCATCCAGAGCAACTACATACAATGAGAGAGTATCATCAGTATATTGACTCACCTTTTCTATATTGCTATCTCTGAATGGAATCTCTACTCACAGGCAGCTCCAAGGAGCACCAGGAAAACCAAAGACCTCATGACTGCTGATTGAACCGGTTCGATGATGGTTTCGCTCCTCACTCGCAGTATTTATGAGACTGCTAGCCTACTGATCCACGCCCCAGCGGTCAGCCATTGACCAATCAGCTCCAAAAGACCTATCTGAAGTCTGATAAGTAATTCACTATCATTGTGTTTCCATGAAGAAATCCAGTATTACATCTTGCTTACTTGAATGTTAGAACTCTGTAGGTTAGGGGCTGCATTGGCACTCCAATGTCACTCAGTGTACATTCTAAAAAAATTCAACCCATGTTTGGGTCAAAAATGGACAACGCAAACCATTTAAACCAACAGTTCGGTTTGTCCATTTTTGAACCAGACATGGGTTGAAACAACCCAACCTTTTTCAGAGTGTATAGAGCATGTAAATTAACACAATATATTGTTTTTATGCTTAATTAGTGTATCTCAAAGGTAAATTGTTTATGTCATATATTTTCCAAAATATAAAGCCAAAATCTCCTTAACCTAACAGTGAAAAGCTACCTGCAATACACGAGTATTAACATTTTGAGAAACGAATTAGAGCCCAAAATTACATTTTAAACAAAGTGCTGACAGTGTGTAGATAAGACATTATGTCTATTTTAGATGCAACCAGGGAGATCCAGCAGCTGTGCTGTTGAATATGTAAGCTGTTGGCTTTGTAACCTTAACAGCAGGCTTCCAGGTTTTCAACAGCTGTCCATCTTCTCACCTGCAGGTTTTAAATCTGTACTTGTCCCTGACTGTTTCACAATTTAGTCATAGAACAGGACATTGTTCTAGTAATATTTCTCATGAACTTCTAATAGTTCTGTAGTAAACGTCCATCTAACAAGCAATTATATTTGTAGGCAAAATGTTTTTTTTTGCTTGTGAAATTTTATCAGTCTTATCAGTTGTCTTCTGTCATTGATTTCATTGTTAGTTGGTAAACAAAATAATTAATGTTGTTGATACCTATCATAACCTATACAGTATGTTTAAATAATTTGCAATTAGTATTTGTGCATCATGCAATTTGTTGCGCCTTTTTAATACTAATCTTATTAACTATAGATTATATTATCTTTGCAATTAGAATGTATAGCATAATAGATATTTCTGTGAAATTACACCACAAATCAGAAAATTACGTTACAAATTTTTAAAAGACTATTGGAAGTTAAAGGGATACTCCACCCAAAAATGAAAATTCTGTCATCATTTACTCATCCTCAAGTTGTTGCAAACCTGTGTGAGTTTCTTTCTTCTGCTGAACACAAAGGACGATATTTTGAAGAACGATTGGAACTTTGACACCATTGACTTCCATAGTATTTTTTTTTCTACTATGGAAGTCAATGGTGCCAAACAAGCATTTGGTTCCAATCGTTCTTCGAAATATCTTCCTTTGTGTTCAGCAGAAGAAAGAAACTCATACAGGTTTGCAACAACTTGAGGGTGAGTAAATGATGACAGAATTTTCATTTTTGGGTGGAGTATTCCTTTAAGGGTAACTTTTGCAATGAAGTAATACAATGAAAATAAAAGGAATTAATAAAAATAGAAAAACAATAAATACATAAATAAAAAGACATAAACTTTAGATTTTGCATTTGATTAATTGAAATTGCATTTATTTGTATCATGCTTAATAGACCTTAAGCTTTAACAGCAGAGATATAATCGTGATTCTTCTTTCAATTTGGTAAACTATTTGCATATATTCACATGACCTAAATCATACTATCTAAAGGTTCTTGTGAAACTCTTTTGATCCTGCATGGTGTAATTTCAGATTTGTGACCTTGCACAGTTATACCATGACTCTTAATTTTAGTCAAAGGCAACTGCACTGGATATTAATGACCAAGGCTTTGACTTTGGCTATAAATAATTTAGTTCACCATCATTCATTATAGATTATTTGCAGACACTTTACTTTAAAATTATTGTAAAATGAAATTATTGTGCCCTAAAGCCTGACACAGGTTATCAAGTAGCACAAATAAAGTAATCTAAACAATGGATGTACAGGTCTATTTGAACATTTCGAGTTTGCTAATGGCAGAGTAAATGATCCTTTGCTTATAATAAAGGATCTTTATTTTTTTCCTTGAGAACAATAACAGTTAACTAATACATATTGTACATTTTTATCTTTTTTTTCTTATAAACGTGTCCAAATTTGTTCCTTCAAATTATTTGGAGAAAAGAAAAAAGTGCACAAATTTCTTACAGGAATACAATTCTTTATTATTTCTTACAGTTACTTAGGAACACATTGTTGGTCACATTTTTAAATATAAAGTCAGGTTCAATCCAGGATCACCATGGATTAGTGGATTACATCTATATTTTGATTGTTAAGGTCCTTTTTATATGTTTACTAAGCAAACAGTTCAAAGTGATTAATTTTGTGTTTAAATGTATTATAATAGCTCTTGTTCTTTAACTGACAAGTGTCCTTGTCTTCCTCCAGGTTTATGCAGAACAGGACAGTCACTTCAGGCCAGATGAGAATGTCAGACACGGCCTCTTTTTGGAATCAGCTGCTAAAGAAAAAAAAGTGAGTCTGTAAAAAAAAACAATCTTAACACTTAATAATTGGTAACAGTCTGACTCAAAGCCTTTACTCATTGTGTTTCCTCCAGTGATACTGCAAATGGTGCCGGCACATATGCAGGGCAGAGCAATATGCTGCAAATACAGATGATGTTCCAGTAGTCATGACACATTCAGAGTCAATGAACTGCAGAACTCATGCTCAATAATGTTATGCTCACCCAAACAGACCTCCGACAGAGGAATACATAGAAAAATTGGTTATGATTAGATTTGTTTAGTTGTCAAAGCTGCACTCAATATTTTTTCTTAATAAAAAATATGACTTAATGAAGCCTTTTTTTTCTTTTTCTTTTTTAAATGTGCTGAACTACTATTAGAAATTGTCCCTAGCTCTTGTATGAAAAATTATACTGAGGGAAATGCATCAAAATTTACTTGATAAATTATTAATTTATTAATTAATATGTTTAAATGTTTTTATAATGAAATCTAAAAATTCCAAAACTACTTTTTCATCTCAGAATCAGATATTTTGACTTTAAAAGTAGTGTTTCTTGGTAACACTTTACAATGAGGTTCATGAGTTAACATTAGTTAACTACATTAGTTAATAATTAACTAACAGATATTAATAAATGCTAGTATATACGTGCAATGTTAATTTCAACATTTACTAATACTTTATTAGAGACAATGCAGAAAAGCAGAGCGCATGTGGTGGAAGACAAAACTTGTAGTCCATTATAACATCTACAAAGACAGCATCCATGCTTTTAATATGGAACTAAAGCAGACTTTCTTCTTGAATATTATAAACAGCAACTTAAACAACACACACACTCTTTTTGCTACTGTAGAGAGACTGACAAACCCCCAAGCCAGATTCCCAGTGAAATGCTCTCAGACAGGAAGTGCAGCGAGTTTGCTTCTTTCTTCTCTGAGAAAATCAATAATATCAGAAAGGTGATCAGCTCATCCTTGAGTTGCTCTGTGGTCAGACAAATCAGACCACAACCTGAGAAAGTAGTTACTATGTCTGTTTTCGAAGAAATTGAAGGCAAAATTTTGGAAGAAACCGTACAGCACCTTAAAACATCAACCTGCGCCCTTGACGCACTTCCCACATCTTTTTTCAAAAGTGTGTTAAACAGCTTAGAAGCAGATCTCATAGAAGTGGCAAATGCCTCACTTCTCTCTGGGAGTTTTCCAAACTCCCTGAAAACTGCAGTTGTCAAGCCCCTCCTGAAAAAGAGCAATCTGGATAAGACCATATTAAGCAACTATAGACCGATCTCAAATCTTCCTTTCATAGGCAAGATCATTGAAAAAGTTGTCCTCAATCAGCTGAACAAATGGATACTTTGACATTTTTCAATCTGGTTTCCGATCGCATCACAGCACAGCTCATAAAGATAATAAACGATATTCGCTTAAATACTGATACAGGCAAATTATCAGTACTGGTACTACTCGACCTCAGTGCTGCATTTGACACTGTCGATCATGACATACTTCTTGACAGGCTGGAAAACTGGGTGGGGCTTTCTGGGATAGTCCTAAAATGGTTCAGGTCATACTTAGAAGGGAGAGGTTATTATGCGAGTATAGGAGACCATAAGTCTGAGTGGACATCCATGAGTCCCTCAAGGCTCAATTCTTGCGCCACTCCTATTCAACCTGTATATGCTCCCAATGAGGCAAATAATGAGAAAGAACCAAATTGCTTACCACAGCTATGCAGACGACACACAGCTCTACTTAGCCCTATCGCCTAACGACTACAGCCCCATTGACTCCCTGTGCCAATGCATTGATGAAGTAAACGGTTGGATGTGCCAAAACTTTCTTCAGTTAAACAAAGACAAAACTGAAGTCATTTCGTTTGGAAACAAAGATGAAGTTCTCAAGGTGAATGCATACCTTGACGCTAGGGGTCTAACAGCTAAAAATCAAGTCAGGAATATTGGTGTGTCTCTAGAGTCAGACCTTAGTTTCAGTAGTCATGTCAAAACAATAACTAAATCAGCATACTGTCATCTGAAAAATATTGCAAGAATTAGATGCTTTGTTTCCAGTCAAGACTTGTGCAAATTTGTGCATGCTTTAATCGCCAGCAGGGTGGATTATTGTAATGGACTCCTCACTGGCCTTCCTAAAAAGACCATAAGACAGTTGCAGCTCATACAGAACGCTGCTGCCAGGATTCTGAGCAGGACCAGAAAATATGAACAGATCACACCAGTCCTCAGGTCTTTACACTGGCTCCCAGTTACATTTAGGATTGATTTTATTTTATTTAGGATTCATGTATTATTACTGGTATATAAATCATTCAATGGGCTAGTACCTCAATATATTGCAGATATGCTCACTGAATATAAACCTAACAGATCACTCAGATCATTAGGATCACATCAGCTAGAAATACCAAGGGTTCACTCTAAGCACGGAGAGTCTGCTTTTAGCTATTATGCCAGCCGCAGCTGGAACAGCTTCCAGAGGAGATCAGATGTGCTCCTACAGTAGTTACATTCAAATCCAGACTCAAAACACACCTGTTTAGCTATGCATTTACTGAATGAGCACTGTGCCACTGTTCGTCCGACTGTTTTACTGTACTTTATTTTATTTTTTATTTTAAACTGTTTGAATTATTCTTATTTCTTTTGATTATTTTAATTTCTTCTATGTAAAGCACTTTGAATTACCATTGTGTATGAAATGTGCTATATAAATAGGCTTGCCTTGCCGATTAAAATCTTGTTAGCATTAGTTAATGCACTGTGAACTAACATGAACTAACAATGAACAGCTGTATTTTTTATTAACTAATGTTTACAAAGATTAGCAAATACAGAAAAAAATGAATTACTCATAGTTAGTTAATACATAATGTTATCTAGTTAACCTTATTAAACAGTGTACCGGTTTCTTATGTTAAAGTTAAAATACATTGTTGATGAAATATACCTTAACAATCCTTATTATCTATATAAATAACAACATATAGCCTAGTTAGTCTTTTTGTAGAAATGGCTATATCTAGTTTTTAAACTATATCAATATAAACTATGTAAACTCTATTTAGTTTATTAATGATCAAAATAACCATGAAAGTATAAAAGGCTTTAGACAACCAAACATGTGGACCCAGATTTGTACTATAAGCTGGGAAACACCCAGATGCTGTTTTTTAGGTCAGAGGACAAATCCAAGGACAAAGTAAAAGGCAAGATTTCTATATTCATATTATCTTTACTGACTGTGTTTTTTTTTTCTTCCTGTACAAGTGGCTTTGTATTGGGAGACATAATTCAGACCTTTTGATAATAAACCAAACATAGCACAAATTCGGTATGCCTACTCAGTCTTTACTTGCAAATCTCTAGTATCCGCAGGAACATTATTTCAGAATAGCTTTTCTATTGTAATTTGCCATTATTTTTAAGATTCAACTCTCTGATCATGAGACTCTCCATTAGACCTCAGGAAGCAGTTAACCTAACATTTAGGTTAATGTTGACATTTTACTTTCTCAAAAGCGCTCATATACCTCTTAGAGGAGCAAACTGACAAAAAGCAAATATTCTTTAATCTCTAGTCTTAAATCATAAACTCTCAGATCATAAATAAAGGTATTCTTAGTATTTTGAATGTAGCATATTGTATTAATGTAATTTGCTCTTGAACTGCTTGTGTGATAAAAGGGCTATGCAGGCCTAGTTTCATGTTACTCAAATGAACCTATATGCATTATTCTTACAATTATGCTTAATATGGATGTCAGTCAAATAAGTTGTTAATAAATGTAAAATCCTTAAGTTGTTAATGTACTTGTTTATGCTCTGTTCACTATATTCAGTGTACACAGTAAGCAGAAGGCTAGGATTCCATTATCCTTCTGTCAGCCTTTGGCAAGCAGATTTTTTGCATCTTTAAGGCACGTTTTTTTGTCACACATTTCTTTTAAAACTCTTATACAGTCTGTATGTAGTGAAAATTACTGTATGAACTCTCTCTTTCACAGGGAAAGTTTTCCTGTCTAAGACCAGATGTCTTTGAAACATCAGACTTTTACAGCAGTTTTGGCCAAGGCAGTTCACACGCACAGTTGCAGTACAATGTACATGCTGCAGGTGCCAGTATAGGTCTCATCTTGAAATCCATAAAAGATTTGCTTCATTCTGAAATGGTGAATTCTGCACTCTGAAAGAAGAAAGTCATGGGGATTTTTATTTTATTTTTTTATTTTTTTTGTGTCTGCAGTTTGATTCAGAATCTCTTTAAGACAGTTGGCTCATAAAAATGGAAGGTTGTGGCTGGATTTTTTTTGCCTGGAAATATTGCTATCATTTAATAAAAACAAACCACTACATAAAGGTTAAAATCTAGCATTCCGTGCAAATAATAGTGTTTATATGGCTTTTAAGGAGACATCTATTTACACAATCAAAAACACTTACTCTATGTCTGGGTTTTCTTGTTGTGTACTTTAGTGAATTTCTGTTTTTGTTCTTGATTTTGACCTGCCTTCATTTTTATTTATTTATGGTCCCATCATGTTATCACTACTTAAGTGAGCATTTAAAGGGATAGTTCACTTTGAAATTAATTTTTGGTATGTTTTAGCTTAGTGATCTCTCGCGCGTCTACGTCACTCAAACACAGAGATTTCGGAAGTGTTACCTTTCACTGTGAAGATCTAAACATATGTAGATATACAGGAAATCGGAATGGAAGACTATTTCTATATACAACTTTGAAAGGTTTTTTTTTTTTTTTTTTTTTTTTTTGGAATAGATCATTTCCGGTGCTTGCGCAGACCGAAGCGCCCGCGCCCTCAGATCACTTCGATGTGGCTGTGGTTACAAGAAGTAAAACAGATATAAATACTGCTCGTTTTCTCACACAAACCGTTCGTTTCGTGTCTTAGGCCATCAATGTGTACTTACATTTACGAGTTATTAAATCATGTTTAATTTGGACTTCTCTGTGTGCATGCTCTTTGAGGTGGTGACCATAGACCTGCATTATATGACTGGCAGACAAGACCGGTTTGACCTAAAAATATCAAAATTGAAACTACTGCGGAAACAAAGACACCTACATCTTGGATGCCCTTGAGGTAAGCTAAAACATACCAAAAATTAATTTCAAAATGAACTATCCCTTTAAGACACATGTATTTTATTTCTGCACATACACACGTCCTTTTCTATGTACAATAAATTAGCTTTGTGCTGTCAATTGTTCCCTGTGTCATGTTTGGACTTTTTTATACTTCATGTTTCCTGTCCCGGGGTGCGTTTCCCGAAAGGATCGTTATTCAACTATGATCGCAATTCCCATTAAACTCTATAGGTCACGACAGAACTTGCGACCATAGTTGGCAAACGATGCTTTCGGGAAACGCACCCCCGGTTGACATGTTAGTTCCTTGTATCATTCTGTTCAGTGTTTCCCTGTTTTGTTTTTTCTTTGTTTTCATTTAAATCAGTCCTGCACCTAGATCCTCCACTTCTGTACCTTTCTAGCTCCCTACTAGTATGTTTTACAGGGGCTAAAGTCACACTTTAAGAAACTTTTGCTTTTCACTACTCCCATATGATTGCAGAAAACATTGATGGAGCAACATCTTTTTGTGTGAAAATAAATCATAAAAGTGGTTTGTTTAAAATCTTATAAATGTATGAGGAGGCAAGGTGGGCCTTTTACCCCACGACAGGGTAAAAAAGCTCACCAGCATGGGGCAAAAGGCACAAAGTATTGATACAAATACTTATAGCTAAAACAATGCTTTTAATAATTTCGAAGCTAACACTTGTTCAAAACCATCTCTTTAACAACGTTTGTACTATTTTGGTATATTTTGATAAATAAAAGAATAAATGTTTATTCAATAAATATACTGCCATTCAAATATATTAATTAAAAAAATACAGAAACAAAATTATTTTAAAAAGTATCAAGATTCTGAAAGCATTGAATGAGATCCCATAATAAATCAATAGCTTTACAGTAATAACAATAAATGCAACATTTTATTATATGATATGAGTAATATTATATTTTTGCATATCTATATACATATACTATAATCATATATAATATTAATCACATGCGTGTGCTGCTGACACAGGAACTGGCCAATACTGAGCCGGTCTTCTGACGTAGAACCCAGAAGCGCTGCACTGTGTTTACAACCTGAACAGCATCAGAGACTGACAGAATAAAATACATTGTTGAATAAAGTTGTTATATTTGTTTTTGCGCACAGAAAGTATTCTCGTTGCTTCATAACATTAAGGTTGAACCACTGTAGTCACATGGACTATTTTAACAATGTCTTTATTATCTTTCTGTGCCTTGAAAGCGGTAATAACATTGCAGTCAATGGGGTTTCAGAAAGCTCTCAAATTTCAGCATTATCTTAATTTGTGTTCTGAATTTGAAAAAAGGTTTTACGGGTTAGGAACAACCTGAGGGTGAGTAATTAATGACAGAATTTTATTTTTGGGTGAACTAACCCTTTAAAACAACAAGCACATTGGCCCTCATTTATCATTCTTGCGTAGAAACGGGCGTATATGTTGGCGTAAGATTATGCTTACACTCCTCTCACCGCCTGATTTATGAAGCTGTGCGTACCTTTGAAATCCAGGTGTACGCAATACCTGCCCTTGATAAATCCCGCGGCTGAAAACGATCGTCATTAGAATAACACGCCCCTATATATTCAAGTCTCCGCTTCCCCCACGCCCTCATTTTACGCCATGGACACACGGAAGACGGCAAAGAAGATAAACTTCTCTGACGTGGAGCCGAAATGACCTATCACAATGCAATATTTTACAGCACGTCTTTGAATTAGCATTCAATTTCAAATCACGTTACATGTATTGGGGTGTACAATAGTGATGATGATGTGTGGAGTACCATTCATTCACATTATTAATTGCATGACAATTTGTAATATTATTATTATTATGATTTGTATTATTAATGACGCTTATTGTTATTTAGAAGAAGAATGTCATTATTAATATTTGTATTATTATTATTATTTAAAAGAAGAAGAATGTATTTTTTTTATTTTGTCAGTCTGAATTATTTTTTGGTCATTGAAAGCCTTTCGTTACCGAACCCAGGTGCGCACCTGCCGGGCCAAACCCTGAAACGTCAGGGTAAAGCGCACAGGCTCGCAACTGAAGGAATAGATATGCTTACAAATCAAATGCTTTGGTAAAGTCACACAAATTAAACATTGAAGTCCATGTTGCACAAAAACAAACACTGAAGTTTATAATTACTTTGTTGTTGTTGTTTTTTTTGTTTTTTTTTTACAGTGGGTCATAATGCAGTATATCATATCTAGTTTGTCAGTGCGTTTTGTGGAGTTAGGTTTTTCGGCGCATTTCCGCACTAACTCAAACGTGCGTACACCACCTCCTGAGCTGTCGTAGGATTTGAGCGTGCGGTACACCAACGTCCATATTGATAAATCTCAAAGTAACCGTGGTTTTGGGTGTACGCCAGGTGTACGCTGGAAATTTGGTGTACGCACTTTTGATAAATGAGGGCCATTGTATGCAAATGTGCAAAGATATTAGAAAAGATATTAGAAAAAGCAGTATCTTCACAACTGTGTTCCTTTCTAGAAAGAAATGATATCTGCGAGGATTTTCAGTCCGCATTTAAACCGTACCATAGCACTGAGACCGCTCTCATTAGAGTCACAAATGATTTGCTCTTATCATCCGATCGCGGTTGTATCTCTCTATTAGTGTTACTTGATCTTAGTGCTGCATTTGACATAATTGACCACAACATTCTTTTAAATAGACTAGAAAACTATGTTGGCATTAGTGGAATTGCACTAGCATGGTTTAAATCATACTTATCTGACCGTTATCAGTTTGTAGCAGTAAATGAAGAGATGTCTTATCGATCACAAGTTCAGTATAGCGTACCACAAGGCTCAGTACTAGGACCGTTGCTGTTCACTCTGTACATGCTACCATTAGGAGATATCATTAGGAAACATGGAGTTAGCTTTAACTGTTATGCTGATGATACTCAGCTGTATATTTCTTCAAAACCTAACGAAACTTACCAATTCACAAAATTAATGGAATACATAGCTGATATAAAAAATTGGATGACTAGTAATTTCCTACTACTAAATTCTGAAAAAACAGAGATTCTAATTATTGGACAAAAAACTTCCACACGTAATAACCTAGAATACTGTCTTAACATCTGATCGCTGCTCTGTTAAGTCTTCGTTGTCGGTTAGGAACCTGGGCGTGCTCTTTGATACCAACCTTTCTTTTGAAAGTCACGTGTCTAGTATCTGTAAAACGGCATTTTTCCATCTTAAAAATATCTAAAATACGCCATATGCTCTCATTGGGAAATGCGGAACAATTAGTTCATTCGTTCTTGACCTCAAGGCTAGATTATTGTAATGCTCTACTAGAGATGTTCCGATACCCTTTTTCCCTTCCCGATACCGATTCCGATACCTGGACTCCAGGGACGTGCGGTCAGGGTAGGCAGGGTAGGCAGTGCCTCACCAAAGGAAATGTTAACATTACATTTATTAATTCCAAGAGCTTTATTAATTCACCACATTATTAATTGCATTTATTTTATTCCAAATATTAATTTTTGTAACAAAAAAAATCAGGAATACTCATATAATACTCCTTTTGCCATAGTTTGCTCCTAAAAACCATTGTTTCATGCAAGAAATTCAAGGCCATGGCCATTGAGGCAGAGGTTCGCAGTGCCTCTTTAGTCCATAGAACGTACTTTACGGAGATTTGCGCATGCGCAGTCAGTTCTCATGCTGTCTTGAATTATCAACATTGAGGCAGAGACCGATGCTGTGTCCGAAATCTCCCATTACTCACTATATAGTGGACTATATAGTGAGCTCGCCATTTTGTAGTGCTGTCCGAATGTATAGTGATGATTATTATACCCTATATAGTCCACTCAATGTATCCCAGAATGCATTTTGAAAAGTAGTGTACAACCGATGGTCACTAACCCAAGCCCTACATACCATCATGCATTGCGCTGATCGCAAAAATGGCGGATGGACGTCAAGGAGAGCAGCGCGACAATACGAATTTGTCATACAAATGTAAGTTATGTTCGTTTTCTGTCTAGAAATCCTGTTTCTTTTGCTAATCCGCGAAATCTTCTGAATCACGAGAACAAAAACAAAACAAAAAAGATAAATATTGAGTGGGATCTCCACAGAGTCTAAAAGCTGTTTTATTAAGAGTATTATGAGCAAGATATTTGATAATGTAGATCTGTTTTGTTTTTTTCTAATGTCGACAGGCAAGAGAAAACGGTGTGATGCGAAAATGAAAATATGAAAATGTGTATTAATTTTATTTATGTTTATAAGTTATAATCATGTGTGGAGTGACGCATTATAACAGAAACGGCCAGAAATGACTTTTAATTTTACAATTATGGAGAAATAAGCTCAATATAATGTAATGTATTTATAAAAAAAAAATCTATTAGCCCAGAGCTGGCTCGGCACCAGCTGACAGATGTTGGAGCGTTTAAATAGTGCGACAGTAATGCCGTAGTCAACGGCGCCGAGAGACGATCGAGTAGTGTCCGAAAGTGGTGTTTCTATTATGCTGGTGAGCTCACTATATAGTGCTCTACATAGGGGTTAGGGAGTAGTGGTTTGAGTGGAGATTTCGGACACAGCCCGAGACTGCTTCATATCACGTGATCCACTCGCTCTCACTCAGTCCGCGATTCTGACTTTGCTCTGTATGCAGGCAGCGATGTGATGATGCCTGATATTAACTTGGGTTGATAAATTACCTGAATGAATATACAGTGGCTTAACTTTGTTTTAAAAAGTGGATGGGACAGGTGTGTGTGTGTGTGTGTGTGTGTGTGTGTGTGTGTGTGTGTGTGTGTTCCTCATCAAAACCGAATATGTTCATCAGTGGTTGTATTATATTAAGCAGGGACACATTTGTGTGCATTTTTGTTTTGTGATTTCACCGGAACGAACAAAGAGTCTCCGAAACAGATTGAAGCGCGCGTGCATGTGAAGACTGCGTGAGCCACGAGAAACACTGTAACCGCGCCACCGATCGTAGCGGCAAATTACACCCCTGTGTCACAGCCTACCCATGACAAGACTTCACCGCACGTTACTGCGACTCAGGGTATTGGCCGATACCGAGTACCAGAGGTGAGACCAAGTCATTGTTTTGCAAGTCACAAGTAAGTCTCGAGTCTTTGCATTCAAGTCCCAAGTCAAGTCCCGAGTCAAGACAGACAAGTCCCAAGTCAAGTCCCGAGTCAAGACAGACAAGTCCAAGTCAAGTTGCAAGTCCTCGAGTTTAAGCTTTAAGTCTTAAACAAGTCATTAGTGCTTTTTGCACAAATTACTGTCTCAGTGTTAATTACTATAGTAAATGAAATGTATACTAATTTACATCAGAAAGGCTTTTAAAATATGATATAATATAATAATATATAATATTATCAAATTTATTGTGGCAATGCAGATTTAAAAATAAAAAAAATAAAAGTAACTGTTCATTGGGAAAATTAATCGTGATTTGCTACACATTAAGTTAAGTAAAATTAAGTAAAATATTGAGTCCCTGGTTAAATTATTTTGTTAACGCGACAGTAATTGTACTAGAACATTCCTATTTCTATGGCGACGTATCAAGCGCCACGTGACACTTTTTGGGGCTACGTTACGTTACAAAACGTAATGTAAATCCATCCATTTCTCCCGAAAGACATGAAAGTGAGTGGCTGGTGAACAGGGAGAAGACTTTATAGTTACCTATAGGCTAAAATGTGCGTTTGTTGTGGGGGGAAAATAACATGTCTCAAAATTACATTTGAAAGGTTTATTATTTCCGCTTACTTAGATATCAGTGTGTTTTTTTTTTCTCAAATTATAAATGGTTCGCTAGTACTTGTGTATTTAAATGCCTGAAAAAGAAAAAAGAAAACATTATTTGGTTGAAAACTGTCTGAACGTGTGATAATAAATGACAACTGACTCCGCTGCTGAACACACTCCATCACGCACTCTCTGGCTCAGTGCCAAACGTGCGAAAACAGCGCTAATCAGCGCTGTGATCATGCGTCAATGATACAGTGCTATACTACAGTCAGTGATTATTACAACTCTGATCTGTGGTTTTAGAAGGTAGGTCAAGTCTTTCCAAGTCACAGGGCTCAAGTCCGAGTCAAGTCGCGAGTCATTGTTGTCAAAGTCTAAGTCGAGTCGCAAGTCATCTTTGAATATGTCAAGTCGAGTCGCAAGTCATCAAATTTGGGACTCGAGTCCAAGTCAAGTCCAAGTCATGCGACTCGAGTCCACAACCCTGCCGAGTACTGATCCGATACTTGAGTGTGTACAGTATCTATACAGCTGCAATTCATACTAGCACTGTATGAATTGATAGAATTATTTGATGGTGTGTTTCAGACTTATCCCTTAATTAAACATGAACAAATACATACAGTGAACTAGACTATTTTTCTTATCTGACATACATTTCACAGCAATATATTATTTATCTTTCTTAAGTGAAAAAGAACTTAAATGCAACCACACATCTAATACTGTAAACTGAAAAAGGTATTTTAGTTTTACAATATAACTGCATAAAAAAAGTGCAACAAATAAATCTAGGAATCTAAAAAATGATATATGAATAATATATGAAAATAATCTCTTTATAATTTAAAGTCCATAAACAATTTTGTTAAATAAACGGCATTTCAGTTTTGACCGCGGCTGGTCATCCAGAACAATAAACTCAATACATGTTGTCGGTTATATTTATCGCTCGTTGGCTGTCTTTTGAAAACATTTCTCTTTGTTTGAATGAAGCTTTCAGAGATTGTTGATTCTGGCGCGGCTCATTCTTCTCTGCCCTTGCCTTTGTGTAATCGTGTTCTGCGGGGTGACGCGTCTTCAAATGCTTTAAGTTACTCGTGTTGAAGTTGCTAATACTTGTTCCACCCCTCGAAAATGCAGTATGGCATACGAGACATGTCGCCGTTTTCCTGGCTGGTTGGTCCAGTCTGAAATACTGCTAAACAGCGCGGACATACTGCTATCGAGCGCACGTTTTCTTCTTCGCTGCTCTAAACAGTGGTTGCTTGTGGCAACAGCACAACTTCCTGTGTCGCCACAAGCAACCACTGTTTGGAGCAGCGAAGAAGAATTGATCTCCGATTTGTAGCGTTATGCAAAGCTAGCGTGCGTAACTAGATATTGTTTAAGAAAATGGTATCGGATCAGTACATGGGTAGAAGTACTTGCCGATACCGATGCCAGCATTTTTATTGGTATCGGCGGCATTTCCGATACTAGTGTCGGAATCGGAACAACTCTATGCTCTACTGGGTGGTTGCCCTGCACGCTTAATAAATAAAATACAGCTAGTTCAAAACGCAGCAGCTCGAGTTCTTACCAGAACCAGGAAGTATGACCATATTAGCCCGGTTCTGTCAACACTGCATTGGCTGCCTATTAAACATTGTATACATTTTAAAATATTGTTGATTACTTACAAAGCACTAAATGGTTTAGCTCCGCAGTACTTGAGCGAGCTCTTAACGTATTATAGTCCTTCACGTCTATTGCGATCTCAAAATTCCGGCCAGTTGATAATACCTAGAATATCTAAATCAACTGCTGGCGGTAGATCCTTTTCCTATTTAGCACCAAAACTTTGGAACAGTCTTCCTACCATTGTCCGGGAAGGAGACACACTCTGTCAGTTCAAAGCTAGACTAAAAACACATCTCTTTGACCTAGCATACACATAATACGTGTCCAGATCTGACGAGGGAGCTTTGCCTGGACCCGATGACAATGCAGTGCTGAAGTGTCAACTATCCTCTCCCTATGGAAGATCCCTTTCCCACTCTACAGATAAAGCGTTGTTGAAAATCCGGCTCGCGTACCCCGAAGTGATAAAATAAAACAAAATTCTGTATCAAAATGTATAGGCAAGACAAGTAGTTTGTTTAGGCTGGGTTGTATGAATTATAAACCTGCGCACATATTTTCAAAAGTACATAACTATAGAATCAATTCTTAATGCGCATGTGAACGCCGTCAGCGTTAATCACAGGTTCGCATTTAAAGTCTGTTTAGAGAGAACGCCGTTGTCTTAGTGGCCCCTAATTTAATAACAAATGATCATTTCAATGGAGGTGAATCAATTAAAACTAACTTTAGCTGGAAATAACATTATTCAAGAACCGCTATAAAGCCAAAACAATCCCTGTTACCTTAAATTATATGTTTATCTCTGTAAAGCTGCTTTGGAACAATCCATTGGTAAAAGCGCTATATAAATGAAGATGACTTGACTTGACTTGCAAATAAACAGTGCTGTCAATGGGTACACTTCAAAACTTCTTTGAGGTTTTCATTGCTGAGACTGGTCGGTTTAGATATCTGTGAAAAGCACATAGGCCTACTCATACTTTTACAGTGGTTTTAGCAAAGAACACGGAAACATCATACCATCCAGAGGCCTAGAATTTAGTAGGGACGCTACACTCCAAAAGATTCTTACGCTTTTTTTTTTTCAAGATTTCAATTAATAGTAGAATTCCATCAAATTTAATTGAATAATCCTTATGTATTATTCATATTATGAATTAAGAATTTTAAATAAGTAAAAAAACAAGCTTAATAAAATATTTTGTATAAATCTTAAACTCAAATTTAAACATTTTCATTTTTTTCAAGAATTCTATAGTTCCATTAAAGCCACACTGTGGAACTTTTGGCCACTAGTGGCGCTCGACCTGTAATTTTCCCCTAGAGGCCACAAGCGCCACAGCACTGTCGCAAAAGTCAACAAACAGTTAACTGGTCAGCCTCCCGTGTCTTTAGATTATGTGTGTGCAGACAGTAGTTGACTTGTTGGTTGAAGAAAGATAATCGATTCACTATTGAACAAAATAATTATATAAATATAAGATTAAATATAGCTGCGAGCAGCGATTACGGGCCCAAGCCGGTGGCACCGCAACCCCGGTTCCTTTAGTTACCTAAAGGCACCGGGGTGGCGGTGCCGCCGGCTTTGGCCCTTCATCGCTGCTCGCAGCTATATATATATATATATATATATATATATATATATATATATATATATATATATATATATATATATATAAATAAAAAGAAATATATATATATATATATATATATATATATATAAACAAATATATATATATATATATATATATATATACATACATATAAAAACAAATATATATATATATATATATATATATACATATAAAAACAAATATATATATATTTTTTTTTGCCTTGCCTTGCCTTGCCTGATTAGAACAATGAAAAAAAAAAAAAAAAAAAAAAAAACTAGGAAATCACTAACCCGAGAGAATTATTCTGATTTGATGATACACTCAAAATATTCCACAAGCAATCATTTAAATTTAATGATATTCAGAACAGAACAAGAATAAAAAAATATATAATTAAGAAATAACCGAAATAATTTAAAGCGAAAGTGAAAGTAAGTGGTGTTGGGCTCACGTAACTCTCTCATTAGAATAAAACTGTTTCAACAGTTGCGATGTATTTGGTTGCTAAACTATTCTTTATTATAGGCTTTGTACTTCACTTACGTTCCAATATGTGTTTGTGTGTGTGTGTGTGGGTGAGGTGCGGGTGCAATTGAATTGTTACACATAAAAACATACTCTGTCATTTTGTTCATAGAGGACATCATTCAAACTGCGAAGTGTTTACTTATATTTGTGTACCCTCGCAATAAAACACAACAAAGTGCTTTTGTCAAACTATAAACTCTTGTCAAACTGTTACCTACAACTGTCCCCCAACCAAAATCTCACCCACACACACTGTTTAAAAGCAAAAAATATTTATCCAACCCCATTTAAAAACAGTCTGTGGGTGCCATCTTTTGGACATTCACCATATCGCATTGATTTTCATTTATTGTCCTCAGAGCCCTAATCTGTTTATTCTTCAATTACACATTCTACATTGATTAAGAAAGAAAATTCAAATGTGTTTTTATTTTATACAGGAATAAATTATTTATAATTCAGATGAGAATAAAGTTAGTGTTGATTAAAATAAAGGAAAACAAATATATTAATCTGAAATATAGCACATTCATTTTAAATTTATTTTGGTTCAATTACCAAACATACAATCTTAATTTAATTTAAAGCAAACAATACATTTAAAATATATGGGTCGTATGCATATTTTGTAATAAAAACAAAATATACATCCAAAAAGACAAGACCTTAAACTTGAACAAGGGTTAAACTCTTGTCACTGTAACAGACACAATGATTCAGCATTTTGAACGAATCGGTTGACTCAAAGATTCAATGACCAATCCATAAGCTGCGTCCCAATTCGCATACTATCTGTCCTAAATAGTATTCGAAAATAGAATTAGTACGTCCCAAATCGTAGTATGTTGAAATGAGTGTTCCAAAGAGACCTGGATGGTCTACTATATCCGGTCAGAATCCGAAGTGCAGATCTATGCACACTAGTGTTGTCACGGTACCAAAATGTCAGTATTCGGTACCAATAATACCAGTGAAAATCCACGGTTCTCGGTACCAATTTCGGTACCAAAGCTTAATTTAGATTAAATTTACACATATTAAAGTGTATATCACGGTTACAGGAAACTGTAGTATTAAAAACAATTTACAATAAGATTCTATTTGTTAGATAACATTAGATAAAATTACCTAACAATAAACAACAGTTATATACTGTAGCAATTATTCTCCATGGGGTTAACTTAATAATGTACTTATATATTTTTAAAATCAAAAGTTTTATCTGTTAACATTATTTAATGCACAATGAATGAAGTGAACAAACATGAACAATCAAGTGCATGTATTAAATAACATTCACAAACATTAATTAATGTTGTAAAAATATATTGTTCACTCAATGTGTTGATGTTGCATTAAGTAATATTAATGAATGGTCTTATTGTAGTGTTACAAACTATACAGGAAATAAAACATGTTTTATTTGACTTAACTGTACTTTTATTTAATCCAAAAATGTCACTCTTGCCTGTCTTCAAAGCTTGAGAACCCTGTAGCTGATTTCTAATGCAAGGGCTAGAAATCAATTAATTCTGATACTTACTCGTCATCATGGAGAGCGCATCGCACCGCTTTCTCCTTTCCACAAGCGCTTGCTTTCCCGTGTCTCCGCTATGCAACCATGAACAGCGGCGAGCCTGGAAAGACGAGCTCGCACGTCTCTTCTATTATGAGCGCGCTTCTCGCGCGACTACATCAATTCTAATTGAAAATATATTCAAAATATTTCCATATGTGGCTCTTTCCTCCTTTCTTGTCAACAAGTGGATTCAGAGCCACCGCATTTAGCCTTGTTTATACTCGCCGCGTCCGCAAGAGCGCGAAGGTGCACGCGGCAAAAATGACGTCATTGCGGTGTGGGCGGTCGTGCGCGTTGGGTGCGCAAGACACCATTTCGCCTGGCGGTGTGCACGGCACTTTTTGTAACATCGCGCGCGGCGCCGCATCCGAAGATGAACGACTTCGAGCCGAATCTGGCCGAACTGGTACGTCTGTACCACCATGTTTATGATCCTTCTATACACAGAGACATTTGCATTGATGGGCGACCATAAAAGCCTCTCATTTTGTGAATAGGAACACACTTGCATTAAGCACCCAGTTTGCACTTGTCTGAACTGCCTATATTTTAAAAAAAATAAGCCTACAATAGCAGAAGTAAGCCCTGCTGATGAAATTAAGGTTTAAACACTCTTCAATAAGGCTTCAGTTGTTTAACTAGTTTACATGCAGTGAACGTACAATAAACCTACTGCATTTATTACTCTTTTTATATGAATCAGCAATTAATAAACTACTAATAAACGGCAAACTACTTCTTCACTGCTGATTCCTGGTGTTTTAGAGGAGAATTACTCGGAGTCGCCCCCTGTCGTTTCACAGAATAGCACAACGGCGAGCGCGTCAAGTATAAACGCCTCGTCCGTTTGGAGAGGTGCGCGCGCAGTCAGCGGAGACTCGCGCTCGTGCGGACGCGTCGAGTATAAACAAGGCTTTAGCAGCGCCGGTGTTACACCAGAATCTGTGACCGTCATAGTCTGTGACCTTAGTGGGCGCGGTTGTCACTGTGCTGCGTGATCTACGCAAACAGCGTAACTTCTGACTATAAGCCAAAGGTAAGGTATTTACGAAACGTTTGTTTAGAAATGATGGTTATTTACACAATAAATGATTATTTGCTTGCCTAGATTGAGCTCAATGTGTTTTTCTTTTTTTCTTAGTAGCCGACTACGTGTGTTTCCGTGTTCATTAATGTTTATGTTCTCACGCGAGAAGAGAACGGCCCTGACGTCGGTGCACGTTTAGGAAAAGTTTTTTTCTCAGTGTGTTTTGCTATTCAGAATAATATGTTATATTGGATATTATTTATTAGGATATATATTTAATTTGTGGAACCAGTAGTCAATGAAAGACATGTATGGCACAAAAAGATTATTTTTGTGTAAATTATTATATTAATGCACAGAATAATAATACAAAAAAATCACTCAAAATTGCTGTAACAAGTTGTAAAGGTCACCGAATTGTATGTCGCAGACATACAGTAGGGTCACCAAATATGATAAGGCTATTTTAATGGTCACCGCATTCTGTTACCCTCCTCTATTTCACTCATAATGAATGTGACACACTCCAAATTCACTCTGATGATGTGTGAACTCTTCAGCTTCTTACAGTAGAAATCATTTTGGGCTGACATGAACAGAAGCAGACATACAGTAGGGTCACCAAATATGATAAGGCTATTTTAATGGTCACCGCATTCTGTTACCCTCCTCTATTTCACTCATAATGAATGTGACACACTCCAAATTCACTCTGATGATGTGTGAACTCTTCAGCTTCTTACAGTAGAAATCATTTTGGGCTGACATGAACAGAAGCAGACATACAGTAGGGTCACCAAATATGATAAGGCTATTTTAATGGTCACCGCATTCTGTTACCCTCCTCTATTTCACTCATAATGAATGTGACACACTCCAAATTCACTCTGATGATGTGTGAACTCTTCAGCTTCTTACAGTAGAAATCATTTTGGGCTGACATGAACAGAAGCAGACATACAGTAGGGTCACCAAATATGATAAGGCTATTTTAATGGTCACCGCATTCTGTTACCCTCCTCTATTTCACTCATAATGAATGTGACACACTCCAAATTCACTCTGATGATGTGTGAACTCTTCAGCTTCTTACAGTAGAAATCATTTTGGGCTGACATGAACAGAAGCAGACATACAGTAGGGTCACCAAATATGATAAGGCTATTTTAATGGTCACCGCATTCTGTTACCCTCCTCTATTTCACTCATAATGAATGTGACACACTCCAAATTCACTCTGATGATGTGTGAACTCTTCAGCTTCTTACAGTAGAAATCATTTTGGGCTGACATGAACAGAAGCAGACATACAGTAGGGTCACCAAATATGATAAGGCTATTTTAATGGTCACCGCATTCTGTTACCCTCCTCTATTTCACTCATAATGAATGTGACACACTCCAAATTCACTCTGATGATGTGTGAACTCTTCAGCTTCTTACAGTAGAAATCATTTTGGGCTGTGAAATATTAGTTGGAAAGAAAGAAAGAAAGAAAGAAAGAAAGAAAGAAAGAAAGAAAGAAAGAAAGAAAGAAAGAAAGAAAGAAAGAAAGATTAGTTAGAAAGATAGATAGATAGATAAGTTAGAAAGATAGATAGATTAGTTAGAAAGATAGATGGATAGATAGATATATTAGTTAGATAGATAGATAGATAGATAGATAGATAGATAGATAGATAGATTAGTTAGAAAGATAGATATAGATAGATAGTTTATTTAGAAAGATAAATAGATTAGTTAGAAAGAAAGAAAGAAAGAAAGAAAGATAGATAGATAGATAGATAGATAGATAGATGGATAGATTAGTTAGATAGATAGATAGATAGATAGATAGATAGATAGATAGATAGATAGATAGATAGATAGATAGATTAGTTAGAAAGATAGATAGATTAGATAGATAGATAGATTAGTTAGATAGATAGATAGATAGATTAGTTAGAAAGATAGATAGATTAGATAGAAAGATAGATAGATAGATAGATAGATAGATAGATAGATAGATAGATAGATAGATAGATAGATAGATAGATAGATAGATAGATAGATAGATTAGTTAGAAAGATAGATAGATTAGATAGATAGATAGATATAGTTAGAAAGATAGATGGATTAGATAGATAGATAGATAGATAGATAGATAGATAGATAGATAGATAGATAGATAGATAGATTAGTTAGAAAGAGAGATAGATAGATAGATAGATAGATAGATAGATAGATAGATAGATAGATTAGTTAGAAAGAAAGAAAGAAAGAAAGAAAGAATGAAAGAGAGAAAGAAAAAAAGATTAGTTAGAAAAAAAGAAAGAAAGATTAGTTAGAAAGAAAGAAAGATTAGTTAGAAAGAAAGAAAGAAAGATTTGTTAGAAAGAAAGAAAGAATAGTTAGAAAGAAAGATTAGTTAAAGAGAAAGAAAAAAGAAAGAATTGTTAGAAAGAAAGAATGAAAAAAGAAAGAGCGATTAGTTAGAAAGAAAGAATAGTTAGAAAGACAGAAAGAAAGAAAAAAAGAATAGTTAGAAAGAAAGATTAGTTAGAAAGAAAGAAAGAAAGAAAGATTTGTTAGAAAGAAAGAAAGAAAAAAGAAAAGAGCGATTAGTTGGAAAGAACGATTAGTTAGAAAGACAGAAAGAAAAATTAGTTAGAAAGAAAGAAAGATTAGTTGGAAAGAAAGAAAGAAAGAAAGAAAGAAAGAAAGAAAGAAAGAAAGAAAGAAAGAAAGAAAGAAAGAAAGAAAGAAAGAAAGAAAGATTAGTTAGAAAGATAGATAGATAGATAAGTTAGAAAGATAGATAGATTAGTTAGAAAGATAGATGGATAGATAGATATATTAGTTAGATAGATAGATAGATAGATAGATAGATAGATAGATAGATAGATAGATAGATAGATAGATAGATTAGTTAGAAAGCTGAAGAGTTCACACATCATCAGAGTGAATTTGGAGTGTGTCACATTCATTATGAGTGAAATAGAGGAGGGTAACAGAATGCGGTGACCATTAAAATAGCCTTATCATATTTGGTGACCCTACTGTATGTCTGCTTCTGTTCATGTCAGCCCAAAATGATTTCTACTGTAAGAAGCTGAAGAGTTCACACATCATCAGAGTGAATTTGGAGTGTGTCACATTCATTATGAGTGAAATAGAGGAGGGTAACAGAATGCGGTGACCATTAAAATAGCCTTATCATATTTGGTGACCCTACTGTATGTCTGCTTCTGTTCATGTCAGCCCAAAATGATTTCTACTGTAAGAAGCTGAAGAGTTCACACATCATCAGAGTGAATTTGGAGTGTGTCACATTCATTATGAGTGAAATAGAGGAGGGTAACAGAATGCGGTGACCATTAAAATAGCCTTATCATATTTGGTGACCCTACTGTATGTCTGCTTCTGTTCATGTCAGCCCAAAATGATTTCTACTGTAAGAAGCTGAAGAGTTCACACATCATCAGAGTGAATTTGGAGTGTGTCACATTCATTATGAGTGAAATAGAGGAGGGTAACAGAATGCGGTGACCATTAAAATAGCCTTATCATATTTGGTGACCCTACTGTATGTCTGCTTCTGTTCATGTCAGCCCAAAATGATTTCTACTGTAAGAAGCTGAAGAGTTCACACATCATCAGAGTGAATTTGGAGTGTGTCACATTCATTATGAGTGAAATAGAGGAGGGTAACAGAATGCGGTGACCATTAAAATAGCCTTATCATATTTGGTGACCCTACTGTATGTCTGCTTCTGTTCATGTCAGCCCAAAATGATTTCTACTGTAAGAAGCTGAAGAGTTCACACATCATCAGAGTGAATTTGGAGTGTGTCACATTCATTATGAGTGAAATAGAGGAGGGTAACAGAATTCGGTGACCATTAAAATAGCCTTATCATATTTGGTGACCCTACTGTATGTCTGCTTCTGTTCATGTCAGCCCAAAATGATTTCTACTGTAAGAAGCTGAAGAGTTCACACATCATCAGAGTGAATTTGGAGTGTGTCACATTCATTATGAGTGAAATAGAGGAGGGTAACAGAATGCGGTGACCATTAAAATAGCCTTATCATATTTGGTGACCCTACTGTATGTCTGCTTCTGTTCATGTCAGCCCAAAATGATTTCTACTGTAAGAAGCTGAAGAGTTCACACATCATCAGAGTGAATTTGGAGTGTGTCACATTCATTATGAGTGAAATAGAGGAGGGTAACAGAATGCGGTGACCATTAAAATAGCCTTATCATATTTGGTGACCCTACTGTATGTCTGCTTCTGTTCATGTCAGCCCAAAATGATTTCTACTGTAAGAAGCTGAAGAGTTCACACATCATCAGAGTGAATTTGGAGTGTGTCACATTCATTATGAGTGAAATAGAGGAGGGTAACAGAATGCGGTGACCATTAAAATAGCCTTATCATATTTGGTGACCCTACTGTATGTCTGCGACATACAATTCGGTGACCTTTACAACTTGTTACAGCAATTTTGAGTGATTTTTTTGTATTATTATTCTGTGCATTAATATAATAATTTACACAAAAATAATCTTTTTGTGCCATACATGTCTTTCATTGACTACTGGTTCCACAAATTAAATATATATCCTAATAAATAATATCCAATATAACATATTATTCTGAATAGCAAAACACACTGAGAAAAAAACTTTTCCTAAACGTGCACCGACGTCAGGGCCGTTCTCTTCTCGCGTGAGAACATAAACATTAATGAACACGGAAACACACGTAGTCGGCTACTAAGAAAAAAAGAAAAACACATTGAGCTCAATCTAGGCAAGCAAATAATCATTTATTGTGTAAATAACCATCATTTCTAAACAAACGTTTCGTAAATACCTTACCTTTGGCTTATAGTCAGAAGTTACGCTGTTTGCGTAGATCACGCAGCACAGTGACAACCGCGCCCACTAAGGTCACAGACTATGACGGTCACAGATTCTGGTGTAACACCGGTCGCCGTGTCTCAGAGTGTTTTTATGAAGAGTACGCACCTCATCTTTCCGACAGCGCATCAAGAACCGGATTAACCCGGTACTCGGTACCTAGAAAAGCTGGGAGCCTGGGACCGTAACCGTTTAATTTTTTTAGTACCGACTTGGTACCGAAGTACCGAGTTTTTTTACAACACTAATGCACACTCTAACGGCTGTTATTGCCGATAACCCATTGCGCGTTGGACGAGGATTCGGTTAGAACTACAAACACGAGTGAAAAGTGTTAAAAAAAAAAACTACAGACATTGGAGGACGCGCGAGTCCGGCGGTTATGTAGAGTGGTTTAGATAAAGAGGTTTGAGTGATTAATTATCAGTATCTAACCTGACGAAAATGTATTTATTCAATGTTGGCTACATTATATTGCATCTGCAGCAGCATTGTGAACGTTTGTAAAGCGTTTAGCCATTAACTTTTAAATGCATCATTATATTCAAATTGCAAACACATGAGGAGAGTCTCCACATGAATGTCTCACTACTGGCAGATGAACGTGTGACAACATTTTTCTCCGAAACGGTAAGAAATGAAATTAGATTGAATGGAGGATTTTTACTGTGACAAGATGATTGACAGAGCGGCAGTTTACGGTGACAGATGCTCGCGACTGAGCTGTCCGTTAAAGATGACGAGCTTGCCTACTCTTTTGCTACACACTCAAAAGTATGTACTTTTTCTTCTCAAAAAGAGTACATACTTTTAGGGCGTAGTATAAGTAGGCGAATTGGGACGCAGCACCTGTCTCATTCATGAATGACTCCGTCGTTCGAACGAATCGTTTGAACGAATGAATCAATGACTCGCTCATTAAGACGGTCGCCTGGCGACACCTAATGACGGTTTAGTGTTGTTTAAAAGTATCATTCTTTCCAACGATTGTTAATTAACTCATATTTAAAACAATCTCATAACATTATTTAATGCATTGTTATTTTTCAGTGTAAACGATTTAATTTGATCACCCCTACCTAGAGTAACAGCCATTTAGTGTCTTATTATTCTAAATAATTGAATTTGTTGATCAAATTTACAAATTAAAAATGAAAGATGAAGCATACATTCAGGGGCGGATCTAGAAAAATATTTATGGGGTGGCGAGAGGGGGGCAGGAATTTTTGAGGGGTGGCAATATATGGCAGCCGTATATACACTGAATTTAATCACAGTTAACACAGTTTGATGAGAAATAGTATGTAGCCTACACACTACAAAAGGGCTCAGGCTGCCATTTACAAACTCAATATCATGCAATCAATGTCTTGCATTTGAGGTGAAACTTTATATTAGGAATAAGCGTAAAAAAGTGTAAAAAAGTCGGCCCACCCTTATACTCACCTAGGGTCACCTGTGAGTATAAAGGCGGGGTGTGTTTAACTTTTAGTTGTCTGACGAAGAGCCTACCTACGTGCTTGAAACGTTACCACCTGTGTGTGAGTCCATTCAATTTTTCACAATTTTGGAGCCAAGGTGTGCCGACGTTTTTTCCCCTTTTTTTTATATATTTTTTTTCTGTTGAGCACCCAAATTGAGTGTTTTGCTGTGGATGTGCGTGCTTTTGGATCTGATTAAATTTTTTTATAAGTGGCCATACAATGTGATCTCACTTAATAGGAGATAGAAGTATGATAGAAGTAAGTGGCATTATCACATGAAAGCCATTAAGGTAAGACACAGGCGAGTGTGCGGATAGACACTTCCGGTTTCGCATTACACCCGGTGCAGGGAGCCGGAGAAAGCCGAAAATTATCTCTTATAGTTGTTTATAGAATCAATTATATCACTTAAAATACTACTAAGATCCATATTACTACAGTATCACACGAGCCAATGCCAATTAAATGCACGGATGCATAGTCAAATTAATGAATGAAATACAACTTTTCACGAACAGAAGAATGTATTGGACTCATGCTGCATTCGCAATCACAATTATGCCTACTGTAAATATAGAGTTACAACTACGCTTAGAGTTGTTAAATAAAATACCCCGTGAACATTCACACGTTTGCTTTGTAATAGGCTACAATTTATCTCCATAAATACTATTTTCTTAATTTTCTTAATTCACTTACATCAATTGCTCGATCAATATTATTATCACATATTTTACATTTATATTTTTAACTGTAGGCACCACAAACAATTTAATATAGCTAAGTTTTTGTATATTTTACACATAGTAAAATGCTGTATGTGCTACTTATAAACACAAGACAGATAATGATTTATGAAACAGATGCTCTTTACTCATCTTACTTGCACAAAATAAAAACAGTAATAGAAAGCATAGAAACGCACTGGTGAAATAAACTGAAAATTATATACATTTAAAAATGTGGTCGGGTTGAAAACTTATCTCTCTGGTAATGGAACTCGGTCGCTGTTGTCTCTTTCTCTCGTTGACTCCCGCTCTCGCTGTCAGATCACCGGAAGTTTTTACCGGAAGTATTGGCCCACACACTCAAGTTCGAACGTCAACGGTTGCCATGTGTGGACGGAGCGAATTCACTGCAGTCGGACATTGGAGATTCGCGCTCGTAAATTGTCAAATTGGCCATAACTTTTAATTCGTTGCTGCCAACTGGGGTGGCAGCAGGGGTGGCATGGCTTTCTTTTAGGGTGGCATTTGCCACCCTATGCCACCCCGGTAGATCCGCCCCTGCATACATTTAATAAGACTAGACTAGGGGTGCCCTGCAGATATTACAATATGCAGATTTAAATATACCATGACCCCCCACCGTCAATTTGATGTGTGTGTGTGTATAATAAAATCATTTAGTCACTACAATTAAAACTTGAAAGTGTTTGCTTACTAAATTGTGAGCAAAACGAAAGTTGCAGCAAAGATCAGCAACAGGAGTCAAAATTCATTAATCACGAGAGTGAAGAGCTGGCTGAAAAATATGATGACGGAATATTTTGTGTAAAAGCGCCTATTTAAGCGAATCTGTCATTTACTCTTTTGTTGTTGTGTTTTCCCTGAAAATCGGAAGCAATCGGCCCCCGATATGGCGTTCATTTTAAAGTGACACTAAAAAGTATGCGGCTGCACTGGCATTCATAGCGGTGCACGTCCATGGCGACGAGCAAGCAAAACAAAGCGAACGTTTTTTCATTTCTACTTCCATAGAAATACATTCGAGCGCACTGCGAGCGCCACCACTATAAATGTCTGTGCGGACGTCCTTTACTTTCACTTTTATATTAGCGATTTAAAAGCCCTCGCTGGTGTCACACGTCGATCAACCGGTGGGAAAAGATCCTCACAGCCACATACCTAATATATTTATATTTAATTACAATAGCCATACCTGATAAAAAGTTTTGTGTACTGAGTTGATATAATTTTGGACACAAGAGGGCAGTATAGCCCTATATATTACTTGATGTATTTATTTTTTAACTGAATAGCGCATTCTGGCTGTTTTTAAACTTGTACATTATTCTTAAATTGAAAACAAGAATAAAATGGGTTTAGTTCTGATATTTGTATAATTTTATCTAGAAATAAATGGTGTATAATTATTTTTTTAGAAGATATGAGGCTTTTAGTGTTTACTTTTTTGACATGACTTTAATCCCTCGCCATAGCAAAACAATTTGAGATATTCAATAGCCATTCACAATTTAGCTTCTTTAATATATTTTCATCGTGTTGAAAAAGTTTGGTGGGAATTAAATAAACCACTTAAGAGGAGTGGGTAAAAAATCAGAGGCTGATTTTGCCAAAAATCCACATTCAGACCAAAATATCTGACTTCTTTTCGGTCGTAGCTAATTACGGTAAATTAGAAAGTTGTCCGGCTCGAAGAGTACAATATACATATCGAGTTTTGTTACTATAGATAAAACTAACCCCCCCCACACTTTTGTCAAAAGCATTTAGAAAGTGACACACTTCCTACTGCCAGTTGGTGGCGCTATAACCGGGGTTGCGGTGCCACCGGCTTGGGCCTGTAATCGCTGCTCGTAGCTATAAATATATACACACACACACACAAATGTGGCTCAACTATAAGTTTATCAAGCGACGAGAATACTTTTTGTGCGAAATAAACAAACAAAATAGCGACTTTATTCGACTATTCCTTTTCTTCCTTGTAGGCCTGAAACGAGACTTCAAGAGATTTCCACGACGCGCACGCGCGAGAATTGCGATCTCCTTCAACTACTTTAGTTAAGTTCTCGCGCGTGCGCGTCGTGGAAATCTCTTGAAGTCTCGTTTCAGGCCTACAAGGAAGAAAAGGAATAGTCGAATAAAGTCGTTATTTTTGTTTGTTTTTTCGTACAAAAAGTATTCTCGTCGCTTGATAAACTTATAGTTGAGCCACTGTTGTGACATGGAATATTTAAACATTTTCTTCATTGACTTTCTGGGCCGTCAGGTTTCAATCCCTTAGGGAGCCTATGGAGGAGTGATCCAGTTGTCACATTTAATCAAAAATATCTTCATTTGTGTTCCGAAGACGAACAAAGGTCTTACGGGGTTGGTACAGCATGGGGGTGAGTAATTAATGACTTAATTTTCATTTTTGGGTGAACTAACCCTTTAATATTAACTTAATTGACTCTTTATGGATATAAACATCATCACTGCACTGCTGACAAACGTGCTGCCTGAGAGTGGCACCAAACGGTAACCGGCCACAGTCGTTTAAAAATTAATTTCAAAGCATTTAGTCAACAAAGGGGTAATATATTGAGCAATTTGTGAACATAATATTAATTTCATAAAGACTGTAATACTGGGAGAAGCATAAATGAAATTGAAATGTAAATTTTCGCTGCTCTAGTTGTCTCCCCACCCAAGCCGCTGTCTGTCTGAAGTATAGCTTGCCCACGGCGCCATTTTCAATTAAAGTGGGCGCACCTGGCAAACTTAGCCTATAAAATATCACTGGAACAAACAGCTGGAGTGTCTATGTTTTGATCGGGGATGAAAGAGGGAGAAATAAAGACGACACCGATATGCATTTTGTGTATGACCTAGAAGTATTTATTCAGCGATCGGCGGTAAAAGTTAATCTGTATGGAACATCGTTGTTGTACGGAACATGGTTAGTCTACGTTAACCAAATTGTTGAAGTCCAAATCAATGCAGTTTCGAAGGGTTTTGAAATGCTTCAAATGGCTGCACGATCCCAGCTGAGGAATATGGTCTTAGCGAAACGATCTGTCATATTCTAAAAATAAATAAAATGTGTATACTTTTTTAACCACAATTGTTCGTCTTGTGCTGGTCTGCGACTCGCCAGGCATTACGTAATCACGTTGGAAAGGTCACGCTCGACGTAGGTGGAAGTACCGCCCCATTGTTTACAAGCGTGGAGAAGGAGGATCATTAACATTTTATTGTATGTTGAATGACATATTTATGTCTTTGTGTCAGTTTATTGTTTAAAATGGTCCTTTTTATTCTGCTGAATTTTTTATTCTGCTGAACACAAAAGAAGATATTTTGAAGAATGTTTGTAACCAAACAGTTTATAAGCCCCATTGACTTCCATATTTTTTCCATACTATTTTTCCATTATTACTGCAAAACAAACAGGACAAATATTTTACTAGAAACTCTTCCTTTATGGCAGAAAAAAACATGAATGTTTGATGATATTTACCAAGTTTATTTTACTTTTTCAGAATCATGTCAAATGCAGTTTATGTCCTTATTGACCCTTTCCTCAAAATCGACACAAATCCTGATCAGATAGCAGTAGCTGATGGGCTTGCTGAATCCTTTCACAAGGACATTGTGTTGAGAGAGCAACAGAGAAACACAGAGTCCCTAGGAATCGTCCAATCAAAAATCAGTAAACCTATGGAAAAACAACCATCCAAACAAAACACTTGTTCAGTACAGGAAATTGTTGAAATAAAACTTAATAGTGTGAAGGACAGTGAAAGGATGAGAGTAAAAAAGGAGAATGATAAAGAAAAGCAAGCAGAGAAAGAAGTGATAAATATAACAAATGAAACAACTGTAGAAAACTCAGAAGTGTCTAATGTTGACATGATATGGAAGGAGCAAAATAAGCAAACCATGGCTGGGGATCCACGTGAAGTGACCACAGAAAAACTACATGTGAAGACTGATAATAAAGTGGAACAAAGAGAACAAATCGTAAACATTCCATCTCAGAAGACAAATGAAGCTATGATTAAAAAGGTGTGTATGAAAGCTTCAGATATTCACACAACAAAACAGCCTGAAGGTGTCGAAACAGACCATTTACAAGACCAGCGAGATGCAATAAGGGATGTTTTGACACAAAAACCTAAGACTAATCCCAGTGAACCAATGGAAAATGTGGACACAAAAGAGCACGAGGAAGTTAAGAAGAAACAGATGCCAGAATTATCATTGAAGCAGTGTGTCCAGATGCCAAGAAGTCACACAATGACAAAGATAACATGTCTCAGTGTAAAGCTAAATATAAACTGTGTTTAAAATCAGAAAGCACAAAGAAAAGAAAAAGTATAAAAATTAAGCCTAACAAGCAAGAAATTGAGCATTTATATGAAGTGCCTGGTGATCTACTCACTAGTTCTACTGAGTGTGAAACAGAACAAGTAAAAGAGCAACTCAAGCATCTGAACAACGTTACACTTCATATTGCTGTTACAGGATCAACCGGCGGTGGAAAATCCAGCTTTATCAATGCAATGCGAGGTCTTCAACCTGATGACGTCAATGCAGCTCCCACTGGAGTGATTGAGATGACAATGACACCAACAGTGTACACACATCCTATAATGCCCAATATAAAACTCTGGGATCTGCCAGGGACTGGAAGTCCAAAATTCAAAGCCAAAAAATATCTAAAAAAGGTCAATCTTGAGGCCTTTGACTTCTTCATCATCATCTCCTCAGAGAGATTCAAAGAAAACGACATCATGCTGGCTAAAGCAATTAAAGAGAAGAAGAAGTTGTTTTTTTCCTCCGCTCGAAGATTGACAATGACATTCAAGCGGAATCTCAAAGGAAAGACTTTGATGAGCAGAAAGTGCTCTATCACATTCGTGAGGACTGCCATAGAAACCTTAAGGATGGGGTGGTCACGTGACCCAGAGCGAGATGGCTGCTTGAGTTCTCTGCTCCGCTCTTATGTTTATTTAATTTGCATTTTTTCCCTCCAAATCTATCGCTCTACTTCATTTAAGGACCGTCAGTTATGTCTGACCCCAGTTTGGACAAAGAATTTCCGATTTTCGGATCAACACGTTCGCAGAAAGCAAAAGTAAAGGACAAAAAGAAGACCACTCATTCCTCGTCGCCAACAGTAGCTATTGCTAATGAAACAGAGGCCCAATCGGACATGGCGCTGATACTCTCTGAAATAAAAGCCAACGGTTCTCGTCTCGATGGGATAACTAATCGGCTGGAGGGAATAGCTGGATCAGTTTCCTCGTTGCAAAACTCTTTCGCGGCCCTCACTGAGAGAATCGAGGGTATTGAGACCCGTCTAACTGAGGCTGAGGGGAGGATCTCTTCCGCGGAAGACTCGGCGGCAGTGTCCGAGGGCCAACTTGCTAACTTACTGACTAAGGTGGAACAACTTCAGTCAAAAGTGGACGATTTAGAGAACAGAGGTCGTCGAAAGAATTTGAGAATAGTTGGTCTACCTGAAGGAGCGGAAGGCTCTGGTTCGCTCACGTCGTTTCTCCGTTCCTCTATCCCCAAATGGCTGGATTTGCCCGCGGACTCTCTCGCCTTGGATATCGAGAGGGCTCATCGATCTCCTACTTTTGCGCCCAGTAATCTGAACTCATCACCGAGGAGTGTTCTGATTCGTTTTCTGCGGTTTACTGAAAAGGAAACTGTTCTCAGAGCAGCGTTGAAGAAGACGATTAACCACGAGGGCGCAGAGCTTCGGTTTTATTCGGACTTATCTACCAGTGTTCTGCAGAAGCGCCGCGAATTCAGCTCAGTGGTCAAGACTATGGCCTCGCGTGGCTTATATCGCGGATTCGCCTACCCTGCCCGTCTCAGGTGTTTACACATGGGGAAGATTCGCTTGTTCGATGATCCGAACTCGGCTAAAGCTTTTCTGGACTCTCTGGACAGATAACTCGGACCTGCTGTAATGTCCTTATTTCTTGGAGGATTATCTTTCTTTTTGAAGATTTGTAAGTTTGGATTTTTATTTAAAACATTTACTTTTTCTTACTTTTTATTTAATTTAATTTTTATTTTATTTAATTTTTTATTATTATTATTTAATTTAAATGTTTGTATTTATTTATTCTTTGTATTAATTTATCAACTTTTTTTTATATTTTTTATATCACTGTACTTCGCTGCTTTTAATATTCGTTATGTAGGATCGTTTTTCCTTCTAGACGCCGTAGTGACAATTTTTTTTTTTTTTTTTTTTTTTTTTTTTAAATCAGTGGGTTCAGTTATTTTAATCACGTATTCTATTCTATAGAGTATTATAGGAGCGATTCTTGAGGGGGCTATTTTTCTCAGTGGCATCAGTATGATGACAGGTTTATTTATGTTCATCATCTTATTTTGTGACTGTTTGATGTTACCTGTGCCCTATCGTTTGGGGATGGGGCCTGGGGGGGTGGGTTTATTCGGGGTAATTCAGTGTTCAATTCGTGGTACTGTTTTGTTCAAATTTGGTGTCTTTTATGTGCGAGATTTACTTTTGCCAGCTCATCAGCATCTTAACATTTTATTTTTGGTCTTTTTCGTATGCATGGTATTGTTAAGCTTGTAACTTGGAATGTGAAGGGTATCGGCCATGTTATAAAGAGGAAGAAAATTTTGACATTTCTTAAAAAAGAGCATGTGTCCATCGCTCTGTTGCAGCAAACCCATTTGTCGGACACTGAACATTGTAAACTCAAAAGGGACTGGGTTGGTAAGATATATTACTCTTCTTTTACATCGAACAGCAGAGGTGTAGCAATTTTAATTCACAAGAACATCCCATTCAGTCTGGATTATGTAGAGTCTGACTCTGAAGGGAGGTTTGTATTAGTTTCAGGCTATATTTTTGGTGTACATCTCACTATTGGAAATGTATATGCCCCAAATACTGACTGCCCCAGTTTTATATCCCAGACAATTTTGCAGTTTAACCGGTTTTGTGGAAACCTGGGGTTCTTGGGTGGTGATTTTAACTGCATAATGGATAGTAACCTGGATAAATCCCCCCCGCAGACCCTAACATGCCATAAATCCTCCCACTCTTTACGAAATGTTTGTAAAGATTTAGGCCTAGTAGATATTTGGAGGGAGCTGCACCCAAAAGACAGAAATTATACATTTTATTCTCATCCTCATAATTCTTACTCTAGGTTGGATTACTTCTTTACACCATCTGAACGTATTCACCAAGTGAAATCTTGCCATATTGGCCCTATTGTTTTGTCCGACCATAGCCCTGTCTACTTAGACCTTGATGTCAATGTGTCCATTCCTAAATCCAGTTATTGGAAGTTTAATATTTCACATTTGAATAATGATGATTTTTGTATGTTCCTTAAGCAGAAAATAGTTAATTACTGGCAGGACAATCAAAACTCTCCTGTTTCCTCAGCGACAAAATGGGATGCTGCTAAAGAGGTTTTACGGGGCCACATTATATCCTATGCTTCCTTAGTGAATAAAGTCAAGACCCAAAAAAGGAGAGAATTAGAGGCCGAATTAAATCACTTAGAAAATCAACACAAACAAATACCAAATCAGACAAATTGGATTCATTTGAACAGAGCCAGAGCTAAGTTAAATTTAGACCATACAGAGCATATTAAGAAATTACTATTTTTTAATAAGCAAAAATATTACGAATTTGGAAATAAGCCCAGCCATTTACTTGCATATCAGCTAAAAAAAGCACAACAAGAGAGAGTTATAAAGGAAATCAGGACCCCAGAGGGCAGTGTATCTTTTGATCCCCAGATAATTAATGATACTTTTTCTGATTTTTATAGGACTTTATATAAAGCTGAGGACGAAGGAGCTTTGATGGGGGATTTATCAGATTATTTGCGTAAGATTTTTCTTCCTGTTGTTTCTGAAACAAACAGAACTCTTTTAAATGCCCCCTTCACTAAGGAGGAAATTTGGCAAGCTATTCAATCGACGCCCTCAGGTAAAGCGCCGGGCCCAGACGGGTTCCCACTCGAATTTTACTAGCAATTCTGGCAGGATATAAGCCCAATCTTAATGCCGGCAATTAATAACCTTTTTGAGTTTGTAGTGGCAATTTTAATGATATTCATTGATCTTTAGTAAAATATAGATGATTCAAAGAATGTCACATGTGTGTCTCTCACTTGTAGTGAGAGGATTCTGTTTATGTACCTGGGGAGGCAGAAGAGGGAGACACTCCAGAGAACAGACGAACAAGGACCTCTGACCTAGATGTCAGAAGGCCATTTGGTGCAGGGGAGCTTAGTGGGCCAACTAGTGACGTCTATGGAAAACTACTGGGAGGAAGGCTCTGGGGGGAAGAAGGCCTTGAAACTAAGATAAAAGCTAGTTCAGTCTGTCTGGGGGTGTGTCACTCTTCTGCACAGGGTAACAACTGTGTATTAGACTGCTCCTATTCTTGCAAGAATAAATACTTCTATTTTATATAATTTGACTCTGAGTGTCTCTTACGCAGTGATGTTTGTCTGAGAATTTTTGCCACAACAAGTTAAATTTAATTCCTGATTCTTGGTTCTCTGCCGTCATTAGTCTCATTTTAAAAAAAGACAAAGACCCGTTGGATTGCTCTTCTTACCGCCCGATTAGTTTATTGAATGTAGATTATAAAATTGTGGCTAAAGCAATGGCTCGGCGCCTTAAATCTGTCCTTCCTTCTGTCGTTTCGCCGGACCAGACCGGATTTGTAAAATCTAGATATGGCTCTGATAATATTCGTAGATTATTGAGTATTCTAGATCATGTACATGTGACCAAAGACCCCACTTTAATTGTGTCGCTTGATGTCGAAAAGGCATTCGATAGGGTGGGATGGCCTTTCCTTTTCGCTGTATTAGAGAGGATAAACCTAGGACATAATTTCATTAACTTGATTAAATTGTTATATTCCCAGCCAATGGCGGCAGTCAATACAAACCGGTTAATGTCTAGTAGATTTCCTGTTGGCAGAGGATGCCGTCAAGGCTGCCCTCTCTCACCTCTCTTATTTTCTTTGGTCATCGAACCCCTGGCTGCAGTAATGAGGGCAAATACAAGCATACTGGGTATTCGAGTTGGCTCAGATGAGCATCGTATTTCACTTTATGCCGACGATGTGCTATTATATTTTAAGTACCCTGAGACTTCGGTTGATGCAATTCTTTCCATTATCAGAGAATATAGCACATTTTCAGGATATAAAATTAACCTAAATAAATCTCAGGCCTTGTACTTATATGCTCCCCCTGAAGCTGGTTTGGGTTCCCCGTTTCGTCTAGCTCCTTCTGGTTTTCAATATCTGGGAATAAATGTTACACCCGATTTGTGTGATTTATTCAAAGCTAATTACACCCCATTAATTACCAAAATTAGCCAGGGCTTGTCCGACTGGTCAAATCTCCCCATTTCATTTCTGGGCAAGATTAATGTAATAAGGATGAACATTCTTCCCAGACTGAACTTTCTATTTCAAAGTTTGCCCTGCTATTTGACTGTTGCTTTCTTTAAAAAGTTAAATTCTATCATATCAAAATTCATCTGGAATAAAAAAAAGCCTAGACTCAAATTTTCTACTTTACTGAAACCCAGGGAACTGGGAGGGGTCTCACTCCCTAACTTCCAGTTATATTTTTGGTCTGCTCAGATAAAAAATATGATAAATTGGTTTCTTAATAGATTGGATTCACGTTGGGTAGGAATTGAGTCCTCGAGATGTTTCCCAAACTTGTTATGCACTTTACCATTTATTTACAGTGTATATAAAATAGAATCAGTGTCCAATATTTATACGGTATCAAACACTCTCCTGGCTTGGAAAGACGTTTTGAAGTATCTGAATATTCCACATATTTTATCTTTAAAATCTCCTATTTCATTCAACCCTGACCTACCCCCTGCTATTCAGAACATTGGTCTTCGATCATGGAGACTAAGGGGAATTTTGGAGCTGGACCAGTTATTTGACAAGGGCAATCTAAAATCATTTTCAGTTGTTAAAACAGCAATTTAACTTACACAATAATGATTTCTACAAATTCTTGCAACTACGACATTTTCTGGAATCACTTTTAAAGGACAATAGAATACGCTTTGATCTTTCTGATATAGAAAAACTATTGCATTCTTCAATTTCCCTCAATAGGAAGATTTCTGCTTTTTATACTATATTATCTAATGTCGGGCCTTCCTCCTTTGACCCTCTGAAACTGATATGGGAAAAAGACTTTGAAACAAATTTCAGTGACGAGGCGTGGTTATCGGTATGCTCCGGTGTTTTTTTTAGAGGAGCCTCTATATTGAATCATGAGCAAAACTTTAAGTTCATTTACAGGACTTATTTAACACCGGCTCGTCTCCATAAGATTTTCCCTAATGTCTCCCAATTGTGTTTCAAGTGTAAGTCTGATATTGGCACAGTGATGCATACGTTTTGGAGCTGTGACATGATTAAGGTGTACTGGAAAGAAATACATAAAATTGTTCAGAGGATTATTGGTAAATCTTTTGCTCTATCTCCGAGTATCTATCTCCTGAACTATAAAGCTGAATTGCACCTCAACCATGATCTAGAATGTGTTCTATATCTTTGTACCTACTTAGCGAGGAAATGTATACTCCTGTTGTGGTCCACTCCTCATGTCCCTTCTGTTAATATGTGGATGAATCAAATTGCTATTTTCCTTCCCTTAGAAAAGGTAACTTGTGACTTACGCCGGAGGTCTAATAATTTCTGGCGTATTTGGTCCCCTCTCTGGAATTTTCTTGAAAATGACTGTTGAATGTTTTTAATTCTTCACTCTTGTTGTTTTTTTGTTTTGTTTTTTTTACTACCCTTCACTCGACCCTTTAACTACCAGTTGATGGATGATTGTATATGCTGCCATGAGACACCTGTACCACGGTTCTGATATTGTAAAACTATAAAAACTTTTTTTTTTCAATAAAAAAAAAAAAAGTAAATACAAAAAAAAAAAAAAAAAAAAAAAAAAGAAACCTTAAGGATAACCCAAATGTTTTCCTGATTTCCTCCTTTGAATTGCATAAATATGATTTTCAGGCCCTCATCGACACATTGGAGAAGCAGCTACCTGCTCACAAGAGAGATGCTTTGGTTTTGTCCTTGCCAATATACTCCTCCAGGGTTCTGGAGAAGAAAATCAAAACATTTTTTAAGCAAACCTGGACAGTAGCCGTTGCGTCTGGTTGCATTGCTGTGGCTCCTGTGCCTGGTCTTTCCATTGCTTGTAATGCTGGCATTTTGCTGGGTTTCTTCACCAAGTGCTACTACGCCTTCGGTTTGGATGATGAATCAATAGATAAGTTGTCTGTGAGGGTCAATAATCCATCCCTGAAATCTGGAAGAAGTTCACCTCTAGTGGTTGCTATTGGCAGGGGTGCGGCCAGGGATTTTGGGCCCCATGAAAAAATAGGTACTACTGCACCCGTTCAATTAATAAAATCGATCTCTGGGGCCCCTAAAAGTGTGTGGGCCCTTAGAATCGTCCTAACTTTTCCCCCCTTAGCGGCGCCCCTGCTATTGGGCAAAAGAAACTCAGTCCTAAAGAGCTGTCAGCACTGACAAGTAAGGAAGCAGCTGTTAAATTTGCATGGAGTATGGTTCCTGTTGTAGGGAGCAAAATAACAGCAGATATGTCTTACAATGGAACACTGAACCTTCTGCGAGCAGGACTTCAAGATCTTGCGGATACAGCCAGAGAAGTGCTGAAAGCTGCAGGTCTGACTGATGTCTATTAAAATAGATCAAAAGGTCATGACATTGATGTGGTCATAGATCTTTCTGGTTAAACTATAGCTTATTGCCATATTGCAATAGTAAGAATCACTCAAATCTGTTTTAAAACATGTAAATAACTTTTAAAAACTCAAATTTAAACCAAGACTGAGGACAAAAAGTAAAACATTCAAGAATGCGATACATAGAGTCCACTTGGGGTGGGGCACTGAAACAACAATAATATGTAATATCTAGATTTATGAACACTTTATTTTTAGACTGGATTCTTTTCTGTTCTGACTTTGTAGCTTAATATTACTAATCCAAAAATGTAGCCATTTGAGCATGAACAAAAGGATGCTTTTTGTCTTTAATAGATCTTAAAAAATGGTCCATTATATCATGTGAAATACTGCAGTATTTTCCAAAGAGACCACTTTTAAATGTGTTTATTAACTAATAGCTAAAGGTAAGTATAGGTAAAGATTTTCTGAAAGCTATTACTCTTTGCTCTATTGTGTGCTGTGGCCTAATTATTAATACTAATTGAGTAGCTAGTCTATTTTTAACAGTTGTTTTTTTTTTTTTTTTTCAGTAGGCTAAATACTTGTTGCAAACTAAAAAAAAAAAAATCCAAAAGTGAAAATATTTGACTTATAATATTCGACTGATGCTACCATAATAGCTGTACAACAGTTTGTAACAAACAAAATATAGGTCTACAACAAATTTGTGTTCTATATCGTAGTTAATATGTTAAAACAATGTTATATATATATTTTTTTTTTAAATGAATAAATATATAAATAAATCTTACAAATTTTAATGTCAGTTTTTTTATTAAGCTAATGTTATTAAAATTGTATTTGAATATATAAACAAAACATATGATGGTAGACTATTGTTTGCTTTTAAGGTAAATTTTGATGTGCATCTTAACCTTGAAACTTTATAAACATCAAGTCCAGAATGATATATGCCTTATATTCACAGCTCGCTGTTAAAAATACACACACAAAAATAAGACTTTGCTTTGGCAACTTTGCTTCCTCACTTTAGAAAACCGACACACAACACTAACATCAGGGTTCGAATTACAACGTGTCTTTCGGGGGAGCCCTATTTTCCGATCCTCCCTGACCCTGACTGACTTTAACGCTTTTGGTGCATGTTCGGGCATTTAAAACAATAGTGTGATGCAAAACAGGTTCGTTGTGTGTAGGTGATGGAAGGAGACACAGGGATCTACAAGGCTCTTTTACAGCGCGTGGTCGCGCTCAAATAACGTTAACTCAAAATATCAAAAAGGCAACAGAAACAGATGATAATTAATAGGCTACTCTTTCCGCTGGACACAGCTTTCTGGATACAGATGTAGCAATCCTCTTCCCGCTGAACACAGCTTCACTGGATACAGTTTGTAGACCCACTCTTTCCGGTGGATAGCCTACAGCTTTCAGAAGTCACTTTCTCTCAGGATACGTGCACGAGCTCCAAGTCTCTCTCTCACACTAATATCAGCACGGCCCGCTTATATGCGGTCTCCTCACGCCAATTACTGAAATCACAGACAGGTGTTTGTCATTTGAACTTGACCCACTTATTCACCGCTCGGCTCCGTCCCCGCTCTCCCGCTACAGACTTCGCTGAACCACGCCCATTGCATTTATTAGTGGAGACAGATGTTCGGAAATAGTAATGTAAGGATCGAATAAACACTGACACATTTTTAATATCATCATTTATTTCAGGAACCTTAATGTACAGAAAATCAAAATCTATGCGACACAAAAAATGGACAGTGTTTTAGAGCTCCCCCTAAATGTCTCAAAGTAGGCTTTCAGGGGAGCCCAGGTCCTTTTCAGGGGAGCCGAGCTCCCCTTAGCTCCCCCGTAATTCGAACACTGACTAACATTGTGTTTTATCGTGCAATTTATACGCGAAAATAAGTTTTTACGTGCATATGATACGCAGTTTTCGCGTGCATTTGATACGCAGTTCATTTGCGTGTAATACACACGCACCCCACACCACTAATTATACCCAAACGTATAATACACACGCACCCCACACCACTACTAAACCTACCCTAACCACCCCATGCGTATCCTATGCACGTAAAAACTCATTTTCGCGTAGGCCTATAAATTGCACGATAAACACATTGCGTGCTATAGAGACGCATTTAGTGTAATCGGGTTGATTTCTTCCTCTTCTCATCATAACAGGTTATGTAACAGACTTTGATGTGTTAATTCTTCTAATTTGTTTTTATATACTTTTTTGATAGTCCTGTTAGTTTAAATTAGGTTTAGGTAATGTATTTAGGTCTTATTAAGGAGGGACTTTTATTTTGACGGGTTTTGTGGTCTACGGGGCTAAACGGGTAAAAGGAAGTGAAGGGAGAGCACGCGGTTGATAAAAGGAAAGCAAAGGGAGTGCACGCAGTTGATAAAAGGAAAGCAAAGGGAGTGCACGCAGTTGTAGGAGTTGTGCAGGCTATTAATGTTTAACGGTGATAAGCACCCCCCGGAAAAGGCATAAGGTCTGTATTGACATTTGTTTATGGTTTATTGTTATTTATGTATTTTGCTATATGTAATTGGTAGTGTAACAGAGAGATAGTTTGTACGAGTCGTTAATGCGAGCTTTTGTATTTCCTTTGTTCAGCTCTTACGGTGATTTATGAGGTGATATTTGCAGTGAAAACGGACTCAATAAACTTCATCAACATCAGTAAAGTTTTGTCCATCATTCGGGAGGGGTCTGCTACAGGTTATCAATAATGCATAACTCCCATTGGTCTCACTCTCACGCTAATTTGCCCTGCTGTTTAGGCTAGATTTAATAAAAGCTTGTGTCAGCACAAACCCTCCTTTGGCGTTAAAAAACTACTGGCAGGATTGCATGCATTTGCAGGAGTTTCCCTTTCAGACGCAACATTTATGGAGGTGATTAGGTTTGCAAGTCAATTTACTGGTATTTGCGCCATTATTTGCCGCTCAAAAAGCACGTCTTAAACCAAACGCTAATTTGCGCTGTTATTGGTAGATTGCATTGGTCATGGTCATGGAAATGATCCTGTGGTCTGTCAATGTAGCATACTTTGTCAGAATAGCATACCGGAAGTTGAGTTTTATTGCGGGGTCTGTCAATTGACCCTTCGCTAAGCCACGCCCGAAAACCGCCACTGGCCAATCGTGGCTTAGCAACCGTAACTAGGCGCGGGAGGTCTGTCAAGCTTTCGAGCGAGGGAAACATGCCGACGCGTTGTGCGTATGGATTGTGCAAATCTGATACCCGGTATCCTAAAAGTTTGGATGGTGGGGTGGCATTTTTTCCCTTCCCGAAACCTAAAAGCCAAAGGGGAGAAATGCCGGGCGTGGATCAAGCAGTGTGGGAGACCCATTCACAACTAAATGTCGACAGGATTAACAAAAAAAACAAAAAACCTATTGCTTGGAAATAATGGCGGTTCTTTGTTCATAATGCATTTATTTGAACGTAAAATAAGACGATTAATGGCAAGACGGAGGCTCACTGACATACTTTAAAATATATTTCAGCATTTTGTTAATTGACGGCCTACCCCTGAGTAACTTTACCCCAATCCGATCGCGGCTCTCCCGGTGTTAGATTGATGGATAAGCTGTTTGATTTGTAATTATTAGATTATTTTCACATTTCACTTACCCTGCTGTGCATGAACATAGCTGTTCCTCCATTTGTGCATTTCCCATGTGAATGGTCTGCTAAGGAGGCGGTTGCTGCTTGCGCTGGGACCTAACGTTATAGGCTTTAGCTTCAATTTTGATGAAATTATTCTCTAATCGGTTGCATATTATGTCGTGGATATATCCCTCGAATGCATACTGCAGTCCCTTTTGTCTTGCTCTCTCAGATATTTCACCTGTTCGCCAAAAATGACTAATTATCTCCTTGGGAATGTCTGACACCGGTGCATTCACACTGTAATAGACGTGACAGTCGCGAAAGCTTGACAGGCGTAGCAACAGTAACTAAGGAGGGCGGGGCTTAGCGAAGGGTCAATTTAGCCTACTTTGTTTATAGATATATACACTAGATGTCGCCTTGGGGTTCCAAGCATGCGTCAAAACCGTCGCCTTCTTGGAACAGGGGTCTTGTTATAGGAAGTAGCTAGGTAACGCTGCTATCTCCGCCTGTACTTCGAATTCATGGATTTTCGGACTTTTGTGCTGCGTATGGATGTTCACACGAACGAAATCTGAACTAGGAAGAATTTTTTTTTTCTTTCTTTTTTTTCTTCTTCTCTGGACTCCATGCTAAATACATGTCTGACCATTGGAACGAACCAAAAAAATTCGAAATCGCATTCATGACGATTTATGGTGATTTTATTTCCGTTAGACCAGGGGTGCCCAATCCTGCTCCTGCCGATCGACTGTCCTGCACAGTTCATCTCCAACCCTAATCAAACACACCTGAAGCAACCAATTAAGGTCTTTAGGATGCGTGATTTTTTTCCCCAAACCACTTCAGTGGAAATCCCGCCCTGCGGCTGATTCTAAAGTTTTCATTGTTCATGTCAATCACTGTACTGATTGCCTACACCAAACACTGATCCCTAAACCTACCCGTCACTGTAACCTAAACCAATGAAATCGGCTGCAGGGCGGGATTTCCGCTGAAGTGGTTTGGGGGAAAAAATCACGCCTTTAGGATCACTTGAAAGTTAAAGTTTGCTTAGGGTTGGAGATGAACTGTGCAGGACAGTCGATCTCCAGGAGCAGGATTGGGCACCCCTGCGTTAGACCTTTGCCTACATTGACGCTTATGCATTAAAGAGGAGGGGCTTCCCTGTACCATGATGGCGGCTCTATTGACGCATTCGTTCCAAGGGGGTAATCCCATAGATATCCATAATAAAGGCTAGATGTCTTACGGCAGAGTCTCTATCGTCATCACCGGCGGCCATCTTGTCACAGGCTAGCTTTCTGGCGGGCTATGTGGTACTGATGTATGGTGAGAACACAAGTACTCTTTATCTTGCTGAAATCTTGATGGATTTTCAAACAGTTTGGTTTCTTACAAACGTTATTAACGTGGCTGGATAATTCTGGTTGATTATTTATTTATACACTTATTTTTCATAAGTGTGCAGTGTCATAACTACATCTCTGACGTTTATAACAAACCAAACCGTTTGAAAATCGGTAGAAAATTGAGCAAGTTGTGGTTATTTAAAAAGTACATGCACCATTAACACAATGCTACGAGTGAGTGAGCTGCCTGTGACAAGATGGCCGCCAGGTGCTGACGTCGACCTCCATTGGTCAGCAGCGTGGACGAGACATCTAGCCTTTATTATGGATATCTATGGGTAATCCATCAGCCGGAAGTTGAAGCCTCGCGGGAGCCGCCATTGTAGCAGAACTTCACCTGCTGTTAGCATCCCATTGACTCCCATTCATTTTGGCATCACTTTGACAGCGAATAACTTTACATCTGAGGCGTCCAAAGGCTTAATTGGTAGATTATTTATTTCTAAAGAAACACGACAATGTATAAAATGCTCCATTACTTTGTATCTTACGTTACGACCCCGTAGAAGCCGTTTTTGTAAAAATAGGCTAAAGATTGCGTCATAACCACGGGACTTTCTGTCGCACAATAGAGACATTACCGTATAGACAGGAGGAGAAGCTCGCGGCAATCTTTTACTGTCTACGAGGCAATCGGGGGGACATGAAGAAGGCACAAAGTCAAGGTAGAAGCCCATAAATAGAGAGTCCATAAAAGCAAGGGGACAAAATATTTCAACAACGTTTTTGAGGAATTAGGTGATTCAGATTTGTCTTGCAATAATCGGCCTTCAAGTATTCTCCGTTGAAATCAATGGGGTCGCTGTGTCCATTTCTATGATTCGTTCCAATGAACTGCCGTAGCCAAGGCGACATCTAGTGTAGGCCTATATATCTATGTACTTTGTCAAAATAGCATACCAGTGTTCGTGAAGGGTATGCTGTTTTGATAGCCCCTGGTTTAATAAAAATACAGTTTATAAAAGGGTGTGGTTTTGATAGCCCCTTCTTTAATAAAAAAAATTACAGTTTATAAGGGGGTATGCTGTTTTGATAGCCCCTGGTTTAATAAAAAAATACAGTTTATAAAGGGGTATGCTGTTTTGATAGCCCCAGGTTTAATAAAAATACAGTTTATAAATGGGTATGCTGTTTTAAAGTCCCTGGTTTAATAAAAATACAGTTTCTACAGGGGTATGCTGTTTTGATAGCACGTTTCGATAGGCCTTGCTTCATAGAAAATGAAGTGTTGGGGTATCCTTTTTTGTTAGTTTTGACACCAATAATACACCAACACCTACCGCTTGTAATCTTAGGTATGCTGAAATGATGGTTTCAATTTAACGCATGCGCAATTCCACAAATTTCACTGCTGCGCATGCGCATTAACCGAAGGTATCCCATAGACCAACGCTACTTTTGCGTCATCGAAGGGTAAAGCCCCCTTTTGGGGGAAAACAAACGGATTCCCCAACAGAACACGCTCTAGATCTGCAAAGTTTCTTGATAGCAAAAATGGCACAAACTTAAAGAAGCTACTGGATACGGGGTTACAGAGGTGTCCCTTTGAAATGGTCGAAAACTGGATTAATGACCCCACGCAGTGGCCAAATATGGACTATTCAGACATCTACCACTAACGTTATCTTGTGGAATCACCAAGTAAGCAACGTTAGCCTATTTTTTTGTCATTAACACACTCACAGTATGACAAAACTAGACGATGAGGCCATGTCACTTGGATCATATTTAACTTGATTTAAGTTATTGACATAGTTTTGTGGTGTATAAGGTGTATAGGAGTCGGAATTCGGTACAACACCTGCAAAGAGAGTGTGTATGTTTGTGCCATTTTTGCTATCAAGAAACTTAGTTAGCAGATCTAGAGCGAGTTCTGTTCTCAGGGGAATCCGTTTGTTTTCCCCCCAAAAGGGGCGTTACCCTTCGATGACGCAAAAGTAGCGTTGGTCTATTCTGATGGGTATGGTGTTTCGGGGGGCGGACCAAGATGGCCGAGTAGGTAGACGCTTACTGTCGAGCTGTGCAATCGGAATTTTTGAATACGGTTAAAAACAACCTTTCTGTTTGGACCTTATAATAATTTATAGTGCTTAGCGCTAAAGGAACTTTGTGAAGAGGATTTAACCTTTGAGATGTCGACCCGCGACAATAAAACACCGCTGAAAAACCCCAAAGCAAAGTTAACAAAGCCAACAGGTGATGCTAGCCACGCCGCCTCAGGAAGAAACCCTCTAATTGATAACATTCATGACTACACGACTGGCTCGGTGACTTTGCCAGTAATAGAGGATCTTATGGAAGAATTTCCTCCTCTGTCCCTGTCGCCCAGACAATCTCCAGCTCCAAAAAAACCGATGCTTTCTTCCAAGGTAAGACATAGATGTCGTCGCTTCCCTTTCGAAACTAATAAATGAAAGAATTGATGAGCTGGCGTTGCAGCTAGATAGTGTTAAAAAAACTGTGGACTTCGCGTGTGAGGAAATAAAAGATGTGAAAAAACGAGTGGGCACTCTAGAAAACAGGATGACTAAAGAGGAGAGTCGCATGGACACACACCAGCAACAGATCTTCGATCTGGAACGGTACTCTCGGAGGTGGAATCTGAGGCTCCTTGGTGTCAAAGAAGATGAAAAGAACGATGTCCGCCAGATTGCCATCGAGATCTGCCAAGCCATTTTACCTGAATGCAAAAACCGCATCCGTGATACTGTTGACACTGTGCATCGCATCGGCGCCAAGCTCCCTAAGCTCCCTAGCAGCAAGCCCAGACCGATTCTCATTCAATTCATCTCGAGGGTGACCAGAGATAGCCTATGGAAAGCTGCAAAGATGTCACAATTTCTCAAAGACAACCACTGGAAGTTTGCAGAGGATCTCTCTAAAGAAGATAGAGAACGACGGAACAAGTTATGGCCCATCATCGAAAAGGCGCGCAGTGAGGGCAAGAAAGCTTACTACGTTGGATGTCGTGGATTCGTTAACGGGACAGAAATCGTCCCATCTTCAGGATAACTAAAGGTGGTAGCTTACATAGGCATGTTACATGTTCGCCTTGAATTGCTCTAAGTCATTACAATATTAAACCACTATCATCACAATGTCTTTTTTTTCTTTTTTTTTTTTTAATTTCTTTTTTTAGTGATTAAAACATTGCTTCCTATCTAGCACTATTCTGTAGCCTACATAAGCTGAGAATCTAAGTTTTGTTTATATTGTTTTTGCCAAATTGTTAGTTCATGCTGCAAAGCTCGATCCCTTTCTGAGGTAGATCATTTAAATACTTTTCTTGCCTTACACATAAAACAAATTAGTTTATATTTATTATACGTTGTTATGTCACTTTCTATTGTTTCACTTAATGCCAGGGGGTTGAGACAAATTTGTAAACGTAAAGCCTTATTTTTGTATGCAAAAAACTTTAAATCTGATTTTTCTTTCTTTCAAGAAAGCCATTCAGTAGCTGCTGATGTAAACTTCTGGAAGTCCCAATGGGGTAATGATGCATGGTTTTCACATGGGTCAGAGAGGTCAGCTGGGGTCACAACTTTGAAAGGTTCTTTTAATGGTACGATTCTACATTCAGATTGTGATTCTTTAGGCCACTATATTTGTCTACTAATTGATCATAACCACTCTATCTTTATTATTATTAATATTTATGGTTACAATACCAAGCCTGAAAATTATAAATTAATTGATTCTATAGATGTAAGGTTAACTTTCTGGCTCTCCAAATACCCTAGCTCATTTATCTTAATTGGAGGTGATTTTAATATTACTTTAAATAATTCAATTGACAGGTGGCCCCAAGTCCCTAATTCCAGAGATAATTTAAAAATGAAAACTTTTATGGAAAAATTTAATGTAGTTGACATTTGGCGAGAAAAGTTTCCTAATAATATATCTTATACTTGGAGTAACAGTTCAGGTTCAAGGAAATCTCGAATAGATTTTTACTTAATTTCTAACAATATACCGAAAGACAGTGTAACTGTCAATATCCTTACAACACCACATACTGATCATCAGGCAATCTATATTAAGTTCCAACTCTCTGCTCATAATAACAATAGATCCTCATTTTGGAAATTGAACAGCTCGCTCTTAGGACATAGAGCTGTACAATTTGAAATTAAGCGGTTAATAAAGCTGTATTGGGATAAGGCTAGGGAAAATAACCTGTATTCTGCTAATTGGGAACTTTTTAAATTTGAAGCAGGCAAATTTTTAAGGCAATATGGAGCTAAAATGGCTAAACTTAAGGCAGCAGCAGAAGAAAAACTAATTGTTCAAATTTCTTCAATATATCAACTACCACCAGATGGAGTATCAGAGGAGGATAAATTACATCTGAGAGAACTTCAATGTCAACTCAATGATTTATATCGTGGAAAAGCTGAAGGAGCTTTTGTTAGGTCGAGAAAAAGATGGATAGAGGAAGGTGAACAAAACTCCGCTTATTTCTTCCGCTTAGAAAAGCACAGATCCAAGACAAATACTATTCATCAGTTGAATATAAACGGCACTGTCACTGATGATGCCCAAAGCATCTCCCAATTTTGTTATGTCTTTTATTCACAGCTATATGAGTCTAAGTACAATGCAGATACAGCGACTAAATTTATCAACTCTATAAATAATGTAAAAATGATAGAACACACTGATAGGGTTTATTGTGACAGTCCACTTACAAAAGAAGAGGTTATTGGAGCTATTGCTCTTCTTAAAAATAATAAATCACCTGGCAACGATGGACTGGTATCAGAATTCTATAAGTCATTTTCTGATCTACTAGCACCTTTTATGTTACAAGTATTTGTCGAAAGTATTGAAAGGAGTACTCTTCCAACGAGTCTCACGCAAGGCCTCATCACTCTAATCCCAAAGCCTAATAAGGATCATTGGATAATTGGAGACCAATATGTCTTTTAAACAATGACTATAAAATCATGGCTTTAGTGTTGGCCAGAAGAATAAAAGATGTATTAGATGATATTATAGACGAAACTCAATCTGGTTTTATGAAGAATAGGCATATCTCTAATAATCTCAGACTTGTTTTTGACATTTTGGATTACTCAGATCTGATACAGGATGACTAATTTATCCTCCTCTTAGACTTCTACAAAGCTTTTGATTCTACTGAGCATGAATTCCTATTTCTCTCTCTTAGAAAATTTGGCTTTGGTGATATGTTCTGTAATGCTGTCTTGGCCCTGTATTCAAATGCTAATAGCTCCGTTAGAATGAAAAATGGCACAACGTCAAGATTTAATCTTAAACGCGGGATCCGACAAGGATGCCCAATCAGCCCTTATTTGTTTTTACTTTGCATGCAAATTCTTTCCTCTCATATTTCTAATAGCATCGTGAAAGGTATTAGCATAGCAGGTAAAGATATACTCATCAGCCAACTAGCTGATGATACGACAGTTTTTCTTAAGGGTGTACTCACACTAGCCAGTTTGAACCGTGCCCGAGTGCGTTTGACCACCAAAGCGCGGTTCGTTTGACTAGTGTGAGTGCTCCGAAACGTGCCCGGGCGCGGCTCGATTAGCCGGCCCTGGCCCGCTTGGAAGAGGTGGGCCAGAGCACGGTTCAGTTGGACTCGGGCGCGGTTCGCATGCAGTGTGAGCGCTAACCGTGCTGGAGCACGGAACAGGACGCGTGACGTCATGGTTCTGCACTTCAGCTGGTACCTTGCAAACCTCCTCATACGAGCACGAGCAGCACGATTACGTGAAAATTTTCACGCCACTAAGGCGACACATCTGTTTAACAACAGGCTGTGAGAGGGCTGTGGACCACCGTGGACCAAACGACACAAAATTATCCACAAAGAAAACAGAGCGATGGCTCTCCTTCAGAGAGCGCCGCTCTTCTTGTTTATCCCGAAACCGTCGCACCATAATGACGTAAGCGTGCTCCGGCACGAATGCTGAAACCCTATGTGAGTGCAGGCCAGAGGGGGAGGGGGGACAATCATACTCGGGCCCGGTTCATGGCAACCGTGCCTAGTGTGAGTACACCCTAAGAATGCCAGTCAGGTGCCTATTGCCTTAAGAATTATTGAAGAATTTTCCACAGCTTCTGGCTTGACTTTAAATTTAAGCAAATGTCAATTATTACCTGTCAAAGATTGTAAGGATCAGAATATTTGTAAGATTCCCAGCCGAAAGAAAGCGAATTATTTAGGCTTAATCGTTTGTAAAGATGAAAAGAGAAGAATTATTTTAAACTTTCCACCGGTTATTAAAAAAACACAAACCAAATTAAATCAATGGTTGCAGAGAGACCTAACAGTAAGAGGAAGAGTCCTGCTCTCAAAAGCAGAAGGCTTGTCTCGACTAACATATGCAGCTCTTTCTGTTCATGTAGACAAAAAAACCTTGTAAGGATATTGATTGTATGCTATTTAATTTTCTTTGGAAGAATAGAACACATTACATCAGGAAAAATGTCATAATGAATAGCTATGAACATGGTGGGCTAAATGTGTTAGACTTTGCTACCCTAAACAATACCTTTAAAATCAACTGGGCCAAACAATTTCTTAAAAATCCTGTTTCCATTTGGAATTTTATTCCTAACTTCATATTTTCTAGATTTGGTGGTTTGAGCTTCATATTAGGTTGCAATTACAATGTAGACAAGATACCGGAAAAGCTCTCTTTATTTCACAAACAAGTTTTGTTAGCGTGGATGCTCATATATAAGCACAACTTTTCTCCCCATAAATATATTATATGGAACAACCGGGATATTCTGTATAAGAATAAGTCATTATTTTTTCCTAACTGGATTGAGAAACAGATTATTTTAGTGTTTCAACTGTTCAATAGTGATGGACAACTTATGTCTTATACAGAATTTTTAAACACCTATAGGTTTCCAGCCACACCGAAAGAATATGCAATAGTTTATGATGCTATACCCTCTGGTGTCAAAATGCTATTTAGAAGTGTTGGTTTTAATATCTCTTCTGTTCCTTTCTATAATCCAATTGATTCAGATGTAGGTAAAATTTGTCTGACCTCTTCTAAAATAACAATAAATATGTACGGTCTTTGTTTCAGAAAGAAGTGATATCTGCCCCATATGTTGTTTCATACTGGAATTCTTTTGTAAATGATATTAATTGGAAAGAAGTATGGACAATTCCCAATAAGTATTTTGTTACAAACAGGGTCAAAGAAATTTCTTTTAAAATTATCCATAAGTACTACCCTGCTAACCACTATGACAAAATTCAAAAGGGACATTGATGTGAACTGTTCTTTTTGCGGAAATCACCCTGAGACCACCCAGCACCTTTTTTGGATCTGCACACACTCCACAACCTTCTGGAAGGACTTCTGCAGTTTTATTATGAAAGAACTTTACAAGGACTTTACTCTGAAGTGGGAAAATGTTGTGTTTTGTTTTTTTTAGAAAACAAAGTAAAGAAGATATGTTCTTTATTATAAATTTACTAATTGTGCAAGCTAAATTCTATATCCACAAATGCAAATATATAAAACAAAAACCGGCCTTTAAACATTTTCATTGTGATATGTTATCGTATATAAAATTAATTAGTGGTTCATTGAACAAAAAGGCTATGAAAACTAGAAATATTTGTATAACTTACAATTTGTTTGAATGTATGTGATACCTATCCACCTGGCAAGGGAAATATTAAGTTGTATGTTGTGTGTACTTTATACTGTTGTTTACGTTTGAGCAATAAAAAAAAATAATAATAAAAAAAAGGGTATGGTGTTTCGTCAGAACACTAGTTCGGACCGGCTGCGTCTGTGTTCTTCGGCAGAAGCAGCAATAAAATTAACATATCACAGACGCGTAGGCTATCGTTCTGGATCAGGTGTCAAATTGTTCGTCTTAATAAACAAAAACATTGAGAAACTGCAATTAGCTTCCTCTTTCGTCGAGCCAGATATCTTTTCTGCAGACTTTATTTTTCACTGTAGTGAAACTTAGACTTCTGCTCACAACTTACATAAAGAACAAAAGGTTAATCTAACCTTTAACCTTAAACAAAAACATAATTGTTTCACTGTGGTCTAGTGGAACTTTTAGACTTCTGCTCACAACTTACATGAAGAACAAATTAATCTAAGTCAGATACACAGATATGCTACAAAGAAAAGCATTGAACATACTATTTCAAATGATAATAATGATAAACACAACAAACTGATTTCTTCAGATATGATTGACGATGGACCTTACAACCCTATCACCCATGATGATGATGAAATGAATGATGAAATTGTAAAACCAAATATAGGCTACAGCTCACTCCCATATAAAACTACATGTAGGCTGTAGTATCCCAGAGTAACCACTATGTGTCGTGTTTGTATTACAAGTGTTGTGTGTTAATGAAAACGTGTTAATGAAAACTCCTCAAAACAGACTTTATTCGCAGACTATATATGCCTAGCCTATATTCTTTTTATTCAGAATGACGTCTGGTCATTTTTTAGATTAGGCTGCTGGCTGATTTCTGGACCGGAGCGAACGAAACTGAATTATCCAAATTACATGCGCCAGAAAAAGAAAAGAAAAGAGGCTCGTATGTGAATGACGGATGGCAACAGAGCTTCTCAGTGCAGCGATTTAATTGGCCATTTGGGCTGTCACTCACAGATCCCATGAGACACACCTACAATGACGTATACTGTAAATGTTTAGGAAGAAGAAAGCAGTTCTTGGGAATTGAAACTGACGGTAACAGCGCCGTATTTCTGTCTTTAAAAAAATTATTTATCTTATTTTTTAAGCCTCTCATGTAACTTAAGACAGTCACAGTGTGTCATAGGCTACTGCTGGAACAACAAACGTAAAAGTAAGTAGGCTATATATATTGCATCATAAACATAAATTGCATCTAATTTCATTTTATTCAAAGATTTTAGTTTTATTACTCAAATGTTAGTTGATAAACCTGATCAACCAGATTGATTGCAGTCCCTGACCATGTAGGAACAGCAAAACACCATCTAGCCGGTAAAGGTCTCTGCATTGACTACATTTATTAAACAAAACACTTTGGGTTAAATGTGAATCACATAACTGAAACTATTTGATGATTATTGTAATAACAGGAATTATTAGCATTTATGCTTCAAGAAGAAATGTTGAAGCATATATACTATACTTAACTTTTACAGTTTAAAACATGGAAACTCAAGACCCTGCTGTTGTTGAGGCAGTAAAGGCATCAGGCGAGTCCACCCTTGAAAAGGCTACAGCAAAAGCTAAAGAAACATTTGACCAGTTGTTAAATGTCTCACTTAACATCGCCGTGACTGGAAAGACAGGATCTGGGAAATCCTCCTTTGTAAATGCCCTTAGAGGTGTAAGTGAAGATGATGAGAGAGCAGCACCTACTGGAGTTACAGAAACTACAATGAAGGCCACCATGTATGAACATCCTATGCCAAATGTGAAGATTTGGGACCTGCCTGGAATAGGAACACCAAACTTCAAAGCAGATAAATACCTTAAAGATGTCAAACTTGACACCTATGATTTCTTCATTATCATTAGCTCAGAAAGGTTCATGCAGAATGACATCATGCTGGCTAAAGAAATAAGAAAACAGAAGAAAAACTTTTACTTTGTTCGTTCCAAGATTGACAATGACATCAGAGCAGAGGAAAAGAAAAAGGGATTTGATGAGCAGAAAGTTCTTGCCATTATAAGAGAGGACTGTCAAAAAAACTTGAAAGAATTGGGAGACCCCAAAGTTTTCTTGATATCGTCTTTTGACTTGGAGAAATATGATTTTGAAATACTTCAAAACACTCTCGAAGAAGAGCTTCCAGACCATAAGAGATCTGCCCTTCTACAAGCCTGGCCGGTGTGCTCCGCAGCATCTCTTGAGAAGAAGATCAAATTCTTTGAAGGCATGATCTGGGCTGCATCTCTTGCCTCTGCTGGTATAGCAGTGGTCCCTGTGCCTGGTCTGTCAGTAGCATGTGATGCAGGCATGGTGTTGCTTTTCCTCACAAGGTGCTACTATGCATTTGGTTTGGATGATGGATCACTGTCAAGGCTTTCGGAAAAACTGAACAAGCCCTTGCTGGAACATCTGACAAAATCAAAGTTAGCAACTGCCATCCGTGAAAAAACAATGGCCAGGATTCAAGTCTCTGTTTCACTTGCAACACTTGCTACCGTTGAATATGCTGCAAGCCTCCTTCCAGTTGTGGGCAGTGCTGCTGCTGCAGGAATATCATTCGCTACTACTTATTACATCTTGAGAGAAGGATTAAAAGAACTAGCAAATATTGCACGAGAAATCAGAAAAGAGGCAGAGCTGGACACTATGCAGTAACTCGCAGATGTCCTGGACGTGTTTTCATTTCATGTATATGGTTCATATTGATTTTATTGGTTAATTTAATTTGAGACATGTAGACATTTTCTGCCTTTGTTATGGAGTTAATGGCCATATAATGTTTGATTGTTTGCTGATTAGAAAAGAGATTACAGTACCGCTATGTCTTCAATATGCATATAGATGATTTCATAAGTCATTAATACATGCATGACCCACCAAAAGAAGTTATGATTTTAAAATTAGTTAAACCATGCAATAATTGATCATAGAAGATTTATCCCTTCTATAATATTTTGTTTATGTATTTTACAGTAAAGAATTTAACCAGGCATAAAGACAGAAAATTCTTCTTTTGATATGGATTTATCTGGAGCTTTGCAGAGACTGGGAGAAGATGACCCAAATGCAGCTGTTGCAAAGGCTAAAGAACAACTGGACAGTCTTGACAGTGTGACTCTGAATATTGCTGTAACTGGGGAAACAGGAGCAGGAAAATCTGCATTCATTAATGCATTTCGAGGTCTGGGTGATGATGACGATAATTCTGCACCAACTGGAATAACTGAAACCACGATGCAAATTACCATGTACACCCATCCCACGAAATCAAACATCCGACTGTGGGACCTGCCAGGGATTGGTATGCCAAAATTCAAGGCTAACGAATTCCTCAAAGAAGTTAAATTTGAGACATATGATTTATTTATCATCATTTCCTCAGAGAGGTTCAAGGAAAATGATGTATTTCTGGCCAAGGAGATTCAAAAAAAGAAGAAAAGTTTTTATTTTGTCCGGACCAAGATTGATAATGACATTCGCTCAGTGGCACAGAAAAGAAATTTCAATGAGCTGCAGGTACTTTTCACAATTAGAGAGGACTGCAACAGAAATTTGAAAGAAGTTGGCAACCCCAAGGTGTTTCTGATATCCTCTTATGACTTGGGAAAATATGACTTCCAAGACCTGGTAGATACCCTAGAGTCAGACCTTTCAGAACACAAGAGTTTTGCTCTGGTTCAGTCTGTGCCTGTGTGCTCTCTGGCAATGCTAGAAAAGAAGAAAGAGTATATGGAGAAGCTTATTTGGCTTCCAGCATTGGCCTCAGGTTTGGTTGCCTTTGTCCCTTACCCTGGATTATCTCTGGCCATCGACAAGACGGTATTGATGGCATATATCTTAAGTTGTCATAACAATTTGGGTTTGAATGAGAAATCACTCACCAAACTGTCAGAGAGAATGGACAAGCCTGTCTCACAGCTGCAGTCAGCTATAAAGTCTCCTGTAACATTAGCAGTGGTAAACACACTGGCGACTAGGCCTCGTGCATCTATGACAACAAAACCAGTGAAAAGCTTAGATGATTTGCTAGATAGTAAGTTTCTTGTAACCAGTTTTCTGAATGCGACGGAGGCCTTCAAAGCGACGCACACTGTCTTGAGTGGAGCTCTAAATGACATGATCAATGACATGAGACGTGTTCTCCAAGTAGCAGGTTTGGATGGATAAAATAGAGATGTTTACCAAAACTGTTTATGTAAAAATCAGAACATCAAAACTTAGTTTATTAGCCATAGGTTTGGGGAATTCGCACTGGAGATTTATCCCCCCAAAAAGTAAAATGGCTGGAAAGAGAAAGTTATACTGAATATTGTCCAGTAATTTTTTTCATATTTTAACAAGGTGCATGTTAAATGGAATGGAATATGGAATAATATGTATTTTAATAACAGAATTGGTCAAATGTGTAAGAATCTGGTTGTTGGTGCAAGACATTTTCTGTCTAATCTTTTTATTGTGCAATTTTGTAAATGAGGACTATTAACTTCACTGAATGTTTAATTGTTTTACAATCTACTGTAGAAGGGCTTAAAGGAGAACTCCGGCGCAAAATGAACCTTTGGTCTAATAAAACATTGGTACCTAGTCAACCGTTCTCTGAGATTTGTTTTCATGATAATCGAATGTAAAGAGTTTTATCTCTAAAAACTGTTTAGTGTATAACGCTAGTAATGGGGGGATTTAATAAGTAAAAAGAAATCGCTAGTTTATACCACTAACAAGGCTCAAAATAGCCCCACACGAACACAGTAACATAATGAGGGTCCCTACATGCAAAACGAAGCATTGAGAACTTTGTAAGTGTACAGACCGTTTAATAAGAAGATATTTTATAAAGACAGTCCACTTCGTGTATACGGACAGGAGCCATCTTTGGAAAACAGTCTCGACTAGTCAAACCACGAACGCCATTCATACAGTTCAGAAGTTCACTGAACTTCATACAGTTCAGCTCACTTAGCACGTCGTTCGTGGTTTGACTAGAAAGATGGCTCCTGTCCGTATACACGAAGTGGACTGTCTTTATAAAATATCTTCTTATTAAACGGTCTGTACACTTACAAAGTTCTCAATGCTTCGTTTTGCATGTAGGGACCCTCATTATGTTACTGTGTTCGTGTGGGGCTATTTTGAGCCTTGTTAGTGGTATAAACTAGCGATTTCTTTTTACTTATTAAATGCCCCCATTACTAGCGTTATACGCTAAACAGTTTTTAGAGATAAAACTCTTTACATTCGATTATCATGAAAACAAATCTCAGAGAACGGTTGACTAGGTACCAATGTTTTATTAGACCAAAGGTTCATTTTGCGCCGGAGTTCTTCTTGAATGCCAAGGGTTAGGATCTCTTTACAGTATCTTTTACTTTACAATAAACCTTTCTGTATATTCCATAGTTATTTTTTAATTAATGATATTGTTTCATCCATATTGTTAATGAAATTACACGTATTGATGACAAATGATAATAAAAGGCATATGGCATGTGTTGACTTTCAGGATGAGCTATAGTTATGAGTTAGGGATTTGCATTTATTACCGTATCCAAAATATTTGTGGTTTACTTTAAAAAGGGTCAAAGATTATACATAGATTTTTAGGTTTATATTAATAAATGTGTAGTTATTGTCTGAAATTAAACATTTTGTTGGTGCTACATTTTGCTTACATATTTCATTTAAGGTATAGTGTTGGCAGTTGATTTATTGAATTCTCTAAAGTGTTGGTTTGGTGTGTGAATAGATGAAGCTATTGTAAGACAAAAATAAAAACGCTCTTTGTTCACAGGTTTATTTTCGGGTGTTTTATCAGCTACATGACACATTTTAATTTTTATGAAGCCTATTGAAAAGTAAGGTGTGACTAAGCCGCTGCGTTGGGTGTCACAGTAAAAGATTAGTCCAGTTCTTATAATTGATACCTAAATATTATTATTATTATTACATAGATTCATGCTTGAGTTTTAGGGACAAATAGCATCTAGATTAGCATAGTTTCACTAAAATTATTTCTACCATTTTCAGGTCTGTTAAAAAAAATCAAACATTATGTTATAGTATATTAACCAGTCCATTACAAACAGTTTTTATGGTTTGCATAACAAGAGAAGTGTGGTGCATTTTTCATGAACCTTTTATTAAAGAAATAGTCTTATTTACAAGTCATTTAGCAGACGCCTTTGTCCAAAGTGACTTATAAATGAGGACTAAAGCAAGCGAATCATCATGAAGACTCAAGAGGCAAAAACAACGCAAGAAGTACTCAAGTGTCTTCTGCATTCCGGATGAAGGCAATTTCTGCCTTGATTTGACAATCTGCATAGCAGTCCCCATCTCTTCTATTCTTTTGCAATAATTTGAAAAAAACAATCAAAAGCAAAATGTGGTGCCTTTGAATCAGAATACTTTGAAGGGGGTGGATTGGAATCCACGGCTGCTTCAATGTATATGTAATAAGTGATTATAATCAAGGCATTAATAAATATTTTCCTTCTAATATCAAACGAGTTGAATGACTTCTATGGAGATTTTACTTTGTTATAGAAGTTACCAGTGTGATTACTGAAATGTTCTTTTCATGTATTCTTTAATGTCTGTATTTGATATCTGAATGCAGTTGTAAGACTGAAGAAAACTGGTTGAAGGAATTAACCTCACCACAGATCTATAAGGCAAAGGACCTTGCTTGCACATTAACATTTGAACATCTCACACACACACACACCCCGCACCCCCCTTCACCTTATCTACATTTTCTCTCTCTCTCAGTCAGTAACACTAAAAAACGCACACAAGTATATATATGGTTTAATGTGAATGATTATTGTGTTTAGTATCAATTTAAAGGTCTCAGGGTGGCTGGTTCAGATGTCTCATTCCAAATAAGTAAAACAAAAGGAAATAAGGTTTTTAGAAGTTTAGAGAAACTGACACACAAAGGAAGGTGGACTCAATGCTAATGGCCTTTCTCCCCTACCCCCAAAATAAGGTGTAACCTGAATGCAAATTACCATTGAAAAGAAGTTCTGGCTATTTAATGGAATGCAGCAAGGAATCGGGGCTCTTTCTGTATTTCAGATAGCCCATGAGGTTAAGCTCATGTAGCCTATTTCTTAAATGTTGGGTTTGCATCTATTTCTCTTATCAGAGCATTTGATGTTTTGTATTGATGGTCTTTGAACTGATTATGAAATTGGCATAATACTTTTACCTGACATAATAAATTGTTATATTTGATTATTCTAACAGACTTTGACTTTATGTTCATTGGAGATAAAGGAATAGTCAAACATTAACATATATTTAATGATGCACAGATATCATTGTTAAACCTTTTTCATTTTATGGAGTCAGATGAAACGAGTTAATACATAAGATAAAATGTGTTGCATTTAATTGAAAATCACTTTGCCATGGGGAAGACGGAACACGTGTGAAACCTTCACCTGTAATCGAGTACCGCCATTGGATCGATTTAGCAGGCCTTACACAGTAACAGTGCTTGCTTATTTAGCCCGGCTTCCAGAAATGAAATATGGACTTGTTTTGTGTTTGAGAAAGGTCTTCAAGTCAAGTCAAGTCATCTTCATTTATATAGCGCTTTTAACAACGGATTGTTTCAAAGCAGCTTTACAGAGATAAACATATAATTTAAGGTAACAGATTGTTTTGGCATTATAGCGGTTCTTGAATAATGTTATTTCCAGCTAAAGTTAACTTTGATTGATTCACCTCCGTCGAAATGATCAGACTTTTAAACGCGAACCTGTGATTAACGCTGACGGCGTTCACATGCTCATTCAGAATTGATTCTATAGTTATGTGCTTTTTAAAATATGTGCGCAGGTTTATAATTCATACAACCCAGCCTAAACAAACTACTTTTCTTGCCTATAAATTTTGATACAGAATTTTGTTTTATTTTATCACTTCGGGGTACGCGAGCCGGAATTCACAACGCTTTATCTGTAGAGTGGGAAAGGGATCCTCCATAGGGAGAGGATAGTGGACACTTCAGCACTGCATTGTCATCGGGTCCAGGCGGATCTCCTTCGTCAGATCTGGACACGGCCTGGATCCGTCAGGCTGCGGGAAAACCTCGGGATAAACAAAGACACTAATATTAGCGTAGATGCCATTCTTCTTATGATGTAGCGAGTACATCAAGATTTAAGGGAAGTGTTCCCAGTTCCGGCTGACCTAATCTATGCAGCCTAACATTGAATTTATAGAAGTCTATAGTGTGTTATGTGTATGCTAGGTCAAAGAGATGTGTTTTTAGTCTAGCTTTGAACTGACAGAGTGTGTCTGCTTCCCGGACAATGGTAGGAAGACTGTTCCAAAGTTTTGGTGCTAAATAGGAAAAGGATCTACCGCCTGCAGTCGATTTAGATATTCTAGGTATTATCAACTGGCCGGAATTTTGAGATCGCAATAGACGTGAAGGACTATAATACGTTAAGAGCTCGCTCAAGTACTGCGGAGCTAAACCATTTAGTGCTTTGTAGGTAATCAACAATATTTTAAAATTTATACGATGTTTAATAGGGAGCCAATGCAGTGTTGACAGAACCGGGCTAATATGGTCATATTTCCTGGTTCTGGTAAGAACTCGAGCTGCGGCGTTTTGAACTAGCTGTAGTTTATTTATTAAGCGTGCAGGGCAACCACCCAGTAGAGCATTACAATAATCTAGCCTTGAGGTCATGAACGCATGGACTAATTGTTCCGCATTTCCCAATGAGAGCATATGGCGTATTTTAGATATATATTTAAGATGGAAAAATGCAGTTTTACAGATACTAGACACGTGGCTTTCAAAAGAAAGGTTGGTATCAAAGAGCACACCCAGGTTCCTAACTGACGACGAAGACTTGACAGAGCAGCCATCAAGTGTTAGACAGTATTCTGGGTTATTACGTGTGGAAGTTTTTTGTCCAATAATTAGAATCTCTGTCTTTTCAGAATTTAGTAGTAGGAAATTTCTAGTCATCCAATTTTTTATATCAGCTATGCATTCGGTTAATTTTGTGAATTGGTAAGTTTCGTTGGGTTTTGAAGAAATATACAGCTGAGTATCATCGGCATAACAGTGAAAGCTAACTCCATGTTTCCTAATGATATCTCCTAATGGTAGCATGTACAGAGTGAACAGCAGCGGTCCTAGTACTGAGCCTTGTGGTACGCCATACTGAACTTGTGATCGATAAGACATCTCTTCATTTACTGCTACAAACTGATAACGGTCAGATAAGTATGATTTAAACCATGCTAGTGCAATTCCACTAATGCCCACATAGTTTTCTAGTCTATTTAAAAGAATGTTGTGGTCAATTGTGTCAAATGCAGCACTAAGATCGAGTAACACTAATAGAGAGATACAACCACGATCGGATGATAAGAGCAAATCATTTGTGACTCTAATGAGAGCGGTCTCAGTACTATGGTACGGTCTAAATCCGGACTGAAAATCCTCGCAGATATCATTTCTTTCTAGAAAGGAACACAGTTGTGAAGATACTGCTTTTTCTAATATCTTTGACAGAAAAGGCAGATTCGAGATCGGCCTGTAATTGACTAATTCTGTAGGATCAAGTTGTGGTTTTTTAACAAGCGGTTTTATCATAGCCAGTTTAAAGGTTTTTGGTACGTATCCTAGAGACAAAGATGAATTAATGATATTAAGAAGAGGATATATGACCTCTGGAAACATCTCTTTCAGTAGCTTAGTCGGTATAGGATCTAACATACAAGTTGTCGATTTAGATGAATTAACGAGTTTGCAGAATTCTTCCTCTCCTATAGCAATAAATGAATCAAATTTTTCCTCAGGGAGACTACAATGCACTTCCTGATGCGACACTGTGGTAGACGGTTGCATAGTTATAATTTTGTCCCTGATATTATCAATCTTATAAGTGAAGAAGTTCATAAAGTCATCACTGCTGTGTTGCTTGGACACTTCTGAGCTTGAAGCTTTCTTTTTCGTTAGTTTAGCCACTGTTTCAAATAAATACCTTGGATTATGTTTATTTTCTTCTAATAGGTTTGAAAAATAAGCAGATCTAGCAGCTTTTAAAGCCTCTCTGTAAGCAATCGAGCTCTCTTTCCACGAAATCCGAAATACCTCTAGTTTAGTTTTCTTCCAGTTGCGCTCCATTTTTCTGGCTGATCTCTTAAGGGCCCGGGTGTGCTCGCTGTACCACGGCGTTGGACTATTTTCTTTAATCTTCTTTAAGCGCAACGGAGCAACTGCGTCTAAAGTGCTGGAAAAGAGAGAGTTAAACGTTTCTGTTGCAATATCAAGTTCTTCTAAGCTATCCGGGATGCTGAGATGATGAAACTGATTAGGAAGATTATTGATAAAGCAATCTTTAGTGGCAGAAGTTATAGGTCTAACGTATTTATAACACGGAGTCGGCTTTGCAGCCTTGGCTAAATGTAATTTACATGAGACTAGATAATGATCTGAGATGTCATCGCTCTGCTGCAGAATTTCAACGGCATCAACATCTATTCCATGTGATAATATTAGATCTAGAGTATGATTACGACGATGAGTAGGTCCTGACACGTGTTGTCTAACTCCAATTGAGTTTACAATGTCTTTAAATGCCAATCCCAATGCATCTTTTTCATTATCTACATGTATATTAAAATCACCAACAATTAGTACTTTATCTGCAGCCAATACTAATTCTGATAGAAAGTCCGCAAATTCTTTGATAAAATCTTTATGGTGCCCTGGTGGCCTGTATACAGTAGCCAGCATAATTCTCAAATGTGATTTATCGTTTACACTATATATTTTTACATTAAGCACCAATACTTCAAAAGAAGTATATTTAAAGCTAGATTTCTTAGTGGTTTTGAAAATATTACTATAAATTACAGCAACACCTCCCCCTTTGCCTTTCAGACGAGGTTCATGTTTATAACTGTAATCTTGTGGGGTTGACTCATTTAAAATAATGTAATCGTTTGGTTTTAGCCAGGTTTCTGTCAAACACAGCATATCAAGATTATAATCTGAAATCATATCATTAACTATGAGAGATTTTGAAGTAAGGGATCGAATATTCAGCAACCCAAGCTTTATCATTTGCTCATCTGTATTATATCTGTTTTTTATTTGTTGAACATCAATTAAATTTTTAACCTGACGTTTTTTGGATTTCCAAATTCGGGGAACAGACACAGTCTCTATATGATGACATCTAGGTGAAAGAGACTCTATGTGATGGGATTTATCTGACCTTGGTGACGTGAGGCCGTTAGCAGAGTCTGTCTGCTTCCTGACCTGAGCCCCAGATTGTCATGTTTTATCTCTAAGACTATGAGCCAAATTACTAGAGAGAAGAGCAGCACCAGCCCAGGAGGGATGGATACCATCTCTTTTCAACAGATCAGGCTTGCCCCAAAAACTTTTCCAATTGTCTATGAATTTTATATTATTCTGCGGACACCACTTCGACAGCCAACCGTTCAGTGAGGCCAATCGGCTAACTATCTCATCACTCCTGCGTACAGGAAGGGGGCCAGAGTAAATTACAGTGCCTGACATCGTACTTGCGAGTTCACACACCTCTTTAATATTAATTTTGGTGATCTCCGACTGGCGGAGTCGAACATCATTAGTGCCGACATGAATAATGATCTTAGAGAATTTACGATTAGCATTAGCCAGCACTTTTAAATTTGCTTTGATGTCAGGCGCTCTGGCTCCCGGCAAACATGTGACTATGGTGGCTGGTGTCTCTATTTTCACGTTCCGTGTGATCGAATCACCAATTACCAGGGCACAATCAACAGAATTCTCAGTGGGTGTTTCACTGAGTGGGGCAAATCGGTTTGTTATGGGAATCGGAACGGAAGAGTGGTTCTTTGATCCGCGACTAGAACGATCTCTCACGGTCACCCATCTGCCCTGCTGCACGGGCTCTACTTCAGCCAGAACCGAATCATGTAAAGAGTTCACTATGCTAGGCGCATCCAAAACACTATCTAAAGATCTAGCATTCTTACCATCCTCAATTAAAGTTTGGATGCGTGTCTCTAGTTCTGAAATCTTCTCCGTCAGCCTGACTGTCTCCTTGCATTTATCACATATAAATCCTATATTGCCATCGGAGAAGGCTATACTAAACATATGACATGTGACACAGGTGACAATAACAGGACAAGAAGACATTACTCACCGTGTTTGTTGACTGATTTCTTACTTACCTGGACTTTATGAACTCAAAGGCGCGGGCGCGCGAGAGAAAATAAATAAATAAATGAGCGCACGGGTGGCGCGTTAGCAGGCTAACGTTAGCGAGTTACTAGCGTGCTGTGTTAACAATAACGGAAGCTAGAGATGTAAGGTTAATCTGAGATGTTGGGTAAGCTGTATTTAGTAGTATAAACAACTAGAAAGTAAATGATGGCTCAAAACATAAAGAAATACGAGGCTCAGGCGAAGCTTACAGCCTCGAAGCAAACAAACACACAGCAGGCAGCGAGGCAGACAGGAGCAATCGATCAGCGATCAGACAGGAGCAGGGGCGATCAACGTGTTAAAATATATAGGGTTCATTGAAGCCAATAGTTTAAGGCACCATTTCTTTGTTAAAGCCTTACTTTCCAGTTAGACTAAAGTGTTGCTCTCCTTGAGAGAAAGAAAGCATCTTGATGTTTTGAGAGGACCCTGTTTATAGTTAGAGCCTGGCCAAATCCAACCTTGGAAAAGCTGTGTCGTGTGTGTGTGTTAGTCTTTTTGGTGACAGGTTAAGGAACCACTGGCATTATTGGAGATTGACTGAGTCGTTGTTCTGGACATGCTGGCGCCCAGCAACCCAAATCTGCAACCTGGAAGGTCACGACGTGCCTAACTTCAGGGTCCGAGTGTCAGCTGCATAATCGATGGAGATATGCTTCCGTCTATCTGTATATGTGTGGAAAATTACTATGTTTATCTATTTCTTAGCAAATGAGAATCATTCAACCTGTAAGCAATGACGTAGCTTAGACCTTGGAAATGGTATAACTGCTGTGATCTTTGTAACTGTAAGCGGGGCGGCCTACGAACTCCTGTGTGAGTCTTGAAGCTGATTTCTGCTGATGAAACTGTAAACTATTTTCAGTAAAACTTTTCTTTAATTTATTATAATTCTGACTCCGGGTCTTAATTCATCATATCTGGTTCTGGGTCTTTAACTGTTTACCCCTAACAACTTGAAGCCTGTAGGCTATTGATGCTGACAATTTAAATAGAGCTCATACATGTGTTTTCATTACAAAATGTCCTACATTTCTGGGTAGCACTTGATTTTACAGTCCTGTTTCACATGCTGTACTTTATAGAAGTAAAATAATGCCAAATGTTTTTGAACAAGTTTTGAACTTGAAAAAAATATGCATTAAACATACTTGCGTTTTAATGCATTGTATTTTTAGGACTTGCATTTTTTATTGGCTGAAATTCAACATGGTTGAATATTTAAAGGTGCTCTAAGCGATGACAAGCGTTTTTTAGGCCAAAACATTGTTTGTCACATACAGCAAACATCTCCTCTCTATCCACTAGCTGCCTGTTCCCTGAACACACTGTAAAAAAAATGCGGTCTCTGTAGACGGCCCAGGCTCCACAAATGGCAACAAAAACAAACTGGAGCAACCCGTACCACGAAACAAAACAAACAGTGTTCCAGACAATAACCGAGAAGGATTTGGGGGTGGGGTTAGTGCGCGTACACATGAAAGTGTGGAGGAGAGAGAAGCATGAAGAGGGAAGTTATTTATATTCTCTTTAAGTTTGATATGGCCGACACACAAACAAAGAGACGACGTTCCGATGAACAGATTGCAAAAATGCAAAGAAGAGGGAAAAGGAAAAGGAACGCGTGAAGTCCCGAATTTACATTGGAAAAGCACAAAAAGTCCAGGGTGCTCAAGGAGTTCAAAAAAGTATTAGAAGGTGCTCTTTGGGGTCGAGAGTTCAATGTCATGTAGAAAAGGAAAATCCAAGGCACTCTTTAGAAAATTAAAAAGCCTTTATTAAACTGGCTCTATCATGATTGAAAACATTTATTAAAACATGTGGGGGAAAATACAACCCACGTGTAGCGGCACAACCAGCCTTCTTCAGAGTATATTTTCCAAACAAACAATTTGCTCATTTATAGATGCTAATTGGGAACACCTGATTGACAAATAGCCTGCACATACAGAGAAGGTCCACTAGGAGAAAAAAAAAAAAAAAAAAAAACATCACAGAAAAGGGCTGAAATCTATTTCTTCATTTAAACCAGGATATACTGTGGCCTGTAATTCATATATATAAAATGTTTCTCTCTGTAGAAATAATTTTAAACGGTCACCACCATGAATACTCTTTTTGATTGTTTCTAAACCCTCAACCATTAGACCTTCTGGGTTGTTATTGTGCACGTTTTGGAAGTGTTTTGCCATAGGATAATCTAAATTGGCTTTTCTAATGGCATTCTTATGCTCAGATACTCTGTCTTTAAGACGTCTCTTGGTCCGGCCTTCATAAAAGCATCCACATATGCATGATAACCTATATATCACGAAAGTAGTATTGCAATTAATGAATGTCTTTATGTTATACTTTTTATCTGTCTTAATATTAAAGAATTCTTTGCATACTTTAATATTAGAGCAATGATTACAAGACCCACATTTGTAACTGTCTTAAAATTTAAGAATTCTTTGCATACTTTAATATTAGAGCAATGATTACAAGACCCACATTTGTAAACTCCTTTTAAATGTGTGTTAAGCCAAGTGGTCCGTTTTTCAGGAGGGAGATGGCTAAATACTAGCCTATCTCGTAGAGTTGGAGCCCTCTTGAAACTTATTTTTGGAGATGCAGAAAATACTTCTCTAAGAACAGGATCACTCTTAATAAGATTCCAATTAGAATGTATAATTCTTTTTATGGAATTGGCCAAGGAGCTATATTGTAAAGCGGATGTTTTTTTCTTCTTCTGGAATAACTCTGGTCTAGAGATGGCCTGGGCTTTCTTATAAGCATTTTGTATAATTTCTGTATGATAGCCCCTTTCTAAAAATCGGTTGGACAGAATTTTAGCTTGCACTTCATATTCGTTATCTGTATCACAAATCCGTCTAAGACATTGAAACTGGCCAAAAGGTATGTTATTCTTTAGCCAATTTGGATGGAAACTATCTGCTTCTAACATGGTGTTCCTATCAGTTGTTTTGCGATATACAGTAGTGTGGAGTTTCCCATCTTTACCAATAGAAATGGTTAGATCTAAAAGTTAATAGATTGGGTCAGACAACAAAAGATCAAGAAATTTAAGAGAGATGAAAACGAATATAAAAATGACAGCGTGTACAAGTGGACTAGACCTAATCACAGAGATAGACAAAGACAGAGATCTGTGTCCTTCAATTTTACTATTAGTGATGAAGAATCCACTTCAATCTCTAAGATGTCTTCACCAGCTGCTTCCACCATGTCTGATTTTTTGGACGTATACCCAAACACATCAAACCCAACATAAAAATAAGAAAACAAGGAGAGGCAGAAAACGGTCAAGGACAAAGACAACAACCGAGACAACAACCATGGATTCTCAGGGACCGGAACAAGAACAGACGGTAATTAACCTATCAAAAACATCTCTTACCCCTGACCAAGTGAGTGTGTTATCTAAAGGACTTTCCTTTTCTCCCACTTACCATACCAATGCGTTTAACACCAAGGTGGATCTATTTAGATTCTACCGAAGCCTTCACCTTAAAGTTTGGTATCATCAATATAATCAGAGAAATGACTGCACAGAACAAAGATCTTCTTTTAGACCAAAATCATATTTCATGCCTCCAGTCTCGAATGTGACTTTGACTGCGTTTACAAAGAAGGTGGATTATGATATTGAAAGACTATTCTTAGCATCAAATAAAATAAGTAGGGAAAACTTGACCAAATCCCAGAAATCTGCAATAGATCATTTAACAAAGAATGAGTCGTTAATCATAAAACCTGCTGATAAAGGAGGAGCAGTGGTAATAATGGACAGAGATAAATATGTTGAAGAAGCCTTGCGACAACTTAATAATCAAGATTACTATCAACGGTTGCGGTCCAATCCAATAGACGACACAAGAGATCAATTAAAAGTTTTGTTGCTTACGGCTAAGGATGCTGGATGGATTTCTAAACAGGAGCATGAATTCCTCCTATGTCAACATCCTAGAATACCTACTTTCTACATGCTCCCAAAGATCCATAAGTCTCTTGAATCTCCTCCAGGCAGGCCTATCATATCGTCCAATGGGTCCCTTACAGAACCAGCTTCACAATTTATAGACTTTCATATTAAGCCATTGGTTCAACGACTTCCTTCCTATATACAGGATACCACTCATGTGTTGAAGGTATTAAACGATATGAAAGTTCCTGATGACTGTTTCCTAGTCACATTGGATGTGGAATCTCTTTATACAAATATGGCTCACAATGATGGACTAAAAGCTTTACAACATTTCCAAACCAATGGACCTACAGACTTTTTGCCTCCCTCCGAGTTCATCGTTCAGCTTACCGAAATGGACACTTAAGAACAATGTTTTCCTTTTCCAGGACCAAATGTACATTCAAGTTCAGGGCACTGCGATGGGTGCATGTTTTGCCCCCAACTATGCTAACCTTTTTTTAGGTTTGTGGGAGAGTGATCTCGTCTATCCACACAGGTATATTGACAAGATTAAATGGTGGGGGAGGTATATTGATGATATTCTTTTGATTTGGGGAGGTTCTTTTGATGAATTGTTACAATTTTATGAGTACTTGAACAATAATGATAGGAATATAAAATTGTGTATGGAACATTCCAAAACGACTATTAACTTCTTAGATCTAACCATTTCTATTGGTAAAGATGGGAAACTCCACACTACTGTATATCGCAAAACAACTGATAGGAACACCATGTTAAAAGCAGATAGTTTCCATCCAAATTGGCTAAAGAATAACATACCTTTTGGCCAGTTTCAACGTCTTAGACGGATTTGTGATACAGATAACGAATATGAAGTGCAAGCTAAAATTCTGTCCAACCGATTTTTAGAAAGGGGCTATCATACAGAAATTATACAAAATGCTTATAAGAAAGCCCAGGCCATCTCTAGACCAGAGTTATTCCAGAAGAAGAAAAAACCATCCGCTTTACAATATAGCTCCTTGGCCAATTCCATAAAAAGAATTATACATTCTAATTGGAATCTTATTAAGAGTGATCCTGTTCTTAGAGAAGTATTTTCTGCATCTCCAAAAATAAGTTTCAAGATGGCTCCAACTCTACGAGATAGGCTAGTATTTAGCCATCTCCCTCCTGAAAAACGGACCACTTGGCTTAACACACATTTAAAAGGAGTTTACAAATGTGGGTCTTGTAATCATTGCTTTAATATTAAAGGCACACTGTGGAACTTTTCAACCTTTATAATATATATCCAAAACCCATTGAGATGGTACATCGACTTACAATAGGTTGAATGACACGTCTGCCGTAGCCTGAAGGTGTCTGTATCGCTTTCAGTAGCACTATTGGCGCTTTTCCACTACACAGTACCAGCTCGCCTCGGCTCGGCTCGACTCGACTCGACTCTGTTTGCTTTTCCACTGTGTAAAAGTTGTACCTGTACCTGCTTTCGGGTACTTTTTTTCGTACCACCTCCGGCGAGGTTCTAAGCGAGCTAAGGCGATACTAAAATGTGACGTGAAAACAATGCCGACTGCTGATTGGTCACAGAGAATCTGCGTCATCATTGCACGCGCTAGATGGAGTATCCAGAATAAATAACCCCGCCATTTTTAAATAGTTTGGCGAGAGATAGTTACTAAACGTAGGCCTACTGCTATTATTATGGCAACTCGGAAGAATACGCCGTGGTCAAACGAGGAGGTGCAGACTTTCCTTTGTTTGGTTGCCGAAGAGAGGATCCAGCGAGAGCTTGATGGGGCAACGAGGAACGAAAGGCGTCGCTATGACGACCGGGTACTATTTGTGGCGGTACTTTCTGCAATGGAAAACGGAGCGAAAAGCGAGCCGAGTCGAGGCGAGCCAAGGCGAGTCGAGTCGAGTCGAGCTGGTACTGGTAATGGAAAAGCGCCATATGTAACTTCACTAGCACTACTAGCACGGGTTCCTACCCAAAATTCGACCGGTTTACGGCATACGTCACTTCCCCAAATTCTAACGTGAGAGCTCAACTCGCATTTGATTGCCGTCTGCATGTTGTCGTCATGGCTGAACCAACAGTTACTCGGAAGAAGGCAAAGATTTTGTAAGAGGACACAAAAAAAAGAAAAAGGGAGAGTGATAAACTAAAAGCCAGGACGAGGATCAACATTGGTCCAGCGTTCGCTCACTGGCTAAAGGAGGAGGAGGGGTGCCCGACCGATGCTGACCTGGCCGTCATGCTTTTGGACCAACTTAGTAAGTTTAATATATATCGCTTGCACAATATCTCTATTTTTTCGAATTTGTTGTCTGTCTGGCCATGTTACGGAATCTATCTTGTCCTCCATTTAACTTCATGTATCAAGGAATGCTAGTAGAGTAGCGAATTATCAATCTGGTAGCTAGTAGGATGAAGTGATATAAGTCACAACATACTGTCGTTATTTTTTTGCATTCAGCTCATATTTGTATGTGTGTAAAAGGACAAACAAACTGAAGCCTACAAAAAACGGCAGTATGTTGTTAGTTACATCAGTTTTGTTATGCGATTTCATCTCCAACCCTGATCAAACACACCTGACCTTAATTTTAAAGAGATCCTGAAGACGTTAATTGTTTGCTTCAGGTGTGTTTGATTAGGGTTGGAGATAAACTGTGCAGGACAGACGATCGGTAGGAGCAGAATTGGGCAACCTTGGTCTATGCGACTTACCTGATCACACATTGTTTTCTGTGTACTTTTGTTCAATTTATTTTCTTTATATAATTTATATTATAAATCTTATATTTATATAATTATTTTGTTCAATAGTGAATCGATTATCTTTCTTCAACCAACAAGTCAACTACTGTCTGCACACATAATCTAAAGACACGGGAGGCTGACCAGTTAACTGTTTGTTGACTTTTGCGACAGTGCTGTGGCGCTTGTGGCCTCTAGGGGAAAATTACAGGTCGAGCGCCACTAGTGGCCAAAAGTTCCACAGTGTGCCTTTAAAGTATGCAAAGAATTCTTTAATTTTAAGACACACTGTAAAAAATAATCCTGTAAAAAAACGGTAAAATACTGGCAGCTGTGGTTGCCAGCATCATACCGTAAAAATACGGTGTGCTACTGTTTTTGAAATTTACAGCTAAATACCGTTTTGACAGCTACAGTATAAAACTGTAATTTTACAGCGTATAGCTGTAAAATTACAGTTTTATATCGTAGCTGTCAAAACGGTATTTAACAGCTATATGCTGTAAAATTACAGTTTTATACTGTAGATGACAAAACAGTATTTAGCTGTTAATTTCAAAAACAGTAACACACCGTATTTTTACGGTATGATGCTGGCAACCACAGCTGCCAGTAGTTTACCGTTTTTTTTACAGGATTATTTTAATGACACCTCAATAATTTCAATTCTAAATGCTATATTAACCCTGCACTTTCAATTTGTCATGGATTACAAAAAAGGAATAAAGCCAAGCTAGGATTTGTATTTATTTATTCTGATACTCAATTATTGTGAGTATACAAGTAGTCAGTCAATGCATACAAACAGTGCAACAGCACCCATCAAATTGCAAAAATGACTCAAAGCAAACAATTGCAATATATAGAATTGACTTATCTAAATACCTTTAAGTACTATGGTATTCCGCCATGTTTCTCACTGACATGCCCCCAACTCATAAACATCAGGGCTTAAAAAAAATCCCAAGCTTTCCACTCGTATTAACGACATTGTGGTGGAGGTCATGTGCAACTCATAAATTAAAAAAGAGAACAACACAACACTAGATAAACTTTTAGATTTATTCTCATACAACACTAGGTAGACTTTTACAATATGCCTTAAAACAGGCATATATAATGACATAGGCTACATGCATACCTTAACTGTTCATAAAATACAAATATACTCTCAAGTCAGGTTTCAGTGAACACTAGCCCATTATTTTATATCAAAACAAATAGTTTATAAAATAAATATCAGTTTTTTATACTTTTTGACTGATGGTTAAAGTCTTTTCTGCACAGTTTTCCTAGGTATTTTACACACCTCTTTTCTCCGTGCAGCTTTGGTCCTCTTTTACGGATTTATTCCAATAAAGTATCTGAAAAATAAGAGGAGAACATTTTCAATTAAATGATTTGCAGTGTATAATTTTGATTATTTAAAAATGTCTAACCAAAAACTACTGGATAATTAACTGAAGACTTGGAATAAACTGCACAGGTCATACAGAGTACATTTATAGTAAGTGGATTCTAGCATGAGGCATATTATAAATGTGGATCTTCTGATAAAGGAAAGTTATGTGTCAGTCTGGAAATGTGAGCTTTGTTTTAATGAAAAAAAATGCAGACATAATCTAATATGACATACTTACCAAGAAAGGTAAAACAAGGAGACACAGGCAAGCATTTTCTTAAGGTCAGCAGGAGTGGCAGACATCTATTGGTAAAGAAAACAATTTAAGATGACTGACAGTATCTCCAAACGATATTTTTAAAACGTAATGCTATTTGTTCTTTATATTCAGAGGCAATAGGCCTATCATTCAGAATATGAATGGTTTATGTAAAAATTATAATTTTCTCATTTACTCACCCTTATTCAAATTTAAACTCCAATGATGCAAAAGATGATATTTTCATTGGGATGAAATGTATTTTTGTCCCTACAATGCAAAAGAACAGAATGGGGATCAAACTTTCAAACACCAATAGTCATAGTAAATGAAGGAGAAAGGTTATTCATATGGGTCACATGGTTTAACTAGTTTTCTGAAGTGATTCAATTTGTTTGGGTGAGAACAGACCAAACACGTTTCACTTTTATGATGGATAGATGCACTTCAAAAAAAATGGTGCCCATTCACTGCCATTATAAAGTTTGGAAGAGCCAGGACATTTTTAAATATAACTCTGATTGAATTCGTCTGAAAGAAGAATGTCATATGCACCTGGCTTCGGGGTGAGTAAATCATGGGCTAATTTTGGTGAACTAACCCTTTAATTGTACTGTACCTTTATGTTCCTTTTGGAGCTTGAAGGTTTGGTCCCCATTCATCTTCCATTGTTTGGGCAAACAAACAGACATCATTTCTCCACGACAATATCTTAATTTTTCCTCCAAGAGAAAGAGACAACATAAGGTTAAGTAAATGATGAGAGAACTACCATTTTTAGGTGAACAATTACTATTCAGGTGTTCATAGAACAAACAATAGGCAAACTTACAGTTTCTTAAAGAAGCAGTCATTGCTTCTCTACAAAGTAAGCCTTCAGGAGTTCAACTACAATGACAAGAAAAACATAATGTAAAGAAGAGATACATAAAAAATAAACAAAATAAAGTCTCAATAAAAAAGAAAATCTGAAAATGAGCGACATTCCGTCCATCCATCTGTTATGCTGCTATTTCTGCAGCGGTTTGAACACGCACGTTCACAGTAATTACACAAGAATGATGAATTTTGATAATACCTCACGTATATTTTGCTTAGAGAAAGATTGGGACATGTGTCCGTTGCATATGCATAAAGTGTGCATGACGGTAGCAAACCAATGCAGTCTGAGTGTATGCTAACGAGCTCACAAACAAACAAGCTATCATATTTTACTCGGTTACTTTTTCCATGATTAATACACGCTATCATGTCATCCTACACTTAACTGGATCATTTGTATACTGTATGTTAATATTTAGAGGTAGCCTACTTAACTTAGGCTACAGATCAAATCAAATACGTAGTTGCAAACAACAGTAAAGTTAGCAGATAATGGACGGTTTGAATCTCACGTTAAAATTGTAACCACAAAAGAAGAAGAAAAAACATTTCACACTAATTTTTTACTCAGATAAATTTTAGGAAAATGTGCAAGTTGGATAAAAGTTTCTTACCCGTTTGAATGTGATGTGATGACAGTCTGTACAATGGGCTCACGTTCCTGTGGTATCTTGTGGATTAAAACAGGCTTCATCCGATTTAATTCACAAAAACATCACTGGATGTTTAAAATTTAATATTTAAAAGTAATAGTTTACAAATAAATGAATAACAGGCAGAGCTGCGAAATGATCTCATGCAGATAAACTAAAATGTCTTCTCACATGTACGAAAATATGGTATTATACTGTTAAATAACAGTGTCATACTGTTGCTGGTCAAGACGAAATTTGAAGCGACCAAGTTCTCCCATAATGCATTGCAAAAAACAGTAACTTACAGTTATTACATGAAAACAGCATTTTGCTGTTAAATTTCCATGTAAATTTACAGGAATTTTTTACAGTGCAGATAAAAAGTATGACATAAAGACATTCATTAATTGCAATACTACTTTCGTGATATATAGGTTATCATGCATATGTGGATGCTTTTATGAAGGCCGGACCAAGAGACGTCTTAAAGACAGAGTATCTGAGCATAAGAATGCCATTAGAAAAGCCAATTTAGATTATCCTATGGCAAAACACTTCCAAAACGTGCACAATAACAACCCAGAAGGTCTAATGGTTGAGGGTTTAGAAACAATCAAAAAGAGTATTCGGGGTGGTGACCGTTTAAAATTACTTCTACAGAGAGAAACATTTTATATATATGAATTACAGGCCACAGTATATCCTGGTTTAAATGAAGAAATAGATTTCAGCCCTTTTCTGTGATGTTTTTTTTTTTTTCTCCTGGTGGACCTTCTCTGTATGTGCAGGCTATTTGTCAATCAGGTGTTCCCAATTAGCATCTATAAATGAGCAAATTGTTTGTTTGGAAAATATACCCTGAAGAAGGCTGGCTGTGCCCCTACGCGTGGGTTGTATTTTCCCCCACATGTTTTAATAAATTTTTTCAATCATGATAGAGCCAGTTTAATAAAGGCTTTTACATTGGAAAAGCCTTCGAAAGGTGGCGAGAACGTCTCTGGTTACTTGCGTAACCTATGTTCTCTGAATAGGGAACGAGACGCTGCGGAAAGCGCAGTGGGATATCCTCCGGATGTGCCGATTGCTGAAGCCCTATAGAATCACGCCAATCCATTGGCTGATGGCGCTCGCGCAAAGCTGGCTCCGCCCCGACGCTCTTACGTCGTAGCATGATGTACGCGCGCGCGCCATCTTCTCCTCAGATTTCTCTGCCGAAAAGAAAAACTGTCGGCAGCGCGAGGAGCTTGGCAGCGAACGCAGCGTCTCGTTCCCTATTCAGAGAACATAGGTTACGCAAGTAACCAGAGACGTTCTCTTTCATAGGTTCACTCAACGCTGCGGAAAGCGCAGTGGGAACGAAATACCAAACTCGCCAAGCTAAGCGCTGCCATAACTGGTACCAGACCAAATAATAATAACAACCATGATAGGTTCAAGCAGATAGAACCTGGGAACCTGGAGTCATGTCAAGATCCAAATTATAGAACCTCACAAAGGTGTGCGGAGAGGACCAACCTGCCGCCACACAAATGTCTTCCAAGAGGGCCCCTCTAAAGAGAGCTTGAGAGGAAGCCACACTTCTGGTGGAATGTGCTCTGATGCTAAGAGGTGAAGGCAAACCACGCACCTCGTAAGCCAGCGAAATAGCGTCCGTTACCCAGTGGGAAATCCTCTGCTTTGATGCTGCAAGCCCGCGGCGGCCAGCACCAAAACATACCAAGAGCTGGTTTGATTTCCTCCAACCGCCTGAGCGATCTACATACAACTTCAAAGAACGGACCGGGCAGAGCAAGTTAAGTTTCCTTTCTTCCTCAGAGGCAAAAGGAGGAGGGTGGAAAGCATTAAGGTTAACAACCTGAGAGCGGAACGTCGTGGAAAGAACCTTGGGTACATACCCCGACCTCGGCCTCAAGGTAACCCTAACCAGGCCAGGAGCGAAGTCCAAGCATGACTCACTAATAGAGAGAGCCTGCAAATCCCCCATCCTCTTCAGTGAAGATAAAGCCAACAAAAGAGCAACCTTAAGAGTCAGAATCCGCTCAGGAGCTGACTCCAAGGGCTCGAAGGGAGCCTCTGTCAAACCCTCCAGGACAACTGACAGGTCCCACGAGGGAACACTAGGGGGGCGAACCGGTTTCAGGCGCCTAACCCCACGCATGAAGGCCGAAACTAATCTCAGTTTCCCCAAGGGAATCTCATCCGACTCTCTATGAGCGGCAATAGCTGCGACATATACTCTGAGAGTGGTAGCGGCCGCTCCGGAAGCAAACTTTTCCTGCAGGAATTCCAGCACTGAGCCTACTGGGCAGCTAACTGGGTTCCTATCATGCGCTAAGCACCATGTCTCGAACACCCTCCACTTGGAGGAATATAGCCTCCTCGTCGAAGGGGCTCTAGCATTAGCAATAGTCTCCTGAACGTCGGTTGGGAGATCAAAGCTTAAAGCTAACGGCCTCTGATAGGCCAAACGTACAGCTTCCAAATGTCGGGGCGAGGATGCCATATCCTGCCCTGAAGCTGGGAAAGCAGGTCCTCCCTGACCGGTATCTCCCAGGGGGAGGATTCCAACAGAGGGATCAGCTCCGAAAACCATGGCTGGGACGGCCAGAATGGGGCTACCAGAAGGAGGCGGACTCCGCTCTCCCTCACTCTGGACAGAACCGCCTGGATCAGCTTGATGGGCGGGAAGGCATAGAGTTTCTGCATCGGCCAAGGGTGGGCGAACGCATCTATCCCCAATGGAGCTGGAGGGCTCAGAGAGAACCAAAGCGGGCATTGGGACGACTCCTGAGATGCAAAGAGGTCCACTTCCGCTTTTCCGAACACCTCCCAGATCAGGGCCACCGACTGGCGGTTCAACATCCATTCCCCAGACCTGAGCTTCTGCCTCGACAGAAAATCTGCTGCGAGGTTCAGAATCCCTGGGACATGAACTGCTCTCAGAGAGAGGAACTTGTCCTGGGACCACAGGAGAAGGTGACGCGCATGCCTGTCTAGGGTGCGCGATCGCGAACCCCCCTGTCTGTTTACATGGGACACTACCGCCATATTGTCCGTTCTGACAATGACATGGTGTCCTTCGAGGAAAGGGAGAAAGTGGCAAAGAGCCAGGAAGACAGCCCTCAGCTCCAAGCTGTTTATGTGCCACGAGAGGGTCTCGCCAGTCCAAACCCCACACGCTGGCCTGCCCTCGAAAACCGCTCCCCAGCCGGTCAGAGAGGCATCCGTCGTAACCATCTGGCGACGGAATACCGCACCCACACCGACTCCTTTCTGAAGGAAGAGGGGGTCCCGCCAGATTGACAGGGCGCGAAAGCAACTGCGCGACACCTTCAATAGGCGAAGGGCTGGCCCCGTGGGCCGAGCCCCTGAGAGCTTCATCCACCACAGAAAAGGTCTCATGTGGAGTAGCCCCAGAGGTAGCACAGGGGAGGCCGCGGCCATAAGGCCCAGAAGTCTGCGGCAGGTGCTCACGGAAACATGCTGGCCTAGTGCAAAACGGGACAGACATGTCACCAGACTGGAAATCCGTGCAGGAGCCAAACGGGCCTGCATAAGAACGGAGTCCATGCATACCCCCAAGAAAACCGTGTTCTGAGCTGGAGTAAGAACGCTCTTCTCCGTATTCAACCTCAAACCGAGAGACTGAATATGACGGAGGACAATGTCCCTGTGGTGAGTCACCAACTCTCTGGAGTGGGCTAAAAGGAGCCAATCGTCCAGGTAGTTGAGTATATGGATGCCCTGGAGCCGCAGCGGGGCCAGAGCAGCATCCATACACTTTGTGAACGTCCTTGGCGCTAGAGCGAGGCCAAAGGGGAGGACCCTGTACTGGTACGCTTTTTCCCCAAAGGCGAACCTGAGGAACTTCCTGTGTCGCCGTACGACCTGGATGTGGAAATAAGCATCCTTGAGGTCTACCGTCACGAACCAGTCCCCCAGCCGGATATGAGATATGATGGCCTTCAGCGTCAACATTTTGAATTTTCCTTTGTAAAGAGAGAAATTCAACCGGCGAAGATCTAGTATCGGCCGCAGGCCGCCCCCCTTCTTCGGGACCAGGAAGTAACGGCTGTAGAAGCCCTGTTCGACTTCCCCCGAAGGAATCTCTTCTATCGCCCCCTTCAGCAGAAGGGATGAAATCTCCTGCTGTAGTACAGAAGCCTGAGCGGCGCTGTCGACTACAGTAGGAAAGACCCCGTTGAAGCAGGGGGGGTTGCGACAAAACTGAAGCGTGTAGCCGAGCCGAACTGTGCGAAGGATCCAAGGCGATACCCCTGGTAAACGCTCCCATTCTTGAACGAAATGTGATAGAGGCAGAGGAGTGTTGCAGTGCAAGGGACATACCTGAGGTAGGGTGTCGCGCTGGATCCCAAGGGGAGGCGCGGTTGACCGTGGAGGAGAGCGCTTGGCGTCCTGACACGTACTGGGGGGTACCACCACCTGGATAGAAGTAACTGGTTCCGCCTGCTCCAGAGGAAAAAGAACTGTGCCTCCGAGGAAGCGATTGGCGGGTGTAGCGTGCACCGGGAGCGAGGGGAGAAAGCAAGACGCGTCTCCTTCCTCCTGCGCCGGACTGGGTGAAGAGAGTGAAACAGGACCTGCACTTCGAAACACGCTGGGTGGCGAAGGTGACAGGGTTGGATGAGGAGAGCCGGCTGGAGGAGGGCAGAAACGCTTGCGCGGTCTGTCCCAACCTCGTAGATCTGAAGAGGCTCTCCTCCTTCTGACCTGCGGGTCAGGAACGACTCGAGGAGGCTGGAGCGGCCGATTTGTTGGACCGCTTCAGCTGAAGGCGCTTGTGAGGGCGCTGGCGGGGAAATGGACGACCTCGGGCTCCCCAGACAGTAGTTGGTGGGTGGTGAGCCGGGTCACTCCTGCTAGTAGGGAATTCAGCCCTATGAGCAGAGCGTTCTCGGGTATGAGAAGGGGGAGGGTTGGAGTCACTGGGCCCTCTGACCCTCCTGGGCATAAACTGCCTGAACGCGGCCGACTGAGACTTAGCGGCGCGGAACTTCTCAACCACCGTGTTGACCGCCTCCCCGAAAAGACCTGAGTGGGAGATAGGGGCATCCAGGAGGAAACTCTTATCCTTGTCTCGGATCTCCGTGAGATTCAACCAGAGGTGGCGCTCTGCAGCAACCGAGCCCGCCATAGAGCGACCTACAGCCCGAGCAGTGTGCTTGGTGGCTCTTAGGGCCAGATCCGTGGCTTTGCGAAGCTCTTTGACAGCTTCGGGCGTCAGTCCCTCTCCTTCATCCATGTCCTTCAAGACGTCCGCTTGGTAGGCTTGAAGGATGGCCATGGTATGCAGGGCCATGCCTGCTTGACCAGCCGCCATGTAAGACTTCCCAATAAGGGAGGAAGTAGTTCTACAAGCCTTGGAAGGAAGAAGGGGACGCGCCTTCCAAGACGGTGCAGACGACGGGGCGAGGTGGTTAGCCAGCGTGTCCTCGACCGCTGGAATAGCGGAATAACCCTGCTCCACAAAACCCACAAGGTTGGTGAAGTCAGCGGCTGCCGCATTAGTTAGGCGTGCGGAGAATGGCTGCTTCCAGGATCTGGAGATCTCGTGATGCAGATCACTGAAAAAGGGCAGCTTTCTTCGCTCTGGCCTTGAATTAGGGCCACGTAGGAACCTCTCGTCGAGTTTGGACGATTGAGACTCGCGGGGCTCATCAGGCCAGTCAATAGAGAGCTTCTCTGTAGCGCGCGACAGCACCTCAATAAGCTCAGTGTAGGCCGGAGTAGGCCGCGCGTCCTGGCCGCTAGGCGGGATAACGTCATCAGCCAAAGCAGGCCCGAAATCTTCGGAGTCGGAGGCTGCAGTGTAAATAACGTCATCCAGACCGAAAGAAACCGATTCGCGGGCTCCCGGGCTGGGACATAAATAATCATGCGCGAATTCAACCGCGCCGCGTGCGTGCTCGGGAGAGGGAGGGAGAGAAAGGGCGAGGCCCGTCTGCTCATACTCAATATCCTCGAGCTCAACATCCGAGCCCCAGGCCGCGGATCCACGAGAGGCCTCAGCAGTCTCGGGAGCGCGACGGGGGGGAACGAATGACTCCTTCTCAAAAACCGCGAGTCTAGAGCGGAGGGTTTTGAGAAGGAGATTGTCACAAAATTTACATTTCGACAATCCTAATACAGCCTCACGCGCATGCGAAAAACCCATACATTTAACACACTTACTGTGAGGGTCGTCGTTCGAGATAAAACGAACGCATGGCGGAGAGCAGCGTCGATAATCCATGACACTTCACTGTAAGGAGAACAGAGTTCCACTTATACCAGTCGCTGAAGTGTCGAGACGAAAGCTGAAGTTGAATTGAAGAATTCGGGCTCAGAAAAACCGAACGAAGGGCGCGATGTGACCGCTTCGTGAAGGCAGAGAAATCTGAGGAGAAGATGGCGCGCGCGCGTACATCATGCTACGACGTAAGAGCGTCGGGGCGGAGCCAGCTTTGCGCGAGCGCCATCAGCCAATGGATTGGCGTGATTCTATAGGGCTTCAGCAATCGGCACATCCGGAGGATATCCCACTGCGCTTTCCGCAGCGTTGAGTGAACCTATGAAAGAGAACTCCGCCGGCAGAAGGGCTTCCAATCCGACATTCAGGTAACGTAGACTAACCATGTTCCGTACAACAACGATGTTCCGTACAGATTAACTTTAACCGCAGATCGCTGAATAAATACTTCTAAGTCATACAAAAAATGCATATCTGTGTCATCTTCATTTCTCCCTCTTTTATCCCTGATCAAAACAGAGACACTCCAGCTGTTTGTTCCATTGATATTTCAGTAAGTTTACCAGGTGCGCCCACTTCGCTTGAAAATGGCGCCCGTGGGCAAGCTATATTTCAGACAGACAGCGGCTTGGGTGGGGAGACAACTAGAGCAGCGAAAATGTACATTTCAATTTAATTTATGCTTTTCCCAGTATAACAGTCTTTATTAAATTAATATTATGTTCACAAATTGTTAAATATATTACCCTTTTGTTGACTAAATGCTGTGAAATGGGAATTTTTAAACGATTGCGGCCGATGGCGGTTTGGCGCCACTCTCAGGCAGCACGTCTGTCATCAGTGCAGTGATGATGTTTATATCCATAAAGGGTCAATTAAGTTAATATTAACATAAATTGTTACATGAATTGAATATTTTAACATTAAAATTGATCAGTTGATCAATTCATTTTCCATTTTCGCCGTTGAAATCAAGTTATGCGCTCTGTACGGAACACCATTATAAGCCTGTACGGAACACCATTATAAGCCTGTACAGAACATCGTTAACGCTTATCATCTTCCGTACACAGGTGCAGGAGGTAGTTTTCCCCACTTTTCTCAAAAACGATTGGTCCACAGACATCAATCACAGTGTGGACCAATCAATGGGTATTCCCCCGTAGAATGATCACACAAACGTGCTAGTCTTGCTCTCAGAAACGGAGGAGTGGTCGCTGACGTGCGGTGATAGGCGAAAAGTGTACGGAACATGGTTAGTCTACGTTAGCTCTGTTTTTGCTGGACAGTGTTTCTAAATGGACTTTCATGTTCGCCTAACAAACACAAGGATATAATTAGCTAGAACAATGCAGTCAGCGCTAACTTTGGTGAATACAACATAGGTTTCTAGCAGCTAGCTATCGATCTCTATTGTAAATGATCAAACAAACTCACAGTAGGGCGACAGTTTGTGTGAATGATTGTTTTTCATCAGCTGTTTGTTATGAATTTGAATGTTCATTCATAGCCTATTGACAACTTTGACAACATTTGTTTACGACGGAGCCGTTGTTTATGCTCACTGGGAAGCTAACGTTATCTTTGCTATTGTCGCGTCCTTGTATGGGAGCTAAAGTTATAACCTCAGGTGGTGAAACGTTTTATCATGTTTTTCTGGTAATGTTTTTCTTTTTCTGCATTATATGAAAGCATTTATCTAACTTGGTGACATTACACCTTGAATGAAGTAGCCTATCAGTAAAACTACAGGGGGAGGGGACGGGGTGAGGAAGAGGGAGGGTCTAGCCAGAGCCATATAGAGTGATTATCATCCATACTGTAATTACCATAATAAGAGAGCCATGTTTGCAGTTGTGCCCCCCTGACATACAAATTGCTAGATGAATAAAATTTGTTTACATGAAAGGTTAAAATGATGCCATAGAATTTTTTTTATTTTTTTTTATTCTTAAAACACCATTTAAGTTAGTATTTTAGACTGTTCATTTGTGCGGACAGTTGCACAACCTGACATTTTGGGGGGTTTAAGATAACAAAACATACAATATGTATTATCTAAATGTACTAAAAATGAATTTAAACTAAATAGGTTTTATAGATTAAAGTCTCCATCTGCTGTTAGTCGACCTCACGAGCAGGTGGTGCAAGCGCGTGTTGTTGACGAAGACCAGAGCAACAGTTAGAGCATGCCATTCATTCATAAAAACTGATTTACAGAAATGTAAGTGTATTTGTGATTATTATGAGGGCTGTTTTTATGGTTAATTCAGTGTTTTCACGGTCCCTGTGTAGCCTGGATGCATCTTTCTCTACCGTGAACGAGATTATAAGGTTATTCCCCCGATGCTGATGTATTGATCACGTTACATTTGAGGTAGACATATATTTCTCTTGGTTGTTTAGTTGCCTTAAAGGATTAGTTCACCTCAAAATGAAAATTTCCTGATAATTTACTCACCCCAATGCCATCCAAGGTGTTCATGTCTTTCTTTCTTCATTGGAAAAGAAATTAAGTTTTTTGAGGAAAACATTTCAGGATTTTTCTCCACACAATGGACTTCAACGGTAACCAAATTGTTGAAGTCCAAATCAATGCAGTTTCAAAGGGCTTTGAAGTGCTTCAAATCTGAAGCAATTTTGAAGGGAGGAATGGAGTCTTATCTAGCGAAACGATCGGTTATAAAAAAAAAAAAGAAAAAAAAGTATATACTTTTTAACCCCAATTGTTCGTCTTGTGCTGGTCTGCGACGCGCCAGGCATTACGTAATCACGTTGTAAAGGTCACGCTCGACGTAGGCGGAATTACCGCCCTATTGTTTACAAGCATGGAGAAGGAGGATCATTCTAATTTTATTGTATGTTGAATGAAATATTTATGTCTTTGTGTCAGTTTATTTTTTAAAATGGTCCTTTCGTGTGCGTATCCTGGGGCCTGTTTCAGAAAGGAGGTTAAGTATGTTAACCCTGAAATGAGGGAAACTCTGGGTTTTCCGTTTCAGAATGGGAGGTATGTTAAACCCGAGAAAGCAGAGTAAGTCAAGCCCGTTTCTGAAAGAGAGGTAACTTATACTCAGAGTCAGTTACCATAGCAACTTACTCTGTGAACCTAACCTGGTCGGGAGCAGGTTTTCTTTGGTAAACCCAGAGTTTATTTTGGTCTCCTCCCCTTTTTTAAAGAGGAAGCGGTGTTTAAACACCTCATTGATTCTTTCGGGACATTTGTTCATTGCTCACATTTCAGTCACACATGCAGAGCGCATCAAAGGGAATGAAATGGCTTGTCCTTTTATGGACAATCCTGTTGATGAAGAGGCTGTATTACTTTGTAGGGAGTTACATTTACGTCGGGAGAGGATTTTGAGGCCCAGAGTGGATTTTTTGTCATATCCCTATCCATTTTTATTTGAGCGGTACCGTTTTTCTTTACAGTCGATAAGATACATTCTCATCCATCCTTACATCAGAAACATCAACCATCGCAGCCATGCTCTTACATCCGAGCAGATTCTTTGCGTTGCCTTGCGTTTCTTTGCAAATGGAAGTTTTCTTTATAACATCTGGGATGCAGAACATATTAGTAAGGCTACTGTTTGCAGAGCGGTAAGGAAAGTGTGCCTCGCTCTTAAGCGCTTTCTGAGAATTGTTGTATTGTTTCCTGGGCACAAACCAGTGAGAGTCATCAAAGAGGAGTTTCATTGCAGGTCAGTGGTGTACAAATCGGTTTAAATGAGGCTAACCTGATAAATGACATTCAGTTAAGAATATCTTGCTGCGACACCTGGAATAAACCTAATAATTAGAATTCCCTTTAGGATTACCGAATGTGGTTGGATGCATTGATGGTGATGGTGTTACGCCCCTGAAAAAGGAGATAAATAATCACGAGAGTGATACGGTTAGGTTTCCTCACTGAAAACTTTAGTGTTATCGATTTTTACAACAATACAACATTTTACAGATCAACTGGAAATAGTAGTTTTGGAGGGTACAAGGCTTATTCAAGTCACAACAGCATACACTGTAATTCACTGAAACATATACTCATTTTTCAATATCACTGTCAAGCACAAAGTAGTTTTAAAGGCACACTATGCAGGAATTCTGTTTTTGTCAAACAGCGACCCCTAGAGTCGCTGTGGAGTACTTGTATTTAACGTTACTGTCGTAAATGCCACTCACGAAGAGCGTCTGCCATAGACTGGTCTCTGCACTCACGGCCTGATACCCCTTTGAAGCTGTTATATTAAGGTACAAATCTTGCACAGTGTACATAGATCTAGCGCTAGAATGTGTTTTTGAACTCAACCTGAGCGCTCGTGTCCGCTGCTATCAGTGTCATGGATACATAGTGTCTCTTGTGCGCGCAGTCTTCACTCGGACGCGCTCCTCAATCTAGCGCCGTTGCGGAGACTCTATTCATTCCGGTGAAATCACAAAATAAAATGCACACAAACTTAGAAAGATTTACTTACTAGTCCATCAACAAGATCGCCAGGTCAGCATCACTGTTGTATCCAGTGCTGCTTTTTAGCTCGCGCCAACGAGTGAAAGCCCGACCTAGTGGGACTCTTGTCCGGTTTCTCGCGCGGTCAGATTCTCTTTTCCTTTTCCTAGTCTCTTCCGACCGCGTTTTCTTTGCTTTTTCCATCATCGAGTATCACGTCTGAAATGCGCGCAAGTGTCTTCGTGCTTCAAATGTTGTTGATTTGTGTGACATCGTTGCCGTAAAGCATGTCGTCATTCTCGCGAGATTTGTCGGGGGCGCTCCTCTCAAACTTGCATTGCTGGTTTTTCCAGCGGCGTCCCCCCCAAGCTTTACTACCAGGATGATTCGCCCTACTATGAGTTTGTTTACCACCGAAATTACTTTGAAGCTGTTATATTAAGGTACAATTCTTGCATAGTGTGCCTTTAACTTAGTGAACGATAACTACATTTACCAAAAATGTCAATAAAGTGCTTGAAACACATTATACAAATAATAACACCGCAAAATAGATTATTAACTGCATACATGTTAATTCACAGTTGACATAAAATGGCGTCTACTCTCGGTACGAAGCTATTTTTCTCTGTAACCGAGCGGGGCTTCGCTCACACACGCACATATTACACTCTGCAAACTTAACTCTAACCTGCTCAAAATGTTACTAAAACACACCTTAAACACTCTTGACATGTTAACAAGTTATTACATTTAGTTAACTCAGTTTTATATCAATAGTGTACCTGAAAAAGGGGAGAAATAATCACGAGAGTGATACGGTTAGGTTTCCTCACTGAAAACGTCTCTGGTTACTTGCGTAACCTATGTTCTCTGAATAGGGAACGAGACGCTGCGGAAAGCGCAGTGGGATATCCTCTGGATGTGCCGATTGCCTGAAGCCCTATTGAATCACGCCAATTCATTGACTGATGGCGCTCGCGCAAAGCTGGCTCCGCCCCGAACGCTCTTACGTCGTAGCATAATGAACGCGCGCGCGCCATCCTCTCCTCAGATTCCTCTGCCGAAAAGAAAAACTGTCGGCAGCGCGAGGAGCTTAGCAGCGAACGCAGCGTCTCCTTCCCTATTCAGAGAACATAGGTTACGCAAGTAACCAGAGACGTTCTCTTTCATAGGTTCACTCAACCTGCGGAAAGCGCAGTGGGAACGAAATACCAAACTCGCCAAGCTAAGCGCTGCCATAACTGGTACCAGACCAAAGAATAATAACCATGATCGGTTCAAGCAGAACCTGGGAACCTGGAGTCATGTCAAGATCTAAATTATAGAACCTCACAAAGGTGTGCGGAGAGGACCAACCTGCCGCCACACAAATGTCTTCCAAGAGGGCCCCTCTAAAGAGAGCTTGAGAGGAAGCCACACTTCTGGTGGAATGTGCTCTGATGCTAAGAGGTGAAGGCAAACCACGCACCTCGTAAGCCAGCGAAATAGCGTCCGTTACCCAGTGGGAAATCCTCTGCTTTGATGCTGCAAGCCCGCAACCGGCCAGCACCAAAACATACCAAGAGCTGGTTTGATTTCCTCCAACCGCCTGAGCGATCTACATACAACTTCAAAGAACGGACTGGGCAGAGCAAGTTAAGTTTCCTTTCTTCCTCAGAGGCAAAAGGAGGAGGGTGGAAAGCGTTAAGGTTAACAACATGAGAGCGGAACGCCGTGGAAAGAACCTTGGGTACACACCCCAACCTCGGCCTCAAGGTAACCCTAACCAGGCCAGGATCGAAGTCCAAGCACGACTCACTAATAGAGAGATCCGCTTTAGTGAATATAAAGCCAACAAAAGAGCAACCTTAAGAGTCAGAATCCGCTCAGGGGCTGACTCCAAGGGCTCGAAGGGAGCCTCTGTCAAACCCTCCAGGACAACTGACAGGTCCCACGAGGGAACACAAGAGGGGCAAGCCGGTTTCAGGCGCCTAACTCCACGCATGAAGGCCGAAACTAACCTCAGTTTCCCCAAGGGAATCTCGTCTGATTCTCTATGAGTGGCAAAAGCTGCGACATATACTCTGAGAGTGGTAGCAGCCGCTCCGGAAGCAAACTTTTCCTGCAGGAATTCCAGCACTGAGCCTACTGGGCAGCTAACTGGGTTCCTATCATGTGCTAAGCACCATGCCTCGAACACCCTCCACTTGGAGGAATACAGCCTCCTCGTAGAAGGGGCTCTAGCACTCGCGATGGTCTCCTGAACGTCGGTTGGGAGATCAAAGCTTAAAGCTAACAGCCTCTGATAGGCCAACCGTACAGCTTCCAAATGTCCGGGCGAGGATGCCATATCCTGCCCTGAAGCTGGGAAAGCAGGTCCTCCCTGACCGGGATCTCCGAGGGGGAGGATTCCAACAGAGGGATCAGCTCCGAAAACCATGGCTGGGACGGCCAGAATGGGGCTACCAGAAGGAGGTGGACTCCGCTCTCCCTCACTCTGGACAGAACCGCCTGGATCAGCTTGATGGGCGGGAAGGCATAGAGTTTCTGCATCGGCCATGGGTGGGCGAATGCATCTATACCCAACGGAGCTGGAGGGCTCAGGAAGAACCAAAGCGGGCATTGGGACGACTCCTGAGGTGCAAAGAGGTCCACTTCCGCTTTCCCGAACATCTCCCATATCAGGGCCACCGTCTGGCGGTTCAACATCCATTCCCCGAGCCTGAGCTTCTGCCTCGACAGGAAATCTGCTGCGAGGTTCAGAATCCCTGGGACTTGAACTGCTCTCAGAGAGAGGAACTTGTCCTGGGACCACAGGAGAAGGTGACGCGCATGCCTGTCTAGGGTGCGCGATCGTGAACCCCCGTCTGTTTACATGGGACACTACTGCCATATTGTCCTTTCTGACAATGACATGGTGTCCTTCGAGGAAAGGGAGAAAGTGGCAAAGAGCCAGGAAGACAGCCCTCAGTTCCAAGCTGTTTATGTGCCACGAGGGGGTCTCACCAGTCCAAACCCCACACGCTGGCCTGCCCTCGAAAACCGCTCCCCAGCCGGTCAGAGAGGCATCCGTCGTAACCATCTGGCGACGGAATACCGCACCCATACCACCCAAGACTCCTTTCTGAAGGAAGAGGGGGTCCCGCCAGATTGACAGGGCGCGAAAGCAACTGCGCGACACCTTCAATAGGCGAAGGGCTGGCCCCGTGGGCCGAGCCCCTGAGAGCTTCATCCACCACAGAAAAGGTCTCATGTGGAGTAGCCCTAGAGGTAGCACAGGGGAGGCCGCAGCCATAAGGCCCAGAAGTCTGCGGCAGGTGCTTGCGGAAACATGATGGCCTAGCGCAAAGCGGGACAGACATGTCACCAGAATGGAAATCCGTGCAGGAGCCAAACGGGCCTGCATAAGAACGGAGTCCATGCGAACCCCCAAGAAAACCGTGCTCCGAGCTGGAGTAAGAACGCTCTTCTCCGTATTCAACCTCAAACCAAGAGACTGAATATGACAGAGGACAATGTCCCTGTGGTGAGTCACCAACTCTCTGGAGTGGGCTAAAAGGAGCCAATCGTCCAGGTAGTTGAGTATATGGATGCCCTGGAGCCGCAGCGGGGCCAGAACAGCATCCATACACTTTATGAACGTCCTTGGCGCTAGAGCGAGGCCAAAGGGAAGGACCCTGTACTGGTACGCTTTTTCTCCAAAGGCGAACCGAACTGTGTCGCCGTATGACCTGGATGTGGAAATAAGCATCCTTGAGGTCTAGTGTCACGAGCCAGTCCCCCAGCCGGATATGAGATATAATGGCCTTCAGCGTCAACATTTTGAATTTCCCTTTGTAAAGAGAGAAATTCAACCGGCGAAGATCGAGTATCGGCCACAGGCCGCCTCCCTTCTTCGGGACCAGGAAGTAACGGCTGTAGAAGCCCTGTTCGACTTACCCCGAAGGAATCTCTTCTATCGCCCCCTTCAGCAGAAGAGATGAAATCTCCTGCTGTAGTACAGAAGCCTGAGCGGCGCTGTCGACTACAGTAGGAAAGACCCCGTTGAAGCAGGGGGGGTTGCGACAAAACTGAAGCGTGTAGCCGAGCCGAACTGTGCGAAGGATCCAAGGCGATACCCCTGGTAAACGCTCCCATTCTTGAACGAAATGTGATAGAGGAAGAGGAGTGTTGGAGTGCAAGGGACATACCTGAGTTAGGGTGTCGCGCTAATTCCCATGGGGAGGCGTGGTTGAACGTGGAGGAGAGCGCTTCTCAACCACCGTGTTGACCGCCTCCCCGGAAAGACCTGAGTGGGAAATAGGGACGTCCAGGAGAAAACTCTTATCCTTGTCTCGGATCTCCGTGAGATTCAACTAGAGGTGCCGCTCTGTGGCAACCGAGCCCGCCATAGAGCGACCCACAGCCCGAGTAGTGTGTTTGGTGGCTCTTAGTGCCAGATCTGTGGCTTTGCGAAGCTCTTTGACAGCTTCGGGCGTCAGTCCCTCTCCTTCATCCATGTCCTTCAAGACGTCCGCTTGGTAGGCTTGAAGGATGGCCATGGTATGCAGGGCCATGCCTGCTTGACCAGCCGTCATGTAGACTTCCCAATGAGGGAGGAAGTAGTCCTACAAGCCTTGGAAGGAAGTAGGGGACGCGACTTCCAAGATGGTGCAGACGACGGGGCGAGGTGGTTAGCCAGCGTGTCCTCGACCGTTGGAATAGCGGAATAACCTTGCACCACAAAACCCACAAGGTTGCTGAAGTCAGCGGCTGCCGCATTAGTTAGGCGGGCGGAGAAAGGCTGCTTCCAGGATCTGGAGATCTGGCCTAGAATTAGTGCCACGTAGGAACCTCTCGTTGAGTTTGGACGATTGAGACTCGCGGGGCTCATCAGGCCAGTCTATAGAGAGCTTCTCTGTAGCGCGCGACAGCATGTCAATAAGCTCAGTGTAGGCCGGAGTAGGCCGCGCGTCCTGACTGCTAGGCGGGATAACGTCATCAGTCAAAGCAGGCCCGAAATCCTCGGAGTCGGAAGCTGCAGTGTAAATCACGTCATCCAGCCCGAAAGAAACCGATTCGCGGGCTCCCGGGCTGGGGCATAAATAATCATGCGCGAATTCAACCGCACCACGTGCGTGCTCGGGAGAGGGAGGGAGAGAAAGGGCGAGGCCCATCTGCTCATACTCAATATCCTCAAGCTCAACATCCAAGCCCCAGGTCGCGGATCCACGAGAGGCCTCAGCAGTCTCCGGACCGCGACGGGGGGGAACGAATGACTCCGTCTCAAAAACCGCGAGTCTAGAGCGAAGGGTTTTGAGAAGGAGATTGTCACAAAATGTACATTTTGACAATCCTAATACAGCCTCACACGCATGCGAAAAAACCATACATTTAACACACTTACTGTGAGGGTCGTCGTTCGAAATAAAACGAACGCATGGCGGAGAACAGCGTCGATAATCCATGACACTTGACTGTAAGGAGAACAGAGTTCCACTTATACCAGTCGCTGAAGTGTCGAGACGAAAGCTGTAGTTGAATTAATAATTCAGGCTCAGAAAAAACGAACGAAGGGCAAGATGTGACCGCTTTGTAAAGGCAGAGAAATCTGAGGAGAGGATGGCGCGCGCACGTTCATCATGCTACGACGTAAGAGTGTCGGGGCGGAGTCAGCTTTGCGCGAGTGCCATCAGCCAATGAATTGGCGTGATTCTATAGGGCTTCAGGCAATCGGCACATCCAGAGGATATCCCACTGCGCTTTCCGCAGCGTTGAGTGAACCTATGAAAGAGAACTTTAGTGTTATGAGTGTAAGACTGGAAGAACTGGTTGATGGAATCAACCTCACCACAGGCCTATAAGACAAAGGACCTTGATGGCACATTAACATTTGAACATCCCACACACACACACACCCCACACCCCCCTTCCTCTGAGCACCTTATCTACATTTTCTCTCTCTCTCTCAGTCAGTAACACTAAAAACTCACACAAGAATATATATGGTTTTAATGTGAATGTGATTATCTTTAAGGATTGTTTAGTATCATTTTAAAGGTCTCAGGGTGACTGGTACAAATGTCTCATTCCCAAAGAAGTAAATCAAAAGGTAATAAAGTTCTTAAGAATATAGAAATATCTTGCACACAGAAGGGTGTGTCTTTGAGTTAACACCTTCTGATCATTTGTCTGAATGCTAATTTTCACTGTTCCTAGCAAATGGTCAAACTTCTATCCTCAGTAAGTCTGGGGAGGGGACCACAGTAAATTTCCACTAAACTCATGTTTTACATATCAAAAGAGGTCTGGATATATAATAAAATGCAACGGAGAGTTCAGGGCTGCTTTTTCTGTATCAGATCAGCCCGTGTGGTTGAGGGTATCGCGACTCTCAGCTCACGTAGCCTACAATGTCGGGTAAAGGATTTTCCTCTTTGTTCTAGAACATTTGATGGTTTGCATTGATTATCTTTCAATTGATTATGGAATTGTAATCATACATTTACCTGACATAATACATTGTTATATTTGATTATTCTAACAGACTTTGACTTGATTTTCATTAGAGTTAAAAGGAATAGTCAAACATTAACGTATATTTAATGATGCACAGATATCATTGAAAAACCTTTTCATTTTATGGAGTCAGATGAAACAAGTTAATATAAGATAAAATGTATTGCATTTAATGAAAAGTCCCTTTGCTATGGGAAGAGACAGAACACGCGTGAGACCTTCACCTCTAATTGAGTACCACCATTGGATCGATTTAGCAGGCCTTACATGAGGGAAAAAATGCGATTTCCCCAGCAGCTTGGGTGGAGACAAAAGGAATCAATCACAGGCTCATAGATTAAGATCACTTTGTAGATCACAGATAAACACTTTTACCCTTAAATTAGGCACTACAAAATAATCAATATAACGTTACACATTCTTCTTATAATTTTGACCCTTTGTAACATAACAGATTTTAACTTTTTAACACAATTATATGAATTGTATCAATCCCTATTAACTAATACTTACTAAAACCTTTTAGCTTATAACAGTATAATAAGTATTTCCTTTAACCTGTCACACTGGCACACATCATTGCACCTTCTAAAAATGAAGCGGACTATGTCAACAGGAGATCCATCCACAGTATTAATGTGCAGGTACACTGACAGCCTACTGTTTCTAATGGTCAAAGTTAAGACTACATCACAATACTGTAACATCTCTCATTCTTTGCACTGTCAAGATCATATGTGATGCTGCACATATAATCACAAATGTGGAGGCCAAGTGGCCCGGCTCTGTTCATGACTCAAGTATGTATCGGGAGTCAACCCTGAGCAACAGACTGGAAAGGGGTAAGTAAATGTATATCCTATACACATATTTCAATGTATGCACTACACACTTACAGGGGAATTTCTATGCAGCTCTAAAGCAATGTGAACTTTCTTACAGGAGAGATTGATGGCTTTCTGCTGGGAGATAGGGGTTACCCATGCCGACCAAATCTTATTACCCCTTACCCAGAACCTGAACCAGGCCCACAGCAGCGCTTCAATGTGGCACACTGCAGGACGGGTGGAGATGACCATAGGCCTGTTGAAAGCATGTTTCCAGTGCCTACGTCACTTCAGGGTAACCCCTGAAAGGGCCTGCGACATTATTGTGGCATGTGTTGTTCTCCATAATATTGCCATAATTAGAGGGGAGGAACACCCTGCCCTACAATTATAAGACCCTGAGGAAGACCCCATCAACCCTGCAGATTTCCAGGATGGAAGGGTAGTCCGGGATATGATATGCCGCAATGTCTTCTCAGATTAATCATGGTATCCACCACCACCACCACCACCACCACAAAAAAAAAAAAAAAAAAAGAATAAACGCAAAATCACAGCAATTTATATGGTGTTCTTTATTTCCTACAAATGCAACCACAAAATAAAAGAATTAATAAACAAAATCACAGCAATTTATATGGTGTTCTTCATTTCCTAAAAAAATATATATATATATTCGATATTTTATTTTAAAATAGTTTCAATACTTCCTAGAACCTGTGACCATACACTCACCTCTATCTTTACTTTCAGAATCTCGATTTCCAGATCTGCCTTTTGGATCTGGCGGTCCAAGTATACAAGTTCTTTGCTGTTTTTTTCTATCTTTTTAATAAGAAGAAGTCTATATAACTCCTTAACTGGCCACTGAAAATACAGTAGCTTAGAGTTACATCCTGTAGTTCTAAAATTCAGAATTAAACTGTGGCATTTACTGTAAATCACTGAACTGTAAATCTGTGCACCAGAAGTTGATGGACCTTCCTTCTGCTGTTCATCCACACTCTGGGGGGTAGAGATAAGAATTATCATTTATAGATATAAACTTAGATTCTATAGGCTACTCCACATATAAATGTGAATGTGAAGATTGTTTGATGTGTAGACATATAATATTAACATTATCTCTGTAGGCCTGACTGTAGAAGCAGAAATGGTTTCTTCATCCCCATCATCCTGTGAAGATGAGCATTTCATAGAGTACACTTTATAATACTATTTGTTATAATTTATGGTGTATTGAGTAGGCTACTTACAACTATCTGAGGTTCTGTTGGGACAGGAGGCTCCAAGAGACAGATATTACCATCCGAATCTGTTGGGACTAACGAAAAACCCAACCCAAAGTAATATAAATGGAAATATCACATTAAGGCTCAATCCCAATTCACCCCTTGGCCCTACCCCTTGTTTTCGAGTGTACCCCTTGGCCCTTAAAATAGAATTACAAGGGCCAAGGGGTTGAAATATTCCCTTCGAAATGGAACAACCCTTCATGAACCCGATACGTCATCAGTCGTCGGCGATGGAGCTGCCGTTACGGAGTTTTTACAGGATTTCTCCATGACAACGACTGACAATCAGCGCAGCTGCTCTTAACTTTGAGGAAACATGATGATTATAACATTCCTTCCTCGAAATGTGTCTTTTCTGATTCGGAAAGGTAATTTATTATACAATTTCTTAATTTAAATGACTATAGTATTATTATAAGAGTAAATAAAGTCCATGGTGGTGTCATCTGGCGCTAAATTTAAATGTTTAACCGTTTGCGAAGCCATCTCGCCGGTGATTTGCGATGCATTCTGTGAACTTTCTCGTAGCCCTCCGTTTGGATTGTGCCTCTGAAAAATCTCCGTTTCGAGGGCTATGTAGCCCTACCCCTTCGCTCTACCCCTCGATCTCAACAAGAATCGGGACTCCCTACCCCTAGACGTGAACGCACAAAACGGAGGGGTAGGGCCAAGGGGTGAATTGGGATTGAGCCTTAGTCTATTTAAAAAATAACACATACTGTAGGTAGACTTCTTACATTTTATGAAGGCACTTACATCTTCTGGAGTGACTGCTCTGATGAAGTCCCTCCAGGAATTCCCTCAGCCATTGGCCTTCCAGCATTCAGGCTCAGGGCCATCTCTTCTGCATTTGTCAGAGGTGGTGGTGCAGGTCCTCCCCCTGTTTTACAAACCTCTGCCTTCTTTCTGTTGGCTGAGTAGAAGTCAAATGAGAATGAACATTTAGACCTATGTCAAAAATGCTGCTGCACTGCTAGACACTGAATGCTATTTAGTTATTTAATATGTCAAATGTTTGTAAAGCCAGGTTCTACACCTATGATATGCTCAAGGCTTACCTGATTGAAGTATGTTTTTATATTTCATTTTCAGCTGCTGCCACATTCTTTTGATGCCTGCAGGATTGCACCTATACATGAAAATTAAATTAAGGTTTAATAAAATACTGTTCTTCCAGTTTCACCTCTGATATTATAACAGTTGGGTAAGTTACTCTAAAATAGTTCTTAATTACTAACTACAAATGACATCTTCAACAAGTCTAATTAGATTAATGTAATAATTACTATCTCTAGAAAGTATTGGTCTACTTACTAATTTGGTCTACTTACTTATTCATTACTTCCTAAATCCTAAATCAACCTCAACCACTTGAACAATAAGGAGAGACAAGAAACTGCATTTCTAATGCTTTCAAATAAACAATATACAATTGCATGAATTATTCTTGAACTGACAGAGGGAGAAGGTTACATTAAAAATATAGCCTACCTTTTAAAATTTGATATTAAATCCACTATTGTTTTATCCAGAATTGTTTTATAGTCTTTAATTTAATTACAGTATTTAGATTAGCCTACTTAGTAATTCATTACACCAAACACTGTATAAAAGTAATTAAAATGTAAACTTAGGCATTGACTCGAGCAGCTATTTTCTCCCAAGCTAACTCTCTGTCCTTCGCCGCTGCAGCCGTGTTGCTTTTTTTTTTTTTTTAAAATACGTGTTAAAATTCTCATATGCTTGCATAAGCACATCCGGTTCTGCTGGGGAGAAACATGCAGACCTCGGACTCATAATATGAACCTAACGAGCAAAGTTTCCCAGCATTTCCCAGTGATATACTGGCATAAAGTTGGCTAAGCTTGACGTTGTAAATTCGCACATTTTGGGACTGTCTCTAAAAAGTTACATACGACATTGGTATACACGTTTCGATAGCATTGGGAGGGAATGACTTACAGTCATAACACCAATTGTAAAGTGTTCATGTAGATGTCAGGCATGTTGCAAACCTTTAATATTTTTTATATTTATTCAAATAAATTTTGTTAGCTACAAACAAAGTTTGCTATTGAAGTTAGAAACGTGTCGTCTGTGACTTTAGAGACAGTCCCTAAATGTGCAAACGTCCAATGTCAAGCAGTTTATTAAACAGTTTGAATATTTTGGAAGTGAAATATGAAAGGTGAATATGGATTATTGAATTTTTATTAATGAAAATATGTTTGAAATGTTCTGAATTGAAATATTCACAGCTTAATTATTCAACCATGTTGAATTCCAGCCCATAAAAATGCAAGCCCTAAAAATAAAATGCATTAAAATGCAAGCATGGTTAATGCAATGCATATTCTTTTCAAGTAGTGCAATTCAACAGGCTTTTGTTGAATTGCACTAATTATGTACCAACCCTGAACCTACCCCTAAAACTTAACCCATGTGGTTACCTTGCACTACTCAGTACTTTTGTGAGAAGTACACTGAAGTACATTAAAAGTGTATGTACTGCAAAATAAAGTGCAACCAATTTCTGTTTATTTATAACAACTTAAATTACAATATTACTTTTAAAATATTAAAATTCTCCCCCTCATTCAATACATTTCTCCCCCTCATTCTTCACCCTTCCAGAGATTACCCAAACTCACATAAGAATCTAAATGGTCCATTAACATCAGACAGGATATTTCTGATCACCAAGTTTTGAGATCAGTTTGCATTTTCTTTACATGTTTAAAAGACACAATCACAATCAACTACACAGTAGGCCTACATGCTTATATTTTAATTGCTTATGAAGTACCCCTGAAAGAGAGTATGTTTATCAGTAGACAATCAAAATGCGATGCTTCACAATCTTAGATTTACTGAAAATGAATTGTTACAATAAATTAAAAATTAATGCATCAGCTCTCTTATTTAAACACATTTTCTCAAATCAATGTACTTCAACCTTCACGGAGTGAATTAACCTGAGTATGTGTCTTGAGGTAACTGGTGTACAGTATATATCCTACATTAAAACGTTACACTCCATGTATTCACAAGTTTGCATCTCATTTAAAACACACATAACAATAGCCTATAGCTAGCTAATCACACATTTACCTTTTAACCAAACAGAATAACTCACAACATAACAGAATAACATTTACATTTAATCATCTCACATAGGCTACTCATGTGCTGTAAGGTGCTGTGCCGATAGCTTTAATTTTTTACGTTAATAAAACACAATATTTAGCTGAATGCATTTAGAAAGCATATTATACATTTGTGTGTTATACGTACCTGAAAGGGAGTATGTTTATCAGTAAACACTCAAAATACGATGCTTCACAATTATAGAATTTACTGAGAAAGAAACAAATCGCGAGAACTCCCTGATAATGAGAAAACGCACACACGCGACCATTTAGATGCATCCATTTCAACAGCGTTAACATTTAGATTTTAACATCATATGCATTTACTAAACATATAAATTAATAGAAAACATCCAATTTTTAGAGTATTTGACAACATGTGACCATTTCATAATTATTTTAACCGATTACTCATTGTATGAACTGAAATGATCCCATGAATTAAACCTCAGGAAAACACATACAGTAGTTCTTCAGGTCTATTCACATATTATATTGCACACCAATTATAAACAAAAACAGTTGTAAGCAGAAATATTTGATGGTAAATTAAACAGTTTATTTCTGCATCGTATCTCATGTTTATTTATGTTGCTTTACTATTCTAGATATATAATATGCAAAAGCACTTGCCCTGACAGTGTTGAGGTCACCAGACAGTGCAGTTTCCAAGCCTATAAAGTCAAATGCACTTCTGTCAAGGCTATTGATGAGAAAAATCTGTTGTTCATACAGATTTGCCATCTGAAGCTCTTGTGTATATTGTGCCCGTAGCCCATCAAGTATCTCAGTCTCATCACAGTACAAATCTGTACGCGTCTGTAGATGACAGTCTGCTTTGGTTTGGACCAAGAGGTAATGCTTCCTTAGTTGTTCAACTGCTTTAGCTAGTTTTATATGCCGTGCTTTCTGACAGTCTGATAGAATGATGATATAGAAGTCATACCAATTCAGGACTTGTTTCGTACAATTCATTGAGTAATCCATATGTGCCTCTATGCCAGATACATCCCAGAACCGGACACCTGGGTATCCAGGACTCATTGCAGGGTTGCTGATGTATGCTGTTGCTGCATCACTCACCTCATTCTCAAGACCAATTAAGGCCTTTACTAGAGTGGATGCTCCAGACACCGTCTCACCCAAAACTGCAACGTCAAGCTGAAAGCGACTCAGAGCCTCTAGTACAACACTGACTTTTGCTGCTCCAAAGCCTGTGCGCTTATACATATTTTGCAATGTTGTGATGTCGTCAGCTTGAAGTTTTCCAGTCTGTTGGATGTGGTGTGTAGCATGCCTAAAGTCATAAAGAAATATCAATTAAATTAATGAGAGCGATGATGTGACATTCATTGATTGTCCTCTCTAAAATGCCAAACATTCAATTACTTCGATAAACCTGATTTATGGCGATGTTCTTGATTTCTGAATTAAAATTAAAATAAGGGTGTTAAGCTGTGTTATTCATGCCAGGCCAGTAGTTTGCAGTCACTTTGTAAATAAATATTACACGCCTATAGACTGAACACGTAATAACGCATGCGCATGACATCACCGTTTTCACAAATTTCAATTTTTTTTTTTTTTTTTTACATGAAAACGATAACGGTATCGTTTTCAAAAACTTGCATTTTGAAACACGATTTCAAAAGCTTGCATTTTCAGGCTGCCAAAAACGCTGTTGAAGGCCAAAATGCATAAAAAGTTTTCCGCTTTTAGTTGAAAATTGTGTGGCGTAAACAGACCCTCAATTGTGATATTTGATTTTGGGTATAAAGTAAAAAGTATCAGCTGATACCAATGTCCTGATATAATAATGAAGAAAAAAGGCTTAGTAACATTTAATTCTTGAAAAAAATCAAGTAAAAATGACTTGCTTTTTGATGTTTGATAACTTTTTTTCTGACAAAAAAAAAAATCATGCGGTCCAACTATGCTTAAACAGATCAGGAAATTATATCATAGAGAGGACCCCCAGGAGACCCTTATTGAGTCAACAAGTCAATAAAATATCAAAAAAAATTATATTGTCTTTCTATGACAAGGCATGGTTAGTTCATTTTGTAAAATGTCATGTGGTGCAACTCCCTAAACTTGTTTTTTATATTCTGTATCTTATATTTATGTTAAGTACAGGCATTTCCAATGCCACAAAAAATTACTTGTGTTAAATTTTGCCAATAAAACTTCTGAAAATGTAATGAGGTTTATGAGTTAATAATTAATTAATTCATGTAAAAAAATTTTTTTTAAATCTTTTAGAGAGTAATGGTTAAGATGTGTACCTTTATTAAAGGTGTAAGGAAAATATGTTATTACTTTTTACTTTACTAAAAATAACATATTTAGATAATGAAAATGGTGTACGGTATACATTTCTAAGAACATCACAATAATTATACTCTCTTCCAAACCATTTGAATTACCAAGACAAATTACTACTGTTTTGAACAAGCATTTAGTTACAGTACATACTCACCTTGCATTCATCCAACCTCCGTGAAACATCTTGTCCAGAAAACTTGAAAATACTTCTGCTCTAAGCTGAGAAACCTCATTCTTAAGAGTGTCTGTGAGCTTCTGCATCTCATAATTTTGTGTCTCATGGGCTGAAACTAAGAACACGTGGGGGTCCAATTTCTTCTCCTTCAGATACTTCTCACAGTCTTGTCTCATTTGATCCAAAGCACGTTTTTCAGAGAATGTGCTTTTCTTTCTTTGGGATAGCATATCATTATCAGCTTTTGTTCTAATAAAATAAAACGGCTTCTTTCGTTGCCCAATTTCGTCGATCAGAAGCATGTTGTTTTCTCTGACTCTCTCTGATATCACAACCATAAACATGTCATATAGATCAAAATTCATTGTCTTTACATAACTCTTGGATGTAAAGGAAGGGGTGCCCATCCCTGGAAGATCCCACAGTCTGACGTGTGGGAGATTTGGATGCTGATACATAGTTGGTTGCTTTGTGGTTTCTACAGCTCCAGTTGGAGCCGCCTCCGTGTCATCAGGATTCAGTCCGAGGAACGCATTGATAAGAGAAGACTTTCCTGCACCAGACTCTCCAGTCACAGCGATATCTATCTTAAAATGGTCAAAAACCTCCAAAAGAGAAATAAGCTGATGGGGAATTTTCTCTGGGCTTTCAGAAGCAAACACATCCTTGATTTTGTTGAAATGATCCTCTTGAATTTTTTCTGGCATGTGAAATCTATTGAAAACATGATATTCTGTCAACATTTTATGCTATAACATTTTTTTTAAAATAACATTATTCCGCCATCGCACATTTGGAGTGTTTGGCCTCCTGTAGTTGGGGCCCAATGAACTACACTGTAAAAATGAAAAGAGGACCCTTGAGGCCCTTAGGGGTTCTCTAGAAATATCTCGACAGACACTCTTTTAAAGGTGCCTCAAATAAGACTGTGAATATTTGAGGTATCAATATGAGAAACTCGAAATGGTGGCTCAAACATATTTTTTAACAGTTTACGTACTACAGGTTTTTAATCAATTTACTGTCGGGGATTTGTCGTGTCCAGTGAAGACAGTAGGCTATAACTGATTATAACTGTTTCTATCTGTCGCGTCGAAAAAGTTATTTTAAAAACGTTTAAATCACTCAAAAAAAAAAAACATCCCATTGATATTTAGCGTTGTCATAAAGAGATTGATAATGGTAACTATGCTATACCTTAAGGAAATTCAGTCGAAAGACTTTTTAACAGCGACTTTGACAAGTGGATAACGTTGTAAACATTCAATTTCAACACTTATTAATTACACTTTTTCGGTGAAAGACATTGGCTACTCATGTCATGACAGTCTTGCCAAGTAGCCATCCACTCACCCATCCATTGCGCTGTCGTTTGGCGGTTTCAGTTTCCACGAAATCCCAGTGAAATCGAAAGTAAGGTAGGCTTTTATATAGGCGATGTGCATTAAAAATGCATTAACAAAACCAACACACTGTCATATTTCTCATGCTTTCTTGACAATTTACTTTCAGAACTGCTGATCTTAATAAAAACGACGGCTGTTAGTGTTTTCACGCCGAATTAGCCTATCAAACTAAACACGGGTAGGAGCATAGAGGGTAGGAGGAGGGAAGGGAACGACGTCATGAAAGCGAAACTTAAGACACGTGTTTAAATGATCGTTTAACTAGAAATGACTTAGACCTAGACCTATTTTCTAGCTATATCAGATTTTGTATTATTAACGTTCATTGTTGTTTTGAGTCATTTGGAAAAGTAGCCTATAGCAACATAATAAAAACATAATTAGGCCTAGTGTCTAGGCCTATTTCTAAAAGATTCAAAACTGAGTTGTGTTATTAAATGCCCAGAACCCCTTATATTTTAGCCAACTGCAAGCCACCTATGTAAATATCTTACAAATAATGTTCACACTTTTTCAATTATAGTGCAGATATCAATAACCAATCATGACTACATTAATTTATTTAATAATATTGACATAATATTGTTTTATGATTTTATTTGCTCAGTTGGCAAAATGGGGGAGGCAAACAAATTAATTGTAGGCCTGTCTTGAAAGTCAGGTTTACCTGACACAATGGCACACGACACTATATAACAGCAACAAAACAAATGAAACTAATTTTAAAAGAATGAAGGAAACTAAGAATGCATTGGGTGTTTCTCAATGTCAAGGATCCTTCCTTGACATTGAGAAACACCTATTGATTCAGGTGAACCCCATTTCTGAACCAACCGAAGTAGCTACTCCAGTATTATAACACAAATGAAGTTCTGTCTCAATCCAGCGGAGGGCAGCAAAGAACATTTATAGATCATTAAATGGTTTTCACCAAAATTCCTTTATAAACTTTCTGAAGCGTCAAAGCGATAGTTGTAGCTGTCAATGGGGGGACAGAAATCTCTCAGATTTCATCAAAAAGATCTTCATTTGTGTTCCGAAGATGAACGAAAGTTTGGAACGACATGAGGTTGTAGCCTAATGATAGAATTTTCTTTTTTGCATGAACTACCCAGCCTTGGGAAAAAAAAACACAATTTTTATTGGAATGTAAATTCCAGCTTGGCAGGTGGTTTAATTGAGACAGATTTGTCGGCAAAAGAAGATATAAAAGAAAAAAAGTCTGATGTTTGTTTTATCTTAAATTCTTTATTCAATGCGATCTATTAAAACAGTGCCTTTTCGCTAAATATTTAGTTGGCATGAGGTAGGATTTAAAATGTCTTAAAATCTGTGAGCATTAAGATGTGTTTTCTGCTTTGTCAATGCAAAGATCAATCAAGCTAACATTCTTAATCTGGTAAATATTAAGTCATTTGAATTATTTTGGTTGTCCAGTGTTGATGATATCGCACGATTCCTTTGCCTTGCTAAAATATTTTACAGTCTGAAGTAGATTAAACTTTGCTGTCAGGATGAAGTGTTTTCTTGGGTCTCCCCATGACAGTGTTTTCCTGAGAGAGATGCTGAATCCACCACACCTCTCTCACTCTCTTCTTCTTCCCTGTCCCTTCTTTTCTCTCTCTTCCTTTTAACAGTTTCTGAAGGCCCTTCCCAGGGCACCCCACCTAAGAGAGATAGGGTAATTATTTTTCATCAGAAATGTAACTACAAGCCCTGCCACCAGGTGTCAGTACAACATCATCAAATGTGGTTGTCATGTTCAAGAAAACATGTCATAAGCATTCTCAGGCTTAAATTTTCACAGTTATGATAAGCATACAGAGGCGAATCAAAGTTAGTTATGGTACCCACCGTGTCTACCACATGGCAAAGAGGAGGGACGGAAGTCTTCCATAAGTTCCTCGCTTCTGAATCCGGTTGGAATGGGGAATAGAAAGGAGCAGTAAAATTATAACAGAAACAGAACTTAGCCATTATTTTCCATTATTATTATTTTATTATAATAAAATAATAGGGGGGGGGGGGGCTTATTAATGCTTATTCAGATATTTTCTTACCTATCTGAGCAAGTTTGTCTTAGCATGTTTTCTGACCAGGAACTGTGTTTGACTTTCTGGGGAGAAAACATAATAACTGATTTTCATGATAACAGTAAGTTTGAATTCACTTACTAACTATCGAGGACCATGCACTTAACAAAAGTAACATATAATATTCATTTCGTAATTAGGATATCACAAAGTGGTTTAAAAACAACACGTTGACAGACAGACAGACAACCCACCAAACTAGACTGGCTGACCCGTGTGCCTGTGCCAAAGGATCTGGAGGGTGGTTTGGGAGAGGGACACGGGGAAAGTGAATTTCTTTTGGGAGGAAGGGGAGGAGGTAACTGACTGGCACGGGGAACTTGATACTCCTCCTGTGATATCTGTAATAGTAAGAGAGAGGAATGAGATTGTCACGTGGCAGGTTGGAACATAGAAGGAAACAGGATCCAAATGCAGCAGTAGTACTTTTATTAAATAAACTAAAGACTAGGCAGACTCAAAACCTCAGACATAGAGAACGACACAACCAACATCTAACAACATCATGAACCCACAAACACTGTAACAAGACACAGGGTTTGAATACAGAGACAAACAAGCTAAACAAGATAACAAGAGGGCTTGGTTAATCAGAAACACCTGGGGATCCTAATAAACTAGAAAAACTACAAAGGACTACAAACCATGACACAGAACAGGAAATAACTAAAGTTCACACAAGACAAGGGAAACACAGACAGGAATCATTACAGAGATTAACCAACCATTAAAGTCGAAGTAAATTAAAGAAGTAAAGTATATAAACCTACACTTACATTTATTGTCTAAGCAGGCATTTTCTTAGCAAAGCAACTTGATACATATATGATACAATACATTTTGGAATTACTGACAAATATCAGAACAGAAACTTGAGAATGCTTGATAAGAGGGTCTAAGGTTGTAACTAGTAGAATTCCAGCAATTAGGGATAAGTCAATATTTTCATATCATGGCCACTAACCAATAAATGCCCGATATTCAAATTCTATTTTATTTGTCTAAATGAATTAATCAAAATAAAATGTTAAAATAAAATAAAATGTGTACACTCACCGGCCACTTAATTAAGTACACCTGTTCAGCTTTTCGTTAACGCACATCAGCCAATCACATGGCATCAACTCATTGCATTTAGGCATGTAGACATGGGGTGCGTCTCAATCAGCTCCCTAGTTCAGGATCAGGGCACTGATCAGGGAGTTTGCCATTATAAGGGCTGTCTCAATGGGAAAAAAATCCAGTGCAGTGGAATGTTCGCTCCCTAAAAAAATCCCACAATGCACGGCAAAACCTGGGAGCATCGATGCCAACTCAATACATATAATGACACGTGATAGAAGATTTGAAAACTGTTTTTTTTATATGTCAGCATAAACACACATCGCTAGACAGATAGGAAATTGAAATAATCACTGTCCCAATGTGTAGTGAGCCAGGCTCCTTACCAGTGCCCGGATTCATACACGATATACTGATTTACGAGCTCGGGAGCTAAGAAGCCTATTTGAGATGCACTTATGGTCAAGACAATCTGAGTCAAGTTCAAACTGAGCATCAGAATGGGGAAGAAAGGTGATTTAAGTCACTTTGAACATGACAAGGTTGTTGGTGCCAGACGGGCTGGTCTGATTATTTCAGAAACTGCTGATCTACTGGGATTTTCACGCATAACCATCTCTAGGGTTTACAGAGAATGGTCCAAAAAAAAGAAAATATCCAGTGAGTGGCAGTTCTGTGGGCAAAAATGCTTTGTTGATGCCAGAGGTCAGAGGAGAATGGCCAGGTTGGTTCAAGCTGATAGAAAGGCAAAAGAAACTCAAATAACCACGCATTAACCGAGGTCTGCAAAAGAGCATCTCTGAAAGCACAACACATCGAGCCTTGAAGCATGTGGGCTACAGCAGCAGAAGACACACCAGTGCCATTCCAGTCAGCTAAGAACAGGAAACCGAGGCTAAGTAGCACAGGCCCACCAAAATTGGGCAATAGAAGATTGGAAAAAAGTTGCATGGTCTGATGAGTCTTGATTTCTGCAGTGGCAGACAGATGGGTCAGAATTTGGCATAGACAACATGGATCTATCCTGCCTTGTATCATCGGTTTAGGCTGCTGGTGGTGGTGTAATGGTGTGGGAGTATTTTCTTGACACACTTTGGGCCCCTTTTGGGCAATTGAGCATTGATTAAACGCCACGGCCTATAGTATTGTTTCTGACCATGTGCATCCCTTTATGACCACAGTGTACCCATCTTTTGATGGCTACTTCCAGCATGTCTACTTCCAGCATGTCACAAAGCTCAAATCATCTCAAACTGGTTTCTTGAACATGACAGTGAGTTCATTATACTCGAATGCCCTCCACAGCCACCAGATCTCAATCCAATAGAGCACATCTGGATGGTGGAATGGGAGATTCGTATCATGGATTTACAGCTGACAAATCTGCAGCACCTGCGTGATGCTATCATGTCAATATGGACCAAAATCTCTGAGGAATGTTTCCAAGAACTTTGTTGAATCTATGCCATGAAGAATTAAGGCAGTTCTGAAGGAAAATGGGGGTCAACCCGGTACTAGCAAGGTGTACCAATAATAAAGTGGCCGGTCAGTGTAACTTTAGGCATCAAAAAATTATAAAGTATGACGACGAATATTCATTTTGATAGTGTACTGTGCATTTCTAATTTAATCAGTCATTACACTGCTCTATATTTATATAATTAGAGTACCTGTTTGTACTGGTGTGAAAGCAGTTGATAACAAAAATGAAAACAATGCACAATGAATATTTAAGAACACACAAGTAAACATATACGGGTAAAATCTGTTGAAATATTCAATGATCTTTAGATTATTCAGTAAGGATGTGGGTTTCAGATTGGCAACCAAAAGTTTTCTGATGCCACAATTATGCACTCTCACCTTTTTCATACAAGCCAGTTTTTTCATTACCAGTTCCACATCCTCATGATCCTCCTCTTCATCTTCATCTTCATCATCTTCCTCATTCTCCTCTGGCCTGCTGTCTCTCACTGGCAGGTAGGGCTCAATGAGGATGGACTCCGTGCCTCTGATATCACAGCGGCAGTAGGGGCACGTGTGTCCATCTGACTTCTGCATATTAGAGGGAGTGACACTACTTTCAAAACTCAATTTCACCTACTTATCTAATGCACAAGACACTAAAACAATGGACTCAGGTTCTTAGTTCCCAAAAACATCATACCACAAGAAAGCTTATATCTTACGAGAATGAGTTGCACTACTCTTTGAATTTGGTACATTAATTCTGAGCTGCAGAAATGCATCACATCCTCTCATTCTCTAAGGTAAATGTTATCTCACCATGCAATGATGTGTGACTGTGAACTTGAGAGAAGTGGAAAATCAGTCACACACGCACACATGCTTGATCAAACACAGGCAGGAAGCTTGAGCCAAAAAGTCATGCTGCATGACGCTGTGGCAAACACTATAATTCGTGCAGTACTGCTTTCTGAATGAATTTACTTTTTGCAAGTATTTCATTATCAGTTTATGTTAATGATCTATTGATATCAAAATAATTATACTCCAAGGACTTCTATTTTTAATGTTTATATATTTACACCAACAAGACGAACCACAACCATGTTATCATGTATAGCTGTTTTGATTGTGGGTTTTTGGGTGTCAGCTCACCATAATTGCTCATGAGTGTAAATCCAAGTGAATGGGAGATTTAAAGATTTGAGCACAATAAGAATATAATTTACCTGCCAGCCAGTTAAGCAGGGTTGACACAGCAGATGCCCGCATGGCTGAATGCGAGTGTCCTTGTCTCGTTCTGTGCAGATTTTGCAGAGCTGAAATGTGCTGCCAATCTCACAGTATAATTCATACTGCTCCTGAAGAGAGAAAGTGAACAAATGAAGGAGAAGGGGAAAAAAGTCCATCTTGCATTAGAGACAAAATGGACTTGCATTCAAGAGATAAAAGAAACGAGCAAATCAGAAATAAATTTGAAACTCTCATTTTTTAACTCTCAGTTACCTCTGTGACTTTGACTCGACCCTTGTGAGCCGGACTGCACAGGCTGGTGAGGTCAGGGTTCACGTCGCGCCCATCAGGGTATAAGTAGCTGCAGATGGAAGTATTTCAGGTTATATTAGCATTATGGTGACAGCTTTAATTTCAGTGTGTAATTTTTTTCCTAAAATAATACACACCAGCCCTCCCTGAAACCTTGTATGAGTGCTTGGTAGAGAGGTGTATTCTGGGGAATGGTTTGCACAATACTGCCATCACTGGTCACATGACCAATCGCCCACTGACCCATTTGTGTGCAACTGAGACGAAAGATGTAGCTGTGGATGCACAGAGAGAGCCAGTAAGAGATTAGATGTAAACCACAGTAAGTCTAACGTTCAACCTAAGCATCCTATAATAAATACTTCATTATTTTTAACCCTGATATTGTCTGCCGCATGTCTCACCTGCCAGGACGATGTCTGTAGTGCTCCAGTCGGACCCTGACCTGGTCGTAGGTGAGAAACGCCATGTATCCAGGATGAGTTACTGCTAAATGATTCCAGTTTCTTAACAGAGTTGACCAGGGCTAAAGGGAGAATACAAGATTAAATAGCTTTTTGTTTTGAAGTGATCACAATACAAAGGACCAAAATACAAACAAACGTTTTATTATAAATATATTTTTATAAACTCAATGGGGTTTTCCCATTTTGGATTAAACATAAAATATATATCAAAATTAAAAAGATAAAATTGGAGCTTCACAAATCAATTTGTGTAATAAAATGGTGTAGAAAGGGTCCAATAATGTTATTTTAAGGAATTTGTAAATAATTTAAACGTGTAACAAATATATAAATATTGTTTTTGGTCATTAAAATTAGGTAATATTTTTATTTTTACTATAATTAAAACTAATATCAATATAATATTTTATGTAAATGACAAGACTTTTGAATAATTTTAATTGTTAGATAAACTCAAGGCGATCAAAATCACAGCCAAATGGCCAAACAGGCCATTTGATGTGGTTAAAATGATCTACTTTTCATGCCAGATTTATTTTTTATGATTTAGTTTATCAAACATATCTAATAAGTCCATAATAACAAACTATTCATGGAATGTGCCTGTTATTTTTAAGATGCTCAGGATACCTGAAAAAGCCTGGTGAAAATATCAAACTCAAAGATGGATATGTGATCGTTACAAGTGAGATCAACTGTGGACTTCAAAGCCATGGACTCCATTCCCTCTTCGAAGTAATGAACCCTCCTTAGCTGCTGTTTAAAAATGTTCCACTGCACTATACATCTGAGAGAGAGAGAGAGAGAGAGAGAGAGAGAGAGAGAGAGAGGGGGGGGGGGGGGGGGGGGGGGGATGATTGTCCTAAAATGGATGCATATGGTTTAAAAGTCTTTAATACACATTCAATCAATTATTTTTGTCATACTTGTGTCCAAAAGCCTTCTTCCAGAAATCTTTGGCCTCTGTTTTTGTAACCCTATAAGTATCACCCTGAAATCGTCCCCCAGGAAACATATTTCGTAGTTCATTCAACATGTGGCTGAACAGAAGTGACAACTTAGTAAGATTTCTCCTGAAAGATAAAGCAAATTAAAACAATATTAGGTAAACCTTTATAATAACTTTCATTAATAAATGTTGATTGATTAACAGATCATTATTTATTGTAAATGCTTACAAATGTCAATAAACTTTCAATTAATTAGATCATGCACTTCTTGAAAATCTATAAGTGTCATTAAACTTCATAGCCTACCTAGTGTGCTTTTTTTCACATTCGCAAATGTACAAATGCAAAAAGGCTTTTGGTATTTTCAACAGTAAATTTAACAATATAAGAATGACTGGTCCCAGTTTATATTAGGTGTCTTTAACTACTATGTACTTACGTCAAAAAAAGGTTGTCAGGTACAATGTACTGTACTTTGTGTTCATGATCAAAGTGCAAAACACTTTAGTTGCTATTGAGGTGGTGGGATAGGTATAAGGTTAGGGTCAGGTTTGGTGGTACTGGTAGGTTAAAGTCTTTGTTAAGGGGTCAGCATTACTAAAGGATTACTAAAAAGGAACACGGTTTATATTACTGTTACAAGGTGGTTGCAGAAGAGATGAAACAGGATCTAAATGCAGCAGCTTTATTCAAAAACAAACTCAAAACTTCACAAAATAGAATCTCGGAAACAGGAACAGAACAACCAACTAAATGCAACGTAAAACTGACAAAGAACTGAAAGAAGCACAAGAAAGCAAACAGAGGAACTAATGAGACTAATTAATGAGACACACCTGAACTGAAACTCAAATAAAATCAGTAACCATGGAAACACAGAGGCGGAGAAAGACAGAACTGACAATGTGACAATTACATTGTTTTGATAAATGTTTTAATACATTTTTCTTGAGAAAAAAAACATTTGACATTTCTCCTGTTGATGAATGATTCAAGGAATATCCTGTTTAAGGACTAAGTGTTGAGGAAATAAAAACATGTTTTGCACCCAAATTACAATTATGTGGTGTTATGTCATTAGCAAGCATTTAGCTAAGCTTAACACTAGAACGGCCATGATGGTTATTTTGACCGTTTTGAATTTTTTTATCTGCAATAACTGTTGAAAAAATAAATAAAACCCTGCTGGAACCTGACTTTTCCTATAAGTGTCTGTGTTCTCATTTAAAATGTTTTTCAAATAAATTACACCTAAGGCAAAAAAACCAAATGAACATATTTACCTATTTCGGCCATAGACGGTCATATTGACCTCATGGAATTTCACGGTATTCTTTTGTTACATTTCCCGCGGTTGACCTTTGCCTCTCTCACTGTCAACAGAATATCTAAATAAGATACTTTTAGACCCGTTGTTATTATCTTGTTCTGAGTTATGTTGCATGGATATGGTTGGTTGAAATATAGCCTATCTGTTGTGAATATGCGATAATTACGGTAGGCTAATGATATTATTATTTATAAATTAAACTTGTTTAAATGTACAATTTGGTGTTGTTTTGTTTTTAAAAGATATCCTAATACAATAAATGTATTAATCTCTCAATTGGGTATTTATCATTAAAGATACAGAGTTTGGAATCTAGCGGTCAAAATGACCACTTCTAGTTGTTATGGAATTCTGGCACTTTTAGTGTTAAAGCGTTTACATAAACGTTGTTACAGTAGCTAAAAATCCAATGCCCATCTAGGTACTAAATGCATTATACAAACATTTATATAAACATTTAGAAACATTTAGAATTATAGTTTCACCTTTAGATCGGGTACTGCAAAAACATGAACAAATAATTAATAAATTATTTGTTAAATAAAAATACACACCACAACAAAAGACCCAATGTATGACCTTTAGATACTATAGTTATAAGTTAATGAATATTATGTTAACATGGATAGTGTGTGAAGTGCTTAAAATGACTAATTAAATGAATTTGTTTATTAATTTAAAAAAATCACAACATTTGTAAATGTAAAAATGTGCATTAGGTAATATAGCCTATGAATAGAAGTTTAATGAGATTAGATAGCATTTTATTTACATTAAATAACGATATGTTAATCATGTAATCTTTAATAAGTTTATTTAAACATTAACAAGCATGTAATCGCATGTGAATATATATTAACTAATGATCTGTTAAGCATTATATAATGTTTGTTAATGATTTATTAATGAAAGTTAATATAAAGAGTTACCAATAAATAAATATGAACACAAATATTTAGTGTTTTGCACATGGTAAAACACATTTTTCTGTATATAAGGTTGACAGAAATACTAATTGCACAGGAGAGCTGTGGTGCTTATTTGCAAATTTTTGCAGATATGAAGATTGTTGGTTGATATGTCATATAATCATGTCAACAAGTTTATACACAACATAATCATGCACAAACACCAAAAAACAAAAAAAACAAAAAACTGTCATCAGCACAATACACTCTAAGAACTATAAACGGGAAGTAGTACTTTGATACATCCTGTCCTGAGTGTGTGTGGTGAGACTGGTGACAGAATTTTCCATTACTAATTGATCAAAGAGGTTGTCATGGTAACATCAGCATCCTCTACACAGCACAGAACAGATCGGCACCCTTCATTCTGTTATACTTTTTTGTTCAAAACATCTATTTAAAAATGCTGTATAATGTTTGAAGAACGTCTATTATAGTTTATAAGACTAATTTATTATATTTATTATGTTTTTTATACTTTTCATTGTAGTATAATAATGATTAGACAGAATCTTTAAATAATAAATCTTCTTGTAATTGACATTCATTGAGGCTATTTCTGTTTGACTGTGGATAATGTGGCTTTGTGTGTTGAAATGAATATGGATAAACGCTCTGGCCTGGGTCTTAAACTGACCAACCATGGCTTGTATGCAACAGATTTTTCCACTCAGACAATATGACAGCTTACTATACTTTTATCTCTAGCTTAGCCACAAAGCACCCAGTGCACCGCTTCTTAGGCTTGAACTTTCCTTCAGTCATGTTCTTAAAGTTTCCACCACACATACTGTCAGTGTCCTGTCCACTAACCATGTTGGCATGGTTTCAGCATTATCAAGCAGTCACAAACTAGGTGAAATTAGCTAAATTTACCCACATGTACTGTAATAGGTTTGCGTGGTGATTCCGTTCCCTTTAATAGAATGAGTCAAATGAATTAGCATGCTTCACTGAAACATTTAAACTTTGAGAAATGGGGTGTGAACTACTGTATCTATTTATGAAACATGTTAAACAGTTCTGTCATAATCAATGTGTGTGTGTGTGTGTGTGTGTGATAACTTATGGTTAGGGTAAGGTTTGGATATACGTTGAAGCAGGAACGCGTCTAACTCGGCAAAAGCAGGATGAGTGTGTGTGCATTATGCATCCTTTAAATACACACACACACACACACACACTCATCCTGCTTTTGCCGAGTTAGACGCGTTCCTGCTTCAACGTATTTCCAAACCTTACCCTAACCATAAGTTATCCCTAAAATCAGAGGGAAATGATAGGTGAATAACACTGAAATAGAAGCACCTAACCCTGGTTGTAAGGCTAAACTTGACATAAACTGTAAACTTGTTCAAATCTGATTAGTTGATAGAATTGTTGAACATGTTGCACTTGGTGAAATCAGGTTCTGCTGCATGGCACAGTGGTACAGTTTCCTTTTAGATTGTGTTTTTCTACGTTAAATTTCTAGTTGTGACATGCTGTGTGAAACATTTATTAATTTGTAGGTCAAGCAAGAGGTGTTCTGTTGCACTGGAAACCCAAATAAATTGGCAAAACTCAAAAACAATTGTGGTAATCAGTTACATAAAAATGTTTAAGTTAAGATATTTAAGTAGGCCCTAAGCAGAACTGGCAGATTTTTATTTTGGACTCATACATTTTAACTGCTATTAACTTGAAATATTTGTGTAAGCTAATTCATAACTTAAAATATCTTGTAATCTCAACTTAAATATTTTAAGTAATGGAAACTTTTACTATAGCTGATTCAGAAAATGCTAACCTGTTTTTTGGCAACACATTGCTATGATAGCATTAGCATAGCGGCATAGCATAGCCATTTCTGAATGAGTACGGCAATATATAACATTGTTCTCAAACCAAGCTCTCACTCGTCACCATGTAATAATGCCCCCCCCCCCCCAAAAAACCCCACATAACAGGACGTTTTCTAAATGAGCATAGCAAAACATTAAACACTACTAATTCTCCCACTTAACATTAATCTTGCACACACCAAAAAAATATATTTTAGCATTTACACTCGTTTTCGAGTGTCATGGTCAAACTGGGAAATAGAAATCCATGCCCAGTTTCAGTTAAATTTAAAATGAAAAGAAACAAGTTCATGAAACTCAAAACAATTAAACAATTCGGAGTACTTAAAGGTACAATCAGTAAAAATTTTGAGTATCTATTAACAGAAATGCAAAATGACATCCATAACTATGTTTTCAGTGGTGTATAAAAAACTTACATAATAAACCGTAATGTTTTTATTACCTTAGAATGAGACATATCTACATAACCGCGGGAATCCCCTTCTATGAAGGTCGACATATTGTGACGTCATGTTTCTACCGTAGCCGAACGCGCACAAACAGCGCTACAGAGCGCGTTTCGTCACTACCTTGATAGAGAAGCCGCAGAAACCTAGAAGCTAGCCATAAACACCGTGAGTAGTGACTTGTAAGTGGTGTAAAATATGTAGTTGGATTGTTTCATGTAACTTAGTTCTCCCTCGCTGTGTTATGGCTGTGCTATGTGGGGATACATGTGCTGGTTACGTTCGTGAGACAGCTGATTAGTACTCTTGTCATTGACCAAAAAACAGTAACGTTACAGGAATCACCAACCCGTCGATCTTGGAAGCATTTTAAGTCGATCGCGAAGAGTTTTCAAAATCAGAGAAAAAAAGCCTATTGTGTGTAGTAAATGGTTTCTAGGGGATGCGGAGGCGCGCGCGCTGTTACAATCATGTCATTTTTGCCGCGCGCACCTTTGCGCTCATGCGGACGCGTCGAGTATAAACAAGGCTTTACGCTTTAACCAGCGCAGCCACAGTAACAGCTCATATTAGCCAGCTAAACTTTTACTAGCAGCCACCCTGTTAGAAAAATATAGTTTCCTAGTTTAATGTGGTTCTTCTCCCTCGCTGTATGGGTTTAGACAATCAGCTGATTACTATTATTATATTATAGACCCTTGATCCTCACCTGATAGGCTTTGAAAACGTTATCCATGATGTGGTTTATAATGGACTGTGGTACAGAAACAGTGACAATGTTACACACTCTTGGCTTACTCTGGCTATTCTCTGCTGTCTCAGACGACGATGTCCCGTTTTAGCCACCGTAGCTTCTTCGAAAGTGATGAGTAAGCAGTGGGCTGAGCCCTTAGTGCAAACTCGCAGCCGAACCGCTAGATGCCGCTAAAAATCACACACTGCACCTTTAATGTGTCAGTTTTGTGAAGTCAAAAGAATTTTCTAAATACTCATAAAAGTTCATTTGATGGAACAATTTTTTTATTATTGAAGTTTACCTTACTCAAACCAATTAATTATTTCAAGCATGCGGGTTTACGGTTATAGGTCTCGTTATTTCACTTCACACAGAAGAGAAAAAGAAAACTATTTGCAGACCTTGCAAACAAGTCATTTAGTTACTGTTACTTTAAGATAAATTAAGAGTAGACTGAATATCTATTGGGTCTATTTTAAGTTATTTAAACTCAATATATTATTAGAAGATTATATTTCACTCTCTCTTTTTGCCATGCGTAAATTAAAAAAGAAGGAAGAAAAAAGTCAGAAGTAAACAGAATGGCCACTGTAGTGCCGAAACAACATTAAACTGCTGGCTTCTATTGCTATAGAGGGGAGTTTCCTCAATTTACATGATAATGCTGCACTACACACACTGGTCATTAGTAGTCACAGCAGACCAGTAACTTGGTCAAGACTAAATAGGGACTGCAATCTTTGGTTGCTTAAGATGAAAATAAGCCATTTTGTTGCAGTCAGGTTGTTGGTGAAGTATACTAGGAAATTAGTTTCAACCCTGCTAAACTGAAGCACATGACCCTCTCTTTATACGTGAATGGACATGTACGCATTCATATTTACATTCTTTTGCGGACATTTTTGCCAAGCACTGTAGGCTACTTCTGTAGTATGCTGACATTTCACATTAATAATGTGTTCATTTTATTTGATGACTGATTTAAACACACACTGATTCGTTTGAATGAGTTTTATATACTTTTTGTGTTTCTGCCTCTTCTTCACAGTGTTTATTGAAATGAGATGTTGAGAGGGTTAATCAGAGAAGAATTTCCTGAATTTTATGCTTTATTTGTTTATTGCAAACTATATAAAACTAACAAAAACAAACAGGAATAATCTGCTTTAGGCTACTATAGCCTACTTTCTGTCTGTTTTTAAAAACAAAAATACTTTTAAAGGGGTCCTTTTATGCCTTTTTATTAAGTCTTGATTTTGTTTTTGGGGTGTACTAGAATATGTTATCATACTTAAAAAAAACGCATTATTTTCCACATATTCTCTACATTATTACAGCACCTCTCTCCCCAGTCTAGCTCGAACATGCTGATTTTGATTAAGCCCCTCCTTACGAAATGTGCTGTGATTGGTTAGCTGGCCCAGGGCATGCTCGGGAAATGTCACGCCCCTTCATAACGGCAAGCTCTACTCAGATGTAAATATTAACGTTGGCTTCGTCAATTTCAAACCAATTCAAGCGTTATTCAGACCCTGAAAATGTTAACGAACAAGAGGATCGTCCAGAACGCATTTCATGCACAGACTTTGCCTGAGTGGTATGTTTTTTGTAATTTTATTATACATTATAGATACGATGTTATCCACCATTTAATCGTGATATTTGTCGGACAACTAAAGTAATAGAAACAGTAATCGATCACAAAACCATGGTTCATTTTCCTAAGGAGAGCTGAACCGTCTTACAAAAGCGTTAGCTTACAAACGCTACAGAAAACCAGCTGTTCTCCGTAAAATGTGCAGCGCACAGGTAAATGTTTGGGTTTTATTCAGGAACAGTGTTTAAAATAAAATTTAACTAACGTTACTCTTAAGTTCATCAGCCTCAGGAAGGTCAAACAAATGAGTTTTGGACATGTTGTGCAAAAAACAGTGTCTCTTGACATTGCGACAACATCGTCTTTTCTAATGCCTTCTCTAATGCCGCTCAACCAGGCCTCTTCCACTTCTGGGGTATTTACTGTGGGCGGGGTTATTTAAATGAGTAACATTGTGACTTCACGAAGCCCAGAACAATCGCATTGTAGTCCAAATTTAGTTTGTTGTAGTTCTTGAAAAGGGAATCTCCCTTTGGAGTGGACTTTGAGCTTTGTAACATTGTAATGTTGCTGTTTGAGCATACAAAAGATCTGCAGACTAAAGTTGAAAAAGTAGACAAACATAATAGGACCCCTTTAACATCATTCTGCCGACTTTGATGGTCTTTGAGATGTTTGAATGTGGACAACTGAACAACACACATATTGTGACCAGTGAGCAAAGACTAAAAACTGACCTCCACATTGCTTGGCTTTGTCTTACCTGTAGCTTGATGTTTCTTCAAACATCTTCTCCTTGCCATCTTTAAACAGCAGCACAGCTCTATCTGTCTTGTCCAGCATGTGGCGAATATGGATCCTCAGATATTCACCCTCGTCCCCTCGGGGCACGGCCATCATTGACCCCCTGTAAGGAGCCCATACTTCTGTCAGGAGGGTGGCGGTCTCCGACACCAGCTCGGGGAGGAATGGCGGACTGTTTTTTAGACCCAGCCTGGGGTCAGTGCTCAGTTTATGCAGTTTCTCCAGTCTCTTGAAAACTTTATCAAGAAGTTTGCGGTCTGCACTGGTGGGGGACTGAGACATGGATTGAGGAGCGTCAAGAATTTGACTTCGGCCTGCAGGTCCTGAACGCCTAGCTGTTGCCATCATAGATGAGATGTATCCAATGAGCCACACGTGGAGTGTTAGTCAGCCTATGTTAATGTTCAGACATGTGTCTGAATCAACAGTTGTCTGAGATAGTGTTGAGTCCACTCACTTCCTTTACACAATTAAAGTGTATTTGATTCAGTTGTCCTTTTGTATGCATGATACAACAATTGATGATTAGTTGAGTCTATGGAGAGCATCATTTTTAGCAGAGCTAGCATGAAAAGATGAAAACCTCTGAGGCTATGACTTATCGAACGGTTACACCATCATTCTCAGAAAAGATATCTATTTTTAGGTAAAGAGAATTATCTGAAAACCATTTCCCCGGTAACCCTTTGTCCTGTTATCCCTGATTATGATAAAATGATGAAACGGCAGTTTAAAAGCGGCTGTAATTGTGATGATTTCTAAATCAACTATCATCAGTTTAAAAATCTTGAATTGTCCATATCAAGGTCCACAGGTCCGGTCAAGTGCGAAGAAGTGATGAGAGATGTTTATCACCATTGCCACTGTGAGGGCAGATCCCTTTCATAAGATACATTTTTCACGAGCAGAACAAGAAGAGCTCACTTATTCAAACAACACCTTACAAAAAGTATACAGGTTGGTGCCTATACGTCTTTAAAAAATGTGCTTTTGCTCCATAGAAAAAAACGCTCCAAAGTTCATGTGTCCTTTTGCCAGGTCTCCGTAACAAAGATGTTGCAAAGAAGCTAAACTAAACGAAAACATGAATTCTTCAGATAGTCATAGTCATTTTTTGCTCTCAGATCTACCGGCCTCCTGCACCGTCACTCCACCCATACTGCCAGTCGTTATCTCTCTCATCCATACGGTGTCTCTCACTCTGTCTGAATGTATCTCTGTGTCCAAAATTTTGAAGAGGCACTTACACTCACGTTGGTATAGGACAAGGAACTCAACTGCAGACATTCACCTCTTTCTTTCTCCCTCCCTCTCTCTCTCTCTCTCTCTCTCTCTCTCTGTGATCAGTTTCCGGGTAGCTAAGAGGCAGACAAACAGGTTTGTTTTCTTTTGTGTCTGTGAGTGAGCTGTGCAGCATGGGCTGTGTGCAGTTGGGACGCTGTTTGAATTGTGACGTATTGGACAGACCATGTGTGTACAACTTCCTGAACACAAAACAAAAGACTATAGAAAGAGGGAGATATAGAGTTTCTGTGCTGTTGTAGGGCTGGCCTTAAATTTTCATTACATAAATTAATTAACATTAAAATTAATAGCCTACCATATTGATATGACTCTTCATGCTGTGCTGTTAAATATATTTTTAATATAGCCAATGCCTTTAGAATAACAAAATAAAACTACTTAAAGTAATAAAAAAAAAACAACAACACAAAAATAAAAATAAAAACACTAATCAAAGACTAAAACACATCCACACAGATAAAAAAACGATTTAAAGACTTTGATATTAATCTCATAGCTAGCTAGTATTAGCACACATTTTCTCGAGATTTAACTTGATTTAAACATTTGGCTCTTTGTGGCCCTCTAATGGACAAAAAAATTATAACAAGCTTCTATGACAATGCCAAGTGTAACTTTTACCTTTGTAGTTTTTATTAATTTATTTTTATTTTTATATTCGGGTAACCCTTTCTTATTTCGTCAGGATTTCCCTGGATAATCCATGGCCTATTAAATAGCTAATCAATAATCCATGGCCTATTAAATAGCTAATCATTACTCCGAATTTAAATGTCTTTTTAATTTTTTTATAATGTATTCGGCCAACCAATTCTTTTTCATAAGGATTTTTTTGTGATTTTTACGTTGCATAATCCATATAGCTCCGAAGCAAATTCTTTAAATGAAACGATATGTGTAGCCGCTTATTTGTGTTGCAAAGAGACACCAGCAGAGGGCACTGCTTCACATCATTTCATCATCAACCAGAGGACTTGAATGACAAGAGTCCGACAGCTTTTGAAAAATGTGCAAGATGCTTTTAGTTTTCTGAATGAACTCTTAGGTTGCTTTGACGATTTTGGGCCCTCTATGATACATAATTAATACTTGCAAATAGCCTACAAATTGATTTACTTTATACTACATAATCCTGAATATGTGCTTAAAGGGATAGTTCACTCAAAAATGAACATTCTGCCATCATTTACTCCCCCTCAAGTTGTTACAAACCTGGATAAATTTCTTTTTTCTGCTGAACACAAAGAAATATATTTTGAAGGATGTTGGTAACCAAACTGACCTCGGGCCCCATTGACTACCAGGGGGAAACAATAGCCTACTAGTCAATGGGGCCCGAGATATGCTTGGTTACAAGCATTCTCCAAAATATCTTCCTTTGTGTTCAGCAAAATAAAGACATTTACACAGGTTTGGAACAACTTTAGGGGGAGTAAATGACAACAGAATTTTCATTTTTGGGTGAACTATATCCCTTTAAATGCAAATATAATTTTTTTTCCCCTTCTCAAGACTAATATGGGTGTAATGTATGCTATGGCGCATGTCCTGGAAAATACTATAATGTTAGTAAACCCATCTTAAAAAATGTCTATAGTAGGCCTACTGTCTATGAGATCTGATTATTTAAGGTTATTTTCTTACCTTAGCCTCACAAACACTGTAGTCATTTCAAGCACACTCCTTTTGGGGCCTGTCCATGCCTATATGTTAGCACTTATCACTTTTCCTGCAAATGTGTACCATGCAGCCAATTCTAAGAAAACACAACCTGAGAACAGGATGTTCAATACATATTGTCCTAAACGAAATTTGAACAAGTTTGAACACCAGTATTGCTTATTGTCTTTTTCTCTCTCTCTCTAAAGCACTTTGTAGTCCTCATGTCCCTCTGTGATTGAAAAGAAAAACCCTAACAGTACCATATCATTAAATTGAATTGTGTGTTCAAATGAAAAGGTTAATTTGCTGTAGATCTTCAGTTTGCCCATGGGAACTAAACTGGCTGCGATTCAGCATTTGGGCGGTATTGTCACTAACTGACAAGTTCAGACCCACCGTGGACTCTTCTTGGTGTTTTGGGGACTTTAAACACCTATATTTTTTTCCGTTTGCAGTTCCATACCCGCTCAACCCCACAGTGAAGGAAAGTCCCAAACTGGCCCAGGTAACTCCAAACCCCTGGTGTGAGGAGGAACTAAGGGGTGTATAGGTGGAAAGAGATGGGTATGACGCAGATTTTTTTTGTCGCATAATCTGATACAAGTGTGTTTTTGTAAGGTCTCTTGATTCTACATGGAGCAGGATCAGAAGGCTGATGCTAATGATATCAAATAGCTAACACAGAATATTGGGTTACACTTTATTTGGATGGTCCCTTTTGAACATTCTGTTGACTATAACTTAACAACTACTTTTCAACTAACTCTCATTAGAGTGTTAGTAAACTCACCGTCTGCTTAATATCTGCTAACTCTTTATTGTGTTGGTCCTCCAACAGACATTCTACTGACTAGGCCTATAAGTAACTTTGCAAGTACGTCAACTTATGCTGACCCTAACCCTACCAGGGGCGTAGAATTTAGTAGGGATGCTAGGGACCTGTCCCTACCAATATCCAGTGACACTGATATATCCCTAGCAATAATTTCGATCAAATCTTAAAATATATTTATATAGCTATTGTTGTCCCCGTCCCCACTAATTTCAAAATCAAACCTATGCCACTGCAGCCAACCAATACTCTACTAACACTATAATAAGAGTTAGCAGACATGTAGGTGCAACATGACTTATAGCCAACAGAATGTGTTAAAGGGACCATCAAAATAAAGTGAAACCGAACATTGTCCTAACATTATCACAGTTATTTTTCTCTCTCTCTAAAAGAACCAATTCCTATCATTCTAATGTTCTCTTTAGGTTCTATTTTGTAACCAAAAATTGGTTTGGTTCTAGGAACCAAAAATTACTAGCTACAGCTAGGCTATGCATCTTTAATAGATCTGATCAAAATGGGGGTGCTTTCAGCATGTGAAAGACATTTGCTGCTATCATCGATATGAGTCATAAAGTCAAAACTCTAATGTAAGAAAATGACCATATCTTATCAGTTCTTATCAATCAGCCACTAATGATCCGCTAACCCAATGTGAATGTGCTGAAAAAGGCTACAGGAAGACAAGAGGTCGAGCCTGGCAGGTTTCCCGACAACAGCTGTGAGGGAGATCCCCGCCGGAGATCCAGCCCGCTTCCTACCAGGCACCAGGGTAAGCAAAAAAAAAAAAGAAAGAGTATAGTTACGGCTAAAAGGAAAGCAAAACTGCACACCTGTTATCCAACAGCTCGCGACACATTCAGCTGCACTGATGAAAAAAGATTCAATAGCCAGACAATAGGCTACGTCAAAATATGCCAAACACTGTCGTCTAACAATTAAACCGAAACCGATTCCATGAAACCTTTCACTCACGATGCGTAAAAGTGTAATAAAGTGCATAATAATGCTAAGTACAAATTAGTCTACTAATAAATATGCTAGGCTACTAATTTTTATTTATTTGAACTGCACAGACCTTCGACAGAGCGTTTAATAGTTTCGCAAATGGGTAGTAATACATAGCCTACGATTCAGTTAAAGCTGAAAGGGAAAACCCCAGTTCACTCACCCACCTACTTCCTAATTTGAGTGAATGAGAGAGGGAGACTGTGAATTCAGTTCAGATCATAGAGCCAGCGAGCAGCACAGCGCAGAGGTTATCATCATGACTGCAGCGCGTGATCAATAGCCTGATAATAATAATGCACATGACAAATTGTCATTTCCCTAGAATGGCATTCTTCTAATTGCATGTGAAATGAATTAGGATGTTTATTCAGTTCTATTTTTTTAAACTGACCATTTAAAAGAAAACTTTGTGCATAAGCGAAGGCTATGAATTTAAATGCTTCAGTGAGCTGTGCTAAAACATATTGAGCAAAGCATGTAAGTATGTTGTTTAATCTGGGCAGCAAGAGGTGATAGTCATCTTGGGACCGAGTCAAGTTAGTCATATTGACATAATGTTAATAAAAGGATTCGTCTAGGACCCATATATCGCCTACCTGAGGACGAGGAGAATGACAATGAGCGGCAGTAATCACACTGTGCCACTGGATCTTACCAACAAAACCAGAGAGCGTGGGAGCTGCGCGCAACCGGGAGACCAAGGTCGTCCTAAACACACTCCAGAAAGACAGGTGAAACCGAAGCACAAGTTCAGCAATGGATACGGGATTCTTCCCCCTGGATCACGGGACAGTTGTGATGGATCAGTTCCGCAGACGACTCAAACAGATGATGGGGATGTCAGGGCAAGCAGGACGCGTGAGGGTCCCAAACAAACCCGATCTATAACCCCAAAGTGCAACAATCAGACGGACGCTGCAGGGAAACCGACAGATTCCTCATTTTCCACGCGTCCGATAAAGAAACGTCCTTTCCCTCCGGATGTGGATCATGATACCAGTGGTCCAAGAAATATTGCACATAGCCCGGGTGCAAAAGAGTTGAAGGACTCTGCCGTGGGTCAAATACACACAGATGCACCGCTGAGATTCAACTCATTTCGTGGTCTCCCGAGCACTGACTCTCAGTTCGTAACACCATGTCGTAAGTTTACAATATGTTTATTTTGACTGATCTCTCGTATTATATTTTAAGCGCAAAACTTGGATGACTTTGTGCAATTCCACTTGTTCATACTTGGTGTGTGTGTGTCATTGGTTTGTGTCATTTTGAAAGTATGTGTCCGTTCGGGTGGAACGCGTGCGCTGGCAATATGATTGCAGTCATGGTCAGTCCAGACTCGAACCACAGTCAACGCGAAACCATTGAGCTAATCAGAAGGATGTTTGGTTGAGCTGTTTTCAAAACGTGTCAGTGGGTTAAAATATGCAGGTGAAACCGAGGATTATTACCACAGTCAACGCGAAACCATTGAGCTAATCAGGAGGTTTATAATATCTAATGTTTTTTCAGTAGGCTATGTTACCAAAATCCTAACATAATATCCACATAGGCCTATTATTTATCAAAGTAAACATAGATATAATAAATTATGTGCTGAATTTATGTCAATAAAATGACCTGTTCCAGACCCTCCTAAAGTTTATTTTTTATTTTTTTTTAAGTTGATAAAAAGCTTGTGTGCCGTTATCTTATGTGTGATGTTGGATAGCCTAACTTCACAACTCAGATTAAAATCTAGATGGTGGCCATATGATAACCCCTTTAGGTAATGTCTCATTAGTTTAACTGAGAGTGTTACATCCTACCTTGTGTTACAACATTCCTCGGTCTCCATTATACAGATAATCTAACATAGGCCTACAAATAATAATCTACATAATTATGCTGAAAGCATCACACATTGGCATGAATACATTCCTGTTACTTGTCTATTTCTTGTTCTTGATAGTGTGCTATGCAGAACAATCTTATTTTGTCATAAAGATAATCTAAACCAAATGTATCCACACTGCAACTTTCCAAAATTGAGCCCAAGCTTTAGCAACTTATTTGCAAACATCTCTTTTTACTTCTTCTTAGCTGGTAAAATGTAAGGACCTGGTAAAAAGGTTCATTTTTCATTATGACCAGGCCAACTCTTCAATTAACTCTTTTTCATTAGTGTTGGTTTGATATGCATGCTGTTTTGGTTAATATTAATATTTTTTCTTGTCTGTAGTTATAGCAGGCTATCCATTTTTCCAGTGGTCTCGGCATTACAGCCAACAGAAATCCATTGCTATTCCGGTTCCCACTCTTTCGCCGCCTCCGCCGCTGGAAAGCACAGATCGTCTGCTGGCAGATATTGCTGCGGCAACATGTCAGGATGAAGATGGTGACACGTGAGTCTTTAACCCTTACACGAGGTCTCATTTTGTGGTATGATGTAGTCTAAAGGTGATGATACACAGGGCAACGTTTTGAGCAATGTTGCTGGGCAATGTTGCCGTCAACGGGCAACCAGATGAGACACAGGGCCCACGACCGATCTAAATTATCTAGATAGAAATGTATTGTCCATTTTCAATGGGAAAGTGCCCAAGCAACAATCGCTCGGCAAGATTGCCCTGCAACATTGCTCAAAAAGTTGTCACAGGGCCATCGTGCATTCCATCAGAGAATTTTCAACAGGTAAAGAAGTAGATCAGACCATATTTTACAGTTTGTAATGTATATTTAAATAGTCGGATTCATTGTTAAACTGCACATGGGTTTATTATTAGTATCTATATGTAAATTATGACTATCAGTGACATGTACTTTCTGTTTTCTTTTTTGGAAATTCCAGATTATCCTAGATGTGTCATTCTTACTCTTGCTTAGTCATCCAGAACAAAAAAAATCATAGATCCACTGTGTTTAAAAATTTGAGGACGTGCCTTCTGTTTATGTTGAATCACAAGAGACAAGATTTTAGTAGGGAGTCATTGTGACCCCTGTTACGCAGTTCATTTCATCACCGTTGTTACACTTCCTGTTCAACAAGATCACTGAGCCCACCAAAATACTCTTATCTGGTAATGATCAACACCAAAGAAAGAGATTATCTGTTCTTTTCTGAGAGAGAGAGAGAGAGAGAGAGAGAGAGAGAGAGAGAGAAGGAGACTGATTCTGGAGGAGGGTATAGCTTGTGGGTATGAGTAAGAGTAATTGAGAGAAACTGGTTTTCGATATTTCACGTGCTGCTGTTTCAAGGCTTGGTTTTATGAGTGTGGTAGGTCATGGGGATGCCAGAGATGAACATTATGGCTCCCTCAGGCTTTGGCAGGAACACAAATACATGTACGTGTTACTGTAATATCTGAACCTTCACTTAGTATGAAAATAACATTTCTTATGTGAGTGAAACTTCTCCAAAAATGACACCTGGTGTCATGCAATATTGATATCAAGGTTTAGTCAGCAGCAGTTAAAAACATTGCTGTGAGCATTTAATGCTTAGTAAGCAAATGATGCCGATTCCCTTTTTGAGAAATGTGATAATATATGGAGCACTGCGTGTTTTTACTAACCATATTTTATTTGACTCATTCCATAAAACCTATACCATTTAAAAGGATAGTACACCCAACCCCCCCCCCCCCCCCCCCCCCCCCCCCCCCAAAAAAAATTTTCATCATTTACTCACCCTCATGTTGTTCCAAACCCAATGTGTGGTCACCTATGCAAAATTTTATTGAATTTTCTTTACAAAAAAGGTCCACAGCCTATTGCAAATAGTGTATTGATGTATGAAGTACAGCACACACAGAAGTCACAGCTTTCAGTTGGTCAATAGGGTGAATCCGTTGAACCCATTGCGAAATCTGCATGGGGAAATATTTTGCCCTTACACAAAATTCCCAATTGCATACTGTAGATTCCTATTGAAATTAATGGATTTTGCCTATGAAAATGTGACTGCACCTTTAGACATTCATTCATCTTCATAACACAAACATTTTTTTTTGACTGAGTAAATGATTGACTGATGCTTTTTTCCATGTAGTTCCAATGAACAGGAACCTCAAGCTTCAAAATGTGAACTAAAGTATCATAAAATTGGTTCATATGATTTTTTATTCTAAAGCTATATTATGAGAAACAGACCAACATTCAATAAACTAAAAGTCCTTATTCACTGATAATCCGGCCGAGCTCCTTATGATGTATTAAAGGAATAGTTCACCCAAAAATGAAAATTATTCCATAATTTACTCACCCTAAAAGGTAGGCAATTTGTTTTATTAAACATTTTTCTATATTGGTTGAAACTCTTTTCACATCCTGAAAGCAATCAATAATAGAAGTGGTCTAAATTTTAAAACATGTACATATATCTTCTCTGTAAGTCATTCGGTCCGAATGCAATGATGCAATGTCCTACCTGTCAGTATCAACAAATGTATTTCTATACCTCCGCAAATCCTGTTCGCGCAGGCATCACGCGTCATCAGCACGTTGTAGACACAGTCACCGGGCGCCGTAAACAAACAGCAGTCATCTTACAGTTCCTCCTATACCAAAACAACAAGCTTATGCTGTGTTCACGATATGTCATAACTGTTATTACAAGATGGCAACCCGTGACGTTCTACTCAGAGCTGTTGACGTCCTCAGACTCGGGTTTCTGTATTTGTATGTCAACACTATCAACACTGACATGAATCTGCAGCAGTCAGGTGGTAAATAAGAGCTCTGTAAGTTGTTTACGTTCATTATTATTGTAATGTTTTTTTTTGTTCATGTGCTTTGAGACATGAGGTAATTTAATGCTGTCTCTCGTTTCGTGACGCTCTGCAAACTCTGCTGTGTGCGTTCATGTGGTTTGAAGGAGGCGTGGCTTTGAAGATGATCTGAAGGGAGGGTGGGATCTCATGCTTTCAAAGCTGGCTTGCTATGTATTGCTAGACGCTCAAAATTGCCAACCCTAACTTTAAGCCATCCTAGGTGTATATGACTTTCTTCTTTCAGCCGAACACAGAGTTATACTAAATAATATCCTGGTTCTTCTCAGCTTTGTAATGCATTGAATAGTGCCAGAGTTTTTGAAGCTCAAACGCGCATACGGCACGTGCCCGAAGCCAGTGATTATAGTTTATAAAGTTTTAAAGGTGACATATTATGCCCCTTTTCACAAGATGTATACATCTATGGTGTTCCCTATGGTGTCCCCAAAATCAAATTTGCCCCTTTTTGGGTGTGAGCAAAAATTATCCTTTAAAGGTACACTGTGTAGTTTTTTAAGTATTTTATTAGCTAAAATCAATGTCTTTATTCATAAATATGTCCTCATTGGTGTAAAATTACCTCTACCAATGATCTGACTTATCCTCGTAAGCGAAGAATTTCTTATCTTTATTTACATGGGACGGGTAAGTCCATGGAGGCTTCCATGTCGTTCCGCCATCTTGAAAAACTATATTAGCAGAGAGGGACAAAAAGCACTAGCCTACCTCAGCGCTTTTCCACAACGCGTTTTCATTCAGAGCCAGCTTCACGTAACTGAAACCAGCTGAAACGGACAAGGAGATCAGTGAGAGGCGCTTGTCACTGCCCTGGCAGATTTGAAAGGCTGCACTGCACGAGACTTCATAATGCAGGATCATACTTATGCCGAGCCACAGGAGAAGGAATCCTTGTCGGCAAAAAAGCAAAAAAAAAATATTTAAAAGGAAACGTGACCGGCGAATTAAAAAAAACGAGGGTAAATATCGGGATAGCTTTTCCCAGGTAGAAAGAGCTAATGAAGGAGAAAGACTTTGAAAGTTGTTTTCTTCTGCTTTCTTCTCGACAGGTAAGTCAATGTTATGGTCTAAATTACAAGCTTTTTTTTTCATTGCTTGGTTGTGTAATTCATTATATAGGCAGCATAACAGTAGAACATGTATAGTTAAACTCGATGAAGTGCTATTGGAAGACATGTTGTCATAGCTTCTTGGTACATAACGGCTACCGTAGTTGCAACACGCCTTTGAAAAAGCGAGGCGCTAGAGACAAGGGGGTAATCCATCAGCCGGAAACCGAAGCTTCCCTTGGGGGCCGCCATTGTAGCAGACCATCACCTGCTGTTAGCATTCCATTGACTCCCATTCATTTTGGCGTCACTTTTTGTCCATTATTTATTTCTAAAGAAATACGACAATGTATAAAAGGCTCCATTACTTTGTGTCTTACGTTATGGCCCCGTAGAAGCCGTTTTTGTAAAAATAGGCTAACGATTGCGTCATAACCACGGGACTCTCTGTCGCACAGTAGAGAAATTGCCGTATAGACAGGAGGAGAAGCTCACGGGCAATCGGGGGGACATGGAGGCATGAAGTCAAGGGAGAAGCCCATTGAGAGTCATAAAGTTGCTCCTGCTGCTGCTCATGGACAGCTCCATGGAGAGCTCTCCGGCTCTGCAAGATTTGGAAGGGAATGATTCAGATTCCTCTTGGCACAGCTACTAGAATACTTACAACTGTCAGACAGGTTGCTCACGTCATATCTATGTCGTCAAGCTCAGTTTGAGCCTGCGCAGTGCGCTCAGCCATCAGGAAGTGAGTGCTTCTAATTGGCTTCACTTTACTCCGTTGAAATCTATGGGGTCGCTGTGTCCATTTCTTTTACTGTCTATGGCTAGAGAGCACTATTCGTTTGAATGCAAAATACAATTTCACCGCTAGATGGGAGAAATTCCTACACAGTGTACCTTTATACAAGCTTCGGATACAATAACAAAACACGCGAATAATCTCACTCATCCAAAATCTCCGAAATAACTAGTAGTGGAGTGCAGCCTTACAGAGACTCAGGAAGAGGCTGCAACTTTTAGACTGCACCTGTCCTGGACGTTTCTGAATGATTAGTGGATACTTGATACATTTATCTAGTTGTTGTAGAGTTACATTGATTCATCTCATCAAACTTTTACACAAGATGACACAGAACCCTGAGGTCTTTATAACTCTACGTTCACACCGCCGCCGACTTGAGCTTCCAAAGCGGCCGGAAGTCATTCATTTTCAATCGAAGCTGGCTTTTCTCAGCAGCAAGGAGCGTCAAATCCATCGGCGTCGCGTTTTGGGCGTCAATCAGCAAGTTGAAAGAAGCTCAACTTTATGGTAATGAGCTATGACGCAGCTCAGTGGCAAGCAGCGGCAAAACGCCAGCAACCAATCGGAATATAGACGTCCTTCACGCTGGCTGATTCCGGAGAAACATACAATGTAAACTACCAAAACATTTGTTCCGAGAAAATGTAAGAGAAGCTAATAATCGCCGTTTCTGGGTTTCCTACAGGTTTCCTATCATTTATGACATGAAGTTGTTTGCTAATAGGGACCGCATGAGTGCAACTTTTATTTGAAATATTTACGAACGCTCGTTTTAAAGCGGGAATACAATTCATTTGCTCACGGTGACACCGATTTGACCAATTGCATATATAGCCTAATGCAAATAATAATAATAGCTAACTATTCTTTTTTCCCGACCAAATCGGTTATAAAAATACTGTCATTATAAAAGGTTTCTTCAATGTATTGCTTGTTTTTTTCTGTTTTAAATTTCATGTTGTGACACTTCTATTCTCCCTGCAACGTCAGAGCGTTCAAAGCGTCAGCATGCTTCCCCGTACTTTTTGACAAGCGTCCTTGATAGGGTGGCCAGAGATTCTTTGACGCTCGGCGGCGGGTGTGAACGTACAGTAAGACAACTGTGAAATTTTTTTGGTCAAATAGTGTTCTGTGCTCGTCTGTGCAGCAACGACAGAACAGTTTGCATGCTTTGCTCGAACTTTTACCATTGCGTTAGAACTGGTTACACTGTTGTCACTCGCGAAAACCAAATTGTGGCGTGTGGGTGGAAACGTGCAGATTAAGGGACGGTAATATTATAATAAGATCCCCTTCCTACTGTACGTCAAAAGGAGAGTGAAATCTGATCGGCTTATTTTTTGAGATGCTTGCAGAGAAAGGCTTACCAAAACAAAGATACTGGGTTGTCACTTTTCACGTTTTCTGGGTTGGTAGATGCACCAGGGACCCGATTATAGCATTTAAACATGGAAAAAGTCAGATTTTCATGATATGTCCCCTTTAAAAATGGATATTTCTCTTACAAAAACCCATCGCTTCGCTTCAGAAAGCCTTTATTAACCCCTTGGAGACAGATGACTTTTTATGATGAATGGATGTGCTTTTTGGAGCTTAAAAAACTCGGCCACTATTCAAATTATTTAATATATTTAATATATTATATTATTATTATATACAATATTATTTAATATAACTCCGATTGTGTTCGGCTGAAAGAAGAAAGTCATATACACCTAGGATGGCTTGAGGTACGGAGCCCCTAAAGGGACGTGGTGGTGGAAAAAAATTTAGAATGGGAGAATTTTTTTTCCCAAATCTTTCGCGTTCCCTCGCAAAACTTTTGCGTTCCCCCGAGAAACTTTGCGTTCCCTCACAAAACTTTTGCGTTCCGTCGTAAAGATATTTTCAATCCCTCGTAAAGATATTTGCGTTCTCATGCAAAACCTGTTGGCAGCTCGGACAGACACTTCCTGTTTAATGTCCCGCTGGCAGTGTTTCAGAGCTCCGTACGTTAATGGAGCGTTTCATAGTGTTTGAATTTGGACTCAAATATAAAGAAATGCGGTTTTGTGTGGGAACGCAAATAACTTTGCGAGGGAATGCAAAAATTTTGCGTGGGAACGCAAATATCTTTGCGAGGGAACGCAAATATCTTTGCGAGGGAACGCAAATATCTTTGCGAGGGAACGCAAAAGATTTGGGGAAAAAAAATCTCCCATCTTAAAAAATGTTCCACCACCACGTCCCTTTAGGGGGTCTCCGTACTTGAGGGTCAGTAAATTATGGGATAATTTTTGGGTGAACTAAAATGAATATCCCTTTAATGAGAGTGCATTGAAGAAGCAGTGATTCCAGATCAAATTGTTTAATGAATCACTTAGTTCTGTCACAAAATCTGTCTGAATGATTTAAGTCTCAAATAACACTGTTTCTGCTCTCAAAGTTCAAATCACTGACTTGCTCCCAAGAAGAATATCAGTGAATAACAAATGTATGTTTGTTTCTTTCATAGAAGAAGATAGAGCGTTCCTGACATTCAAATTCTACAGCATGGCGCTAGCAACACCAGTGTCATGGGTTAGATTCCTAAGAAATGCATGATAAAATGTAATGCAGGCCACAAGTCGTACCACTTTTATGGTGCTTTTGCTCGTCATTGTAATTTTATGGAAAAGAGCCACCAGTACAATTCTTCAGAATTTCACCTATTATGTTCCACAGAACAAAAACAATTCATGTGTAAGTTTAAAATAACATGCAAACGATGAGGTGAACTGTTAGAGTGAACTGTTTTCTCAATAAAATGTTGTTGATATTTTGTTTGGCTTTCTAATTGGTGAGATTTTTTTTAAACCACATTTCCTCCCTGAACTGATATGCTGCTTAAATTTTTAGCAAAGTTTTAGTTTTCAGTAGATCCCCATTTCCTGGTTTCTGTCTATTGTTTGCATGCACATACTGTATGTCAATCATGCTATTAAATCAATTGCATTTACACAAACAGAAAAACAACAATCTCTATCTTTTTTATCTTTTTTCTCACACACTGCCCTCCCCCTTGTGTGTGCTCTGTCTTGGCTCTTGCGTCAAAGGGTGTCTCGTGCTCTCACCTTGTTTTCTTCTCAGCAACCCTCATTTTCGGGAAAGCCTGATGTGAGTGCGAGCCTGTTGTGTGACTGCGGCTTTCTCTCTCTCTCTCTCTCTCTCTCTCTCTCTCTCTCTCTCTCTCTCTCTCTCTCTTTCATCTTTTTTTCACTGCTTTGTGCGTTTAAAATGAATGGGCTCAAAAACCCAAACATCCGCTCTTCACTTCCTCCTTTACCGCTTTTTCTCTGTTGCTTATCACTCCCAACCCCCCCCCCCCCCCCCCCCCCCCCCCCCCCCTTCGCTCTGTACTGTAAGCTTACATTCCTGTGCCATTTCAATTCTTTATACCCACTTTCTCCTCCTTCCTCCTCTCTTGTAGGCATAAGATTACATGACAGGTCATGCATACTTTAAAAATTCTGTCTTCATTTATTCACCCTCATGTAGTTTCAAACCTGTATGACTTTCTTTATTCTATGGAACACAAAAGAAGATATTTTGAAAAATGTCCCTACAATGAAGGTCAATGGGGTCCAATGTAAATTTTTTTGGACCCCATTGACTTTCATATAAAAACAATTTTCAAAATATCTTCATTTGTGTTTCACAGAAGAAACAAAGTGACAGACTTGGAACGACACGTATTTCTGTTTCACAAACAGTAATGTATGGTCTTATTAATGCCAAAGTTTTCTTGGATTCGATTCTCAGGGAATGTATTCAATGCAATAGAAGTCACTTTGGTGAAAAGTGTCTGTCAAATGTATTCATGTAGATTTTTAGGTTGTATGCGATGTGAAAGCTGTTTTCAGCTCTCGTGGCTATGCAGAGAACCATAGAGCCTTGACACAGGGTTTCACTCACCTGGCTTGTAGGATTTTTTTTTAAAAAGAGTGGTTGCATGTGTTTGGCTCAGGCTGCTTATGTCTTGTCTCAGCCTCTGAGTTTGTTTGCTACAGCAGCAGCAGGTCTGTGTGCTATAGGGGATGTTAGAGGTTTGTGTTTCTGGGCTGTACAGGATGCCACACATGCACCACTGCCCCGCCATAAGCCCTTCATCTCCTTCTGATGATGTTCAGGTTCCTACGTCAGTCTCAGCCTGGGCCTTATCTGTGGCTGCGGTTTAACTAACTCTCAGTCACTTCCAGGAACACAGAGAGTTTCATCTGTCGAAAAGAATAAGAGAGAGAAACTAAATTCTGACCTGCAGTATAAGTGACAGCAAAGCCAGTGATCATCACACAGACAGAATTGTGACAAAAAAAGGCCAACTTTGTGTTTTGGATAAAAATAATGTACATAAAGATATTTATTGTACATACTAATGTAAAACTATTTAGCCATCAAATGTGACAAGACCATAAGATAAATGGCCAATTAGTTAACATTAGTATGTACATTACATTAAATATCTTTATGTACATTATTTCTATCCAAAACACAAAGTTGGCTTTTCTTTGTCAGCCACAAAGTGATATAAAATATAAAGTATCTTTTTGCAGACAGATTTAATGAAAGGCTACCTGCTTTTTTGTTGTTGTTTTCTGTATGTATTCTGTATCTCACGATCAATTAGTACAAATTCGTACAAGTAAGTAAAAGGTGGCTAATTCATACGACCTCACTTGTACGAATTCATACGATTTGTCTAAACCCCAGTGATGGGTAGGTTAAGGGGCAAGGTCAAGGGTAGGTCATTCATACGAATTCATAAACTCGTAAAATATGTACGATTTAGCAAAAATCTTACGAATTCGTACGAGTGAGGACTTATGAATTCGTACAAATTAGCCACTTTGTAAAATTCTACCAAATCAGTGTTACCAGCAGTTGCAAGGAACACACAATGAAGATGAAGATCAGGTATAACTTCTTTAATCCACTCAGAAGGTAATACAAAACAAGACAAGCAAACAAAACCAAACGCTTTACGAAAACATGACCAGACAATGGGTGAACAAACACAGCAACTTAAACAGCAAGGCAACCGAGGGTAATTAATGACACACAGCTGAACTGAAAACTAATCATATCTGTTACCATAACAACTAAAGAGTGGTGGGAAAACTGAACAAAGGAAGACAGGAAACTGGTGAAAACAAACGAAAAGTCTGTGATAGTGAAACTAAGAATAATCGTGACAATCAGGGCTCTTCAACCGTTTTCAGCCCAAGTACCCCTTGGTGAATACAGATGGAGGAGAGACAGTCTTTTAAATGTTGTATAAAATTGTGTTGTAATTAAGCCTGACCTGTAATAACAGTAATATACAATTTTAATGTATTTACTCACTTTATGTTTAAATTGCATGTTAAAATATTCAATCCTTATTTTTTTTATGTAATATTGCCGTGCTTATTCTAAATAACTTATCCGTGCACATCGTTATTTTTTGTCAAATTCATCAAAAACTTGCAGTGATTTCTCATATCTTCTCTTATGATGTGTTTATTGGCATTGAGGGGCGGGACAACCTGTCACTCACATGAGATCACAGCAATAGTAAACGACAACCATCCAACGATCCAATCAATTCCCAAAGGACAAAATCAAGTCATTTTGTCAACATTTTTTCTTGTTCGGGAAGCAGTTTCACTCTGATATACATCACAATAGGGAAGAAAAGACTATCACAACTTCCATTTCATGCTGACTTTAATCTCTTCTCTGGTGATGTGTGCAGTTCCCCTCCAGTAACCTGTCACTCAGATTAGATCGCAGAAATTAGCAAACAACAATAAACCAATCAATTCCTGGTTGACAAAATCAAGTCCTGCCCGACAGGTTGTCTTGTTTGAGAAGCCTTTTTACACAAATGTAAGTCCCAATAGAGAGAGCCATTGTAATTTCCACTTCTTGACGACTTTGAAGACCCATGAATGTATTATTGTACTACCGCTTACTGCAAATGCAATAGGCAGAGATTTGTATATTTCGTGCTGCTCTACTTGCAGTTTTGATGCATAGAGAAAAAATACGTCTGCCCCATATGCCTTATATGTGGCCTTTGCAACATGACACAGGCCAGTTTTACTCGTTCTGTGTAAACATACAATTCTGATAAACCTGATAAAGACTCCTTGATCCAAAGCTCTTGTCACAAGGGCTGAACACATGGCCCTGATGGCAGAACTGAAAAAGCATGAGATTTCCTGAAGTACGCTGACGTTTACGTCACTTACAGGAAAGGAGGCAAATAAAGAAAGAATTAAGCTACTAATAATCTCTTCTGCTTTCTTATCAAAAGCAAGGAACAGGCAGTTCAGGCAAGTCATAGCCTGGGTCAGGCCAGCTTGTATTCATTTTGACTAGATCGCTCTTCTCTTCCTCTTTTGGTTTGATGCTTCATGCAGGATTTTGATTGTATGGTGACTGTTGATCCAAACAGAAAATCTTCTTCGATCTTATGTTATATATCACCTGTTCTTATACATGTTCTTATACTGTTACACTTGTGGTTAAATGTGTAGTACTTGATTTCCTTCTCTGTTTTATTTCCAAACTCTTGCCACAATGGAATAACCCACATGAGACAATTGCAACAGCCAATTATAGGACAATATTTACATTTATCACTAGGAATATGAATCAGCTCCATAATTCAAACCAATGTGTTCCGGCTTGTTTCATCCCACAGTGACTCAATATACAACTCAAAAGACAATATAAACAATGAAAACCCCTTTTCTTCACTGTTCCCTTTTTTCTATCCCTCTCTCATTTTTCCAGTTGTTGCAGTATGACTTCTCATCAGGGCCTATTAACATTCTTGCCACAAGAACAATAGGTTACTATCGTAACCCAGATTCTCTGAAACATCGAGTGGAGAGATCCACCTATGGGAAGGGCATCCGTACCTGACCTCTGCAGAAGCATCCAATTGCACCAAGTCTGGCTAGACAGACAGAAGCGCGCAGCCAATGCCCGGTAAGGCCCCGCCCCCTGCCTGAGGGCATATAACGCCTGCAAGCGCTGCTATTCTCCAGTAAGTATATTCGCTTCTCGTGCGGCAAGCGGGGCAAAGCTGGTGGATCTCTCCACTCGATGTTTCAGAGAACCGGGGTTACGATAGTAACCTATTGTTCTCTTTCATCATCTCGTGTTCGAGATCCACCTATGGGAGAGACATGGACAGCTCCCCGATTGCCCAATACACTCACAGTGAGGTTCTGAAAGCCAGAAAGGACGGTCGCCCCCGGGAGGCGGTGCCTGACACGTCCCAGAATCATGAACCTGCAATCCAGACACACACACATAACTGCTGTGCACATGCAGGACATGAAACATGTAAGTGGCACACACATGATAATAATCCCAGCAACACGAATGTGCATATATACACCCAGAAGTGCTTGGTGACAGGAATGTGCATGGCCAGCCGGCCACGGGGTGTGCTACCGAGGTTCTGGTGACATCCAGCTGGTAGTAAAGCACAAAGGTATGAGGAGAAGCCCAACTGGCAGCAGAGCAGATGTCCTGCAGTGACACTCCCCTAAACAAAGCCCAAGAGGCGGCTAAGCCCCTCGTGGAATGAGCTCTGATGTCCCCTGGGGGCTGCACTCCCTTTGATTCATATGCCAAAGCTATAGCATTCACAAGCCAATGTGAGATGCATTGCTTAGATATGGGATTCCCTCCATGAGGGGGCGCCCATGAAATAAAGAGCTGGTCGCTCCTCCTGAAAGCACTGGTCCTGGTCATATATGTCTGTAAAGCACGGACGGGACACAGAGCATTTAGCCTCTGATCCTCCAGGGAGGAAAAAGGAGGAGGGTGAAAAGCAAACAGCTCCAACACCTCTGAAGTGAACGCAGGGAAGCATTTAGGCATGAAGGCCGGATTAGGCTTAAGGAAAATCTCCACTAAGAGAGAATATAGTGCACGAGGAATGAACCGAGAGTGCATGTAGCTCACTGACACGTTTGGCTGATGCCAAAGCCAAGAGCAAAGCTGTCTTAAAGGACAGCAACTTTAGGGAATGCTTCCCAGAGGCTCAAAAGGATATTGAGACAAAGCCTCCAGCACCATCGAGAGGTCCCACTCAGGAACAGTTCTCCTGACGACTGGCAAAGAGCGACGGGCACCCTTCATAAATCTGCGGATTAGAGGATGCTGCCCGACTGTTGAGCCCTCAAAACCCACATGGCAGGCCGAAATCGCAGCCAGGTAGACCTTAATAGTGGAAAAAGACCTCCCTTTTTCCATGAGGTCTTGAAGGAAACACAAAATATCAGGAACTGAACACTGATAAGATGTGAGACCACGCCCATCGCGCCACCCTTCGAACACTTGCCACTTACAGCCATATAAGAACCGAGTAGAAACACAACGTCCACTAAACACTTGGGCTGGGCAACCTCGAGCGGGGGGGAACCGACCCATCCGCGGGAAAATCTGCGTCTTTTGGACAGGGGTTCTGAAGCAAGAAGCGAGTCCGGCGGGCTCGTGGCCCGAGAACGCGGACTCGATTCGCCCATCGGCCGAACATCAGGCAGGCCGCTTGCGTTTCGAGTCGGTGGGGGTACCGTTAGAAGGTCTTGCAGCCGCAGCCGCGGCGGGAGTCGATTTTCCCCAATGCTTAGCAGGCGGTGGGTTATTCTGCCGTGGGGCAGGGGGTTTGTTGCGGGACCTTTCCTTGCCTTGATGGAAATGTCGTCCCATGGCAGGTGGGTTAGGCAAACGCGCAGGTGGCGCCTGGCATGGGGCCGCCTTCTGAGGAAGGCATAACTTGAAGGCCTCGTCTTCCTTCTTTTTGTCGTCACACCGTTGTTGCATTAATGCGACGGCGGGGCCAAAGAGAGCCCGGCCGGGCTCCACCGACGCGCCCGCAATGCGCCTCTTCTCACTGTCAGGGAGGCCCGACAAGTTAAGCCAGAGCGCGCGCTCTCCCACAACAGATAGCGCCATAGAGCGCCCGCAGGCTTACGGAGGACGAGGTCGTTCACCGTGAGGATCTCCTTCCACAAGGGCAGAGAAGGTGTTCCTTTTTCCAGCTGTTGCCCTAATTCGTCCAAAATCTCTGCCTGGTAGGCGGAGAGGAGAGAAGAGACGTTCAGGGCCCTGACAGCCAAGGCCGATGACTTGTATGCGGCCTGGTGAACTGGGGCAGAAAGACGGTCCATCTTGTTGGGCAAAACCGGTTTAGGGGGAGCGAGCAGCCCTCCCTGGGCGGGGTTAAGGTGCTTGGCGATGGAAGGCTCGATAGCGGGGGGGTCACCCATGCCAAGGGCCGCCATATCCTTAACTTCAAGACCCGTGAGCCCGTGTTTGAAGTCGAGGGGGTCGCTCCAGTTGTGCCTCATGTGCTTCGCGCACGCTGGAAGAACGGGGAAGAGTTGTTTTCTCGGGCCGGGAGGGGTCCCAGAACTTTCCCGTCGTAAATGTCCCTCTCCTGGTCAGTGGCGCTCTGTGGAGCCGGCCACTCAATGTTGAGGCGAGCAGCCGCTCGCTCACAAACCTCCAGGAGGATGGACTGAGGCAAGGCCGCGTGGGCGATGGCCTGGGGAACGCCAGAGGGCGGGATGGCCTCCTCGTCCTCGGAAGGTTTAGACAGCGACATATCGGCGAAGAGCGCGGAAAAATCCATGGCGGGCAGCCGTGGAAGGAGGAGGTGGTGAGAACGACGAGAGCGCGGGCGGCTTCAGATGCAGAACACAGCTGATAGGTTGAAAAACGACTGTCACGTCTGGCGGAGGCTGATCAGTCGATATGTCCTCCTGAAGACACGCAAGTGAACAGTGTAATCCAATCGAACAGTGTACGTGCAGAGATCACGAGAAGCAAATGTTAACTGGAGAATAGCAGCACTTCCAGGCGTTATATGCCCTCAGGCAGGGGGCGGGGCCTTACCGGGTATTGGCTGCGCGCTTCTGTCTGTCTAGCCAGACTTGGTGCAATTGGATTCTTCTGCAGAGGTCAGGTACGGATGCCCTTCCCATAGGTGGATCTTGAACACGAGATGATGAAAGAGAACTGTTTTATAGTTCATAATGCAAGAAAATAACATTCTACATTGATAACAAACCTAAGTTTTAGTCATGCTAAAAAAGCGTTTTAAAATTATAATATCTCTTATCTTAATGACTTGTATGTTTGCAATGCTTCAGATATTTGTTTTATAATATGCAATATTCTATGGCCATATATGTTGATGAACTCTGCACATAGTATTTATTCCACTGTTTTAATATTGTTTTGCATTTTATAGTGATCAATTGGTATACAATGGTGCATGTTGTACTCTTCAGATAAGTTGTGAATATGTATCATGCTTGTGTTTCAAGTCAGTGCAAGGTTCTTCTTTGTACATTTCTCAGGGTTTCATGGGAAGTTCTGCTAGAGGAGTCTGAAAAGCACAGAAAGCCCCTAATGCAACAGTAAATATAATGATAATTAGTATTCAAAACAGAAAGAACGGTGCCATTGTCCCTGAGGGCAGGAAGTGACTTCAAACCAAAGTAGCTGTTACTGGAAGCAGATTTAGAAAAGAAAAAAAAAATCATTTAAAAGATTTCATGAAGAGTCCCTTTCTCTTTCTCACACAATGTTTTCTTCCTCTTCCCAAACTTTGACTTCTACACTCTCACCTCAGAGAGGCTTTCTGTGAAATGATAGGGAGATAAGCATTTCCCTGTACTCACCAACACTGGTTGCATTAAAAGCCACTGTGTACAATATGAGTCATACACATGATTGTTTTTACAAACCTTTAGTCCACCAGGTGAACTGTCTTTCAGTCAACTTTTTGAACTCGTTGGCTGACTTGTGTGTTAAAGACAGTCAACCCTGTATTGTTACAAGAAATGCATCACTATGTATTTTGATGGTGCTAGTTTTGTTTGTGTGGTTAAATGCTAATGAATTTACAGGATTATGCATGCTGCTTTTGCTGTTATTTCTGTGTTTAGGTATTTAATGCATCTGTGTATTATTTGCAGACCTCTTCACATTGCTGTGGTCAAGGAGAACATCCAACTGGTCAGTTGGCTTATTGAAATATTTCGACGGGCCCACAAAGACCTGGACATTTTCAATAACCTACGACAGGTAAGGTGTAAACACAGCAAAAAAGGTAGCATTTTAAGGTTTTATTTGTTAAAGGGATAGTTCACCCAAATCTGTCATCAATTATTCCCTCATATGTTGGTCAAACCTGTATGAATTTCTTTCATCTGCTGAACAAAAAAGAAGATATTTTGAAGAATATTGGTAATCAAACAGTTGATTTATATAGTATTTTCTTCAGTCAATGGGAAGTTAATATGGAAGTCATCAACTTTTTGGTTACCCATATTCTTCAAAGTATCTTATTTTGTGTTCAGCAGCAGAAAGAAATTCATACAGGTATGAAACAACTTGATATGGCAGCTTGTTTCCGCCATGGAATAAAAAAAAATTCTCGCAATTGCAAGTTTAAATCTCGCAATTCTCAGAATTCTCGCAAATCTCAGAATTGTGTGATATAAAGTCGCAATTGACTGTTCACAAAGACCCGCCCCATTTAGTTACTGTTGCAATGTCCGACAAGCGACGCTGCTCTCACGCCACACACCATGTTCTTACACAGTGAAAAATACATTGCGGAGCAAAGAGGACACTGAAAAGGCGCTGACAGACAGGACAGACCAGGTTACTTTTGTTATGAAACAAAGTCTCAACTTTCAAATTTGGTCTTTTTTTAAAGAAATTTAAAACAATAAATACCGGTTTGTGGCTCTTTAATGTGTCTGACAGAGCCTCTTAAAGCTGCTCGTGAACCGATCATCTCTTCCTTCTAGTTAACTCATAGCATCAAATAAACATGAACGAACATACGAAGAAATGTTGTTTTAACCACGGAAAGATATCAGTACACTCCGTTTTTCAAGTTCAAATCCTCCAACGTTAATCTACTAACTCTCCTGACTGCTTTGTCCGACAAAAATGGCGGATTCGGCGAATGGCAGATTATGATTGGTCAGATCGCCTGTCAATCAAACTCCCTGCGACGGGTCAATTGTGAGATACAAAATAAGAATTTAGTGACAACTATCCCTTTAAACTATTCAAATTTTTATATTATTATTCATACTAATATTAACATAATTATGAATACATTTAAATCATTCAAATATTTAATATTTAAAAAGTATTTAATGCTTAATTAATACACTTAAAAAATCAAGAAATCCTATATTTTTTAAAAACTTTTATTTTTAACAATTAGTTTTGTTTGTTTTCCAGTTTCTATTTATAAAAACAAGCAGCTTTGTCATAATTATAGCAGAAATACTGGAGGAAATATTGTAATGTTGTAATTGTAAAATAAAATTATATTGTTAGTTCATGATATTTAAAGGGATACTTCAGGATTTAGCATTAAGCTTTGTATTAGTAGAAAACCTGTAGTATTTTCAAATTACCGTGTTTTCCACCCTCATATCCCCCTGAGACGAGATATTTATATATTTTTTGTTTGGAAAAAAATCCTCCGATGACACAAAAATCGTTATTTTGCGTCATCGGAAGATTTTTTGGCCAGAGGCTTAAGACTACAGTCAGTAGTAGGGGCTGTCCCGCATGTTCTCAACCCGCCCATAGAGGGTGGGATCTCACTCACAGAATGTACACATAGTGTCAGACATCTTTTTTGGAAGCTAAGCTAGCAGGCTCTTGTTCTGTGGAGAAAGCTGAGTAGTAGGGGTTACCATACATCCTCTTTTTCCCGGACATGTCAGACCGTCGAGATCATACAATTTTTTTTTTTTTAATTTTTTTTTTTTTTACCTTTATTTAACCAGGTTATCTCATTGAGATTTAAACCTCTTTTCCAAGAGAGACCTGGCCAAAATGACAGTGTATTGACAGCGCACAATAACAAACACACATACAACAACATAAACAATCAACATTAGACTATTTAAAAGTACACTTTATACATGCTATGGATTTTAAAGAACTAATTATTGATAATTACATATTAAAAACAGTGACAGCAATTTATAGCATCTATTTCCAAAGATTTCATGTAGTGTTTAAATTGGCCAAAAGAAATCAGATCTCGCAACTTCAAATCCAACTGCAATGTGTTCCACGTGGAAGGGGCTGCAAAACTAAAGGCCTTCATACCGAGGGAATGTCTGGGATTCAGCTTTTGCTTTCTGCAGTCGCCATTCATTGTTTACATGCACACCTTTTGTTTCATTCTAACTGAATTCATTCCGATTGGTGAATCTGAATTTCGTGTTTACATGAACGCTAAACAAGTGATCGGTAGCATTGCTAAGAAAATTCCCGCTCCTCCGTGAGAGATACGAGACCGGTGCGTCCCACAGGTGTCGTTCATCGGTAATCATGCCACCGGCCTCACGCCGTTCTCCCGCGGCCCTCACTTGTCCTGCTCGCCACAGTAAACATAATGAATGGCGACTTTAGAACGCAAAAGCCGAATCCCGGAGATTTTGGGCGATCTCAAAACACATTTTCGGGCAGACTCATCACGGAGACTCACTAGTAGCCTAGACTTGTTGTTTAACTACTGCGCTCTGTTACCGGTAGGCGTGGCCTCCTAGGGCAGCGAAGCAAGTGCATTCTGGGAGTTGTTGTCTTTCATCCACATAAGCCAAAAATACATTTTCTGGCTTTTCTCAGTCTAGAAAGCTCCAAATTCAAAAATAATTTCACATTTCTTCTACATAAATGACCCATTTTAAATACACATTCATCTTTCCAGAGGTGAACTATCCCTTTAATGCATTAACTAAAGTTAATGAATTGAACCTTATTGTAAAGTGTTATTACCTACATTGGCCTTTGCAGCAGAGTGTAAAGGAAAAGAGGGGAATTAATGTAAGTGACTGTTGGATTAAGAGGATTGTAACGGGGTTCAGATGTTATGGGAAGAAGGAGGTGGGAACCGGCGAACATTCAACACTTTAATAATAAAATAAACAAATACAAAATGAAAGTAAAGCCAGCAGCCCCTCACGGACGACTGCTGGCCACAGAAACAAAACACAACATAAAATAAGGCCTGTCGTCGCTGCTCCTTTATGCTTCCGCTCCTCCGTGAGAGATGCGAGACCGGTGCGTCTCACAGGTGTCGCTCATTACCACTCACGCCACCGGCCTCGCGCCGCTCTCACGTCACTCGGCCTCGTCCTGCTCGCCACATGGATTTAACAAACAACACCGGGCTAGTTAAACAAGAGTTCTTGTCCCTGTGGGGCATATGTTGGTTAACTGTAAATTTCCACAATAGTGTTCTTAACTGTTACATGATACATTTAGCTTAGGTTTAAACAGAGGAGGAAATTACTCCTAGGGCACTGTTGTTCTCAGGCAGTGCCACCGTACTGTTTGCGGTTATTTGAGCACCTTTAGTAGTCACTGGCCTGCCCACTTGTGTGCTCACCACATGGCCACCACAACACACTGTGTGCTTCGCTTCATCTTGCTCCCATGTGTCAAGCATTGTGAGCGCACGGACCTGTCAGACTGTTCCCAGGCTTTCACATCCTGCTCTTCTCCTTTTTGCAACTCCTGGTTGTGTTAACCCTTACTTCCACCACTGACACTCAACCACATTATCAATTACCGCCATTGCATGTCTAACCAGGCATCAAAAATTACCTCAAATTCACGTTTAGGTTTCACTTGACGTACAGACGCACTCTTTCACACACACAAACACGAATGCTTGTATATTCACAGGCAGTCGGGACTCGGCAGTTACCAGAAGCTGCGTGTATATCTTAGCCACGGCCTGAAACTTGTTTCTGTCAGATTGTTGAGGTTAACATTTGTGTTATATCCTGTGTTCAATTCTTATTTCCCCAGAAATGTGAACTGCACATTAGCATGTCTTTGAAGCTTAGATGGAGTTTTGATTAACTTTTATTGCAGTATTTGAAGAAAATTACTGTTTTAGTGTTTCCAAATCCAAGATTAGTGAGGGAATACAATGATTAATGTGATATTATAATGGCAGGTAGACACACAGCTGACTGGTACGATACAGAGGAAAGTGTTACTACAGCTATCATTATTACTACCACTAGAAATTGTACATGGTAGAATGACTTGTATCGCCATGTCTCTGGTTCAGCTACACACTTTTGTAAATCTTGTCCTCCCACATGTCTGTCATGACTGACACTGACATTTTAAATGCACATGAGAAGAAGCATGCAGTGTGTGTGTGTATGTGCACATGACAAATGTTTTTTGCGTATTATCAGTCAAGAAAGACAGCAGCTGATGAGTTGTTTGCATGGCCTGTCGGTGAATTCAGTTTACTGGAGTATGTATGTTTTTTATACTAGTATGAGTGTATGTGCAAACAAAGTTAAAGCGGCTGCTGTATGCATCTGAACTTAAGTATCCTCATTCCGAGAAGTCACATGACCCCCCCTCACACCCTGGGTTGTTTCTCAACATACCTTGTGTTGAGGTTTGAAGGGTATTGAAAGGGACTTTCCCTCTCTCTCTCTCTCTCTCTCTCTCTCTCTCTCTCTCTCTCTCTCTCTCTCTCTCTCTCTCTCTCTCTCTCTCTCTCTCTCTCTCTCTCTCTCTCTCTCTCTCTCTCTCTCTCTCTCTCTCTCTCTCTCTCTCTCTCTGCACTCTTCTGCACTCTTGTAACATGCTTATCTTTTTATATTTTTTTCCCCTGAATTATAAAACTTTCCTGTCTGCTTTTACTACGAGTAGGATACCCGTTGATATCTTCACAGAAAGACTAACCCATAAGTTAACTATGCATAGCTATATTAGCATTAATTCCAAGCATAATGCATATCATAAAATAGTGCCTGTTGACTTCCTTAATGCATGTTCCTGGTCTTATTGTGAATGATTCATTGGTGCATGTTATTTCAAAAGAAAAAAATACCTTCTATTTTCCTCCTGTCAACTTGTGTCATTTAATGTTAATGTTAAAGTGCCCCTATTATGGTTTTTCGAATATCCCCTTTCATGCAGTGTGTAATATAGCTGTTTGTGAATGTAAACATTCTGCAAAGTTGCAGAGTTGTAAAGTCGAAAGTTTACGATAAATAAAGTTATTGTCTCCCAAAAGAAAAAATCGACTCTGAACCGCCTTAATGAGTTGTTTTTCATTCGAAACCTACTGCTTTGCGGTTCTACGTCACTAGAAGATACATTTGCATAATGCCCCCCTATGTTGCACGTTGCCTACCGACGACTGTTTCTTAAATCTCGCGGGAGTTCAACACGTGATTCGCAAAACACTTGCTCTTGAAAGATCAGTTCTCAGTAGGGTTGGGCGGTATTGCGGTAATATCGTATACCGCGGGGTCTTAAAATATCAACGGTATCAGTTTCAATACCGTCATTACCGGCACTTATATATAATATATAAATATAATTTATTCAATGCCTAAAAATGCTTATGTAGTTGTCATCAAGTGACAGTGTGGAGGAGAAAGAGAGAGAGAAAGAGAAAGAGAGAAGGGAGAGGCGGTAAATACTGACGAGGCAATTTGTAAATGTTGCAATAAAAAAGGTGACCGCGAGAGATGGAAACACCTCTAACCTAATGTCGCATCTCCGAAACAACCACCCACTCACTGCTGCGAGGATGCATTTTGCCCCGAGTTCATTAAATAAGCGCATTAGTTTATATTTGTTAAAATATTATAATGTTATTTTTTTTTTACGTTGATAATGAAAAGTGAACAGCACGAGTAAAATGGGATGCATCGGGAGTCAGACATTGACCACTTAATTAAGTTTCATTTTGTAAAAGGCCTTTCTTTAAAGTGAATTTCGTTAACTTGTATCTTAATTTTAATAATTTTTTATCAACCAATTGCCTGGATTTAATAAATAAGAATCAAATATAGCAGACAACATAATCATGACATGATCGTGCGCTGGCGCATCGCGGTCACTTGCATTGAAATCTCATCATCAATTAACCGAAACTCAGTGAATGCCCCACAGACATGACAGGCCTATATCTAAATAAAGCTTGAAATTTAATTAAACGAAACAATTCAAAACAAAAAGAAATAGGCCACTCGCTGATTATTTAATCCATGATGTGCATTTCTCTCTATGCGCGTTCATACGGAGATGGCGATCATCAAGTCATTAAACGAAATTATTCAAAACGAAAAGAAATAGGCTAGCCTACTCTCTGATTATGTAATCCATGATGTGCATTTCTCTCTATCGTTCACTATGAATATGGCGATTCATCAATTTCTTTAAACGAAACAATTCAAAAGGAAAAGAAATATAGGCAGCATACTCTCTGATTAATCCATGATTTGCATTTCTCTCTATATGTGCGTGTTCACTAGGAGATGGCGATCGTCAACTTAATCTTTGACACTGACAGAAAAGTTGTATTAATAAAAATCAATGGACGCGTTTCACTGGATTTACAAATGCACTTGTTGCTTGTTAAATTAATTTAAATTAATTAATAAAATGAATACTTTAATTGTCATAATTAAATATTATTAAGTGTCCCATTTTTGCTCATTTATAAATAGTATTTATATCTACCACCCCCTCAGCACCTGGGTTAAAAAATTATTTGGCGCCACCATATTATAACGGCCCACGTATTAAAAATAGTCGAGTCTAAATAGGGCTCCGGCTCATAATTACATTTAATGCCGTCAGCCTCCCAGACACAACGTGCACGGGTTGGCCTTGATTTTTGTTTAGATTTTTTTTTGCCCGATCTGGTATTCAGTTTCTGAACGGTGTAGGCACAAGCCAACAGTTTGGTGATGCTGTCTGAGCCTTATCTCATCATTTTTAATTAGTCACGGTAATACCGTATACCCCGGTAAAATAGGGAGGAGGTTTGAAGGTATCAAGATTTGGATACCGCCCAAGCCTAGTTCTCAGTTTATTTGCACCAGCTTGTTCCTCAGAATCACAACCTGTAAATATAAATAATCATTGGTGTATATATTTTCTACCTTGTTCAAAATGTAGCATTGTGTAAGTTTCCGGCTAACGGCTAAATCACGTTATCACTGTCTTACTGAAATGGTTCTGCTAATCAGCTGTGGGCCACTATTACCTAAAATTGTGTCTATTAATGCAGATTATCTGTAGTTCTTACTACTTTGAGTAAAGATAAAGGTTTGAGCAAGATTTGTTTTACAATGTTACATCAGTCCTTTACGTGCTCGGCTAATGTATGCGCTGTTATTGATTCAGTTCCCACATGTGCACCACAATAAATTTGAAATATACACATCGGTTTGTTGATGAACATACACTTGTTAATGATAATGGTGAGGAATTACAGTTGCAAACATCTAATGACTGGGCCATCTGGCCAATCAGAGCAGAGTAAGCTCGCGGAAATTGGAATGGAGGGGTTTAGAGAGGCTGATTCATCAATCGAGTCATTTAAGATTCATCGAAAAATGTGGTGATGTGAAATGTATATTATGAGAAAATGTCACTTTTTTTTTTACCTTTGATGCATGTAAACCTGTTGTAGTAGATTAGGAGCCTTTAAAATTAGGAGCCTTTAAAATAGCATAATAGGGGCACTTTAAACAATAGCCAAATAGCTACCTTGCTCACCTTGGTCACACTGCTCTGTTGACTGGTTTTAGAGGGATTTTGGGCACTTTTCAGATGGTCATGCTGGGGGACCAGATGGCCAACCAGTCTAAGGGTGTACTCACACTAGCCAGTTTGAACCGTGCCCGAGTGCGTTTGACCACCAAAGCGCGGTTCGTTTGACTAGTGTGAGTGCTCCGAACCGTGCCCGGGCGCGGCTCGATTAGCCGGCCCTGGCCCGCTTGGAAGAGGTGGGCCAGAGCACGGTTCAGTTGGACTCGGGCGCGGTTCGCATGCAGTGTGAGCGCTAACCGTGCTGGAGCACGGAACAGGACGCGTGACGTCATGGTTCTGCACTTCAGCTGGTACCTTGCAAACCTCCTCATACGAGCACGAGCAGCACGGTTACGTGAAAATGTTCACGCCACTAAGGCGACACATCTGTTTAACAACAGGCTGTGAGAGGGCTGTGGACCACCGTGGACCAAACGACACAAAATTATCCACAAAGAAAACAGAGCGATGGCTCTCCTTCAGAGAGCGCCGCTCTTCTTGTTTATCCCGAAACCGTCGCACCATAATGACGTAAGCGTGCTCCGGCACGAATGCTGAAACCCTATGTGAGTGCAGGCCAGCGGGGGAGTGGGGAGGGGGGACAATCATACTCGGGCCCGGTTCATGGCAACCGTGCCTAGTGTGAGTACACCCTAAATCAGCTGACCACAAACTTGGTCAGGCTGGGAGACCAGCTTAAACCACATAAGACTCCCAAAACATTTTATGCTGGTTTATCCTGGACTTTTCAGTTATTTAGATCTGGCTCTATTTTGCCATGCAATATTTATTTTGCATTAAATATCCTGCTTCACATACATCGCATTATGAAATTTAAATGGGTTTCATTTCAAAAGTGTGATATGAATGTATAAAACAGCTTTCATATCTTTGTTGCATGGATTGAGTGCACTGTTTATTTTTCCTTTCTTTTCTTCTCCTTGTGTTCTTGTTTCAGCCCAGTCATCAATGCTAAATTATGCAAGATTTAGTTTCAGTTCGCTAGAGTGGGTTTTTGGCTCATGCATGTGTCATGAGTCTTCCCTTCAATCACTTAACTTATTCGTCCAACATTCCCCTTTTTTATTTCTTTTTTTCCTGTTTTTACACACAGGAATGTGAGTCTAAGAACTCACTGCAGGGGAGAGGAAAGGGATTTTCCCTCTCTGATCTATCTCTTCCCTTCATCGCTCCCTTTGCTCGATCATTTCCGGCTCCTCCTTTCCCTTTCTCTGTCTCTCTCATCCCTCCTTTTCTCCCCTCATGCTCTTCCAAGCACTTACATTTCCTCTTTAAACCTTTATTGGTGGTTTATTGGTCAGTTATTGCAGGTTCATTGGAATTGTATAATGAGAAAGGTACTATTGCACTAAAACTTCTCTTCTCATGTAATTTGACGTCCTTTCTTATACAATTTCCTGTTTCAGGGCATGCCTAAAGAGGATGTGATTGTGTTTTATCCATCACTGTTTCTAAGTTAGATTTGTAGTGATTGATCTGGGCACAAAGAAAAATCCATCAAATTTTATGTGTGTGGTAACATGTCTTTTAGCACATACACAAAACTCGAGTGTGTGATGCTTGGTGAGTCAGAGGGGATTCAGGGAAATAGGAGAGTTGTTTTCATAGGAAAGGAGGGCCAAAGGCATTGTGACACCAGAGGAATTTCTGTCTTCATTCTCGCTGTACTTTTTTTTTCTACTGTGCCTTACTGGAACATCCTCCCTCCAGTGACAAACCAGTCCCTCCTCTCTATGCTATCCGAGAACCAACTTTACCTGCTAGCAAGCCTGAACTGATGCTAATCTTTAGCGGGTATCATTAAAAACCACAAACCTCTCTTTATCTTTTTCCTCAATCTTCCTCTCTGTCAACAAAACATACTCGATAGATTATTTCACTTACTATGCCATTTTAGCTTCCTATATTAGCAGAAATGCTAACTTCCAATGGATATATGATTTTATTGTACGTCTGAATGCAAGATTGAACATTTACATTTTCAAGAACTGTCAAGTGACTAATGTAATGCTTTATTTTTGCTTCCTACCTGTATATGCTTTCATTGAAGGAACTTGTGCTGTGTGTTGTCATCTTGACTCTCAGTTCTTGTCTGTAAGCCTTGACGTTTTTTTTTTTTCTTTCACTTTATTGTTTAACTGCTTTCAACAACGCTAGTTCTCAAGAATTTACCTCAGGTGAAGGAAACGAAAATAAAGTTATCCATGATTGGTTTGACCAAGATTATTTGTAAAGTTTCACTACACACAAGCAGACACTCAAACTTTGGCGTGTTACAGTTAAGTCGGTTAATTTATTGGTGAAAATGAAATATTTAATTAAATATTAAATAAGTGTATGTTTTTCTATAAATGTATCAGTCTACTTAAATCAGTTTATAGTACATAGGGCTGTAACCACCACCATAGACATTGTAATCCAATATGGCCAATAAAATCAAAGAATTTACTATTCACAGAAGCACGAATTACAATTGTTTTGCAATAGAAATGCAATAGAAACGACTGACAGTAATATCCAGCGATGCAAACTACTATATGAAAATATAGGCAATCATGCATTCCATAACTGAAGTGAAAAGACACATTACAAATTTACTTAATATTAAAGAGTGAATATGTGCATATTTAAACCGAAATATTATTCACAAATAGTTCAAATGGATTACTTTACAGTAAATTTTTGTTCTTTTACTGCTTTACTTACCCCCCCCCCCCCCCCCCCCCCCCCACTTAAATGTGTACGCTCGTAGTAGTAATTTGTTTGTGTGTTAGATAAGTCACCGCATAGCTGTTTACAAAGGGGCGTTAACCCAGTTTTATCTCATCAGATCTGTGGAACTGACCTTTAACCTGTTAGACAAGTTCCAGGTTAGCAGCTACGGTTACAGGAATCCACACCAGGATATGACTCAACCTATTAGTCCAAATAAACCTGAACACCTCATCAGACATCAAAATAGTAGATTTTTTTGATACACAGCTTAAATATTGACATGCAATAAGAGTTGTGAGTTTTGATCATGTGGTCTAAATATAACTGGCCCTTAAATATACAATGTATTTGATTAACTGAATCAGTAAACTCTCTCTCTCTCTCTCTCTCTCTCTCTCTCTCTCACACACACACACACTCTGTCAGACACCATTGCACTTGGCTGTAATCACCCACCAGCCTTCTCTGGTGAAAGCTTTCCTGGATGCAGGATCTGACCCTGGAGCTCTGGACCGTAATGGACAGACAGCGCTGCACTTGTGCTGTGAGCACATAGATGTAGACTGCCTCTCTGTCATCCTCAGACACTACCCCCAAAACCCTTTGCCCCACCTGGAGATCAGGAACTATGAGGGTGAGTGCTGGACCTACATCTAGAATGGTATATTTATTGAATTACATATATATTTTTTGTAGCACAATAGGGAAATGTTATTTCATGATAAGGTTAAGCTTCACGCCTTAAATCCACAGGGGTGGAGCTTGGAGCTTGGTCAAGATCCACCCATTTCGCTATGCAGTGAGCACAACTTGAATGGATGTGCTGACACTACAGCTCTCTTAACTATATGGTCCTGTTTAGTACAGCAATATAAGCAAATGCATAACTGGAAATGAACATTTTATCCTGTTTGTTTCGTAATCCAACACTTTTGGAAAATTAAACATGCCATCTTCAGAAGGCCGAACTTTTTTTGTTCCACTGGGGGGCAGACAGAAAAAGAGCTGCTTGTTGTGGATTTTCATGCATGAATGTATGATTATGTTTTGGAAAGTTTTTGCTCATCAGGAAGGAGGGAAGTATATCGCCATCTAGCTTTATTTGTGGAATCTGACACAACAATTCCCTCTTGTAACAGATAACCACTTCTGTACTACTAAAGAAAACTGTAATTTTTTTAAGTATGCTGAACTAAACCGTTCGTATTATTTTATTTTATTTTATTTTATTTCAGAGTGTATTATCTTATTTTATTTTCAGAGTTTCAGAATATTATAATTTGTCCTAAACAGTACTTGCAGTTGATATTGGCTTCATTCATGTGTAAGAAATGTAAGATGAGACATTTCTTGTTGCTGTCACGATTCAAAAAGTCCCTAGAAACACAAGAGTTTTAGTGTTTTGTTTGTGTATTGTTGAAACATGCCGAAACTCGCTTCAGTGGGTCATTCCGATTACGGCATGAATATTTTGTTGTTTAATTTAAGGTCTGACACCCCTCCACCTGGCTGTGCAGAAAGAAGATAAAACATTGACAAGACTCGCATTGGAGAGCGGAGCTGAAATCAACGCTGGGGTCAGTGAATTTGTTGTCATATCCACTATCTTTATGCTTTCAGATGTGATACTATCCCTGCAGTATCGGTGCAATTAGTTGTGTATTATGATCTCTATGGTTCAATTGTTTATTATGTCTCTTTTTCTCTTTTAACACAGGATAATAAAAGCGGTCGCAGTGCACTGATTCATGCTGTAGAAAACAACTCTATTGACATGGTCATCTTGCTGATCGAGGTGTGTGTGTGCATATCTTTTTTTCTGCTGAGATTTTTTCACACTTCCCATGTGATGTCAAATCCAATGAGTCAGCTATTCAGCCGGTCATTTTCTTGATCATCACTTTTGTCTGTTCCTTTCATTTTTATCTTGTATACTTCTCTATTGGTGAGCACAGGAAAGAACATGTATAACTATGAGACTGAAATCTTTAACTATTAATCATTATTACTCAGTGTTTGTATGAGAGTGGATGAGAAGCAGTTATTAGTGTTTAATGTTTTTTTCTGTGTGCTGTGTCATTCAGAGTGGGTGTGATGTGAACGCACAGTCTTATAGTGGGAACACAGCCTTACACAGCGCCTGTGGCAGAGGTCAGATAGAGATTGTCAGGGTCTTGCTGAAGAATGGAGCTGACAGTAGTCTTAAAAACAACCACAATGACACTGCCATCATGGTAGCAAAAAACAAAAAGGTAAGAACTGAAAGAATGGCAGTAGTGCATTTGAAAACATGTACTGTATATTTATTAGTCTTGCCTAGTTATGTATTTATGTACAAAATAAAGTGATTTTTTCTATTTATCAACATCATATTTAGAAATAAATTAGAGAAAGTCACTTCATTATAATAATTAATAAAGTCAGTAGAATATATATATATATAGTACATGAACACTGCTAACAAGTGGCGATTCACAAAGCTTACATTGCTCAGTTGTATTGCATATTAACCATACACCTTAATTGCCAGTCAGACGTGTCACCAAAGATACATTATTGTTGTACAAAGCTTAAAGGGTTAGTTCACCCAAAAATGAAAATTAAGTCATTAATTACTCACCCCCATGCTGTACCAACCCCGTAAGACCTTCGTTCGTCTTCGGAACACAAATGAATATATTTTTGATTAAATGTGACAGCTGGATCACTCCTCCATAGGCTCCCTAAGGGAATGAATCCTGACGGCCCAGAAAGTCAATGAAGAAAATGTTTAAATATTCCATGTCACAACAGTGGCTCAACTATAAGTTTATCAAGCGACGAGAATACTTTTTGTGCGAAAAAACAAACAAAAATAACGACTATATTCGACTATTCCTTTTCTTCCTTGTAGGCCTGAAACGAGACTTCACGAGATTTCCACGACGCGCACACGCGAGAACTTAACTGAAGTAGTTGAAGGAGATCACAATTCTCGCGCATGCGTCGTGGAAATCTCTTGAAGTCTCGTTTCAGGCCTACAAGGAAGAAAAGGAATAGTCGAATATAGTCGTTATTTTTGTTTGTTTTTTCGCACAAAAAGTATTCTCGTCGCTTGATAAACTTATAGTTGAGCCACTGTTGTGACATGGAATATTTAAACATTTTCTTCATTGACTTTCTGGGCCGTCAGGATTCATTCCCTTAGGGAGCCTATGTAGGAGTGATCCAGCTGTCACATTTAATCAAAAATATATTAATTTGTGTTCCGAAGACGAACGAAGGTCTTACGGGGTTGGTACAGCATGGGGGTGAGTAATTAATTACTTAATTTTAATTTTTGGGTGAACTAACCCTTTAATGGAGACCATTTCTTCTAAGAGAAAAATAAACAAAATAACATTTCATATTAAAACTAGTGATTTAATTTGTGATTTAAAATATCAGGATTTTAAATCTATTTCTCATAATTAAAACATTATAAAGTCCCCCTGTTGCCAACAATTGTATCCCTTAAAACTCATCTTTGATCACCAAAATTACATATTTAAACTTTTTTTGTCCTGTGAAAAAAAAAAAACAACTTCATGCCTTAAAATCGCTTGAATGTAACGCCCTTGCTTTGTTTAGCATACGTGGATCCATTAGTTTGCTAATTAGCCTTTTGTTTGACTATGTTGTCAAACAGCAAATAATGTGTTGCTAATGTTACACAAACCATGTTCACTTTGCCGTTCCTCATCTCAGTCTGCCTTCTAAAAATCAGCATCCTTAGAAACGCTTTGAACAATTCAGATCGTCAGTGGAGAAAGGCATATAGTTGATCATAACATTGAAATATACATTAAATATCTAATTCACCCGCTATATTGCCAAATGTACACGGTTTTTCATTTCAACAAAAAAATATACCGGGATAACCTGGCTTCTCTTGAGACTCCCTTGCTTCGCAGCAGTTAATGATATGCTAAAGCTCGCCTGCACATTGATGTGATTGGTTACAAGGTAGTTTGTGATGTCAGAAACGCCAGCGATTTCAAACCGTGTTTTTCAGACTGTCTTTAGATCACTGCAGTTTTAAGGAGAAAATACTCAGCAATGGTGTTGACTTATGACTTTGCATATGGTTTGTCTTAAAGCATATTAAAAACGCCACATAGACATATAAACAATATTTAAAAACATGATTATCACCACAGGGGGATTTTAAAACCTAAAAGCGATGCTTCAGTTGAAGAACAACAATTCTAGTACTTCCAAGTTTATAATACTAAAGAGTATCTGAGATGAATATCAGATATTAGCTTCACTTTGTCACACATTCAAGCTCTATTCATCCATCAATTTCGGTGCTACATTAGCAAAGCCTTATTTCCTGTCAGTCCACTCCAGGCTTCTCAAGTTAAAGGTCCCTGAAGTTTAAAAAACAACAACATCGGCCCCATAATCTATCCATTTGTGTCACCATAACTTCTGTAACTCATCTAAACAAGTTTTTATGTGTTTTTGTCTTAAGGTGTCTGATGTGCTGCGTGGGAGGGGCACTCGCACCTGCAATGGGAAAACGTTACCTAGCAGTAATGGTAAGAGTCTCTCTGAAATTACAAGAGTGAAATTATATCTAAACACCTCAAGTAGGCCATTTAAAGTTTTTAGTAATTTTTTTTCCCTGTTTAGGCTCTCTGTCCCCTGGCAGCTCCAACCATTCTCCCCGGATGACTCCCACTTTTCAGCGTAGTACATCGCATTCTCCTGTGACTCCAAATTTACCACGAAGTCAGTCAGCGGAGAGCATTTCAGAACGTCAATCACCGATGAACAGCAATGAAAAAACCCTTCTGCAAATGTTGCCTCGGACACACCATAATATAGCAGTAGACAACAGGGCAGGCTACGGAATGGCACTCCATCCTTTCCCATATCTGTCACCATCTGGGTACGACCAAATTAAGCCGCCTGTCTCTCACATCCAGGGAAGGACTCTAATCGCTTCCCCTCTTTACTATCCCCCTGGTATTCAAAGACATCCATATTATTCAGATACACAGATAATCTTACTCCCCAGTATCCCTGTGCCAATCCCATATGGCTCTCCCTCACAGGGTGCTGGTAACCAATCACGGCCATCCAGTCGCAGCAGTGACCAATCAGACATGTCTACTGTGAGTGTAAACAGTGAAGAAAGAGGTGTGAGTTGATAGCTGCTAGATATTTAAACAGCTGGCCCTCTTAAAGGGATAGTTCACCCCAAAATGAAAATCCTGTTTGAACATATGTAGTAATTAAATGGCTTTGGTGACCATAGACTTCAATTAGTAAGGTTCCACCGTGAGTAAATGATATGTATATGTATCTAAACATTTGTTTAAATCTTTTCAAATGATGTTTGAAAGCTGATGTTATGAAGTTTTGCTAGATCAAGAACTAATTACTATATATTTGTGTTACCAAGTGTTTTGCTATGTAATTGAAATGATTATGGTGGATTTTGTCATGTATTTTGAAGAGCTATGATATTTATACTTCTATAGCAAGAAACTGATCTTTTTTTTTCCGGTTTCATTGGTGTTTTTTTTTAAATGTTTTTTACTGTGGAGTTTGCATATTTATTGACAGCATTTTGATGTTCCAGAATTAAGTTACCCAAATTCGTATGACAGAAAATCTCTAATCGCATTCATGTTTACAAAAAAATTTAATTGTCAAAAATTGTATTTCACACAGTAAAGCCCTCAAAAGAATATCATTAAGGGTACACACGTGACAGCCAATATCAACCAAGTACAATGCATATAGAGGTCAGGATCATTTTTATCTACAATGAACATTGTCAACTATTGTCAAAGAAAGCATTTTGAGATTGAGATTTTTTTGCAGTTATATTATTTATGTGCCTGTTGATTACACCAAAATTGTTACTCGTGCCAATTTTATTTTAGTGCAAATCTTTGAATGGCAGCTTGAAATCTCTGTCTGAGGAAGTTATGTGACAAATTATAACTTTTGACTCACTGGATTAAAATGTATAAATCTTGTAGAAAGCCAGTGTGGAAAAAAATGAAACTGTGGTGACAGGAGAGTTAAAACCATTGCCAGAATCTTTAGAAACTGTGATTAACATGATACAGACATGGGCTTTGATTTTTTTTATTTGGATTTTGATTTTCATATGAATGTGTGAATATAAGTGCAGCAATATAAAGTAACCTAGTTTACTTTGAATAAAAAATACATATTTTTATACATATCTATGCATTTCATGACTAATATTTGTATAATACAGTAGCCAACATGATTTCTTCAAACATCAACAACAAATTCAATGCTTTTCTTTTTGTTATATGAAGTTCACTTTTTCCATGCCTTTATAATTTTTTTACTACTTTTCAAATTATTTTATGCATAGATGTATTTATTTATTCACCTTTTGTCCAGACATAGGCTTTCAGTGTTATCATAAAAATACACTATTTCATGTTTAAAACTAATTATCTAATGCATCGTCAAATTTTATTATTTATGTTAATAATCATGTTAATGTGATCATTTTTCATACATCAACATTATCACCACAACAAAATATTATGGGCCTGCTTGATATGAAATATAAAAGTTGTGGTGGGTTATGATTTTAGGTGTGCTAAATGTTTCTGAAAATCCACAGGCACTAAAGTGCCCGAAGTACGTGGGTGGATTTGATTACGGCAGCGCCCACCAAATTTAAACTCGGTCACCTGATTGGTCGACGTCGCTTTTTCGATGCGTTTACGTACTCCAAGATCAATTCAGTGCACGGCCATGTTAAATCTCTAGACGGAAGAGACAAAAGCCACTGCAACAAAGAATTTATCAAGAAACATTCGAAGAATTAATCATATCCACGAAGATTCAACTCCTTCAAGTTTAGGAGGTAAACATAGTCAAACATGAATTTAGTTAAAATAGACATTTATCTTTCCCAACTTGCACAGCGTCTATCTCTTGCGCTCTTATTAGCATTTAGCTAAGCTACCCTGTCTTAACAATGTACCGCTGGCTGGTTGAGCTAGCATGCTGTTTAATAGTATGTTTTAAATATAGTTAACCAATCTCTCAACTCAGGAAACAAAGTTCACTCTTTTTCCCAGAAAGAAATAAAACGTTGTTATTATATAATGATCTGAACTATATTCGCGAACTCTTTCGTTGAATCGGAAATGAAAAAAACTTTGTCGATACACCACCTTTGTGGTGCTTGTCGGCTAGCTCAGTTAACTCCTGACGCTCGCACACACTTTTAGCTTCAGAACTTAGCGTTAAACCGTTTGCTAATTAGTGAAGGATCTTAAATCAGATGCAAATTTAAACAGATGTGTTATTAATCCGAATGGTCATACGAATTCCAGGCGTTTACACACTTTTAACAAGTGTTTGAAACTGTTAACATAGCTAAACGCGGGTGTCTTGTTAGCTAGTTTGTGTATTGAAAGTGAGGTATTATTGTCGCAGAACTAGTACTATATATATGTTCGGTTCTTTTTTAATATGATTTGAACACAACTGTTTGTGTATATATTAATATAAACTGCGAAACTAACCCTTTGCCTGATGTCCGAAATAGCCTGTCATTGATATGAAGCTAATTTTGTTTTATAACTTTCATATTTGGCAGGTGTTCCAGGGTTTCCTCCACTAAAGTGTTCAGGAACTGTGACAGTAAAGTGAGGAGAAACGAGACATCGCGAAGCCAAGAGTGGAAATATTAATGAACTGTTAACTTAATTTTGGACTCGTAATCCTGCATTGACTTTCAGTTTGAAATCGTTGGAGTTTTTCAGCAGTTTAAATACGAGCAAGTGACACTGAGCAAAATTTGAAATTCCTCGTGACGAAGAGAATATAGAATTTTAAGAGCACATTAAGAACCCTTAGCTGAGCCTCGTGCGTTTGAATGTAAATACTTAATACTTTTTGGAAACCAAAAGGAAAACAGAGGGTACTTCAGGATTTCTGCAATCCAGCTGATTAAAAAAAGAATTAAAAGTGAAAACTTTGTCACTTTTCAGGGATAACGTAAAAGTGACTTTTGAAAGGCATTAATAGATTTTTGTTCACTTGCATTTTTGAAATCATTGTGCAAGACTTGAATTTTACAAGTACTTGTTTGCTAGTTGTTTTGTACGTTGACTCTAGGCTTGTGATATATTTATTCATATAAATATAATTTTCTCCTATTTTGGGAGAGCTTATTATTAATAATTGTTATACGCCAGACACTCTTCTTTTTAAGAGGTCTGTACGTACCGGAAACTGTTTACACAAAAGCGCATTGAGCGTAACAGTAAAACAGTTGAACAAAAATAGCTCAAAAGTAGCAAAAATAAAAACCACACAAAAAGATCAATTTGATTGAAACCGTTGAGGAAAACATCTGACAATGGCTACAGCGAGAACAGAGATCCCTGCTTCAGTCATGCAACTGACCAAACAGAATGGACAGTCCAAGCCTATGACCCTCCAGTCAGGATCACTTACTTCCTCAACACAGTCAGGAAAAATACCTGTGATGCTCCAGAAAGGAAGCAGTATACCCCGAAGCAGTGGCGGTATCAGGTAGTCTTTATTTAACACTATTTGAAGAGTCTGGTACCTTTTAACATTGATACCTCATATTAATCATGTTAGTTGAGCTGTTTATGAATAAAATAATTCAATCTTGTATAATGTATAAAGTCGAATTCATTTTGTGAATGATTTCTTTTAGGTTTGGAGATGACTGGAAGAAGTGCCTGCAACTTCCACCGAAAGACATGAGAGTGCGAACCACAGTAAGTTATGAAACCAGTTTCTTGTGGTTATATTAGAATGGGTTGCTGGTTTCCCAGTTTTTTTATTTGTATGCCCTATTTTTTGACAGGATGTGACTGCAACAAAGGGGAACGAGTTTGAAGATTACTGCCTTAAGAGGGAACTGCTGATGGGTATATTCGAAATGGGCTGGGAGAAGCCTTCCCCTATCCAGGTAGTCTAACCTGTGCACAGTTAGAAATTAAACTGTGGTCTATTTGCTTGGCTTATGGCTTTTAGAATGGTCGTCAAATGAGCCTGTCCTAATATTTATATCCTTCATTGTCTGTCTGTGTAGGAGGAGAGTATTCCCATTGTCTTGTCAGGGAGGGACATTCTCGCTCGAGCTAAAAATGGCACAGGTAAAAGTGGAGCCTACCTCATCCCCCTCTTGGAAAGGATTGATCTGAAGAAGGACCATGTTCAAGGTTTGACATGCATTTAATGAATTATTTATAAAATTCTATACATTAATTACATATACTACCCATCAAAAGTTTGGGGTTGGTAAGATGTCTCTTATGCTCACAAAGCCTCTATTTATTTGATTAAAAATTGTGAAATAATATTATTGCAAGGTAAAATATTTTAATGTATTTTAAATGTAATTTATTCCGGTGATGTTAAAGCTGAATTTTTAGCATCATTACTCCAGTCTTCAGTGTCACATGATCCTTAAAGGATTAGTTCACCTCAAAATGAAAATTTCCTAATAATTTACCCCAATGCCATCCAAGATATCCATGTCTTTCTTTCCTCAGTGGAAGAGAAAATTAAGTTTTTTGAGGAAAACATTTCTGGATTTTTCTTCGAATAATGGACTTCAATGGCAACCAACGTTTTGAAGTCCAAATCAATGTAGTTTCAAAGGTCTTTGAAGTGCGTGACCTTTCAACGTGATGACATAGTTCCCGGCGCGTTGCAGATCAGCTCAATCGTAGTAAAAAAAAAAAAAAATATATATATATATATAATTTTAATGACCTATCGTTTTGCTAGATAAGACTCTCTTCCTCAGCTGCGATCGTGCACAGCCCGTTGAAGCACTTCAAAGACCTTTGAAACTGCATTGAGTTGGACTTCAAAATGTTGGTTACCATTGAAGTCCATTATTCGAAGAAAAATCCAGAAATGTTTTCCTCAAACTTATTTTCTATTCCACCGAGAAAAGAAAGACATGGATATCTTGGATGGCATTGGGGTAAATTATTAGGAAATTTTCATTTTGAGGTGAACTAATCCTTAAAAGAAATCATTCTAATATGGTGATTTGCTGCTCAAGTAACATTTATTATCATTGTTGACAACAGTCGCGCTGCCTAATATTTTTATGGAAACCTTGATACTTTTCTTTCTTTTAGGAATGTTTGATGAACATTTTAAAATGAACTGCATTTTTGTTGCCATGTAAAAGTCTATAACTGTAAATTTTGATCAATTTAATCCATACTTGCAAAATAATCTTGCTGACCTCAAAGTTTTGTGTATATATACAATACATTTATAAACTTGTGTGTATATAAATGTATTTTTCTTTCTTTATAACTTTATTTTAGCCTTGGTAATGGTACCAACTCGTGAGTTGGCTCTGCAGGTGAGCCAGATAAGTATCAACATGAGCAAGCACCTTGGTGGCGTCAAGGTTATGGCTACAACAGGTGGCACCAACCTGAGGGATGACATCATGCGTCTTGATGAGACTGGTAATTGGATTTCTCTACCATCCTTTGAGTTTCTCAAGTTTTGAAATGCTTGTGATTTGAGAATTAAAGAAAGGGTTATAAAATTTAAGTAAAAAAAAAACCTTTACATTAACACTTACAAATGGCAGCCTGGCAGGCAATCTTAGGGTTAATTCTTCATTGAGCATTAAAGTTCAGTGAGTTCTTCAATTTGAGCTGGAAATTTGCCCAAAGGCAGCGTTCCACTCGAAATGACTTGTTTTGTCGGGATGTCACACCTACCGACTGTTTTTCTGAAGTCTTGGCAGACCACAGACATTTGAACAATTCTTAAGTTGCATGGCTCTACAGTGCGACCATTTTGCTCGCATATGCCCCTAAAAATCGATACGTGCGAACCGGAAAAATGATTTACGAGCACAATGTGCGCGAGTAACTACAACCTACCATAATCGAAAACGAGACGATAACTAAATAAAAACTAGTTTTGAATGACAAAAACTATGACGAAAATCTATTGACATTTTCGTCAACGAATAAAAACTAGACAAATGTTAGATACTGACGATTTGGGAAGCGATCCAGTCAGAACTGATGTCCTGCGTTTGATGCGGATATTTGTACTGTAACGTGCTGATCTACCCCGCGGCACACGGGTTGACATGCGCTGCATCTAATAAAACGTTAAAAAATGTAAACGTCTGGGAGAATGAATAGAGCAGACATATAGATCTGAATAAGAGTGACGACGCAAAAAAAAGCTCTATTCAGTACGGTTTTCTGTGCGCACACACCCGACCCGAAGCGTGCAGCCATGCACATAGACACCTATACAGCGCGCGAGGACAGAATTATGCTCTCTTGTTTCATGTCTGAATGGACAAATACACAACATTATATCGAAATTTCCGTTTTTGAGAGTAAACTGTTGGTCATGTCTTAAACAGTTTTGAGTGTATCGGATGTGCATCAAAGGAATTGGATCCGCATGTCATTGGACATGATCCGATGTCTTAAAGGGGCTGTTTACACCTGGCCACTTCATGCGTTTTCTCAGATCGGATAGCTATCTGATTTATCAATTTCCATTAAAAATCCATTTACACCTGGTCACATAAATGTGTTTTTGCAAAATAGATATAAATCCAATCTTCAATTCCCGCGCTATATGCAGATTTAATGGAGTGCACGTCACCGAAAGGAACAGATCTGCATTTTATTGATCGTCAGCTAATTTCAAAATCAAAGACGGCAATAAGAGAGAGGGGCAACAGCCCTGGTAAGATCATTTAGTTTCTTTATTTTTAATGAAGATGATTGTGAGTTAAGGGTCTCCGACTGTCACTTTGATTTGCGACAGTTTGCACTTTGGCTTGATGAATAGACGCTCAGCTGCTCATCTGAGGTGATGCGTGTCGCAGTAGCGTCCTCATATCTGACTATAACATGACATATAGCCTATAACCGGAAGGTTGGTGGTTCAATCCCCGGTTCCACCCGACCAAGTGTCGAGGTGTCCATGAGCAAGACACCTAACCCCAGCTGCTCCCGACGAGCTGGATGGCGCCTTGCACGGCTGACACCGCCGTCGGTGTATGAATGAGTGAGTGAATGGGTGAATGTGAGGCAAATTGTAAAGCGCTTTGGTGGCCATTGGGTCTGTGAAAGCGCTATATAAATGCAGTCCATTTACCATTTACCATAACAGGGTCTCACACGTTTATTTTTTTAGCATTTTTGGGAGGAGTAAAATTTACATATGTAGTTTCAACCACCAGATGCATTTACACTTGTCTAGTTTCGTCTGGAAAGCATCTCAGATCTCCTCCTGAAGTGGTTTAAGCGATCGGATTCAAATCCGTCTCGAATGCGTTTCGGAGGGCATTTACACCTGGTCTTTTCACGATCGGATAGCTATCCGATCACAGAAAACTAGTGGTGCACGATATATCGGCCGCCGATATAACATCGGCCGATATGGTCAATTTTTTACACATCGGTATCGTTCCGATGTCAAAATAGGGCCGATGTGAACAGGCCGATAATCATTCGTGTGTAGATGCGGGAGCGGGGATGTTTGTTTTTGCACGAGCGCATTCATTACAAGGTCAAGTCCTAGTCAGTTTAAACATCAAGCGCAAAAAGACTGGAACTTGCACGCTGTTTTCTGTCAGCCTTACTAAGGCGTATTTTTGTCCTGCCGAAGCCTTATTTGACCGGTGAGTGATGTAGATGACCGACTGCTGAGCTTGTTTAACTGAGGGAATGAGCAGAGAAAGTGAAAGCCCCGGTCGCGCGTGCACCATCTTCAAACTGTTTTGCTCTCCCTCCCTCGCTCTCTCTCTCCCTCCCTCGCGCATATTAATGCATTGAGTTGACTGAATATCTTTGAGAATACATGATGATAAAAGGTCGGAAGTTTTTTTTTCTGAACTATCACTGGTTGTGAATTGTGCTAAAACGTTACCTTATCTTCTCTGAAAAGCTTTCCACACATTCAGATGACATAAACCACACTTTCAATAAACAAAACAAAAATCTATCTAGTGATGAAATGTTTTCTGTGTTGAGACAAATCTTGTGCGATGTCCTAAACTGCCGGGACAATCACACAACGTGTGCCGTGGTCCGTTAATGACACGTCCGATTCGCGAACTAATGACTACTTTGAACCGATTCACTTAAATGAATGGTTAAAACAACTGATCTGTCCAACACTGAACTCAAGAGACATAAATCGGAAACACTTTACAATAAGCAGGGTTTCCGCGGAGTCATAAAAAGTCATAAAACATCTTAAATTTAATAAGAATTTTAGGCCATAAAAGTCATAATGTCCGGATTTTCCATACAAGGTCATAAATTACTTTTAGCCATGTCTTAAATTGATATGCTCATTCATTCATTATCGCGATATAATTTTTTCTCTATAACGAAACTCATTTGAACCGCGAAACACTGCGCAATGAGACAGTCGGAAGCTTTTCCATCTACAAATTCCCAAAATTACCATGGATTTACTATAACGTTAGCCTAGTATATTAACTGCACCATGAAATGTGGGATATACATATTGAAGTGTATTATATTATTAATATAGACAATGTATTAAAGGACTAATGGAATATAATTACAGTATTTAATGTATTTAGGCTATACTGTTTTTCATACATTTCATGAAGAAACGTGCCATCAAAGTCAGGCAACACAAACCTGTTTCAAGACTTGAAACAATATCCCCCATTAGCACATGCAGAAACTAAGAAATTAATTTTCGAATAAAGATATTAATTTAAGGAAAAATTACACATGTTTGAATGTTCTACCTCAGATTTGTGAAATGTTCACCTGTTTGGCAAGTGTTTGTCATGATGTTCTGACAATAAAGAGTAGTTTAAAACCACAATTAACGCTCTGGTTTCTACAACTTTCAGTTAGGAGAAGAAAATTTGCCTTTAAACTTGAAAGAAATAAAGAATTGACATTTATCGTGATAATTATCGATATTGACTGATATATATATTATCATGATAATTGTTGAGTGTTGTTCCTGTGTTATTGAGACTTGTTGAGAAAAGGGAGCCTTCAGTTTGTTACTCTTAAGAAAATGGAACCTTTAAATAATGAAACTTATTACTTTTAATGAAAGTCAATAAAAAAAAGACTTTTGAAAGGAAGTTATTTTTCGTAATTCGTGTAGGTCATAAATTTAAATCATAATGGTCATAAAAAGGTCTTAAAAAGTCTTAAATTTGACTGACTAAACCCTGCAGAAACCCTGAATAAGGTTCAATTTATTAGTCTAGTTAACTACATTAGTTAACATTCTATTAATATTAGTTTCTATGCGGATTTACTACATGACAAAACCACCCCAGTCATTCTAGAATGATTCATTCTTTCCAAATAGAGCTATTCAAGTCATATGGTGAAATTGTTTTTATATCGCAACGTAATTTTTTAACAATATGGTGCAGCCCTAATCCTCGCTATGTGTTTTCTATACAGAGATATCGACATCGGTAAATATCGGTATCGGCCATAACAGCAATATTAATATCGGTTATCGGTATCGGCCACAATTTTCACATCGGTGCATCACTACAGAAAACGCATGAAGTGGCCAGGTGTAAACAGCCCCAAGTGACCGTGGCCGTGGATGATAAACCTAATGCGATGTGTGTCATCAAGCAACAAAAGAAACAGAGAAAAGCATTCACTGCTCGTTAATAGCTTTAATAAGGATTCGTTATATTTAATTCAATAAATATGTCTGTTGCTTGAAAGAATAAAGAATGATGTATGCAAGTAGTTATAAAGAATGGATATCATTCATTGAAAAGACGACAATTTTACTTAAGAAATATCTTAAAATTAAATAAAACCACTTTTCCTAAAGTCACAGTAGTTAACTATGTATCTATATTGCATGTTCAAACTTTAAAATCATTCATTTAACTGGTTAATTGATGTTTTCTCCTTGAGTATATGGGTTTGGAAATTTGAGAGAAATTCTAAATGAATGCATTACAATTGAACTAAAACCCATTATGTTTTAGTCATCTGAATTGTTTTAGTTGGCGAAATACAATAAGATTTTAGTCGACTAAATCTACAGTAGATACTAGTGGTGTCAACAGTCCATTCGGCGATGCATCGCAATGCGGGAAATGTACGATTCAGCATCGATGCGGCAAAGTGCCATAATCGATTATGTCACTGTTTATTTTCTGGCCTTGGACAATAAAGTTTTGAAGTTTCAATTACTTCCGGGGGCATAATAACAACAATAAAGATGGCTGAGGCGGAGGGAGATGACCGCGATATGGCGCCATTCACATATAGCGCCTAAAAACGCTAGGCGCGCCGCGTTCTCCTTTTTCCAAAGCGCTAGGGCGGTTGCGCTCTGGAGGCATCTGTCGTTGCGAAGCAACCATCAGCTGCGCTCTCCGTTTCAGCAAACCATTCTTGTCACGTGACCTACTTGAGGCTTGTGGCATTCTGAAAAGTTGAGATGTTTTTATCTCGATGCGGCGCGGACGTGCTTGGAAAAAACGAGCGCGTCACACCGCGACTGCCTCGCTTCCATTATGAGCGCGCATACCGCGCGCCTACATTTGAAATTACGAACTTGAGCGCAAAAGACGCGATATGAGAACAGGCCCATAGACGGGTAATCAAAAAAGCACCCAAGGCTTGGATTTAAATTTTATTTTATTTAATGGCATTTATGTTAAAGATACAGGAGAGTTATAATACACACATAGCAGCTAATAAATCTGTTGTCCGATATCTGACTGCTTGTATTGCCTCGTGACTGATGAAAAATTTGCATTGTTGTGTGCAGTAGAATTGTGATGCATCGTAGAATCGAATTGAATCGAATCGTAACCTGGTGAATCGTAATCGAATCGAATTGTGAGGGCAGTGCCAATGCACACCCCTAGTAGATACTAATGCTAGTAAATACTAATACAGTCATTAAAACTAGTTTCTCCTCCATGTTGTGGAAAGAGCCTCTGCAGTGGAAAGATGCAAATGTCACAGGTGTGCCGATGTGCTCCTCCTCCTGAGAGCAACACGTTCCCCTTGTTCTGTTTTATAAAGTGATTGTAAAGTGTGATTTATACTTCTCCATCAAATCGAAGGTTTCAAACAAAATTATTAAATTTATCTTGCCTAAATGTTTGCGCTCATTGCATTTTTACAATGGGGTAATGTTGTTAAGAATTTACACAACATGAGGCTTGATTTAAATGGTTCAATTAAAATGAAAAAAGTAGCACAAATAAATACAATAGAATAAAGATATAAATAAAGAAACGTTTTTGAATAGATCTAACACTAGTATTCATAGACAGAAACTGAATAAAGTTATCAAATGGAACAACACTGGATAGTATTTTAGTCCTGAATAAATTAAATGCATATGCTATTAATCCTGATTCCTTTATCTTAACCCTCTGGGGACCAGAAACGCGCCGGCGCGTTTTGCTCGTTTTTTTCACATAGCAGAAAAATAGACTTAAAGTACTACCATCATTTCTGTTCATATAGAGTTAAGAAATATGAGAAAATAATCTGTTAAATGTCTACTTTTTTATGTGCCCACATACAATTGAAATAAAATATTGTGCTTTTGTAAAATAAAGAATATAAACAGGGTGTGCGTTCTGCCTCTCAGTCACCGTGAACTTTTTTTTTGGAGCACGTCTCTAATCTTCAACAAAACTCAGCAAATACTATTCACCCAGACATGAGCAATATATCTTTTAAATCATTTGAGTTTGTACTTTTAAATGATCCGATTCAAAACTAAAATAAATATTCTCCGTTTATGTCATCTATATAAAAAGAGAGACGTGTCAGCCATTCTAATTATCTTTCTCTCAGCTCATTATCTCTGGTAATGTGACACGCCCACGGAGAGCACGCGCTATTCAAACGCAAATATGTGAAGCACCACATTGAGACGCGTTAACGCCCATAAACTCTGAAAACACACTATATTTTTTAGTCAGATTAATCTACTGTCATCTTGAGCGGCTATGAGGAACAATCCTGGGACATTTACTTACCTCAGAACAAGTGCTGGTTTATTTTCACCACGAGGAGGAGCAACAGATTCAGCTGAGAAGTGTGTAAGTGTTTTATGCTTGTGCTTTGTTCTAATCGCGATATAGAATAACGTTAGTGTCTGTAAACGGAAAAATAGCATACTGTTTAAATGTGAATCATGTTTGTGTGTGTGTGTGTGTATGAATGAATGAACGCACAGATACGCACTGTTATAGACGAAATAAAAGACATTTTGTTGACTAGTTTTGGATAGAGTATAAAGTTTTTACTCTAAAATAGACATCAAATAAGCTTTGTTAGGAGTTTCTGCTCATATGTTAAATATATAGTATGTTTTGTCAATAAACTAATCAACTAAGATGTTAGTCTAGTGTTTGTTCCAATCCAAGCTAAATCAAAATAATGAATCCTCAACTTTGAAATATGTATGATCAAACTAAGACATTTATGGATAAGACAATTTTCTTTTCAAGATTTTTCCAACTCTAACTTTGAACTGAAATAAAACCTTGTCTATATGGTGAAGGGTGTGTGATAGATGTGTCCAGACGTATGCACCCTGTATTTTAAAGAAGAACATTTAATTATTTGTGATTAAATTTTTCATTCACAAAGAATTCAAGGACATTATTCATGTCCCTAAAGGTTGGAGTTTTCCTCATTTTTTTTAATTAAGGCATTACGATTTTTTATTCCTCTTTTTAGTCAACTTTAGCATGAGTGTGTTCACTTATTCTAAGCAGTGTGTGTGTTGTAAATAAATCCAAACAATCTAAAAGCCATTCTTTTTTTAAATCTCCTCATTCTTTCTGCAAGGCTCTTCATAATGATATGGCCTGATAGCACCTAATAGGGCCATTATGGGAGGGTCTTTGTCTTTCTCAGGTGTGAAATACCATACATATTAATGAGAGATCAAGCCTCCTTGCATAAAGCTTTCTCAAACAAAACACGTCATACACATTCTAAAAGACTTTATTGACTTATCTGAATGAGTAGTCAGGATGTTTCTCACATAGTTTTGGAGCAAATATTCTAGACTATGTAATACAATTTTCAAAAGTCTTGTGAAATAATCAATATGTGTTTTGTGGCCTTATTTCAGAAACTTTTATTTTTAGTTTTTTCAATAACCACGCATAAATAATATTCTCTCAAAAATACAAACATGTACATGCATGTTGCTAACATATTTTGGTAGCCCCGTGTGTGCTATATAGAGTGAATTTACACCTTTGCCATTAACATGTTTATAAATGACTGAAAAAAGCACAAATGTCACTATGCGTCTGGCAGATAGTTATTAAAAGAATGATTTGATTTTATAATCTGTGTGGATTACGATTGCGGGAATATCCCGCATTATAAATGGGAGACCTGCGGAAATGATTAGAATTATGCGCAATACCCACAATCCCGCGCCGAAATTTGAGCCCTGATAATTATATGCACTTCGTTATAATACAGGGTTGTCCAATCCTGCTCCCGGAAGGTCAATATCCTGCAGTTTAGCTCCAACCTCTGCCTCCACACACATTTTCTTGTAGGTTACTGTAGACCGTGGCCATTTTCAATGTGCCTTAACAGGGCTCCAGACTAACTTTTCCACTGGTTGCACTGGTGCTACCAACTCTCTCAGTTGGTCGCACCCACATATGATTTGGTCGCACCTTTTTTTTTCTTTTTTTTTTGCTACATGCCATGGGATTAATCAATGCATGCTGATGAATAGTGGTTTTAATGGACCAAAGCTAGCAAAGGCTTTCTGGGCTGCAGCATAAATACCTGTAATATATTAATTATCATTGCCAAATTTCTGGATTTTCATGGATTTTGAACAGTAATTTTAATCTGCAATTTTAAGCATTTTACATTTGAATTATATACAATCTATCTATTTACATTTGAATCATAATCTATTCTTTTTTATAATAATTTCCTTTTCCTCAGTCGAGCGATTACTCTCATCTAACCGCTGAAAAGACGTAGGAAGGGGCACGCTGTTTCGTGAGACATTTTAATTTTTATATGCCTTAAGGTTGATTTATACTTCTGCGTCGGACCTACGCCGGAGCCTCTACGCTGTAGACTACGCGTTGGTTTTAATTTATACTTCTGCGTCGATGCACGCAGAGGGAACATGTGAAACCCGAGGGAGCGGTTCTAGCAGACCAATCACTGCGCTTGCGTCCGCGTAGAATTGACGCGTTGTTAAATTTTTGGAGAGGTGCACGTCAGGGTACGCCGAGGGTACGCGTACGCCAAGGGTACGCGCGCTACACACAGCCTGCGACGTAGCTACGGCTAGAGGTCGACGCAGAAGTATAAATTGGGCTTTAATCGTGAATTAAGCGCGTAATTGGCGTGTTTCACCCTCATGTGCAATGCGCGTGACGTCTACGTTCGACAATAAATAAACTGCACGTGTCTTGCGGAAGAACACTCTAGCCGGAGCTACTTCTCTCCATTAATGTCTATGGCGAGTCACGCAGACACTGGGCAACTCCGCATCCGAGTCGACCCCGGGATAAAATAGTCCAAATATAAACACTTATTATAGGCGTACCGTAGTGATTCAGGATCAATCAAAAACACGGTTTGGAAAATGGATTTATGATGTAGCCTACTCGTTCATTTTTAACATAAGTTACGGACTGCAGCAGCGGATGCAACGGCGTTCTGTTGCGCAAGCGTCCACTCGCACATATGCGACCGCATAAAATTTTAACTCGCACATTCTCAAAAAATGGTCGCATATGCGACCAATTTGGTCGCAGTCTGGAACCCTGCTTAAGCGATCTTGTTCTAGTACTACGTCATCAATTGTCAAGTTCAATTCCAGTACTCAAGAATGCAAATACAAGAGGATGCATGGAAGTACCGGGATTTGTTCTTCATATCGAGGATGCATCCAATGCAGACTTAAAGGGATACCCCACCCAAAAATGAAAATTCTTTAATTTACTCACCCTCAACTTGTTGCAAACCTGTATGAGTTTCTTTCTTCTGCTGAACAAAAAGGAATATATTTTGAAGAACGATTGGAACTTTGGCACCATTGACTTCCATAGTATTTTTTTTTTTTCTACTATGGAAGTCAATAACCGCGTTTCCACTGCCGGACCAGGGCCGAGCCGTGCTAGTGCGTGCCAGGGCCAGTCGCGTTTCCACTGTCACTTCCGGGGCTTACTCAGGGCCAACGGCCAGGATTTCTGGCCCGTCGAATACCTTGGGCCAAAGCGGGCCAGCTCGGGTTAGAGGTGTGCTCAAGGTAAAAGGCGGAGTTTATCGGTGTTATGGAACGTTATGATCTGAAGCAAGATACACATTTCACTTTTTTATATCGCGCAAAATAATCGCTGCAAAGCTCTTCTGAGCATTTGGGCAGAAGAAAGGGCACAACGTCAATTTGACGGCTTGTGAAGAAACGAGGACGTTATAAAATACATCGATGCTGAACTTTCTAAGATAAGCATGCAGCGATCAACGCTTCAAGTTCAGGAAAAAATAGAAAAGTTGCGAGCTCAGTATTGTTCGAGGCGATTAAAACGCACAACGGACAAAGCGGAGCTCAGAAAAAGAACTTTCCATGGTTCGACTTGATGGACGTGTGCTGGGTCACCGTCCCTCTGTTAGTGACAACTCGCGAGACAATCGGGAGACTATTGCAGGCACGGCCGGTGAGTTAATATACATGCTATCTTCCTAACTTAAAAAATAAATTCATAATATCCGCTGAAATGTGTTGGGTTGTATGTATGACGTTTGATCCAGAAAGGCGTGTTAGGGGCGGGGTTTAGGGCAGCGCTGCTACTGGCCCGGCAGTGGAAACGCAAGCCCGGTGTTTAAGGCCCGAGGCCACTGGCTCGGCTCGCTGTTAGCCCTGGCCCGGCAGTAGAAACGCGGCTAGTGGTGCCAAACAACTGTTTGGTTCCAATCGTTCTTCAAAATATCTTCCTTTGTGTTCAGCAGAAGAAAGAAACTCATACAGGTTTGCAACAACTTGAGGGTGAGTAAATGACAGAATTTTCATTTTTGGGTGGAGTATCCCTTTAAGAGAATCGAACCACTGATGTATGTACGGATGATGTACGGAAGCCTGTAAGCTTTAAACTTCTCGTTCCCGCTGCAAGATCGCAAATACTGTGAAGTAAATATTTGTCTTTTCTTTTTTTGCTTAATTTTAATAGTGATAAAGACCTGGAGAAAGCCAGCAGTATTTTTATTGGCAAAATAAAAAGAATCTTAACATTGACAAAGCATAACATTAAACATACATACTCATTTTCACAAATACACGTGGTAAAATAAAACTTAATGTCTATATGAAATCTTGTCGTAGGTTATTTGTTTGTAATGTTCTGTTGTATTTATCGTGCATTGGCCGCTATGTCTGTTAGTCTCAATTCTCACAAGGATGCGTTCTGTGTCCTTACGAGTTAGTTCTTTCAAAGTAGCCTGGCAAGACCGGTCTACACAAGAATGCAAGTCTGTTCTAGGAATTGAGAAACATCCTTTGATTAGTTGGTTTAGGTGTGTTTAATTAAATTGGACCTAAAATCTGCAGGATACTGGCCCTCAAGTAGAAGGATTAGACACCCCTTTTATAATGTGGTATTCAATCCTGGTCACCCACCGCTCTACACATTTTGTATGTCTCCGTTATCTGACACTGAACTCAGTTCAGTTCAGTTCATGGATCTCTTTCCTAATAAACTGATGATTTGAATCAGGTGAGATTTAAATGCAATCCCTCTTTCTCCTTCTGTTAACCTTTAATATATTTTCTCTCTAGTACATGTTATAATAGCTACCCCAGGAAGAATCCTTGACTTGATAAAGAAAGGTGTGGCCAAGGTTGACAAAGCTCAGATGGTTGTGATGGATGAGGTGAGAAAAATAATGCAAAAAGAGTTCGTTTCCAATTAAGCATCCTCTCTAAATGAATGCTAATATGATGGAAGTTCATAATATCCGATTCGTTCTTCACAGGCTGATAAGTTGCTTTCTCAAGACTTTGTGGTGCTTATTGAGGACATCATTAGCTTCCTGCCCAAAAACCGTCAGATTCTTCTCTATTCTGCCACTTTCCCCACCAGTGTGCAGAAATTTATGGTGAGAGATACTGTTTTTATAATCGTCCTAGACTTTTTGATGCTGAATGTCTTGGATTTAATGTGTAAAACATTTTACTATATCCAGATTATTTCTCATATAAATTTGCTTTAATCATGCTAATGATTCTGTCCCGTTGTGTAGTCCAAACACCTTCAGAAGCCATATGAAATCAATCTGATGGATGAGCTGACACTGAAAGGCATCACTCAGTACTATGCCTATGTGACAGAAAGACAGAAAGTGCACTGTCTCAACACACTGTTCTCAAGGGTAAGCGGACATTCCCTCCAACATCTGCTCTAGATTCAACTGGTATTTTGCAAATGTTCCATTTGTATTACTCCAAAGCTTTCATACTACATTTGAGTAACTGTATTATCTTAAAGCCTTTTTGAACGATTTGCACTAACCTAGGGGAAAAAGTCATTTCATTTTCTCTCTTTTAATTGTATTTATTTGATATCACTTTTTCCTAGCTCCAAATCAACCAGTCTATCATCTTCTGTAACTCCACTCAAAGGGTGGAACTCCTTGCCAAGAAGATCACACAGCTTGGCTATTCTTGCTTTTACATCCATGCCAAGATGATGCAGGTCAGCTTCAGAAGGCAGCTACATAATTCAAAAGTTGTTAAGAATCATTTTTTTTTTCAATAAGGATGCATTGAAACGATAGTGACAGTAAAGGCATGTATATTGTTAAAAAGATTTAAAATTTCAAATGAAATGTTCTTTTGAACTTTCTATCCCTGAAAAAAATGTGTCATGGTTTCCACAAAAATACTAAGCAGCACAACAGATTTCAACAATGATATTAAGAAATGTTTCTTGAGCACCAAATTGGCATATTAGAATCTATCATGTGACACTGAAGACTAGAATAATGGAGTAATATTTTAAAATTACATTTTAAAATAAATTAAATTAACTTTATTTTAATTTGAAATATAAAAAAAAAAATTGATCTTGCTGAGCATAAGGAACTTCTTTCAAAAACATTCAAGCTCAAAGATATGATTGACAAACAGCAGATCATCTGTGTGATAAATAAAATACCCCTTCAAAAATATTCCCCAGGTTTCCTTTAGGGGGTCTAACAAAAACAGAGACAATAAATCGAGGGTAGACTGAAAATTGTGACAGAACAAAGAGGAAAACTTGTAAAGAGATAAACTTGACAGCTGAATGTCTAGAACTCTGTTCACTAGGGGTGTAACGATACACGTATTCGTATTGAACCGTTCGGTACGAGGCTTTCGGTTCGGTTTTCGGTACGCATTTTTAAACCGAACGGTTCGTTGGACCATTTTTCCTGCCGACCAAAATTTCTTTAGTTCAAATGTAGGCGCGTGGCAAGCGCGCTCATAATGATATAAGAGACGCTGGCGTGACCACAACATTGCCCAACATCAAATGGCAAATGTAATGTAAGCGGAACAAAACTGAGCTACTCGTTATTGTGTGGTTAACGGACCGTTTGGACCAATGCAGCGCGCGCCGATCTTAATCAAGCAGTTACACAGCGAAATCCAGTAAAGAAAAAAATTTAATTCGCCACTGAAGTAATAACATCGCTGCGAGATCTAGTGAGAAACATTCACATTTCTCCGTTATTAACGGATAAACCAGGAAGAAACTTTGTGCCATCAATGAACTATTCAGTGTCCATATCAGCAACATTCACCATGGATTTACTGTAGTAACACTACTAACTGTAACCATGCAAGTTTGGCAGGAATAGTAGGATATAGTGCTTTCAAGTAGGCTAACATTGCGTCGGTTTTATTTTGACTTTATGAATACAATTGCTGCCCTCAAATGTTAATCTGAACTAAAATAAACCTTGTTTATAACTACTACAATATTACATTTCATTTTGTCCAAGGAGCTGTTTTGTTTTATATGCTCCTAAGAAAAGTCAAGTATAGCTCCATCATTGCTCAAAGTAAAAAAATATCATACTTTATGATGTTAGTTTTAATAAAGAAAATATAATTGAAAAAATTAAATCAAGGAAATTTCTCAGGCATTTCTTTCTTTTTGCTGTATCGAAAACGTACCGTACCGAACCGTGACACAAGTGTATTGTACCGAACCGTGGATTTTGTGAACCGTTACACCCCTACTGTTCACATACCGCTCCTTTTTCAAGGAAAGTGTTGTAGAATTCCCCAAAGTGCTTCTTTGTGTCTTTGGCACTGAAGTTCTTGAAGAGGTCAGCATGAAGGTAACATAGCTAGAACAGGGGAAAAGAGAGAGAGAATGAAGGCGGGAGATTAAAGAAAACAAGAGTAAGAAAACTGACAGATGTAGACAGCAAAAAAAAGAGGGATAGTGATGTGTGCTATGTTAACCTATACGTGGACTTTATTGACTGGATGGAGAGGCAGTTGAGTTTTTTTAGAGCAGTGAGAAAAGAGTATCAGGAGGAATGACAGGGATAAATGGGCCAATCTAAAATTAATGAACACAACATAGTACCTGCTGGATTTGAAACCAAACATAACTGGTCTAACTCAATAATACATTATAGGTCCACAAAAGGAAAACAATATAGTGTAAGATGTCCACCTTACTCCTACTAATTTACCAACCAACTAATTTAGATTATTTATCTGAACATTAGCATCTGTGAGGCGTATCCTTATCAGAAGAGTTTTGACGTTAAATGAAAAGATGAAGGATTTGGATTTGGGAGACGGTACCTGGGGTAGATCACATTGGCGTACAGACTCCAAACTTTTGAAAAGTAGTGTATGTTCTTGTGTTTACCTAAATTATTGTATATTATCACAGGAATACAGAAATCGTGTGTTCCATGACTTCAGGAACGGACTGTGTAGAAACCTGGTCTGCACAGGTATGGATAGACATATTCGCAGAACTCTTCCTGTTTTTAAGGGATTTTCCTAAATATTTCTGAAACCTTTTTGGTGGTGTTTTACCTGTCACAGATCTTTTCACAAGAGGAATTGACATCCAGGCTGTCAATGTAGTCATCAACTTTGACTTCCCCAAAAATGCAGAGACGTACTTGCACCGTATTGGTCGATCAGGTAACCATCAACATCAGAAGTTAACTGATTATTATTGTAGGGTTTACATTTATCATTTGTGTTTTTTTTAAATCTGTTTGTTAATTGAATTGAGTTTTCTCTCTCTGTTCTCAGGTAGGTACGGTCACCTGGGTCTGGCCATTAACCTGATCACCTCAGAAGACCGTTTCAATCTAAAGGGCATTGAGGACCAGCTGATGACTGACATAAAGCCCATACCCAGCAGCATTGATAAGAGCCTGTATGTGGCAGAGTTTCACTCCCTGAACCCTGATGAGGAGGAGGCTGCTCACAAAGCAGGCGAGCTTAATTAACCCTTACTGGTAAGAAGACCATGTTCTGAATGACCTGATCTGAAGCACTTCAACTTGTTTATACAGGCGTGACTATTCAGTTGTAATGTACCAATATCTCCCTTTCTTTCAGGAGAATAAAGGGACCAATGCTTGGCATTCTGCACAATTTCTACTGAAGACTGACGCAAAGATGACTTTGTTTTTTGTTGTAGTTTATTTTCTCACCAAATGCTTCAGTGGTCTGGACCTGCCATGGTACAATGTGATCAGCTGCCACAAGTTTAGGGGCCGGTATAAAGTCATTAGGCTTGTTCTCTATGGACTCACTGAGGCAGCTTACCCTTTTTCCATTTGAAATTTGAAGCACAATAAGCCACTGTTCTTTGGATCCAGAGCATTGGCAAAGACCATTTACCATCCATAACTGCTGTTAATAAGGATTTGACCCCTCTTTTTTTTACCAGAACAATAAAAATAGAAAATACTGGAAGGAGTTGGTGCCAAAAACAAATTCCCAAGCTTTACTAGGAGTATGTTTAGTGCTATCTATCCATCGCCTAATGTGAAAGGTTTTTGCGCATTATATGATGAGTTTTACTCAGAGCTTTACAGTTGATCAGGGAAAACTAGGGAGGTTTAACACATTCATAATGGTCTTCTGTTAGTTGTTTACAGCCTTGTGTGTGTAAATATCTTGAGAGAGGCTTGTGCTTTCAAATGCAAACTAACTTATCTCATCACCATGTCATCTTTCCCAAAAGTTTTTGAAAGCACCCAACACTTTTTTTTCTTTTTTTAATTCAGCTTCTGCATTTTCACTCTGACTTCAGCCATCTCTATCTCTCTAAGTGCCTTAATCTATATACTTCCTCTGGGTAGGAGGGAGTGCCCTAGGTGTGCAGTGCAAAAAAAATCTGCTTTGGTCAGGATTGTCAGTGGAAGAAATTGTTACCAGCTAGATTTAGACTTGTCCAATACCTCAAACCCATAAATCACTTGTTCTCTATTTGACCCACCGGTTTGTTGGTAGTGAACAGTACCTACCTCAGCATTGGCTGGGTGAGCAATAGATTTGCTTGTGTCTGACAACCAGGTATCCCAGCTCAGATGTTTGGTAAGGCAGGACTTTAATTTTAACAGTTCAGCCTGCATTTTTTTTTTTAAACTGGCAGACAGTTTAGGTTGTTAATTTCCCCCCGATGAAACAGTCAGGTTTTATTTCATTGAAACGATGTAACGTGATTGATCAGATTCAGCCTTTCCCCAATGGTGTCTAATGCACAGAAATAATCTAATGTCTTTTACAACATATCAGCACACATGCTGAGATGAAATGGCAGCTGTAATAAAGTTGGTAGCTCTTGAAGTGTACACTTTTGCCCCCTGTTGTACGTGTTGAATTGTGCTCTCTGCCATGTGTTGTATTAAGTAGATGTATGTTTTACTGCGAGGATTATATGGGAGAATGGCCAAAGCATTTTGCTCCAAATGTCAATGCCAGCCTATTCTGTCCCTTCTCTTTTAAACAAAATAAAGTCCAGCATATTCTCCAGATGTTTGTATTCTTTTCTAAATACCTTAAAATAAAATAAAAACTATAATTTGTCACATGAGTGACCTAATTGGTATTGGTAATGAATAAATAGGCTTATTAATTATTTTTATAGTATAGGCAAGTATGCTTGCCTTGAACACTTGTTTTCTATAGTTTCCGACCTTGTTTTAGGTTGATGTGTTAATAAGCTATTTTCTATTTTGTGAATCTCACCACCACCAGATAAATTCACAGCTCGTTTGTATAAATGGCTGCATGCTATCACATTTCTTCTAAATCTACATGGATTATTTAAAATATGATAAACAAGCCAATTTTTCACACAAGCATTTTCCTATAATGTTAAAATAGTTTTTAGAGTCACAAATAAAAAAAGGTTACACTACATACACGCTTTAATTTATATCTTGTTCAGTGAAGTTTGAGATTAACGATAAAAAACGTTTAGAACCACTATGAACATGATGGAAAAAGCCATATGACTCAGCCCACACAATTCCAACAAACTGAACAACCAAACAAGGCAAGTTTTAGAAAAGTGAACAAGTTGCCAATTACAACACAATCAGCACTGTGGGGCTCTTTGGCTGAAATGGAAGAAACTCGGACATCAGTCTCTTAAGCACTTCAGCCTCTTTGGGAGGCTAAAGAAAAGCCACTTCTGTGAATGATTAATATATGCCCCTGCCTGAGGCCATGTAAATTGTAATCTCACACTTTGGAAAACTAATTTTGTGCTGTGATGGGGGGGAAAAAGTAAGAACAATAGTTAGAGCTAGAAATCTTGTTGGAGTCAAAAGCAATATTAAAGGCAAAGCTTTGGTTTTTGTGCATGATTTAGTAGTCTTTCATTGTAGAGAACTTGAACTTTCATGATAAAAATATTTTAATGTAAATATACTAAATGTATTTGAATGTATGAAGGAGGAACATTCTCAATGTTTAAAATCAAAGAGAGTGTATCAATTTAATTAAGTACCACTAGAACACTTTCTAGGATAGAACATAAAAATACAATTTAATTCATGATGAATATAATTGTAATATAACATATTTTCTCAAAATTTTTATTATTTGTCCAGGTTGAAACTTAAATCAGGGACATCTAAAAACCATATAAAAAACATTTTCATTACTTTATATAAAATAAACATTCATTTGAATAAAATAATAATAATATATTCAAAACTGTATTTATTTGTAATGTAAACTGTTTAAAACCTGAATGGCAGTTATTAAAGATAATAAAGAGAATCCTATGACACCACTCAATCACTCATACATTTGCTTTATAGTAAATAGCATCCTGTCGTCTATTTTTAATATCAATGTTTACAACAAAAACCATGCATGAATAGAATGCAAATGTACAGCCCCTCATACCCTTGAAGTGTAACTTTAGAAATACACGCCACGAACCGTCACATTTCCTTCCCCGATTACCCACAAGGACGCCATTTTCAGTAGCCAATCATCAGACAGTTGTGGTGTCTTTTATCCAATGATCTATCAATATAGGCGGAATAGGCGGGCCAAGACGTCGGTTACGTAGTCTGTCATCCTACCGGTGCCTCTCAGCCGTATAACTGGACTGCATTGCTAAACGTGAGTATAGCACGAGGCCTGCAAATAGTTACATAAATTATAGTCATACACCTGCTATAATTTGTCCGTCATGTGTTGATAGAAACGACTTTCCAGCTAGCATATAATACAGCTTCTTTCGCGCGTCTCATTTAGAAATGTGCTAGTCTTTCTTTTTTCGCACGTTAGCTAGTTAGCTAGTATTAACCTTAGCTTACCTGCTATTTAGCGAATGAGTCTTGAATGAAGCTACACATGCTAGTGCACTACTTTTCTCTAGTGAGCCAGATTCTAGTCGGTGCTGTGCACACAGAATTGGTGTTCATATTTAGGGAGTCGCAGCTGACTAACGTTACTCGCTGGTTGTCTAAACCTAGAGAGATCAAGGTTTTCAGTTGGCAGTTATTAGAAGCAGAACTATGTTGTTTATTGACAGTATTCTTTCGATTTGTAGAAACGTGACCTTTTGCCCTATGATTGTTGTCAGTGGAAGTAGATCTTCCTTAAGTTAATGAAAGTGTTATAACATTTAATGTCATTTTAATGTTATCATACTGTTGACTTGTCCATCAGCATGGGCAGTGTGTTGGCTGCCAGCTCCCCAAACCCTCCTCCGGCCTCAGGGGGTGGCAGTGCCCCAGGGGGTGCAGGTCTAGTGACGGTACCACCAGGTTTCACTATGCCCCCAGTGTCTGCAGTCCCACCCTCCTCAGGCACACTAGGGCAGCCCGGGACAGATGCAGAGGCCTCTCACCCCAACCCCGGCACATTTGAAGAATGTCATCGCAAATGTAAAGGTTTGTCTAAGGCTCATTTGCTTACATTGCTAATGTGGTCCCACAATCTAAATTCTGTTTACTTAGTCTTTTCGTCTGCTTCTCAGAGGTCTTCCCTGTGCAGATGGAGGGGGTACGGCTGGTTGTCAACAAGGGCTTGAGTAATCACTTCCAGGTCAGTCACCACAGTGTGAATGGATTTTGCAAACTCTTGAATAATTTATTTGTTCTTCTTAGAATTGAAAGATCAAAGGACAACAACATATATACATAGCCAAAAGTTTGGAATAATTAAGAATTGTTAAAGTTTTTGAAAGAAGTCTCTTATGCTCACCAAGGCTGTATTAATTTGATAAAAAATATAGTGAAAACAGTAATGTTTTGAAATATTCAAACAATTTAAATGAACCGTTTTCTCTCTCTCTCTCTCTCTCTCTCTCTCTCTCTCTCTCTCTCTCTATATATATATTAGGGCTGTAACGATACACCAAACCTACGATTCGATTCGTATCACGATTTTTGACCCACGATTCGATTCGTATCGCGATTCTATCACGGGGGCGGGGCTTGAGGGGGCGGGGCTTGTGGTGAAAAAAAGAGATTTTGAGAGAAGAAAATTTTTTCCATACAAAATTATTACATTTATCTTGCCTAAATGTTTACGCTCATTGCATTTTTACAATGGGGTAATATTGTTGTTAAGAATTTACACATCACAAGGAAGCTTGATTTAAATTGTTTAATTAAATTGAAAAAAGTAGCCAAATAAATACAATAGAATAAAGATACAAATAAAGACAATTAAAGAGAAAAGTTTTTGAATAGGTCTAACACTAGTATTCACATACAGAAACTGAATAAAGTAATCAAATGGAAAATAACACTGGGTAGTATTTTAGTCCTGAATAAATTAAATGCATAGGCTATTAATCCTGATTCCTTTAACTTAAAGCCGTCTTTTGTTTTTTTGACAACAAAATTAATGACAGACACATATGGCTTCCGTCACTTTAAGAGCTAGTGCACGGATCCTGTGTTCATTATACTGGCATGCGTTTTATGCCTATTAAAGACAAAACCGACTATGTTTAGAGTATAGCCTACTCACAAAGACCGAAATTGACAATTTTGCGTGTTAAAGCAATATAATCCGCGAAAAATAGTTACTGGCCAGCTGTTTTTGAGGCGGATTTTCTATGAATGTGCGCATAGAAAATAATCTCTCAGAGAGCGCGCGAGCACTGATTAGTGTAAAATTGCTTGAATGTTTAAACTGGTAAGACTTAAAAAGACTTTTACAGTCTATGGTCCCGACTCCAAAACGCGAGTGTGTATTATCGCCGCATGCAGCGCCTGCCTTGCACAACACATTATGAGAGGAGAGATAGAAGACGCGCGCGGCACCGCTGAACACTCACGCTGTTTGTGAAATTGCGTCTGGCAGATAGTTGTTAAAAGAATGATTTGATTTTATTATCTGTGTGGATTACGATTGCGGGAATTTCCCGCATTATAAATGGGAGACCAACGGGAATGATTAGAATTATGCGCAATACCCGCGCCGAAATTCGAGCCCTGGTTCTGGACAGGAAGGATAACTCTGGGAGTTGGAAGGGGTGTGATCGCGATTCTGCCTTCTCACATCGCGATACAGGATCGTGGACCTGAGTATCGCGATTTCGATTTTATATCGCGTATCGTTACAGCCCTAATATATATATATATATATATATACTTTTTTTTAAATGCTGCAAAGCTGAATTTTCATCAACCATTTCTACAGTTTTCAGTGCCTTTTTGCATTCCCAACATTTTTGAGGAAATCATGATACCCTACCATTCAAAAGTGTGGGGTAAGATTGATGGAAACGAGAAATTAATACCTTTAATCGGCAAAATTAAATTGATCAAAGTGAAAAGACATTTAGAATGCTTCAAAATATGTCTATTTTAAATAAATGCTGTTCATTAAACTTTCTATTCATCAAAGAATGCTGGAAAAAATTCTCTTTTCCACAAAGTTATAAATCAGCAAAAAAAAATAGTAATAATAATAAGATCCATTAATAATAAATGAGCACCAATTTCTGAAGGATCATGTGACACTGAAGACTGGAGTAATGATGCATGTGGCACTGAAGACTGGAGTAATGATGCTGAAAGTTCAGTTTTAAAATATATAAAAATAGAAAATTGTTCTTTTAAATTTTGAAATTTCATAATATTACTGTTGTACTGTATTTTTGATCCGATAAATGCAGCCTTTGAGAGCATAATAAATCATTCCATACTTTTGACTGGTAGTGTATAGGGTTGGGCGGTATTACGGTAATATCGTATACCGCGGGGTCTTAAAATAGCAACAGTATCAGTTTCAATACCGTCATTACCGGCACTTATATATAAATATAATTTATTCAATGCCTAAAAATGCTTATGTAGTTGTCATCAAGTGACAGTGTGGAGGAGAAAGAGAGAAGGGAGAGGCGGTAAATACTGACAAGGCAATTTGTAAATGTTGCAATAAAAAAGGTGACCGCGAGAGATGGAAACACCTCTAACCTAATGTCGCATCTCCGAAACAACCACACACTCACTGCTGCGAGGATGCATTTTGCCCCGAGTTCATTAAATAAGCCAGTGTTTCCCCTACCATTGTTTTGGGGGGGCGGCCCGCCCCCCCAAAACGACCCCCCGCCCCCCTAAAATGCTGACGAAATCCAGTCATAAAAACGGAATTTACTGTATAACGCAGAATTTCACAGAATTTGTACTTTTTTTTTTTTTGAGGAATAATCAGACATGAAAATCACTCACCTTTCGGCGAAATTCGCCGTTTTGAAACCAAAATAGGTGACCTACGTGAATCGTGTAGATTCGATGAGAAAATGTTTGGAGGGAGGGAGGGGGGGGGGTGTATAATATATATGAAGCCATACTATAGTATAATGTGAGATAGAAATTAATATTTAAGTCATTAAATTCAAGTTCACGTAAACTTTTCCCTCAGCTGCGGCTGTCAGTAATTCTCCATTCAGCATTCAAACAGCACAGCGCGTCGCGTTCGGCAATGATGAACTCTCTCCAAGATAATTAAATGTTAATATTATTATACTTGATCTGTAGATAAAGCTCTGTGGTTTCGCATAAATTGACTATCTTGCTGTAGTACCTCAATCATGTTCCTTTACCGCGTGTCTAGATCACAACACTGGAGAGCACTATCATTGTTCTTCACGCGCACAGTAACTGAAATTTAAAACTGTTAAAAGAAAAGGCTCAATAAACTATTGCATAGATAGATACTGTATAATACACTATGCATCGATATGTATTTCCTTTGTGCTTTGAACTTTTCACTGCGTACTCGAAGAGCTGCGCGCTGTGACTCGTGTTGCCTCAAGCGCATCATTCAGCGCTCGGGATGCGCATAAGCGCTGTGTGCAGCACTCTATTGGAGTCTTTCATAATCATATCATAATACTTTTGCGCAATGAAAGATTATTAATAGTATTTTTTGTTCTGTTCTGCCCTATCTATCATATGTTGCTGCCTCATTAAACAGCTGTGTTATACATTTGTGCTATATATATTTTCTTAATTTTATAGTAGACTATAAAATAATTTATCTTTTTTGATTTTTATCTTGTTTTTCATGAATGTATTTTACAACAATACAAAGAGCAATGTGTAACGTTTTAACAGATTTAGTGCTACACTTATTGTCTCTTGTTTGTTCCCCAATAAATATATTTTTTTTTCACTAAATGTTCTGATTTTATAAAATTATTGTTTTTCTAGACAAAATTTTACTGAGTTACCCACTAATCTAGTTTACAATATAATTTTTGTCATAGTTTAAGATCATATTTTTTGTTGTTGTTGTTTTTCTTTATAAGGAAGTTGTCTGTATTAAGTAGATTGTGTTTAACACACAAAAGAGTGATTATCAGTTCAACACAGTTATAGAAATTCTACTTGATTTTTTTTTTTTAACTGCTTTGGTAACGGATCGGTATCGGTCTTTTAAAAAAAAAAAAATTATTATTAGCTAACGCTACGGAGGCCATAATATTTTTGACTAATGGCTGAAGTTAAGTTTCTCCAGCTCTCCCCAGGTTGGCAAAAAATGCATCTCAAAATGGAATATGGAATATTTAAAATTTTCTTACGGGGGAGCATGCCCCCGGACCCCCCTAGATGAGTTATATCCTTCTCACCTTTTTCACCCCTGACCCGTTTTCATGCCTGATTAATAGAAAGCAGTTCATTACACTTGAAATCAAATCGCGATGTAGACTAGTGTGTGCGAATATTAAACCACAAAGACTATTTAAATACGAATCCTGCATGTTCTGTGTGAATGAAACACAGTTCTGTGCAGACAACACAGAAATATTGACTTTTTTCATAGATTTAAAAAAAAATGTTGTAAAAGTTTAATGATTCATAATACATGATTTCAATTAATTAGACATTCTTTTTGATTACTAAAAAAATTACACCACGTATCCGTAACACGCCCGCTCCGCAACACTAGCAGTCCCCCCCCCCCCTGAAAAAAATCTTAGGGGAAACACTGTAAGCGCATTAGTTTATATTTGTTAAAATATTATAATGTTATTTTTTTTTACATTGATAATGAAAAGTGAACAGCACGAGTAAGATGGGATGCATCGGGAGTCAGACATTGACCACTTAATTAAGTTTCATTTTCTAAAAGGCCTTTCTTTAAAGTGAATTTCGTTTTGTATAAATTGTATCTTAATTTTATTAATTTTTTTATCAACCAATTGCCTGGATTTAATAAATAAGAATCAAATATAGCAGACAACATAATCATGACATGATCATGCGCTGGCTCGCCGCGGTCACTTGCATTGAAATCTCATCATAAATTAACCGAAACTCAGTGAATGCCCCACAGACATGACAGGCCTATATCTAAATAAAGCTTGAAATTGCATTAAACGAAACCATTCAAAACGAAAAGAAATAGGCCACTTACTGATTATTTAATCCATGATGTGCATTTATCTCTATGCGCGTTCATACGGAGATGGCGATCACCAAATTCATTAAACGAAACTATTCAAAACGAAAATAAATACGCTACCCTACTCTCTGATTATGTAATCCATGATGTGCATTTCTCTCTATCGTTCACTATGGAGATGGCGATTCGTCAATTTCTTTAAACGAAATAATTCAAAAGGAAAACAAATATAGGCAGCATGCTCTCTGATTAATCCATGATGTGCATTTCTCTCTATAGCCGCGTTCACTACGGAGATACCTATCGGCAATTTCTTTAAACGAAACAATTCAAAACGAAAAGAAAAAGTCTAGCCTATACCTTCTGATTATGTAATCCATGATTTGCATTTCTCTCTATATATGCGCGTTCACTTAGCCTGGTTAAAACCAGTTGTAACTGATTTATGGTCTGGCAAAGCGTCATAGACAAATCATTTCCAGAGGGGCGTCACCAGCGGACGTCGCGGATAGACCTAAAACCAATCAGAGCGATGCAGGAGATGACGTATGCAGAGCGGGGGGAGAAACATCTCCGTGTGTTCTTTGCTCGGTTTTTAACAAAAAGGAAACGTTCAAGTCGCTTAAAACAGACGCGATAGCTGATTCGAACGAGTGATGTTCGACTGCGGCATCCATCTTTGTAATGTAGGCTACAAAATCTGCTTAAAAATCCCAGCGCTGTCGTCATCGTGTAAAGCCCGCCCCAACGTTTCTGATTGCTGCCTCGATTTCGGCGGATTGGAAATGAGCTTGAATGAGCTCTTTGCCAGACTAACTTTCAGAGCAAATCTAAATTTGCCGGAAGTTGTCTGGGTTTTCCCAGGCTAGCGTTCACTCGGAGATGGCGATCGTCAACTTAATCTTTGCAGCAGACACTGACAGAAAAGTTGTATTAATAAAAATCAATGGACGCGTGTCACCGGATTTACAAATGCACTTGTTGCTTGTTGCTTGTTAATTTAATTTAAATTAATTACTAAAATGAATACTTTAATTGTCATAATTAAAATAATTAAATATTATTCAGTGTCCAATTTTTCCTCATTTATAAATAGTATTTATATCTACCACTCCCTCAGCACCTGGGTTAAAAAATTATTTGGCGCCACCATATTATAATGGCCCACGTATTGAAATAGGTTTGACGGTATCAAGACTTGGATACCGCCCAAGCCTAGTAGTGTATAACATCTTAATTTGCTTCCTCAGGTTAGTCACACAATTACTCTAAGCACCTTGGGGGACTCGGGTTACAGATTCGGTGCCACATATGTGGGCAGCAAACAAACAGGACCTGCAGAGGTGAGCGCCTTGGTTGCATTTGAACTAACAGGCTGACAGAAATTCGATTTTTGATTTTCTGTCAACTTGCTACACCATTATTGTGTCAGAATGAAAAGATTAGTAGGATGTGATGTTCACAACTCACCTTTTTTTTCTTTTCTTTTTTTCTGCCCCCCCTCAGTCTTTTCCAGTTATGGTAGGTGACATGGACAACACAGGCAGTCTAAACGCACAGATCATCCATCAGCTGACCAACAATGTTCGCTCTAAATTGGCCATTCAGGTATATCTACAGCTTTGCAGTCATGTTCGCTAGTTGCAGTCAGAATTTTAAGGAAATAGAAATAATTATGGTCCAGTAGATCTTAAGCCTGGAACACACCAAGCTGACGGTCGGCCGTTGGGCAGTTTTTGTGCGTCGGCCAACTAAGTTTTCTCGGTGTGTTCCGCACCGTCGGCTGAAATTGGTCCTCGTTGTCTTTTTTTTCGGCCGATTCGACATGTTGAATCGGTGTCGGGCCGTCGGTGAAAGAGGGAACTCTGATTGGCTGTTCAGCTTAGTGAACGAGTCAGTGCACGAGAATAATAGCAAAGCAGCGAGCAAAGAAGTCAAAACGGTATAGATAGAAGGCTGTTCTTATGTTACGTCATCTTACCTGAGTGTTCCTTGGCAAATATTAACATGAGCGGAGTGGAATAAAGAAAGTGTTTAACAGGATTGATATTCAAAACGGTAAGCACGCACTGCTTTGTTTACGGTATTTTTACCTGCAGCGTAATATAGATGAGTATATCTGCAGAAATAGACAGTTGTCTCATTTACACGCAGGCGCAGAACGCGCATTCTAGCAGACAGTCGGCAGTGGTTCTCTCGGTGTTCAAGTGCAGCTTTTTACCTCGACGCTAGACAACAACACAGTCGGCTTTCATCAGCGCTAGTTCGTCGGCGTCGGCTTGGTATGTTCCAGGCTTAACACGTGATGTGCTTTAAGACTTACTGTGAAAAAAACATTCCTATAATTTGCTGAGAAGATTTGCATGCTTTAAGAAATTGAGATGGCTTAATGAATCTTAAATTACAGCTCTTTTTTTACTTGTTCAGAAAAGCAGTGCTGCATAGTGTACTGTTATTAATTGCCTGACTAAATGATGGGTTACAGACACAGCAACACAAGTTTGTAAACTGGCAATGTGATGCAGAATACCGTGGCGATGACTTCACAGCTGCTGTTACCCTTGGCAACCCAGATGTTCTCGTTGGATCTGGTAACAAACTTGCATTCGCTATTGACCATGACTGTCAAGCTCCAAAAATTACTATATAAAGTTTTTTTTGTTTTTTTTTACACTATAATCCTAATACACACTACCGCAAAAAATTTGGGGTCTAAAAGATATAGAAAAATGTTTTTAAAGAAGTCTCTTATGCTCACTGACTGTGTTTATTTGATCAAAAATATAGTAAGAACTGTAATATTGTTAAATATTATTATTACAATTCAATTTTTTTTAAATGTAACTTATTCCTATGATGGTAATAGGTTTATAGGTTAAAATGTAGGTTAAAATGTAGTTTAAATAAAAAACTTAATTTAATAATCTAATGTAAAAATAAGATATTGCATAGTCTTCATTGTATGAATTAAATATAAATGTATTCTTATTAAAGCTAAAAACAAAACTATTCAGTCAAGAACAGCAAGTTATTTTTTCACCCAAAAATGAAAATTGTCATCACTTACTCACCCTCAAGTTGTTCCAAACCTGTATGAGTTTCTTTCTTCTGCTGAACACAAAAGAAGATATTCAACCAAACAGTTGACGGTAGCCATTGATTTCCATATTAGGAAAAAAATACAATGGAAGTCAATGGCTACTGTCAACTGTCTGGTTACCAACATTCTTTAAAATATCTTTCTTTGTGTTCAACAGAAGAAAGAAACTCAAACCGGTTTGGAACATGAGGGTGAGTAAATGATTACAAAATGTTCATTTTTGGGTGAACTATCCCTTTAATTACGATCCCTTTACTTTCACTTGAGACACAACTGGCAGTGTTTACATGAATACTCCACACGATGGGTAGTTTGACATAATTGCATGTGAATTCGACCATTCAATTGCAATAAAGCGTGAAAAAGAACTGAATTCCCGATCGCATGCTGAGAGAAGCGGCTTTCTGTGCACGCGCTTACCACTGTGTCAGTTGGCGCGTGCACCGTATTGAGTTTTTTTTCACCGCTTATTGTGCTTAACATTTTTTAACATCAAGTACGCCCCAAATTTGCCATCGCCTGCTGAGAGGGGAGCATTTCATCTCTCTAAACTGTTGATGGTATATATGTAAATGTATAGCACTGTTATATGCACGACATGGCAAAATCTTTAAGGATAGACTTTTTATATTAACGATATATATTTCATCATAACGCCCAGCCCTAGTAGGAGCTCACATTCACATTCATTTTTCGTCTGATAGGTATCATTGTTGCGCACTACCTCCAGTCCTTGTCTACTGCTTTGGTATTGGGGGGCGAGCTGGTCTATCACAAGAGACCAGGAGAGGAGGGCACTGTCACATCATTAGTGGGCAGGTACACAGGTAATCATCTCCAGATCATTCTTTATCACATTTTATTCAAGGTCTGGCAAAAATCATAATTTGATTAAATGTACTAATTGGATCTGCTACCTTTTTATCCTCAGGTAGTAACTATGTCGCCACGTTGACTGTTGGAGGAGCTGGTGCACATGCGTCATACTACCACAAAGCCAATGACCAGGTACTTCATATGTAATGAATTAAATGACAGATCTGTTACTCAAGATAAGACCCGTTGTCTGTTAAACTCACTCCTTTGAATCTGAAAACCTCCCACAGCTCCAGGTTGGGGTGGAATTTGAGGCTAGCACACGGATGCAGGACACAAGCATGTCGTTTGGTTATCAGTTGGATGTACCCAAAGCAAATCTGCTGTTTAAAGGTATTGGAAGGCTTTTCTTGAACTGATTCAAAAGTTGAGTTCTGGTTCTCGAATCTGATTGGCTGAGAGCCTTTTCCGGCCATGCGATATTCTACCAGTATCAGCATGGAAACCGTTTCACCGTTTGTATCACTCTGCTTGCAGCATTTTTCACAGAGAGTGTCATGGTGGACGAGCAAACCCACCGTAATTTTACAAATTGTTGTGTGACGGAAGGTAGTTTTAAGAGTTTTTACTGATTTTGTGTGCCATTAGATCGCAGCAAAGACTGTCTTTATTATTGTATTATTATAGTCTATATTAAATTGCAGTCTTTGTGATATGAAAATCTCACTAAGCTATATCAGGATGTTGGTTTTATTTCACCAAATCGTGCAGCCCTACTTATTCCAGGAATGTTCCAGTTTTGTTCTACTGTTAAGCTTACCTATCCTCTTCAACCTTGTTCTTCAGGTTCTTTAGATAGCAATTGGGTGGTGGGAGCGACGCTGGAAAAGAAGCTGCTTCCCCTTCCTCTATCATTAGCTCTAGGCGCCTTCCTTAACCACCGCAAGAACAAGTTTCAGTGTGGCTTTGGTATCACCATCGGATAGAACCACCGTGGTGATTTCAGAATCTCAACAGATACAACCCTCCACCACGCTTTGACTGGTGCAAAGAGACATGGGGACATGGACCAACACTGAAACGAACTCAGAGACTCCCTGTATTAGTGTGTTGAACCTTCACAAGGATGGACCAGGACAAAGAGCTCACAGGACTGTCCAACAGAGCTCTCATCAATATAAATGTTCAGTTATCTGATAAACAGACAGTCACATAAGGTTTGTTTTTAAATGCACATCATGTGGAAGAACAATGTCTGATGCATGTAACATTAAAGATGTTTTGGAAGAAAGTACGTATCCGTATTAAAAATATACTTCATTCAAATACAGTCAGTTAATGTGGAGATGCCTTTGCTCTTTTTTTATTTTTATTGCCTTTGTTGAGACAAATTATTCTTTTGGCTTTTACTAAAGACTGTTTTCTTAAGGGCAAAAGACAAATTTTTTGATCTATAAACATAAACCATTTGTTTTGATCTATATAAATGTGGTCATACGGTTTGAGTGCTCATTTTTCATGTAAGAATTAAAATGATTTAATGTTCAATAATATACTCCATGAAATGCTGTTTGATGTCAAAATTATGAAGATTCAATGCATGTGATGGGTTATGGGTTAAGTCGATGCCTGTGTCCCTTTTGCCTGGTTTCACAGACAAGACTTAAGCCTAGTCCCAGACTAAAATGCATGTTTGAGCTGTTTTAACTGAAAGCAACTTGCACTGACATATCTTAAAATATGTCAGTGCCATTGTTTTGTCTTAAGATGCACATCAGTAATATTTTTTTCTAAGGCACATTTATAAAAGCTACTTAAATGTCCTAATTTAACTATGGATTACTCCTGGCTTATTCTAAATCCTGTCTGTGAAACCAGGCCTTAGTCTCATGAAATAACTAATCACACAGAACCATCTAAGACTTTTGACCATGAGATCCTTTTCCTGTATATGTCTGTTAGGGTCTTTGGGGCAAATTCAGATGCTGGTTTCATATTGACTGGGCATAACCAATCAGACTGTCCTTTTTATGGTTCAATGTGTGTCTCTGAATTTTCCACATAGACAAATTTCCAAAGTTTGTATTATTTTAGTTAGTTGTACACAGTTAAAGGTTTTTGGGGCAGTCAAAGAGTTGGAGAAGATACTATAATAAACCTGTAAAATTTAAGCTGGTTTTAATGCCCAGTGGTTTTTCATGTCTCATGTTGATTTCATGTCTTTGTGACATGGTGGAGTAATATAAAACAGGCTTTTGGCCTGATTCTAATGGATTATTTTACAGTGCAATTGTTGAATAAATATCTGGTTGTGAATTGGGTTTTGAAAGGAAGCAGGTTTTATTTTCATTGACAGATGAAAAGAGTCCTACTCTCATTGACTAAGGATTGCAGGATAACATTTATAGGTAATCTGTGGTTTGACAGTGAGGCAATATGAAAACGAACAAATATTTCTTGTTTATTAAAAAAAGTCAGCATTGGTAAGCACAGTGCGTTTATATTTGTATTACAAACATGAACTTCAAATGTGTTATATATTAACTATAACACAAACCATATTTTACACCAAAAAAAAAAAGCCTCCAGTTCTAGATTAAAATTTTCAGGCAAACCATTTTAAACAGAACAATTAGGAACATCCCCGGGACTGATTTAGTCCGATTAAGTTTTTCCGCTCTGTTTCTTGTGGTTCTGGATCATTCTCTTCATAACCAAGTCCAACTCGAGGTCCGACTGCTGAACATCTTTGTTATCACAGCCAACCTTTGGACAGCTGTCAAAAATGACAGAAAAGTGGGTTACAGGCTGTTTTATACACTACTGTTAAAAGGTTTGGGGTCAGTAAGAATCTTTTTAAAAGAAATTAAGAATTTCATTTAGCAAGGATACATTAAATTGCTCAAAAGTGTGAGTAAAGACTTTTACAAATTTATATATCAAATAAATGCTGTTTTGAATTTTCTATTTTAAAAAAATCCAAGACGTTTTCCACAAAACTATTGAGCAGCACAAATGTTTTCAACATGTTTCTTGAGCACCAGATCAGCATATTAGAATGATTTCATGTGACACTAGAAGATTAAAATAAATTAATTAAAAGAAAATTTGTTTTGTTTTTTATAAATATTTTTTTCACAATATTACTAAGGTTCTTTTTTTCTTTTTCTTTTTTGTTTTCTTCAGAAATATTCAAAAATCTTAACAACCCCAACATTTTGAATGATAGTGTCAGTGTATTAAAGGGTAAGTTCAGCCAAAAATGAAAATTATGTCATTAATGACTCACCCTCATGTCGTCCCAAGCCCATAAGACGTCCGTTCATCTTCGGAACACAGTTTAAGATATTTTAGATTTAGTCCGAGAGCTTTCTGTCCCTCCATTGAAAATGTATGTACGATATACTGTCCTAGTCTAGAAAGGAAATAAAGACATCATCAGAGTAGTCCATGTGACATCAGTGGGTTAGTTAGAATGTTTTGAAGCATCGAAAATACATTTTGGTCCAAAAATAACAAAAACTACGACTTTATTCAGCATTGTATTGTCTTCCGGTTCTGTTGTCAATCCGCGTTCACGAGTCCACAGTGACGCTGGTGACGTAAGACGCTGCTGACGTGTGTCTGGTGCGCCTGAGCTTTGGTTACAGTCTGAGGGAGACGCACGGTGTAAACAAAACAATCTTCGCAAACATTTCTAAGGATTTTGACACAGAGGAAGACTTGCATTTTTTTGCCCAGCCATATTTATTTGAACCCGAATACACGGACGCACCAGACACACGTCAGCAGCGTCTTACGTCACCAGCGTCACTGCGGACTCGTGAACGCGGATTGACAACAGAACCGGAAGACAATACAATGCTGAATAAAGTCGTAGTTTTTGTTATTTTTGGACCAAAATGTATTTTCGATGCTTCAAAACATTCTAACTAACCCACTGATGTCACATGGACTACTTTGATGACGTCTTTATTTCCTTTCTAGACTAGGACAGTATATCGTACATACATTTTCAATGGACGGACAGAAAGCTCTCGGACTAAATCTAAAATATCTTAAACTGTGTTCCGAAGATGAACGGAGGTCTTACGGGCTTGGGACGAAATGAGGGTGAGTCATTAATGACATAATTTTCATTTTTGGGTGAACTAACCCTTTAAGTGTAATTGTTTTAAATTAAAGTTTACATTGACACTGGCTGGTGGCAGGATATGGAAATTAATTAACTGTATACTTATTTGGGACAAGGTAAAGACAGAACTGAGCAGTGGCTACATACCGAAATGTCTTCTTATTTTTGTGCTTGCCCTTAATCATTTCAAGTACAGCCCCTTGGTCATAGTAATGATTGCATTTCTTGTTTTTCATTGGATTGACCATCTCAACCTGTCAGAACAAGATAAGGTCAAATAACATTTCTGTAAGTTTATTATTCATGCAATACAAATAACACACAAAAACACCACCACAAATGTGAACTTTTAACTCAAGAGCCACAACATCTTATGCACTTGATCAAGTGTATGTTTACCTGGGTGAGAGGGCAGATGAAGTTTGTCTGGCTCTGTGTAACAGCAATGTCCTCATCCAGTTCCTCCTCTTCGTTCTCATCTGCAGTTTGACCTGCTGCATATACATATATGTACAAATATACATTGAGGAATGGTATCACTTATGACATGTTTTTTTTGTGAATGCTGTGCTGCAAGAAGTTTTGTGTCCCACCTTGCATGGCATATTTCCTGACACTGTCTTTGAAGGCAACCACCTTGCTGTGCCTTTGCAGGTCTGCGTCTGAAACTCCAGCCATTAACTCATTGAAACGGCCCTTTACAGAGTTTCTCAGATGAACAATGGCCTCCGGAGGTTCTTGTCTGACCTGCAGAACATATGAGAGAAAGCCAAGGTGGCTCAGTGGGCGACATGACAAAGACTTTGTGTCAATAGTCAGCAAGACAAACCTGGGCAGTCATCTCATCAACAGAGTCCACAAAACAATTGATTTCTCGGTCCAGTCTGGAACACTCCAGAATCATGTCCTCCAGTTTCTTTAGAGCTGAACTGTTATCCATACCTGAAATTCAATAAAAATGCACATTTTGAAAAGTATGCCTGAAAAACAAATGATAATATTTGGGACAAAGATAAATATATGCATCATATTAAAGGTTGTATCGGTGATATCAGGCCCAAAAATAAATGATCACATTCATCAATTTTTTCCAAACGATCCGCTAGCTGCCCGCCCCATAAGCAGGCTGTCAAAAAAACGCGTCTCAGTAGGCAGCCTAGGCTCTGAAATCTACATGAATGAATGTGATCATTTATTTTTGGGCCTGAAATCACTGATACAACCTTTAAGACATATATAATAGGCAAAAAGAGATTAATCAGGCTTACGCATCTTGTGGATATTATCAAAATCAGGGATTTACGCTACAGTTCAGCAGTTTTTTGTTTCTGAAAGAAGTCTCTTATGTTCACCAAGGCTGCATTTATTTGACTAAAACACAGCAAAAACAGCAATACTGTGGAAATATATGAAAGCAAAGCAAATCTTTTCAGATTTCCAGCATCATTACTCAAGTCTTCAGTGTCAAATGATCTTTCAGAAATCACAGTAATATGCTGATTTTGTGCTAAAGAAACATTATCAATGTTACAATGTTAACATAGATACTATTCTTTTGAACTTTGTATTAACCAAAGACTCCTGAAAAAAAATTATTATGGTTTTCACCAAAAAATTAAGCAGCAGAACTGTTTTTAACATTATAAATGTCTTTACTACAATAAACAATAAACTGACTAAAATATATAGCTAGCTGTTGAGTGTTGATGTAAAAATACGGTTTAATTGTAGATAAACATTGGCTGCTCACCTTGTGCTTCGACTATTCCCAGCGCAACGTCTGATATCATGTCCATACAAGCTCCAATATCTGTTTGACATGACTTCAGAGTGGATACGGTGGACTGTACTGTGCTCAGAGACATCTCTAGAAGGCATGGGACTGCTGGAAAAGAAATAAACACAAATTAAACCCACAAACACACGTGCAGCTTTATCATTCACTTTCACCTACTTTGACAAAAGCGCACTGGAAGGAACATTACAAATCGATAGTGCACCGAGAAATTTAATTTCGCCAGTTCTTTGAACCTGTATGACTTACTTTTTTTTAAATGGAACATAAAAGCGATGACGGACAGAATGACAACTTTAGTCATCACCATTTTTTACATGGAAAAAATATATGCAGTTATTGGTGACTGCGGCTAGCAGTCCAAAACATTCTGCCGAACATTTTTTTGTAAAACATCAGGATAAAGAAAGTCATACAGGTTTAGCACAACATGAGTTAAATAATGGCATTATGTTTTATTCTTTAGTCAACTCTTTAACAAAACTTATTAGCAACTTATTGACCTAAGTGGTAATAGCATTTTGACACATTAAAATGACTTATCTGCGACATTTTTACAAACATAATAAAAAAAAAACCTTCGCTTTACCAAAAGTAGCGCCAATAGTCGTTTCCGGTTTCAAAACGCATTGAATGACACGTCAATATAAAAGACTTCTAACGATTTTATAATCATAACGTAGTCTTAAAATACGTTGCACATAAGTGTGACAGAGATTGTTACAAAAAAATATCGCTGATAAAACGCTAAATTCTTAAATATCAGCATTTTTCGACTTCGTATAAACTCCATATTTCTTTGCGTGACTGTTAATTTGACAGTCAAATTGAACGGAAATTCGCAACAAGGACGCGTCTGTGCGCGGCCACGTCATGTAAACTTAACGGGGAAGGAGTTGCGTACACCAGGGTAACCAAAATAGAAGGAGACTGAAACAGCATTTCTGCGTTGTGATCACAGTTTCGTTTGTTGCACCTGCTCTTTTTCCAAACGGGCATCGGCGGAGAACCGACAGAGAATCTGCAGGGTCTTAAATCATATGGCAAGATGTCAGATATCGGGGACTGGTTTAAAAACATCCCTTTCATCACCCGTTACTGGTTTGCTGGCTCAATTGCTGTGCCGCTTATAGGAAAGCTGGGATTAATCGGTCCTATGTATCTTGTGTTATGGCCGGAGGCATTCTTTCATAAATTCCAGGTAAGTTTAGATTAAACTAAACAGTGCAGAGCAGACAGAGACTTTAGACAACAGCAGCGATGACAAGGCCTTGTAGGCCTAATCTGAAGTAACGTTAAACAGATGCCCACACATGGGCTAACGTACTGTGCTGTAGTAAGCGGTTGTTGTTGATGACATAGACATTATGTCTATGGTCGATGATGATGATGATGATGATTAAGATTAACGGTTTTTTGATTAGCATATAATGCTGTGCTGTCTATAAAGTATGGTTGCGTACAGACTACTCATGATTGCCTATGAATTAATACAAGTTTTTGTGTTATAATATTTAGTTGTACGTTAGGAAGCTTGCATGTTAGAAATTCAAAGTTGTCGAAACGAATAGTTAATGCGATGTTTAACGATAATGCAGAATAAGAATTGCAAAACCGTAACGTTAACACATGGGCAATATGTGCATCGACAATACATATTTAATACCACCCTCCATCTGTCAAGTCACCATTAAAATTGTTATGCTCGAGCTATTTTATAAGGTTGAAAGGCAGAAAACGCCGTTTGATTTAAAACTTGCGCACTCACAGAAAAGCAAAAACCGTAAAATTGAACGAGCCCCTGCCTAATCTGTGCACAACCAATGACAGCTGAGTACGCGTCTGGAGACTACTTCCGGGACATTAATACTGTTAAGTTATTCTTTTTTTCTTTGACATCAAAAAAACATTGTTTACTGTATCTGATTAGGAAATATTTTAGTTTTTTCGACTTTGAATATAATATAAATAATAGTGTATCTATTTACCACATTGTGGAGGTCGGCTTTTCTAATGTCTAATTCTAATTATATGTCGAAACTTTAAAATAATAAGCTTTTAAATATGTAAAAATATGTAATTAATCATGGTCGCTCATTAATCATTAGAAATATATTTATTGTTTTCGATACCATTAATTTCCACCAGGTGGCGCAAAGCTATTTGTTTGTGGGTTAAAAGCGTAAAAGAATGTTATGGGTGTTTGTAAGAAGACTGGGGTCTATGGAAAAGTTTAGAGTAAAAGTGGAATAAAAAAAAATAATTAAAATAAATAATTTCATGAAAGACACATTTAATTAAAATTAATTAGTGAGTAGGAAAAAACGTCATAATATATAGATTTAAAAAATCCTAAATATTTTTCAACTAATATTTTACACGTAATTATAATCTTAATTTTTCACCATATAAATTGGATCTTTGTGCATGAAAATGATAGCTGCCTTATGAATTTTCGGATGGGGGTCCATCTTATGAGGATGATCGTATTTGGCTGGGTCTGTGGGATCTAAAAGATTGAAGCCCCCTGTTTTAAAAGCTGTCATGCAAATTGCAAGCTGTGTTGCAGGATAATGTACCATTCCCCTAAAAGTTATTTTATAACAATGTGGAATACCTGGAAACCCACATTACACTATCTAGTCATTTTTGTGGCATTTAGCGTATGTCACGTCTCTGTTCTTTACAGTGAGTTTTTACTGTCAGTTGTTGGCTAATGTAGCTTGTAAATGGCATAACTATTGCTTTTAATCTGTTTCCTATGACACCTTTTTCGTGGGTGACACACCTGAAATTCAGGCACCTCTGCTAATGGTTAATTAACCTCTGGTTCATTTTTGTAGCTGCAATTTTAGTTGGAATTTAGGTACTTAGACATTGAGCTCCTATTCATATGGGGTTTATTTGCAGATATAGGTGCAATAGAGTGAGAAATAACATGGTAAAGTACAGATAAGCTTTAAAGAGTGTATATTGCCAAGCTAAGGGCAACACAAAGCTTTTTGTCAAAGTGAACCAGTGCTCACATTGGCACATTTGTTTTGTAAAGGAACCATTTATTTAGGCAAAATGAACCTCTTCCCGTCCTCTCGCAGCATACCAATCCTGCTGTGCTTTTTAACCCACTTTCTCTGCGCTGCAGTGCACAGAGGTCACCTCTCCACACAAGTGAGCTGGTGTGATTTATGCTGCAGTGCGCGAGGGGGCCGCTGGACTGCCTGGGTACCGCAGAGCCAACATCAAAGCATTGCTGCTCAGCGGATTCACTGTGCCCCAGACCCAAAAACCCTGCTAGCTCAGAGTTTCTGTGTGTGCCGGAGGGAGGAGAGAAAGCACTAGAAGTGAGGGAGGAAGGGATACAGGGAAAGGGAGGAGGACGAGACAGCCGGAGACTATAGAGAGGGATAAAGTGTGCACGTGCATGTTGAGAGAAAATTAAACACCAGAGATTTTTTTTTTATTTTTTTTTTTATTGTGCAGGGGTGTTTTTCTGTTGTTTACTAACCCAGATTTCCTAGACTGGGAATTACAGAATAACAAACCAGATGAGTGTGTGTTCCTCTCAGAGCATGATGTCTTGTGTAATAACTGTAGTCATGCTCAGGCACATAGATAGTGAATCAAATCTGCTGTGCAAGCATGGATGCTACTTTTATCATAAAATTCAGGCAGTGCTTACAAATTGTGACTGCTGAGTATACTCAGTTCCTGTTGTTTTTCTATACCTATTGTTGTGTCTTACGTCTGTGTCTACGTCTAATGACTACCTTGATGCATCTGTTTTAATAGGCCAGAATCTATGGGCATGTCCAACGGTGATCTGCGTCAAGTGACTAATCATTTTTCTGTGCTCTCTCAACAGATATGGAGACCATTATCTGCAACGTTGTATTTCCCAGTTGGCCCAGGGACAGGTTTTCTCTACTTGGTTAATTTGTATTTTCTCTACCAGTACTCCTCGAGGCTTGAAGCAGGTAGCTTCTGTGTCCCTAAATATATTAAACCTCTTTCAATAAGAATAGCGTCTGACTGGACTGAAAAACTTTTAAGTTAGTTGCGCTGGTCGATTCAGCAGTCATCTTAACTGCAGTTATGTCGTCTGCAGCTTTAAATGCTCAAGCTTTTTAAAGTTGGATGGATTCTGATTGTCAGTAAATGCTGAAAAAAAAAATTCTTGTAGTCATTACATAAATAGTTTCTCTGTGTCGTTATTGTAATAGCTGTGGTGTGGACTTTCTGTTCTCATAAAATTAGTACAATTATTAAAACTATAGTTAAAATTATCACTATAGTTATCACCCTTTAAAGTCCCATTCACACCAAGGTCGATAGCTATATATTATTATAATGTTATAATCAATTGATGTGGATGCTGATATAGTTATGTTTATAGGTATAGTTCTTGGTGTGAACAGCCTTTTTATATCGATGCCTAAGTTTTCACTTAACTGATGCCGTTGTAAAAATGCTCTAATCACTGTCATGATTAATTACATGTCCAATAATAGGGGGATTACCAAAATAAAGGAAGAATTTTTATTTGATTATGGGATTTCAAAATGGCGCCCCCCTTGTGGTGACCCGCTCCATGTAAAATAAAATAGCTTTGATTAGGCTTCATTCTCAATTAATTTTAAATATAGTTTTTTAGTTATATTATGTTTGTGTAAAACTGGAAAAAGGAGTGAGTGCACCTTTAATGAGAGTAAATGAAATGAGAAGTTACATTCCATACTAATCATCATCTGTTCTCCCTTTCACAGGAGCTTTTGATGGAAGACCAGCAGACTACATGTTCATGCTTCTTTTCAACTGGATTTGCATTGTTGTATCCTTTCTGCCATGTGCACACTATACAGAAATATTTTAAAAGAATAAACGGGTCATTCAGTGCTGCACAAATATTATTCAATGTCATCAAATGATTTGCATCTGTGCAGTGCATACACACATTACTGTAAATTAGTTCAGTCAGTGAAAGTGTCATGCTGAATTCAGCATTTTAGTATATTGCATTAAATGATTTAATATTCTCTAAGGATGTTTTTTTAACTTCCGCACAGCAAGCAAAAGCTTTTCTTGGAAGCATGTGCATTTCCCTTTAACATTTGTAATTCAGATAACAGGCTTAATGATGGACATGCAGGTTAGTATGCTTTTTTCCCTTTACCCGTGTAAAGTTTTGATACCTTTCAATTTGAACTATTTCAGTATATTATATCAGTTAAAGGTTGATATAAATCACAGAAGCTAACACTGTAGACTTGCTGTAACATCATGGAAATTTCGTGCTAGTAGTTAAAATAAAAAAAAATAAAAAGATCTTATTTGATACTGAGTGTAATAATTATCTTTTTTTAAAAATATTTTTAGTATGTACTAGCATTCGAAAGTCAGTTTTCTATTTCATGTATTGTAAAATGTAATTTATTCCTGTGATGGCAAAGCTGAATTTTCAGCATCATTACTCCAGTCTTCAGTGTCACATGATCCTTCAGAAATCATTCTAATATGCTGATTTGGTGCTCAAGAAACATTTATTATTATCAATTTTGAAAACAGTCACACAGCTTAATATATCTTTGGAAACTTAAAAAGTCAAAAAAAAAATAAAAATATTTTGTAACTATGTAAGATCAATTTATCCTTGGTGTAGTATTCATTTCTTTAAAAAAACATCTGAATTTTGTGTATTTTCTTGATATATAAACTTTTTTTTTAGTGTATTGACACATTTAAAAACTCGTATTAAACTATGGTGATGGTACTATGGCCATATGTTTCTTATGCTGAAAGAAGATTTAGAGATTTGGAGCTGTCAGTTATGGAAGACAATGTAAAAAATCCCCCCTGCCTCCCTTACATAATCTTTTAATCATTAAATTGCCTAAAAAGCAAACATCTTATATTGTTTAAATGGTCATTAAATTAATACATTTAAAAATGTTTTATCTTTCTAAAAACGTGCTACTTTATCGAACGACAACCTTTCGTGATCTATCACCATTCTTCTGCACTCCTGGAATTTGCAGTTAATTAAGCTTTTTAATGTAACTTAAGGAACCGTTGCATGACAGTTAAAAGCATTTTTATCTATGTTGTTTGAGAGAAATTCTATTATGTTGTTTTAATTTTTTATTTCCCTATTTATTTGTTCATGGATATCGGGTTGCTTGTATTTTGCAGCTCCTGATGATCCCTTTGATCATGTCTGTTCTGTATGTCTGGGCTCAGCTCAATCGCGACACGATTGTATCTTTCTGGTTCGGAACCAGATTCAAGGTATTCAATACATTACTATAGTATGTTTTATATTAAATCCTGATGTGTGTTTTGATGCTCCACACTAAAACCTGTTAATTTTCACACTAACACAGGCTTGTTATCTCCCTTGGGTAATTCTGGGATTCAACTATATCATCGGTGGCTCGTAAGAATCTTTTTCCCCCACACAGATTCATGTTTAATTATTACAGCCATTTGATGTAGATGCTGCATAACAATTAATCATCACAGTGGCACAATAATTATTGTAACAATAACCTTTTTTTCTCCTTCAGTGTTGTCAATGAGCTGATTGGGAACTTGGTTGGCCACCTTTACTTCTTTCTGATGTTTAAATACCCTATGGACCTGGGTGGCAGGTCCTTCTTGTCTACCCCGCAGTTCCTGTGAGTTTATTGGCTGCACAGCTGGCCTCAATTTCCTGTTATGAGTCAAGCAATGCTGGTGTCTGATTATTAAATATTTTATTTATGAATCCATAGCTGAATGAAAGTAATAAGTGTTGAAAAGCTTCTTATGGTGCTTTATTGTCATATTCTTCCTATCATTTCCTTTTTCCCTAAGATACCAGATGTTCCCAAATCGACGAGGAGGGGTGTCTGGATTCGGCGTTCCTCCGAGCAGAAGACCTGTACCCCAAGAGCAGGCAGGAGGAGGAGGAGGCGGGGGTGGTGGTGGTGGGCGCCATAACTGGGGTCAAGGCTTTCGTCTGGGGGACGACTAAAGCCTTTGACTCTTGCGTTAATGGATAAATACAGAAACTTCTACCATCAATGCTGCAGAATATGGATTTTATATGTTTTGGGGTTCATTTCTGTTGCTTTTCTTCTGACCCGCAAAGGAAAAGTGACGGGGGCTCTTTCCCAGCGTTACAATGTCCTCTTACTCTCGATGTCATATCACACTGTTATTGAGTTTCACAGTGTGTACAGAAACTCTGCAAAAATATGTGCTGTAGCAGAGTTGGTGTAATTGTAGGAAATTCAGGGGACTTTGATTTTGTTTCCCATATTATGACCACATCATTCAACATATGCAGGCTTCATGTTATCTGCTAACAGTCAAATGTAGCCGATTAATTTCTCTATGAACTGGTCAGTGTCAATTGTCTGTTAGCATGATTGTTTAGGAATGGCTGTAGATTTTATATCTAAAATGTTTTTTTTTAATCACCTCATTTGTCTAAATTGTAATGTTTATGCAAACATTGCTTATGCTTTGTATTTGTCAATTAACTGAATTACCAATCAGAATCTGAACATGCAGATGAAAGTGCTGTGCACATTTCAGTCTGTTTGTTACATACATTTAGATGCATATTTCCATCTGTTTTATACATTTAGATGCCAGCCTTGAGTAAATTACCAATCAATCTATTTACACTAAAACTGCCATCCATGCATTTTTCACACATTACTGATGATCAAACTAAGTTATCCTGTGATCCATGTGCAGTCTGACTAGCACACAGAAATTATTATTTGTACACAAGGCTTTCAGTACTATCATATTTGATTTAGTATGCACTAAACACATTGGTTAAATATTATATATGTCCCTCAACACATTGTTTTGCTAAAGGTGCTTTACAAAATCCAGACACCTTTGTGTGCATATGGTATAATGGTGTGATAGTCACATTAAAATTATACATGGTGATTTTGCCAAAATCCTTGTCAAATAAAATTTACTACTGTCCTAATCTACAAGCTTTACTAAAATGTCAGTTCAGTTTACATTTCTAGTCCTTCAATTATTGCCATTTCATTTCATTGAGTGCATTTTTGATTACTGATGCTACAAATATACAGCAACTGTGCTCAATATTTGAGCACATTGATTTCAGTGTCTTGAGGGACACACTCAGGATACAGGCGCCTTAAAGTTGCATTTAAAATTTGCAGCACCCTGAATGGACTCTTAATGTAAGGAAAATTAGCAGCAGAAAATTTCCCGAAGAAATGTAGCGGGGTTTTTTGTTATTTTTATTTTTATTTTATTTTTTTACTTTGGCAATGGTACCGTTGTGTAAACAATGAAACTCAGAACAGGCTTTCAATCATTTGTGTTTTATTGAATTACAGCAGACTGGTTCTTATAAAGAGCAAGCAGGATTCTTGGTAGCAGTACAGTATTCCTGATACATGTCTGAACATGACACTAAAAGCAGCAGCAGGGAAAAAGAAATACACTTAAACGAGCTGAAAGCAGTTCACAGCTGAATAGTGGAAAATGGAACTATGCCTTGAATACCAGGAAAAGCCAAGTTAAGTATAATTTTGCAGATACTGTAATATTGCCAAAAATTAGCCTATGACTACAAATAAACATGTGCTGTGCATCATTCTTGTATTGATTTTGTCCACCATGTGGCTCTACCCCCTTGGCGATAAGGTACAGTATGAGAGTGCAGGCATTGTGTTTATGGTCCAAAGAAAAGTCCATAATATCACCTCGTTTTCTGGAATGAGATGGTTTCTATCGAAGCACCGCTTGTGTGTGTGTGTCCACTTGAAATGTTAAGTGCCATCGTGGACCACATTGTGTTTTATAACAGCTTCACCAGCAGGTGGGTTGATTTTGTGTCCTCACAAAAATGATTGAACATTCCATTATAAGGGTCAAAGGAAATGTCTTGGGACTCCTATTATAAACGTAACAAAAGTCTCATCTTCAAAATTTTTTACAAATCTGTTGGAAGTACAGAAAAAAAAATATTTACAAGGGCCCTTTTAAAAAACAAACATAACAAGAAAGCAGTCAAACTTTGGCACTCCATGGTCACTTTCTGGACAGTGTTTCACAGATGCTCCCAGTCCATCTCGTCTCTGATAACCTCAGAGTCCAGATATGAGATCATTGGTTCCATACACGACGACAAAGGTCATTCCTTAATCATTAGGCCCATGTAGTTCAGTCATAGCAGCCTGTTTTCTTCTGCAACAGAACAAGCAACAAAAGCCACTTGACTCACATAAATTATGGATGGAGGCTTGAAAGAAAAACGAAAATCGACACTGCCCCCTTCCCAACTAACACAAAATTTGGGCTCTGCTCAATGCTAAGCTGTTTTTCTAAAGGCTAAATTACAGACTGCTGACATCCTGGGTGTATTACAGCCACATCTGCTGCATTATCACGAGAAGTAGGTATTACTCTGAGAAAGCAACTTTCTTGCTCCTCCATTAAAAACATCAACCAGCTATTTAAAATAAAATAAGACTATTACCTTTACAACTTCATCCCGTCACTCGGTGTTCTGCTGACAGCACTTCAAGGTCTCGTGCCACTTTCTGTCCATCATAGTCTTTGCTGTCAATGTCAGCTGCCAAGGAAACCCACCTCTTACCATCTACACTTCCCTGTCCATGTTCCTTGCTTTTGCCGATATCAGGCATGTTGTGGCCCAGTTTACTGGTGAACCATTCTACTATGTCCTGGTTGGTTAGTTTTGGCTGCTCTGCAAGCTTCTCAAAACCCTCCCCTTTTTGTACCTTTGCCTCTTGAAAGTGTCTTTGTAGGACGCTCTGTGTCTGATCCGTGATCAACAAGCTGTTTTGTCCATTCTGTCTTTTGTTGCTAAGACTTTGAAATTGCTCCATCCAATCCAAAGTTCCGTTCTTCAGAGCAGATCTGTTGTCCTTAAACCAGCGGACAATTTCTGTACGAGCTAACCCTGTTTGGATTTCTAGTTGGTTGTACTCCTCTGGTGAGGGCCACTGGGTTTGTGCAAACACGTCTTTAAGGAGGCAGAGAGACTTGCCATCAATGGCCTCTGGACACACTGAGGACGTGAGAATGGAAATAGGTGAGTCCCTGACTCTGCTGTCCTGCTCATGGACTCCATTCAATGTACCCCTTTGAAGGTGATGCTCAAACCTTTTCGAACCCATCGAGTTGAGCAAGGCTTGCTCCAGGTTGTCACGTAGTGCACGGCGCTCCGCAAACCAGCAATCGATTTCATTTTTGGAGAGCCTGGTGTCTGCTACAAGGTGCTCTATCTCAGCCTGGGTTGGAAAGCTAGTCCTTTGGAAACTTTCCTCTAACTTTTTCATTTGCTCAGAGGATTTGCCTTTAACTCTCTCTAGTAGTGGAAACTGTGTGGCGACAGGCTTATGTGGTTGGCTGTCCTTTGAAGAGAAGTCTGTTTTAATCTGTTGCACTGCCTTATGGTTTCCATGGCGCTGATCACTGAACCATTTTTTGATCTCTCCCCAGGAGAGGCCAGTTGTCTCAATGAGACGATACACTTCTTCATCATCAGGAAACTGGCACTGAGCATAGCTAGTGGTCAGCTCTCTGATCTGATCAGGGGTTTTCTCACAATCTGAAAAAAGACTTGGTGTTGGAGAGACAGACTTTGGAGTACTCTGAACAGACTGGATTATTGAAGGCCTCTTTATCTCTGGAGCAACCAGTGGTGCTATATGGGGCCTCTTGACACCCTGTGCTATTTGATTTGTGACTGTTAGTGTGAGAGGAGAACTGGTCGAATTTGAGCCATTGGCAACTGGTGCCAACACTAGGCCAGATTGTCCAAGGACATGGCAAGAGATGGTCTGGATAAGGGGCTGTGAAGCTTTAGTGGACTGAGCAGGAAAGACAGTGAATGCTTGTTGAACAGACTGAATCGTTCCATTGAACATTTTCTTTCGTGCTTCCTCAACTTCCTCAGGAGACCAGCTGATTCCTTGTTTTAGTCGTTGGGTAGTGAACCACACTTTAATTTGTTCTTCGGGGTGTTTGGAGGCTGCAGTAAGCCAAGAGAGCTCTGCTTGAGTAGGGTACGGAAACTTGTTGAAGGAGGTGATGAGAGTCAAGTTGCCATCTAACGAGGGGTTGTATTTTGAAGTGTTCAAGGGGACGGCGATTTTTGGTACTAAGTTGTAGTTAGGTGGGCGTTGCAGAGATGGCATTATATGAGAGAGGCCATCTTTAAGAGTTGCATCTGGGATTATCACAGTCCCGTTCACATTCACTGCAGTAATTTGCTTTTTCGGGAGATCTTGAGCGAGTTTGTCCAGCGGACTATCGTCTTGTAACCGTAAACTGTCTGCTTTGGACTTAGCCAGCTTAACAGTAGTGGATTTGTTTGAAGGAAAAGAACTAAAGTCCTCTCCTGGCTGAGGGCTGGTTGTATCATAGATGACTGCACAGTTTGAACCTTCGATTGTCTGTTCTAGAATGGTCTGACTGTTTAATTTGATTCTCTTGAACTTGAAGTTGCACTCCCCGGGATGGCACTTCTCATTGTGTTCTGTCAAAGAATCAAACTTTTTTGTGTTAAAGTTGCATACTGCACACAAGTAAAGTGGGTTAAGTATAACATTGGGGTGGTTGGAATCAACATGGTCTTTGAACTCGTTGAGGTTTTGTGTGGAAAAGGGACAGTATTTGCACTCATAGCCTCCCTGGTGTTTCCTCTGTGGTCGAGTTTTCATGTCAGGTTTCTCCATCTCTGTTGCTTCCTGCATAGAGTTCACAGAACTCTTCCTCTCTGTACAGTCCTCACTAGAAGACACATGTGATGATCCATTCTCTTCTGTACCGTCCACACAAGAATCCATTTCTTCTGGATCGTCTGCAGTCACCAAGTCATCTGGTCGGATCATGCAGGGGGTTGTAGACTTTCTTCGACTAGCCATGGTCAGGGAGTAAGACGGTACAGTGCAGGGGGACTCTGGTGATGGGCAATGGGCAGGTCTTTGTCTGGTGGAGGTTCAGTAAAGGATGTTTCAGCTGACTGTGAATGTCAGCTCCAATGGAAGACTTCATGAGACTTCATCCCAGACCACACAGCCTATTTAAAACAAGAAAAGATTAAATGAAGCAGGACAGATTATCAAGCATGAGAATTAAGGTATAATCTACGTAGGTATGAACTAGCCTATATGTATAACAATCACTCTGGTGCTTAAGGAGGTCAGACACAGGACATGAAGAAAACAAAGATTCTCTGTAATTAGGCTTTATTTGAGCTGTCAAACCACAAATAGATAAACTTGTTCTTGAAACATTGGCAATAATCAAGGTATCGTCTACAATATACATGTCCCTTGCCAGGATTAGTTTATTTTTTTAAAGATTTTGTATAGGGTCGAATTTGGAAAACGTGTGAATGCAACATCAGCTGCGGTTTGTAAAGACTCATAGAAAACAAAAAACAATAGTTTTGATTTTAGGATACTGCATGTGTTTAGGATACTGCATGTGTTAAGTCTGCCGCATCTAGTGTGTGACCGCCTTTAGACACTTCGGGTCTCATTCATGAAACATTCGTAAATATACGAGTAAATATGAGAGTGATTTGCCCGTAAAGAGACCTTCCCGAAAACTCATCTCCTGATTCACAAATACTTCGTAAACGTCAGATGTGATAGTGAAATGTGTGTGTGTGTTAATGAATTCCAATCAGTCGTAAATGGGACGCGCGTGCACGCTCATTCTCAATTACCACAAATCTCGCCCATTAAATCCGACTGACAACTATATATGGGCATCATATTATGACACCAAACAAAGAATTTCAACATGTCTTCTCAAAAGCGAATAAAAAAAGAAACATTTCTCAGATGCAGAAATCGAAGTTTTATTATCAGAAGTTCATTCAAAAACACCACATTTTATTTTGAAGCGTAGGCTACATAGTGGCGTATCAGGTCCTAAAAAAAAGAAGCTTGGCAGCATATTACAGATGCGGTCAATGGAGTTTCATTTGTTAATCAAACAGTCCCAGAAGTAAAAAAGAAAAAAACGTATGTAATTACTATATATAATATTTTTTCAAAATGCTGTGTAAATATGTACCCGATTAAGGTGAATTAAAATGCAGCCTTAGTTATTAATGAGCAAAACGTTTGGATGTTTAACTCACTATTTACGAGTGGCTGGGAGCAGGTGTTGATTTCTTTCATACCAACTAACATTTGGAAAATACAACATTTTAATGAATCCGAAAATTTACGCCAGAACCACTTTACACACGATTTACACAAAAATTTGTTCTGCTCGTGTTAAAGTCCCTGTAAAGTCAAAATTAAGTATGTGTTCTGAGTATGTCACACCACAGAAAAATGTGTTATTAGCCATCCAGCCAAATTTGAATGATAAAAAAAGCCGGCAAGTACATAAAATAAGCCATCAAAATCATGAAAAAATGAGCATTACTCTCTGCTCTCAAACGCTGGGGGCGTGTCCGCTGGCTGCGCTGAAACCACGCCCACTAGCGGGAAAGCTGTCGACGGCGATATTAGGTGATACTGCTTTCGGGGCGGGAGGATGAACGCTGGCGGGGGATAGTCGTTTCGGCCCCGTTCACCAGTAACAGCGGATTATCAGTGAATCCCAGTTGTCTCTGAGGAAAGTTTATAAAACGATCCTGTGTAAAATGATCCCTACAGAGGCGGGTGTTGGCGGTGATCCTCAGCTCTTTATCAAGGTTGGCTCTACACAAAATTAATCCACCTCTTCTTGATGTGATCGTTATTAGGAAATTTAAATAAAGACACCGATCTGTTTTGTACATGATCGCATCCAGGTAGTAGCCTATATGCATTCCCGTGTTGAAGGCATAGCTAGCTAGCAAACAGTAGGCTGTAGTAACTAATAGTACTGACAGTAACTCGCGTTTGAGCGGCGAATGCGAATGGGGTCGGGAGAGATCAGCCTCAGTGGCCTTGGTGTGTCATCAAGTAGGGGCGTGTCCACGAGCTCATGGGCTCCAGTGCGTCATCAAGCCCTGTTATAGCCCCGCCCAAAAAATCCGTAAAATAGCAATGGTGAAAAACTGTTTAATGGTCTAACTCCGCATTTCAGTACTTCACAGTTCACAGTCTTTGTAATATGTTTGAGCAATACATTTGTAACATTTATAATGTCTTTAGAATTTTTTTGTAGAATTGCCTTTACAGGGACTTTATATGAATGAGACCCTTCATGTGAAAATGCAGTTTGACAGCTGAACAATAAAGACATACAGGTCACTGTGTGTCATTGCAATGTGATTAGATAGATGTCTATCAACACAAAAGGTATCAGCTTTTTAACTGTTAATTGTCACTTCAGGACTACAGATCCTCATTAAAATTTCAGCTGAAGTGTTAAGGCTCCTGCATTTACACAAACACCCTAGTACTGTGTATTAAATTAGAGTCATCAAGCAATATGGTGGTCAGTCCAGATGGGAGGGGCAAAAACATCCTGTGCTAGGCCGAACTTGTCTAGTCCAATAATAGCCTTCCTCAGGCCTGTGGTGCCCTCAGCAGATCTCAGTACATTGGAGACTGATTAAATATGGATGGGACCCTGAGCATCTCATGTCACAGCCTCAACTCACTGTGAGAACATGAGTATAATGTAACCCCAGCAATTATTTGTTTCTTCCTTGAGAAAACTGTGCTATGGGCAAAAAAAGGACAACCAAATTCACAGAAAAGAAAAAAAAAAATCTGCATTTTTTACATTTAATTATGCAAACCGCTTTTATAAACTCATACTCAAAGACATTTTTTTAATTAAAAAAAATCAACAAGATTGTATAATTTATTAGTATTTATGTTGATTCCTTCTAGAGGTTCTGCTATACAAGCAATAATGAACTACAGGGAATAAGCAGCTACACGGAGGAAAAAAGATGGTTGCATAAAAACAAAAATTCACCTAAACCAGCCAGTACATTATTACCTCATGAAAATCACTAGGAAAGGAAACACTCATGCACTCTCAATTTTAAATGTTTGCCAACGCTTGCAGCCAAATAAAGAATGATAAAGCATGAGACCACTTAACTTATGATCACAGTGTTCAATGTAAAGCCATTTAAAAAGAAATATTACTCGGCCTCAAGTCTTCATAGTCATTAATTATTGACACTGATTGTTATGTACTTGCGGTTAAAACTGCTAAAGGCAAATGACTAAAAACAATTTTTAAAAACAAACACTTTTCATAAACTTAAAGGGATACTTCACCTCTGAAAAGATGAATGTGTATTTAAAATGGGTCATTTATGTAGAAGAAATGTGAAATTATTTTTGAATTTGGAGCTTTCTAGACTGAGAAAAGCCAGAAAATGTATTTTTGGCTTATGTTATGTTTGGATGAAAGACAACAACTCCCAGAATGCACTTGCTTCGCTGCCCTAGGAGGCCACGCCTACCGGTAACAGAGTGCAGTAGTTAAACAACAAGTCTAGGCTACTAGTGAGTCTCCGTGATGAGTCTACCCGAAAATGTGTTTTGAGATCGCCCAAAATCTCCGGGATTCGGCTTTTGCGTTCTAAAGTCGCCATTCATTATGTTTACTGTGGCGAGCAGGACGAGTGAGGGCCGCGGGAGAACGGCGTGAGGCCGGTGGCATGATTACCGATGAACGACACCTGTGGGACGCACCGGTCTCGTCTCTCTCACGGAGGAGCGGGAATTTTCTTAGCAATGCTAAAATGCACATCAACCGATCACTTGTTTAGCGTTCATGTAAACACTACATTCAGATTCACCAATCGGAATGAATTCAGTTAGATTGAAACAAAAGGTGTGCATGTAAACAATGAATGGCGACTGCAGAAAGCAAAAGCTGAATCCCGGACATCGACGGCCGGACATGTCCGGGAAAAAGAGGATGTTAACCCCTACCACTCAGCTTTCTCCACAGAACAAGAGCCTGCTAGCTTAGCTTCCAAAAAAGATGTCTGACACTATGTGTACATTCTGTGAGTGAGATCCCACCCTCTATGGGCGGGTTGAGAACATGCGGAACAGCCCCTACTACTGAATGTAGTCTTTAGCCTATGGCCAAAAAATCCTCAGATGACGCAAAATGACGATTTTTGTGTCATTGGAGGATTTTTTCCAGACAAAAAATACATAAATCTCTCGTCTCAGGGGGATATGAGGGTGGAAAGCATTGTAATTCTAAAATACTACAGGTTTTCTAATACAAAGCTTAATGCTAAATCCTGAAGTATCCCTTTAAGGCCTGTTCACACCGGGACGAATTTCGCGCGCGATATTCACCGACGTTTAACGCCTCGTGACTAAACAAAGGGCGCCAATGTTAATGTGCACACCGACGCGAAAAACGCTACATGTAAAAGCGTAATTTTTTTTTAAAACGCCTCGGGTTCGTTTTTTTGGTTTGACGCGCCGTGTAAAAACTATCCGACCAATGAGATTTGCGCTTTTGCTCACGTGTCTGGAGCTTCTGAAGGTACAGTAAAACACAACTTGGGGGCGCTCACACACAAAACGGTCTTGCCGAGCACACATACGTAACGGCGAAGAAGACATAAGCCAAGTAGCGTCTACACAAAAAACGCGTTGAAAAACGCTGGCGAATAATGTGCGCCGATATTTGTCCCGGTGTGTACGGCCCTTTAGAATTTCAGTGAAGGGATGTGACTGTCTGCTGACTACTGAAAGGGACCTCAATATTACAGCAAATAAAAACTACATGGGGATGCACCGAAGGATTTTTTTGGCCGATACCGATTTTAACAAACTATTGGCTGATTTCAATACAGATACTTGTCACTTGCTCTCTTATTCGAACTTTTGTCAATAATATAGATCATGATTTAAATTGCTAATTTAAAACAGGATCAATTCAAAGTTAAAAAACACATGCATTATGGTATACTAGCTAGTTTATTGCTGCATCATCAAATTATTTTTTTATTGAACATGGATTCAGCACATTCAGCAGGCCTATAAATACAACATAACAAAGATCCATATTAAATAAACAGTGCTTTTTGAGTAGGTCTAACAGTAGTTTTCAGGTACATAAATGAAATAAATCAAATGAAAAAAATATATTATTTTTTGTATAAATTAAACATACTGTACATTAATCTTTATTATGTTTAACTTACAAAAATTATTTAGTCAAGAGTAGTGAGCGATTTTTTGTCTTGTTGTTTGATTAACATTAAAACAGACAGCAGCACAGCAGGGATATTAGGCTGCTGTTACTTTAAGAGCTGCATGGATCCATTATACTGGTACACAAGCGTTTTATTTCTCAACTGTTAACATTCATTTAAGACACAACCAACTATGTTTAGAAGGATACTTGCCAAGACGAGCATTTTGATACAATTTTCTGTGAATTACAAGAAGTGAAATAGAACTCAATTCAGTATTTGTGCGAAGTCTTTCCGGGCACGAGCTTTGGATGTGTGCACACACAAAACTTCTCACACAGTTAGTAGAACTGAGTTCTCATTCACGTCTTCTTGCACTTGAATATTTAAATTCGCATGGCTTAAAAACACGTGCAAAGGATAAACTGTTCCGAGCGTCCTTGATGCTGGTCAAAATACAGTCCTTATTGTCAAGCCCTGCTGTATTGTACAGATTTAATTTTGTTTTAGCAAGTATTTAATTATTTTACCCAGAGAAAAATTTTGGGATTATGCAACAGACATTATACAACTAATAAATTAATCATTTCATTAATAAACCATCTGTTTTTGTCTTTTTTTAGCATTTTCCATGCTAGCCGATCAAATTTAAATTGATCAAAAATCGGCTAATAAATATCAGCGGCCATTACATCGGTGCATCTCTACTACTAAAGTAACCATTAACACAGGCTGGCAGTGGTTTAGCATGAACTACAGTTTCTGTAAAACACTACTGTTGGTTGCCTGTATGGATTCAAATGCATTGACATGCATGTTTCCAGGAGAGGATGTTGCTGCGGAGCCGCTGTGAAGGGGCGGAGACTGAGCTCTGTTAATACTGTGGAGCACAGTAGGGGGGGCTGAATTTGGGATTGAGGCAGAATTAATTTAAATCTCATCAAATGGGGCTCTAGAAGCCTGCAGCAGTGTGTAGTGGCAATTTTAATGATATTCATTGATCTTTAGTTAAATGTAGATGATTCAAAGAATGTCACATGTGTGTCTCTCACTTGTAGTGAGAGGATTCTGTTTATGTACCTGGGGAGGCAGAAGAGGGAGACACTCCAGAGAACAGACGAACAAGGACCTCTGACCTAGATGTCAGAAGGCCATTTGGTGCAGGGGAGCTTAGTGGGCCAACTAGTGACGTCTATGGAAAACTACTGGGAGGAAGGCTCTGGGGGGAAGAAGGCCTTGAAACTAAGATAAAAGCTAGTTCAGTCTGTCTGGGGGTGTGTCACTCTTCTGCACAGGGTAACAACTGTGTATTAGACTGCTCCTATTCTTGCAAGAATAAATACTTCTATTTTATATAATTTGACTCTGAGTGTCTCTTACGCAGTGATGTTTGTTTGAGAATTTTTGCCACAACAGTTTTGGTGTCAGAAGTGATATTCCTTGAACGTGTTCCCTGGACCTGAGATCGGACGGTGTTTGGCCACCTGGACTAAGTAAGTTCCAGCTCTACCTCGTAAACTTGAGAGAGAGGGGCCGACCGATATCAGGGCCGGGAGAATCGACCACTGGAATCTAAAGAACCCGCAAGTGGCACGAAACAACGTCTCTGGTAAGGGTCATTTAAATTCGGTTTAATTGGGGGAAGAGTGAAATTGAACCATATTGGCTGAGGGCTGTTTCTGTGGTACGTAATCTGAGATTAATTGAGATCTATATATAGATCAAGAGGTTTCAAACAGATACGAGAGAAAATTATCTGAGATTAACTGAGATCTGTAACGGATCAAGAGGTTTCAAACAGATAGGTAACCTGAAAATCAGTTGTTCCACCACGGAGCAAATTGTTTTTTTAGGTGCTGAGGCTAATTAGGGGGAGCCAGAAAATAATTTTTTTTGGTAAACCTTAATTAGGAGGGCACTAACAAGTGCAACCCGACCGATTTGGGTTAAAAGAAAAGAGTCGGATTTGTTAGGGACGCCTAACAGATTAAAGAAAACGCGCGTTGAAGAGAAAATCCACAGAGAACAGAAAACAGCCGGTATGGGGATGTCTCAAAAGCAAGCTTGCGAAATTTGGTACACCGGTGTTTTGTCAAATGAGGTATTGAGCGCCACAATATTAAAGATGGTGCGGGAATCAGTTGAACAGAGCAGTGAGAAACAAAAGTTGTGTCTGTGTTCAACATGTGTGTAAAAAAAATGTGAACAGATAATGGATTGTTGGCTTGAAGATAAAATGTCAAACTGCCAGGAGAAATAATGTTTTTTTTACTTCTTCATCCAGTAAATGGATGCATGACATTAGATGTCTATAGAACTTAAATTTATATGACAAGGATTGTAGCAAGAAGCAATAAGGCTGTCTGTGTGAAATAGAGGGAACTGTAAGTGAGACTTGGTGGAAGAGGGAAGTGAAAAAACAAAAAGGTTGGTGTGTGAGATATGTGTGTGTGGGGATTGTTCAAACAATCATGTACTGGTTAGATAATGAAGGAACTGGCATGTTTGAGAAAAGAAAGGAGAGGATAATGAGGGAACTGGCATGTAGGGAAAAGAAAGGAGAAATATAGCAGAAAACTATATGTGATGAAAATAGACATGGTCTGACAGAATTTATGGAAGTCAAATTAACTGTTTAACTGTTGAAATGAAAAGTCAGTTTTAGAATAAAATAAGGCATTGTATGATTGACAGGGATTAACATGATATGAAGAATGTTTTAAGCAGAATGGGGAACAATTCTAGATTTTGATAAAAAAATGATTGAAATGATGATATATCTGCTTTATTTTATTAATGTTAAGAAAATAAGGGTATTGAAGCAAGTAGCTATAATGGTTGTCTGTGTAATTTACGGACTGAGTAATATAATCTGTTTTGGAGAAACAGTAGAGATAAGACAATAATGATAATATTAAGTTAAATAGACTAACAATGTGATGGAAGAGGAAAGGCTTCAAACCAGTTGTAATGAAAATAATGATGTACAAATTGTTACACTTTATGAAGAGTAACGGAACAGTCCGGGAAAATAAATAAATAAATAAATAGTGAGACAGAAGAGAGCAAATGCTGTAAACAGCTCTGCTCAGAAGATCTCACTTTGAAGAGATTTGCAGATGATGTTTTGTAAAAGATAAGCTGGGAGAAATGTGTAAAGACAGAAAACAAATTCGAATATTTTGAGCATTTGTATAAGTGCTGCTCATGAAATTATGTTCCGCCAATAATAATGATTATGATTTGGCTATTGTGATTAAATCCGCGAATGGTGGACTGTAAAAGAATACAGAGGACTGCTTATCAGTGGCTCTGTTTACATTCCTGAAATGGGACACACACTGCTTCAAGAGTGTGCAGTAAGTTGGAGCCGTTTGCAAGCTCACAGTGATCAAACTATAGTCAAGGACAGGTGTCTGATGCTGAAGTTGAGGCTGAAACAAATTCACTAGATGACAGAGAGTGTTTTAATGGTGGTCATCAGGACAATTTAATAGGCAACTAAATGCCCACCGAGAAGGTGTTTGAAAATGTGATAGTGACACATTTCTGATAATAATGTGGGTTTGAAAGTAGATGAGTGTTTAAATGACGACAGTAACATTTTTCGTCTGAGAAATAAGAGATAAAAACAAGGTCAAAAGATTGAAGTCTTAAAGTGAATCCTTTTGAAGAAAAGATCTATAATAGTGAATTGATGAATACAGGTTGATGTAAAATTAATGACTCCAACAAATGTGAGTTGCAAAATATATCAAAGTAACTAACAGGATGATTGTGTTTTAATTAAACATTTTAGAAAGGGTTTAGATTAAGGAGAGAGACTAATCTCACGAATGATTTATAATAACTGCAAAAGATGTATCAAGCAGAGAGTGCTAGCCTTGTCAAAGTTAACGTAATTGAGAACTTGACACTAAAATCAAGATTGAGAAATGTGAAACATTATTTAGAACTAAAATAATTATTTTTATTTAAGATCAAGTAAGCAGAAGCAATACTGGATTAACAGTTGCTGAATGCTGATTAAACAAACAGCTTGAAAAGTTGACCATGAAAGAACTAGAAGCTGATGTTTTGCTTTCAAAAGATAAGTTTATTATTGGCTGTAATGAAACAGTTTGCTTATCTAAATCTGATGTGTACTGTGGCTGAAACTGCCAGTGCAACAGAGACTCAATCTGAGTGGAAATTTGTAAATGTCTAAATAAAGACAACTATAAAAATTATGTTTATTTGGAAACACATGTAATTTCTGGCAAATATGCCTTAAGCTGGGATAGAGCTATAGGATGGTAGATAAAAGTTTGATGTTAGAAGTTTATGAGAGTGCAGTGAGCCAGTCCTGAATGTCTCAGAGTCTCTCTCATTCAATGTCAGCTCAAAGCTGTTATCTGTGATAAGCTATTTGTAGTAAAGCACAGTTTCAGTTGAAGAATCATAGACACAGAGATGTTTAAAGAAACAATTGCCATAAAGGGCAATTTGTATTTGTAAATGTAAAACTGAATGACTTTAAAGAAGTCTTTAAAATAATAATGCAGAACTTGAAGACATTTTATTTTATTTTAGGACCAGTAACTTCTTTGTCTCATTTAGTCTCCACCATTCAGGACTGATGGCTCCGTCTACAGGTAAAGTTCACTGAACGTACGGATGATCCAAATTCGCTGAGTATAGGCTAAGCAGCTAGGTTTCTGCTTTTAAGATAAAATAATGGATTTAAGTGATTAAATACTGTTGTTATTGACCTGTCTCCCTGTGTGAACACTATTAGGCAATGAGAATGGCTCTGGTGACTCTTGAACGTGCCTTTCCTAAGCTCCAGAGAACAACAGATTTTGTTGAAGAAAACGGTCAAAGATTCTGTGATGGGGAAAAAGCGGTCACCAGTGGGCACGAGTGACCACCTCGATGACGGGTAAGACCTTCTTTGGCCAGACAGGGGGCAACCCAAGCCAGAGGGCTCACGTAAAGTCACTGGGCATTTCCTGAATGGGGGTGTTTTATGTGAGACAGGTTTGAGAGTTGAGCAGGAGCTGTGAGGCCAGCAGCGTCCTTATACCGTTAGGGGGAGATGAAGCTATGACGAGTCACGCCAGTCTTCCCCATGATGCAAAGCTCCTCTATACCACTCACCAGAAGAAACCGCATTAGTTGTATGGCTTGTTTTTCATTGTGACAAGTGTCTGCAACTATACCAGGGGGACAAGCACCCTGAGAAGAAAATTATAGACAAAGAGCTAATGGCAATGGGCTTTCAAGAGCCAGCTGAGACCGTAAGGGGGATTGCCATTATTAATTGTTGTGGAGACAGTAATAAAACTTTTTGATGTCGGTTGCCTTATGGGCAAGGAAAATGTATAGAAGTTGATTTAGAACTAGTCTATAACATAGTTCTAACTCCTGAAGGTCATTAGACATGGTGGTGACTAAAGATGAAGACAGCTTTGTAGATTTAAGTCTGGATAACAAAGGTGGATGGTCAAAGGTTATTGTAATGAATTTAATATTACATTTTGTCTAAGAAATGGATTTATAGTGAGAGAGACTGCTTGAGCGGAGGTCGTGCCACTTCCTTTCTTTTGGAGGAATGGTAACTGTGTCTGTCTTTCTGTTATCGGCCTGCTAGAGCAAGCTGAAGAAAAATAATGATAATGAATCCAAAACAACCCAGCTGACTTGTCTAAAAATCTAATGAATAATGAACAAGACATGCTTTGAAAGTGGTTAAGAGACCATGTAAAATTAGGGAAAAGCTACAGAAAATATGTGAAGTTTAAAATCTTATTTAAAATTTAAATCCTTTTAACGATGATATAAGGAAAGGGCAAACATTGAGAATGAGCAGTTAACATGTGTGTGTCTAGTATGAGTGTGTGTGTGATGGTGACAGCACTTTATGTTGTATGTATTAGTTTGGGGTACTAATATTAGAACAGTATTGAAATTAGAACAGAACAGTTTTATCATTACAGATGGGTTAAGGCAAATGACAAATTTTAAAGAAGCCGATAATTCTGAGTGGAACGGTTGAAAAGACAATACAGAACATGGGACGAGCTTTAAGTTGATTGGACATCAAGCTCTGTCTGGTAGTAATACTTTTGTCATGCAGGATGTCGATTTGAATTATGTTCTGGATCAGTTTAAGTATTTGTGTAAATTGGAATTGTGTAGTTGTAGATCACCATCTGGCATGGGCTGAGATAAATGAAAATATTGTAGATTTGATGGCAACAACAAAATGACATATTGGCTAAGTCAATTTCGAAGTATCAAGAGAGCCCTTAACATTTATGATAATTGTGAACAAAGGGGGAGAAATGATTGACTGACATTGACCAAGTCTGTACAGCACGACCTGACCTGAAAATTTATGACTTTAGAAATGTTTGTAGATGACTGACTTGAGAGACCAAACAACAGGCCTGAAAAGCAAGATTCGCTGTGAGACTCAGGGACGTTGCCCTTCAAATACTTCGATAAGAAGATGAGATTGGGCTTTAAGTGAAGAATGTAATATTTTTGTTTCAGAGGCAGAGAAGGATGTCTGGGAAAAATTTGGCTGAAGGACGCCGTTTGGGTTAGTGTTGATGGCAAACTTTATAAAAAACACTATGTTAAATGTTATGTTAAATTGATGCTCGAGTTGTGTCGTGCATCAAGAGGGAGATGGTATAACAATTGCCAAATATGGTTTACTTGGGTCCCAAACAAAATTTGCTGTCTGTACATGTATTTGCAGGACTGTTTCAACAGGAAACGCTAGGGCAGATGCAGCAGCGAAGGCCGTGGCAGCACAGCAGACAAAAGAAACTACGTATTTTACTATCTGAAAATAACCTCGACATTTGTTTTTCTTTACAGAGCATGCAGACTTTTGGATACAGGGGAGAATGTCCCCTATAAAATGATGGCTATGGATGAATTTGACTAACTATCCTGGCCTGGATTGTTTTTGTAGCAGAAAGGTGCCACACCTGCGCAGCGCATAACTTAAATTTTCCTTTTACAGAATGTCAGGATGGGTTGCAGAAAACAGAACTGATTCTGTTCCAAATGTATAAATATTGTTTTTCAGGGGAAAAGGATCCTGAGTGCTATTAAGTGAGCGAGAAATTATCCGGTGATAATGTTTCAGGTTGATTCCACAGGTCACACCAAAGGGGACGAGCGGCTAGACAAGCGGTCACTAACAAAATACTTAAGGTCTCCATTCACAGGTGACAGTTCACTCCAGTGGGGGTGCGGTCGTGATATAAGGGAAAACCTTATAAGGATCAGAAAATGGTTGGAGTGTGACACCTGGGTCCAACCCTGTCACCTTAGACAACACCAACAGGCCACAACCATCCCATAGTCCATGGGGCGAACGAGATTATCAACACGCCTGGAGGAGGAACCAACTGCCAACTGATGGTTTAAGTTTAACAGAAGAATGGGGTTTTGTGATTATTTTGAGGATTTGATTTGATTAAATCAAAATAGGGCTTAGTATTGATATACAGTAGATCAAAAGATTTGATTGGTTACTTATTCATTAGGAAATATTTAAGGAAAATGTTTTTGGGAAGAGAAGATCTATTAATTAATGTAAATTATAGGGATAATTGTTGAAGCTTATTAAGTAGAACCACAGCATGTTTGAATTAAAAGTATTGATTTGATTGTAAATGAAAATATATTGATTGTGTCCGTAATGGAAATATTAGAGTTAATATTGAACAACTGCATTGGTTAGAAGAATGGATAAAATTATAAGACTTCTCTGGTTAGATTTTGTTAAATATGGCATTAAATAGAGCTTACTAAATTGAATTAGAAGTAAATGAAATATGGAGATGGGCGTAGATTAATGGAAAAGGCTTAATGATAGGAGTTAGGATTGTTATTCTAATAATTTTGTTATTCATGGGTGAATATGATTACAGTGACAGGTGAAACATGCTGTCTGTTCAATTGGTGAAAATGACAGTCTATCCCAAGGATGAACAAAATTGTGACGACACAGGTAGTGGGAGCTACAGTGAGATATGTGTTAAATGTATGTTCTGTTTGTTTTTCTTCTATTTGTTTATTTTCTGAGAAAGATTAAGGGCAAAAGATTTAAAGAGGGTTAAAAGCAGCAGTCATCCGTGTTACGAGATGGTGTACAAAGATAGGGTATGAAACTGAGTGATTTTTATTATACTTTATATATATATATTTTTTTTGTTTCCTTACTATGTTTACTTGCTTGCTAAAATATTACGGGGCCTTTCCCCCACAAAAACAGCCTTATGCTTCTTCATTCTAAACTTTTCTTCACAGGTTCAAGGAGAGTGATCATTTATGCAAAAATCAGAGATGAAAAGTATAAGTGTGATGATATGACTTAAAATTTGTCTTATTGTTTATTATTGTGATTATGGGTAATCAGAATGATAAAAAGTGAGGAGTTGTAGTGGCAATTTTAATGATATTCATTGATCTTTAGTTAAATGTAGATGATTCAAAGAATGTCACATGTGTGTCTCTCACTTGTAGTGAGAGGATTCTGTTTATGTACCTGGGGAGGCAGAAGAGGGAGACACTCCAGAGAACAGACGAACAAGGACCTCTGACCTAGATGTCAGAAGGCCATTTGGTGCAGGGGAGCTTAGTGGGCCAACTAGTGACGTCTATGGAAAACTACTGGGAGGAAGGCTCTGGGGGGAAGAAGGCCTTGAAACTAAGATAAAAGCTAGTTCAGTCTGTCTGGGGGTGTGTCACTCTTCTGCACAGGGTAACAACTGTGTATTAGACTGCTCCTATTCTTGCAAGAATAAATACTTCTATTTTATATAATTTGACTCTGAGTGTCTCTTACGCAGTGATGTTTGTTTGAGAATTTTTGCCACAACAAGTGCACAGATGTACACAGAGTGCTATTTTTCATGACAATACTACTGACAAAGTGTTGAGTGTAATTGGTACAGACCACACCCCCTTCAACAATTTTAGACTCAAAATGTGGGCATTACTGACTCCTTTTGAATATTAGAATAAGGTGACTGAGGTCTCTGAGAACACAGCAAAATGTATACCTGATGCTGAACAATATATTAATCTATAAAGAGTAGCATCATAGATTATATTTCAAGGCTGTAGTAATAAGAACTAAACATTTTTTAATAGAGAAAAAAATAGTTTGTCTAAATGAGGATGATGTAGTTGCATGCTAGAATTAAGTAGTTTTACAGAAGGAGAATGACACAGAGCTCAGAGCAAAGTCCTTTGGGTAGGTGTCCAGGCTTTCAGTGATTTGGGGGTACCAAGGGACAGGCCTTGAAAAAGCTGAACTCATAGGTTGCCATGGAAACGGCCCAGCAGCAGGTGGGAGGGATTTTCTCCACAGACATCCAGATGAGGAACGTTCCGCATTCCTATTTTTGGCCGAGCCTGTTCTTTCGGGGTGAAACCCACACTGAGAGATTGTATTCATCCTATTAATTCTAGATTTGTATAGTTGTGTATATGCTGATACATTTTTCATGAATCAGTATGAGTGGGTGCATTAATTATGCTTATTGAGTGGAAGCAAAACTAAAGTTAACGTGCATCTTGTTGATACTAACAACACAGAAACAAAAATAAATGTCTGGGTGCAATAAACGCCTAATTTCCAGACACTTTCAGCAAATAGATTAGTATGAAAAGTATTCTTCTTAAAAATCTTTTTCAGAAACTGATTAGTAAAATGGGGTGTTTATCTTTGCGGGGGGGGGGGGGGGATTGTCGAACTTTTTCAACCCCGTTACCATTTTTCCCCCCAGTAATAAACATGGAATAAACCAACATCAAAATTAAGCATCAATGAAATTGACAATCAATTTCAGAAAGAGTAAAAAGTAACAGGGTCTTAAATTGTGCTTTTACTCAGTAGGAACAAGTATGTTTGGGACCAAAAAAAAAAGCATACACTAACAGGGTTGGAATATAAAAATATGGGATACAGCTAAATATTATGCCTTTATGAATCAGAATTAATTTACAGATTGCTTTGATTTTGCTTTAAATTAATTTAATTTTAATTTGTGATTAGGACAAAATGACACAGTTGTATGATTTTAATTGTTGGATTAGAATTAAAAGCCTAAATCACTATTAGTACAGACATTTGATGCATTTAAACCCAGAAACTTTTCATTCTAGGTTAATCTAATTTGCAATAGCCTAACCTATTGTCTAACATACAACTTCTGTCAAACTTTTCCTCTATGTTTTGAAAAAAGTAACAGGGCACGTATACAAATCTTATACAAAGGAAAGTCTGCACCTCCTCGTTTGGTTTGACCACGGCGTATTCTTCCGAGTTGCCATAATAATAGTAGTAAGTTTAGTAACTATCTCTGGCCAAACTATTTAAAAATGGCGGGGTTATTCTGGATACTCCATCTGGCGCGTGCAATGATGACGCAGGGAATAGTGACGATTCTCTCTGACCTAACAGCAGTCGGCATCGTTTTCACGTCACATTTTAGTGTCGCCTCAGCTCGCTCAGAACCTCGCCGGAAGTGATACAAAAAAAGTAACCGAAAGCAGGTACAGGTACAACTTTTACACAGTGAAAAACCAAACAAAGGCGAGTCGAGTCGAGCTGGTACTGTGTAGTGGAAAAGCGCCATAAGTAACCAGAGACAGAGGGCATATTTCTGCTGTGAAGGCCTGACTCATCAGCAGCAATACAGTGTTTTCAAAAGAAACTAAATCTCTGTAGCCGACCACTAACTTATATGGCTGCTGCCCCAGAGAGTTATGAAATACTCATGGAAAGGGTCACACTGAGGATCAAGAGATCAGGGTCATGTGTGAGTAGTACTGAGTCTATGAGCTTCAGATAAAATACTTTGTTAAATAAAACGCTAATCCGGTAACACCGGCTGGTTAACATGACTGTGTATCTACACTACATTCACTGGCAAATGTTTTCTTGAGCAACATTAAACAGGTTTTAATCATTCTGAGCCACTATTGAATCTGATGACTTGATAACATGTATATACAACATTAACTGCTGCCAGTTGAGTTCCGGAATGAATGGCAACATTTGTCTTCTCTGCTTTGTCTGAAATACTCCTTAAAAAACAACAAAAAAGACATTTTGGGTGATTCTATGCCTGATATGGTCGACAACTGGTTTGTCAGACTCTTACCACTGGACACTGATCACTGCTGTCAGCCATCTGTGAGTTTGAGTCGCAACACACAAGAGGGCTGAATAACAGATCACACTAAGATCTAAAGCTCTGCATGACTCCACAATGACACCAGCACATTCATTTTAGGGATGAGAAGAAAACTGGGAGGTAGAAAACTGACTGTGAATGAACTCGGGTCTCTTTTTGTTTATAGCTTTCCCCATTTGATCTAATGCATTACAACATGCTGATGTGAACGAGAAAATAAATCACAATTGTCTTGTCATCCAATGAATGCCACAGCTGACATGAGCTCTTTTTAGGAATGCACAATATATTGCTACCATATCAGTTATTATCGATTGTTATTAGAGATTGTTTTAATTGCTCTGTATCGGTCGATATTAAATATTTATTTATACACAATCATTTCCCTCTATTTTTACGTTTAGATTATATTGGCCATCTTCTAATGCTCAATTAAAGTTCAACTTAAAAAATATTAATAATTTATTCATTTAACACTGTTAATCTAGAAATGATCAAAACACAAATTATAATGGTGTTTAATTATAATTAATGGAATAATGCCTAAATTCACTTGTAGGATTTTAATTGATTGATTTTTATTTTATAGTATTTTTAATTTGTTTAGACAAAACACAAGGAATTTATCGCTTATAAAAAATTATTATAGACATAACAAATTATTGTCGTTTATCTGTATCAGTCATAATTTTAATATCCCTATGTCATTTGCATCTAACCAAATCACTTTGAGTTCTTTGTGCATGAGTATGTGTATGCTGTCTGTGTTTTTAATGTTAATCAAACAACAAAAGTCAAGGACATCACTTTAAATAGCTTTTGAAACTTTAATAATGATTCATTTTTATTTCATTTCTTTAGTAAGGATTATATGTAATGTTGAATTACATTTGATTACTTTATTCAATTTTTGCACCTGAAAACTATGTAAGACCAACCTGAAAAGCCTGAAAAGCACAGTTTATTTTATTTGCATCTTTGCTCTATTGTATTTATTTGTGCTGTTTCTTGTAGTTTGATTATTTGTCCTTATTTTCTTTATTTTTATGTGGGGCAAAAACATTTTACAAGCAGAGAACTGAAAGATAAGTGAGACACGAGGAGTGGGTAAATTCTTCAGCTTTGATGTTAAAAGTTTGCATTAAAATGGCCCATCTTCACTGACTAGCATGTCTTTTCATTGGAACAAGCACATCCTAATCTATTATCTGTCTATCTCAAAGTCTGAAGCTTATTTAATTACATAGTTTGACTGAATTATTCAAAGCATGGTTTATCACTGCAGTACAAACATCACTGTAATGCTCAGTTTGGACTCTATATCACTGTATCATCAAAAATATTTTTAAATTAGCAACCCACCTCTCAATGATGGTCTTGCCTTTTAGAGCACAATATCTGTAAGGTCCTATGTGGCAAGTTTTCCTCCTCTGCCACCTTTTTTTACCCAGCTTCTTCTCACCTGTAAAAAAAAAAATAACAACAAAAAACTGTTTAGCTAGAGCTTAGAAGTTCATCTAAATGTCATCATTTTTAAAAAGGCCTCCGAGGGTTCAAAAATAATAATCTTTCCTAAGTGACACTCCTCAAGACAGATATTGTTGACTGCAGACCCTAATTTTATTTTCTCCTTACTGTAAGTTACAGGTCAGTGGATTGATAAGACAGTTTACAAACATGGACATAAACTAAACATTGTCATGTCCCTGATGGAGCAACACCATCTTTCACAGTTTTTATAACACTTTAGCCGAACTAAAAATTATACAACAGCTCAGACACAAGGTGAATGTGGTTCAAGACTTTATAATGCAGCTGCTTGAATCAATCGAAGCTAGCACATGTAAAGAAATAACCTTTAACACTCTTCTGTGACATCTGTTAGAAATATTTATCATTCTACTCCTCAATATTATGGTCAGTACAGTTAAATGTAGTCTCTCCATTACACCTCCAAAAAGCTGGGTCACGACTGTAAAAGTAGGGCAGAATATTGGCAACAGAGAGGCTGCTCAACAGTGAGCGACTGCAAAAAGTTGAACTCTTCCCCCGTCAAGAAAACGACCTTCTAAAACTGATTGTTTTATTTTCTTTAGTGCAAGTAAGAATCTGCTATGCTGAGGCACATCTGCATTGAAGCCCAGCTGCTTTCACTGCCACTCAACATGCTCGAATATGTAATCATAAACAAGTATGATCGCAAGATATGACATGAATATGATCATGCATAGTGATGAATCATGATTTGTTGTACTCATTTATGCAGCATTTCTAATAAGAAAATAGAGCAGTGTAGTATGCCGCCTTAAACTGCAACTTCAGCTGGTAGCACACATCAGTTTTGACTCTCTCTTCCAGGACATGAACGCAGAAGGAAATTAATAGCTTTAGTAGTGATAGTGATGACTAATAAATAACCTGGCTCCAATTTGAGGCCAGACTCCCTCACAAAGAGGCTCTGCTTTCAGTGGAGTCACCACCAGCACCGAAAGAGAACACACAGCTTTCAAAGGAGCCCAGCCCACGGCTGTGACATCAGCGACTGTCGGCTTAGTCACCGACAGCACGAGCTACGAGGCAGAGGCAGCAGCAACCACCTCCTCAAAGACGTCAGCTCCTCACGAACGCGGGCAGCCATTTTGAATCCAGCCAGTCACCTGGCACAAACTGCATTTTGCAACAGAGCAACTCAAACAGAGTTGTACTTTTGATGATACGTGTCACTACTTTGCAAAAGTTGTCTTAGTCTTGTTCCATGAATAAAACTTTGCAATGGGAGATGTTTCCATCCTACGGCCCACAAGGTGAACACAAATCTATTTTTGCAAGGCGGAGTGAGAATGTTTAGTTATTTCAAAATGGCATCAACGCAGAATAAACTTGTGATAATGAAAATGTATCAGAATGCCCTTCCAACGAACACATAACAATAGCCGTTTCTTCATAGTGTGCATATTACAAATATTCTGTTCAGTTCTACTAAGCCAATTAAGCCAAGTTAAGAAAAATATCTACTCGGATTAAAAAACAACATAGTGAAACATGGTACTAATTGATCATCAAGTAAGTTATTAAGGACTAGTCAATAAACCAGAGCAACCAAAGTGGTTCTCTCTCATTTGACATTATGCACTAAACTAAATAAAACTATATTATACTGCCCATGATATGATAGAAGCATGTGGTAAAAACACAAGCAGTGTATTTTACTCAGAGTAATGGGATTCAATGGAAGGAGAAATATGAGTACCTTAGAAAAACTATTTGCATATGATGTTTGGGCCCCACAAATGTTGCTGCTAGATCTAAAGATGCAGATTCCCTTCTCTCTTCGATTTGACTTTATTCAAACTCAAGCAACCCCTCTGCTAAAACAGCAAGTTATTTATCCAATCACCCATTAAACCTTATAAATATTCTAAAAGTGATTCTCAACCTACATCAGAGTACCTGGAAAAGTAGGCAAGACCTGCTGGTCATGAGTAAACCGCCCGGGATGACTGACAGATGGGAAATCGGTCACTGTCCATAATCTGGAATTCCATCTGACTGAACACTGAAGCAAATATCACGCGTAGGCCGCTAGTTTTACACACTTGAATCACAATATTCGCCGAGATGGTTTACGCTACGACACATCAATTGCATGCTATATTAAGAATTTTAAACAACTCAGATCGGCACTTTTTTATTAATGTATTCAGCTTTCAGAAATGCACGCTTGCTCTATATAAGGTGCTATGGCCCTCTTGTAGTGTGGATGCGACAATTTTGGGAACTATCACAGTGAACACAGTGCTGCAATGTGGCTCGCGTCTGATGCGTGTGCCATGCAGTATGGTCGTGGAAGGCGTCACCACTGCCTACATCATACGACACCAAGCCGAAATCAAAGTAGTTGCGTGCCATGCTCACTTCATACAAGTGCATGAATTAACCATTCTCAGTTCGAAATAGCATTCCGATCGTGGCTTTCAATGGAAAATATGGTTTTATTGAGGCAGAACAGACTCCAATAAAAAAAATCACTTGGACCGACGTAACGCCATGTCGACATTGGTAGCCATATTTTGCTGCTTATTTCGACAGCAGAGAAGTAGACATGTTCTCGCGCCCATTACCGCTTAACTTTAACCATTCTATGAAACTTTCCGCAAGCCACACCAAATCACAGCGCTGGAAACGTTAAAACTGAGGTTATCGGGTCAGGTCGATGCGGTTATTCTGGTGCTCACTTTCTACGATATACCTTGAGTAAACAAAGTTCAGCTGAAATAAACAACTGACATCAGAAGCGCTTTACAGCATGTTTCAGTCAACTATTTATTGTGTGTATTCAAATGCGCACGCAACTTTAAGGTTTGTTTGCTATTTTTTCCAACCGACACAAATAATTCAGCCATTCTTACCTACCTATTACCAACGGAAAACGCTGGGATGTGAGGTTAATGACAGCTCGGGTCCAAAATTGCGTACTTTTCCACGTGTACGGCCAATAGAAGCGTACGATTGTAATGATTCTGCCGAATCCTAAAGACAACAGCCGAAAAAAATTGGCGATCACAGGGGGATCTACGCCAAAACCCACATGATCAACTACGTCAGCAGACGTATTTGCATACGATACAAGACGCCGTTCCATCCCGACTTTGGGAATGAATTCTTAAAAGCAAAAAGTTTGAAAATCGCCAATGGCAAGCGCTGGCTTCGAGTGCAAGAGCAGCAGTTCACTTCGCCCCGTGCTTCCTTCTTTGAGATGATTAAACCACTCACTGTTGTTTTGACGTCCCCTGCGTGAGTTTGGATCACAGGTCATTGAATATTAAGCATTCTGGCGAAGGCCAGTGGCTGAACGGTTTTCTCTCGCGTTCTCTTCTCTCTCCTCCCATCCTCGCCTCTGTCCCCTCTCTCCCGCCCTCCCTCTTCGCATCCCCTCCCACGTTTTGCCTGTAGCCTTGCTATGGTTGTGCATCAAAACAAACAGGACAACTTCTAAAACGAGACACATGAAGAAACTCGTGGAAGAATATCGACGTTGCTATGGAAACCTACCTAGCAGACGTTTTCTCAACCAAGTTTGTGACAGCTCGTCACACAACGAACAAAACCGAAAACATTAAAATACGCGCAAAAGCCAGGAAAAGAGTAACAGACGACTTCTTTCTTGAGAGAAATGCTCCAGTGTCCTAGCTTTTGAAACCTGCGCATGCAGCAGTGGGTATGAATCCTGCTGCATTAGCTTATGAATAATTCATTAATCAGGACCGATCCGCCATGGTGTTTGGGTATATTTACATACAAATAAGCAGCTAATGAATTATTAATGACCATATTCTTGATCTTTGTTTTTTCCCGTTCATTTTACTTATGGATACATGTTTTATTCATGATTTAGGTAGCACACCTGCACATTTAGTTGTTGTCAGTATATTTAACGCCACCTACAGGATATGCCATGTAATGTTTAATGGATTGTGGTTACACTGTAAAAGATAAAAACGGAAAATGTACTGGTAATTTTCTGCCATGGACATTATCCAGGAATTTTAGAGAAATTCCCATTAACCCTAAAACAAAACACAACACAATGCATACGCTAATTAAAAAAACAGGTAAAACTCCCATAACAGTAGCTACTACTTATGCACTATATTTCAAATGATAAAAGATTTATACAATTGTTTTGTGTGAGGAATATGTCAATGTATGATGCTTTATAGTGCCTTTTTCATTTTTGGAGCTTTCTTACTTTTATTGAATTGGAGAACATGTTGTCGAGTAAATAATTTAAAAAATCATTTTGGGGTGAATATCCCTTAAATTACATCACAAAGAGGTTGTCTTCTAAAATACAGCATAATTTTTATTTTATTAATTTTTAGACAATTGTAGCTAAAAACAAAAATCACTCTGTAGAGGTACATCACTGTAAATTGTACATTTCATTGTGGTGGACGGCACTGATCCTCAACAACTCGTCTTAAGACCGGCGTGCATACTTGGACTTCCAAAAAATACTCTAAATGTTCCGATCCAATCTGACTTGTAATGCTGTCCGAATCATGCGCTGTTCCTTCGTTGGCCAGAGGAGAACTGGCCCCCCGACTGAGCCTGGTTTCTCCCAAGGTTTTTTTCTCCATTCTGTCCCTGATGGAGTTTTGGTTCCTTGCCACTGTTGCCTTGGCTTTTGGCTTGCTTAGTTGGGGACATTTAATATTCAATAATATTATTGATCTGCCTTACTTAAGGTGGACGTTGACGCAATATCTTTTAGAAACAAACTTTGTTATATTGTTTTCATGTTATCACTGTGAAGGGCTTTGATACAATCTGTATTGTAAAAAGCGCTATATAAATAAAGGTGACTTGACTTGACTTGACTTGAAATATCTTTCATTCTTTGTTGAATTTTAAAACAAAAAATAACACACACATACACATACATACACACACACACACACACACACACACACACACACACACATGAACTTGGCTCTCATGAATGTGTGTGTATTGATTTGATGGGCTAGGCAAAGTCCGTCCCCCAGGAGACAAACTGATCGAGAACAGACTTTGCCCTGCACAACTCACAACAGGAAGCAGAGTGGTGCCAGACTAAAAGGTAAGTGGCAGTTTTAATGTAAAAAAATTGAACAATATCATAATGCCACATGTGTGTATTAGATGGAAATTGTACCAATTTTACATATATGAGAATTTGGCACCCTAAATGTTTAAATCTTAGTCACATGTCATTAGATAAAAATGCTGGCATTTAGGCCTTTTTGTCTGTGTGGATTACATCATAAAAGCATCAGTTTCAGAGTTTGTAATATTTACTCTCGATTTTCTAAATTAAGTGTGTCTATAGGTTTGTTGAAAGACATGAACACAGAGCAGTCTCCCCCTCCGTACAACCCCTATTACCCTCCGCAATATCCTAATGCAACGCAGTACAATGCTGGGCAGCCCACCGCTGGCATGGTGCCCCCCGTTGTTGAACATGTCAATATGGGGATTCCAGACAGCGCTCCCCCAGAGTACACCCTGGGCTTTGAGGACGAGAACTGCTTTTCAGATGCAGCCATAAGAAGAGGTCAACATGTGCTCTCTTGAAATTACTTCTGTCTCTTGGTTATGTTATATAAAACCTAATACGCTCAATGTTTCTTGATGTGCTAAATTAGAATTGTGTTTTTTTGTGATTTTCTTTGTGTCATGTCTAAAAATGTGCAGGTTTCATAAGAAAAGTGTACTTGACACTTATGGTTCAACTATTAATAACTGTTGGAATCATCTGTGCTTTTCTTTATTGGTGAGTAGACTGTTATTTATGTTTCCACACCTACTTCAATTAATTTCAGTTCAAAGAACAGATAATGAAGTGTACTTAAGTGTTACTTCATAGGCTTGAGCATCTTAGACTTGCATTTTAAAATATAATAAAAATCGCATGGCCCAAAACGTTTTGATCTGTAGTGTGTGTATATTATTAATACACTCGTGCCTTTTTCCTATAGGGAGACACTCAGTGACTGGGTAAGAGGCACATACTGGTTTACCTACACTATGATGTGAGCACTTCTCTTTTGTGTGTTCTGCATGTCCTAAATATGCATATATTGTGTTTAACTGAATTATGTTACACTGACTTTGTTTGTTTGGTTAAATTTCACAAGGGGTGTAACATTTGCTTTAATCATTGTGCTCATCTGTTGTGGTGACATCCGTCGGAAAGTTCCTTTAAACTTCATCTTCCTAGGGCTCTTTGTAAGTACAGAACCACTGTAGTATTTATTTGTGGTGAGCATTAAATGGAATCATTTTGTAAATGCTGAGTGCTGTTTTCTCACACAGACAATTGCAGAGGGCCTTCTCCTTGGATCAGTTGTAGTGTGAGTGAAAAGCATCTTTGAAACTGATTTAAATGCACTTCAATTACTCCAAGAAATTGAACTTCAACAATTGAACAATTTAGTTACACAGCCAGTGTTATAGTAAGAAACCGACATATCTTTTCAGGTACTATTCGGCCGAGGCAGTGCTCTGGGCTATGGGTGCAACTGCTTTGGTGTCTCTTGCAATGAGTTTGTTTTCATTGCAGTCTAAAGTACGTACATTCATTACAAAACTGCAGTGACATTAAACGAATTAACAAATCGTTAATTTTAATTATGAAACTTAGTAATAAGGATTTGTTAAGTTATCAAGTATTTAAACCTGTCTTTGCTTGTTTTTAGTGGGATTTCACAGCTGCTTCAGGAAGCATATGGGCAATCAGCTGGACGCTGTTTTCATTTGCATTGCTTTGTGCAATTCTGAGATCGCAGGTAAATCCTCAAATTCCTTCTATTATAAAAAAAAATGTTTACTTGTTTATTCATTCATGCAAACTTTCATATTCCACAGTATTTGTACATCCTTTATGCATCGTTGGGAACTTTGGTCTTCTCTGTGGTAAATACACTTATTTCTAGCTTTATACGGTGCAGCTTTGTGTGTAAAGATAAATTATCCTTATGGGGGACGTCATGAGTCATATCTGGACGTATAGTGTGTGCAATGAAGCTGGGACAGTATTAATATTATGTTCTGCCAACACTTTACAGCTGTCATTATCTTACTGTCTCTCCCTTTCAGTACCTGGTGATAGACACACAGCTCATTCTGGGTGGAAAGCACAAATACAGCATCAATCCAGAAGAGTACATCTTTGCTGCTCTGAACTTGTACCTTGATATTATCACAATTTTCTTATTATTGCTTCAATTAATTGGACTTTGTCGTTGATGTGGTTTATGATCATCATGATTTCTGTCCCACTCGACACCTGTCTCACATAGGCTCTGGGTTTTGAGACACAATATTACCCTCTTTCCTTTTTTTTTTTACATGACTCCATTGTGTCTCTGTACCACATTTAAAACAGTAAATCAGTAAAATAGCAAACAGTTTAATAATAAAATAGCTATTGAATTAAGTAAAATAGCTAATGCATAGTTGTGAGTTATTTTACAAGTAAATGAAGGGCACAAACTTTTGAGACATATTCTTACCCCCATTTTTAATAAACTTGACTCCATTGTGTCTGTAACATGTTGTAATAAATGTTCACTGTCATGTCACTGTACTTTAAGTTAAATTCATTAAAGTGGTTTCTCTTATCCATTTGATATGATTTTTAATAATTTGAGAACACTAAAAATCCTAGAACAAATTCTATTTTAAGGGAGTGGCACATCTTACCCCGCTATCCCCAATTATACATTTATAAATTAACTAATTCTTAATAATATAATATAATTTAAATATTACATTTAAATCAGTAAAATAGCTAACAGTTTAATGATAGAATAGCTATTGAATTAAGTAAAATAACTATTAGCTGTGACTAAGTTATTTTAAAAGTAAAAGAAGGGCAATGTGATGCAGCCTATGTTAAGGGTTTTGAGAGATATTCTTACCCCCATTTTTTATAAACATGATTCCATGGTGTCTAATATGTTGTAATAGATGTTCACTGTCATGTACTTTAAGTTAAATTCGTTATACTGTTATCCATTTGATATGGTTTTAATCATTTAAGAACACTAAAAATGCTAGAACAAATGCTATTTTAAGGGGGGTGACACATCTTACCACGCTCTGCTCAATTATATATTTATCAATTAATTAATTCTTATTAAGTGTAAATAGCAACAACTGCAAAAACAGTAAAAGTTTCTCTGTACATGAATATGAATGTCTTTTGCACCATATGAATTCCTTTCCATCAATCGCATGCCACGGATTGTGCTTTTGCTCATGTCTTCTATTCTATTACTTTTATTATGCACTACGAAATATTGCCGGAAGTTGATTAAATCGTCACATAACAAAAGTGTCATGGCGGAGTTAGACGAAAACGCTGGTGATAAGGAGAAATCGTTGGCAAAAAACAGTAGTACTTGGGACGGCGAAAACATGAAAACAAATATTCACAAGCCCTGTTCCCAGGGAAAACAAGACACCTCCAATGCTATTACCACCACAGAGTACTGCGAAAAATTACAAGAGTGGATGTGGCAGTACTACTACAGCTATATGAACTGGCAGAGCTGGATAGCCATGTCTGCGTTTTCCTTCCCACCGTGTTTCCCAACACAAGGAACAAACGAAACGCCAGGAGCGACGACATGGGGTACAGATTTGTCTAATGGAGACCTTCGGAATTGGTTTAGCAGCCCGTTTGGTTTTCCTGCTGCAGGTGCGAACGCGGCGGGTGCTGCTGCTGACGCGAGCGGACAGAGTTCTCGAGCTCCTGCCACAGCGCCTGCGCAGCTGCCGCAACAACAACCACCACAGCAACCCAATGGAAATGCTCAACAGCCTGGTAATTATATATAATAATTAATAAATCCTTTATTACCTTTCTTTGTTGTTAAAACTGCCAGCTGCAATTTTATATTAATCGCTAGGCTTGGATATGACAGCTCAGTACTTTGTGTATAGATGTAAACGAAGGTTTTTGGGCTGTGTTTAGTTTATGCATGTGATCAACGTTAAAATTAAAGAATATTTCTTTAACATGGTATTCCAGACTCTTAGAAATATGATTTTCTCAAACTCAGGTACTTAAAGTCTATTATTATGGCGTCATTATGTAAAAACTGACATTAACAGGGTGTCTAATTGGATAGATAGTTCGCTGAAATGTGTTCAGTGATGCATTGACATTTACATGAATGTGTTGAAGGTCCCATCTTTTTTAAATGCCTATTTCTGTATTTATATCTAACAGGATATACTGTTTTATAGTGAAACAAAACCTATTAAATGATTACCAATTATATCAAAATTCATATGAAAATGTTTGAGACATTGTTATTGGAGAAAGGGGAGATGAAGAAACACCATTTCTTCCTTATAATTGCCAGTTTTATGTTAAGTTTGTGCATGGATCTCTGGGACATGCCAAAAGTGGAAATTTATGCTCACATTAAAGTAGTGAAATCACTCCTATGTTCACTTAATTGTTATTAAAGTAAACTAATATTGTTTACATCTTCTTCTTTTTTTTTAAAGTGAGTTTAATATTATATCCAATATATTAAGACATAAAATTGGGGCATAAAATTGTCCCTAGTAATTAGAATGATTCAGTTTTCAAAAGCAGTTCATGTTTGTATTATTTTTTGTCCAGGTAGGGAATATTATATCCCCTCTCCTCTGCAAAGGTTCTTGGCGGAAATGGTGGATTTCTTCATTCTTTTCTTCATTAAAGCCACAATTATCCTTAGTATTGTGCACTTGAGTGGAATGAAGTGAGTCTGGAATCTTTTATTTATATTTTTACATATCACTCATGCTGTTTTTCATTAAACCAAATCATTCACTCTTTGCCCATTTAAAATCAAATTTTAGGGACATCTCAAAGTTTGCCATGCATTTCATAGTAGAGGAGATTGATGAGGACACGTCAATGGAGGAATTGCAGAAGATGATGCTTGTGGCTCTAGTGTATAGGATGTTAGTTTGCTTTTATGAGGTTAGTTCAAACAATTGAGTTAATCTGCTGAATGAAAACATTCATGAAGACCTGCATAACTGTTTTTGATTGTTTTCAGATCATATGTATTTGGGGAGCTGGTGGGGCGACACCAGGGAAGTTTCTTATTGGCTTACGAGTGGTCACATGTGACAGCTCCGTTCTGATTCAGCCAAACCGAGTTCTTGTGGTACCAGCGACAAACGTCACGCTTTCTGCGTCAGTGCTGCTCTTAACGTTACTCTTTGTCATTTTTAAAAAAAGAGAGACGTTTTTCCAAAATTTCTATTGAAACTTATTGTTTTATGATTTTCTTGTAGGTCTACGGTGAGAGCGTTAAACAAGAACTTCTCCATCGCTTTCTTTTTTCCGGCATTCATCACACTCCTTTTCTTTCAGCACAACAGGACTGTGTATGACATTGTGGCTGGCACTATTGTGGTCAAGAGAAACAGGCTTAGATGACTTTGTCATTGAAGTCATTATCAACCTGACTTTGTAATGCAAAAACAAGCTCATAGACAAAGGAGAGCAGACCAGCTGCAGTAAAACGTACTGAACTGAACTAAAGCTATTGGCCCCTGGAAGGACTGACACTTTAAGAGCTGAACACGGTATTTCCAGTATTTCTCCCCCATCTCCTCTGGACATGAACTGCTTTCTCAGAAGTATTTTTAATCATCACTGTATTTTCTTGTGCCAAAATAAGATAATTTATAAATGTGCTGCCACATAATACTTGAACTTCCTCTTATACATGCATTTCATGCATATCTTTCTCTCTCTCTCTCTCTCTCTCTTTGTTAATGTATGTGGAATATTGATTGGAATATTTTCTTAGAATATTCTTTGACTAATGGAAATTGAGCAGGAATTAACTTATTTCTCCAAATGCAATATAGTTTGGTTATAGATCCTAATTTACTCGCTGCATTTGTATTTCAGATTAATGTTTTGTTCCTAATTACGTATCTCTATTGTATGGCCTTTAAAAGCTTGAAAATGCTGGAAAAACATTTTATTTGTATAGCTGAGCTGTCTTGCATACTGTAATTTTCACTGCATGCCTTTTTCGGCTCTATTCTGCACTATCCTGAGCTGCTGAGTTGATTATTTCAACTTTAAATAGCCTCATACTAAATCAGTTGTTAGTATGGTATTCATTTTGGAGTGTATAGATATGGCCAAATTGAAATAATTCACTTATGTCCCAGAGAAAGCCTTCTGTGTTTTCTCTGTTTATGGATTGACTGTGTATACCAATAACAATCTTTTTAAAATACATGTTATGTGAAGGGTTTTACAGCACATGAAAAAGGATTTATCTTCTGAAATCACATTTACATGCATTATGCAAGAATATAAAGTTAATTTCCAAATAGTCCTAAGAGTCAGCTATAAAAAGCTCTAATCATTAACACATTATGTGTTATCATTATGTAATTTTTTAAGTAAGTAATCATTCCAAAGAAGCCACATAGTCAGTGGTTGAATTGCACAAAAATGGCAAAATGATAATATAGTGCATTTGATGAATATGGACAAAGTGTGTCAGCAAATATCTTTTATTGTGTTTTGTTTTTCATAGAGCTGCAAAATATAAAAATGCTGAGCATATAAAGATAACCAATAAAGATAGTTACATTTTTATCTTTTATATTTTTATTAGCTGATAACAGATTTAAAAAATGTATACTCTACTAAACAAAAAACCCGTAATCTATTAATTCTCAATATGGTACTAATAAATTGTGCATTCCTATAAAAAAGGTTAAAAAAAAAGCTAAAATATCTCACTTTGGTATTAGATTACATTAATTGAAGCTGGGCCATTACCATTTGTATTGTATTCGTCACATCCTTGAACTGAAGACAGATAATGTGTATAAAAAAGAGGAATGCAGTCTTGCATGGAGGAAGGATTTGTGGTATCTGGCACCTCATCAGTTGAAATGAGTCACCAGTAGATGGAGTGGGAGAGCTGCTGACTTGCCATGTAAACTGCCTGTGGATTCTAAACGCTTCAAATAGTGAAGTAAAAATCTCTCATGGTATGGCTTCTGTTAAGTTATTTGAATTTCTAGCCATGGTAAAATTCACAGTAGGCTATAGGAACAGCTGTGAATTTTTGTACACTATATCACTGCGCAGCTCCCATAGCGTTTCGTTATTTTTGTTGCATAGAAACAACAAATTCTTCTAGAATTCTTCTTAAAGGGGTAGTTCATCCAAAAAGGATTCCCAACCTCTAGGACGTTCTTTTTGTATGTGTAACATACAAATATATTTTGAGTGAAAATCAATTTGCAGGTACAAAATCGATTTAGCTCTGTTGTCATTTACTCACCCTTATGTCATTACAAACCTTTATGATTTTCTTTATTCTTTGGAACAAAACAAGATATTGTGAAAAATGTCTCAGTGTTTTTCCCCCCACACAATGAAAGCCAATGGGGTCCAACGTTGTTTGGTCCTCCTTTGGTAAATCTTCTCGTCTGTTCCACAGAAGAAAGAAAGGTTTGGAACAGAATGAGAGTGAGTAAATGAAGACAGATTTTTTTATTTTTGGGTGAACTATTCCTTTAATGGATTAGCATAATAAAATAGCATTTTAGTGAAAGTACAACTTCATATATTTTTGTAAATTAGATATGGACCAGAAAATACCTTTGTATGTCCTATAGCCATGAAAACCATAGGTTAATTACAGTAATGTTGGAAAATAAATAATAGTCTATTGTTGATTATATTGTTCAAACCTTGCTTTCGTCATTTTCTTTGAAAAACTTGGTGAGGGCATAAGCTTGCTTTGCGAGTGATCTTGAAAGGTTGATTGTGTTAGATGGTTTTCTCCAACACAGACCCTCATCGCTCACTCCGATATTTTCCCTTTTCTATCTCGCTAACCCTGATACCTTGTAAACCCCTTTTAATATCAGACTGGTGCAACTGATGTTGCATTGCAGTTATCAGTGAGTAGTGCTCAGCCACGCTCAATCTGACTTTATCTCGCAAGTCAGATTATGCAGTGCCAACTATATGACGTCATTGTGAGTAATGGCTATGTGTGGGGGACACCGGTCAGCATCATGCTGCTATTATAATTATGTTGACTTATATATGAAAAACAAAACAAATCCCTGAATCATTATGTAGAAGGATGCCAAGTTCTAAAGTCATCAGGTATGTCTCTGATCTGGTCTTTTTAAAAACCTGTATTCGTGTTAGTGTAAGATTTTGTGTTTTTGAGTTGTCTGAAGGATGAGAGAAAGAAAGGACAGTCAGCCTGGAAGGCATGTTGTCAGGGGCTTCCAAACAACAAGCTGATTGGCTGATTGAACAGGGTTTTGTCATTAATTGGTGATGTGTTTTACTTTCTGTAGTAATGATGTCATCAGTAGCCAATCAAAGGCCATGGTGACTGTGATTGGTGTGATCTGATTGGCTATTCAGTTGGAAATAAGATAGGGTTGGGTTTCTCATCATCCAAGACTGATGTTCACTCTGAGCTTTTGCAAAATGAGTCTGCTCTTCCAAATCGATGATCAAAACAACAATTGCAACGAACAGCGCTCTCAAAAACCGATAAAACCCTCATTGGAATTTTGGGCTTCTACACTATTATCCTGTCTTTATGACCTCGAGACTGCAGCATATTGTAGCTCAATGTGGTTGTTTAGTGTTTTCGAGATTTCCTCTTCGCTTGAGGCTAGAACAAGCAGTGTATTTTGACACAGAGCATCCATATTTGGTCCTTCAAAAAAAGAAACATAGCATATGTTTGCCATACAACAGTGTAGGCATATAAGTATAATGCTTTTCATCAGATTTCATGTGATATTGACCCAAATTTATGTTGTTCTTCTGTTCTCCTTTTTTGGGGTTTATTTATTGCCAATTGTAAGAGGCATTGAAGGAAATGAGCATATAGTCCAAGATTAGTATGAAATTACTAAATAATTAATTGAAATAAAACTCCCAAGTGTTTAGGGCATTGTACACAATTATTAGTAAATTCATTATTAAAAATACTTATTTTTTTATTAGTAGGCCTACTATTGTTTTTAATATATATAGCAAGGCAAGGGAGGCAAAATGAGAGAATCATATGATTCTCTGTCCTTACTGAATTGCTCAATTTGAGGCTCATCATCACTGGATTTAGAACAGACTGTTATCACGGTTCAAAAGTGACACATTGATAAGGTTGGTCAGAACCTTATCAATGTGTCAGTCTGTTAGGCGATTAATGTTGAACACCTCCCAAGTTTACACACTGACAGGCGTCTAATGATGTCTATGTGACTCGTGGCTCTCTGGCAGATGTTTTAATTAGTGATCCAGCTGCAGGAGAATGGAGACTTCAATGTCCATTATAACGGAAGGTGCGGATATTGGAATGGATGGGTTTCATCTCAAAGGGGACCGATTTGGCAGAGACTCTGAGAAATGCAGCAAAACATGCCTATTTTCCATGCTGGACTCTGTCTGTTATGGTGTTTTAAGCCTGTTATTAATTATTAAGTAACTGTTTTTCAGAAAAAGTCTGAGTAGGGCTTTATTCAGTGGCAGCTGCTGGTAAATCAAAGGATTCATAGCTTGGAGTTTACGGTATTGTGAAAGATAGGTTACAAGATTATAGGGGACGGGGATAAAGTGCTTGGATAAATAGCACGATTGAATGAATGCATTAAAATAGTCCATTCCACTGGAAAGTTGTGCTTGTAGGTTTGGAAAAAGTGACCCACAAGATAATTTCCTTGATCTTACAGTCTTACTCATTTATGACCACATGTTTGAATGGACATTAGTTGAAATGAGTCATTCTTGAAACTGGTCCATTTTCATTCAGCTATAGTAGTGAACTAAGTCAAGCTGTACAAGAGCGAAAGTGTCTGCCTGGCAACAGTATCAGTGTTTGCTAAACAATTCAATCCTGACAAATTCACAAAACCAGGAACTTGTATTGGAAATTTCGGTTTTTGAAGGGGGTACTTTTTTTCTGTAATAACTGGTGACCAACAGTCCTGTTTTCCCAGGACATGTCCTGTTTTCACGTCCTGTCCTGGCCGTGGCTGTTTTTTATAAAGTGATGAAAATATCCTGGTTTTCAAAAAACTGCTGGGAAAGATCAACTCTACAGCAAAATATAGAAGGGCAAACAAGGAGGATGAGGAAGAAAAACAGGATAAAGTGGAAGAAAACTAAGGATATAAATATATTTTGTTAGTTCGTTTTTGTAAGTTTGTGAGAGCTATATTTGTTCAATTTGGAGGTATTTCTTTTAGTTATTTATTATTTATATATTTATTTTTCTAATACAGAAGAGACATTATTTCTATCATTATTTCATTCATTATTTTTGAAACCTGTCATAATAAAATAGTAACCTCTGAGAAGCCTATCTGAATTTGTGTCTTGTAATATAACAATTTTCTATCCATACAGAGGAGGCATAGCCTACTTTAAATGTATTGAAATTAATAAGGCATCTTTGAGTAAACTTCGAGTACTTTGAGTATCTGTTTGCCGGGCCGAGTGTCCTGGTTGTTGGTAATCAAAATATGGTCTCCCTAACTGGGAGGAATAGAGAAAAGAGTGGCCACTTACACTTCACTAGGGATTTTTTGTTTTCGCATTAAAAAAACTTAGACTATTCATTGTATTTTACTAATATGTCAGTATAACTTAGAATTAAAGTTAGGGAAAGGTAATAGCAAGCTAGCTTTGAAACTAAGCATGAGATCCCACCCTCCCTTTAGAGCGCGCTTCAAAGCCACGCCTCCTTCAAACACATGAACGAACACAACAGATTCTGCAAAGCGTCACGAGAGACGGTGTTAAATAACCTCATGTCTCTCAAAGCACATAACATTACAATAACAATGAATGTAAACAACTTACAGAACTCTGACTTGTTGTAGGCCTACCACCTGACTGCTGCAGATTCATGTCCTATGATTCATGTCGGCGTTGTTGATAGTGTTGACATAGAAACCCATAAATCAGTGGTACGATCACACCGGTGTAAATTAAAACGCACTCGGTTACTAACGTAACCTCGGTTCTCTCCAGAGAGGGAACGAGTACTGCGTAATAGCTTACGCTATGGGGAAAAACTCTTTTCCGCGAGATATTGAAGCCAAAAATTATCCTTAATTTTTTATTAATGTAAAACGCTTTGCAGCAGCAAGCAAACATAGGCGAAACAGCTCGCGCGCCTATTGGTTGCTCTGCAGCAAATGCAGCAGCCTATCGAGATAGACTCTGCGTGACGTAATGACCAATGGGGGCAATTCGCGCCCATATCGTCACGTCCCGCCAGAAGGGGCGTGGTCTCGCCCTATAAATATGCTCGTTAGGCTGATACAAGCTGGTTTTTACCGCTGAAGCTAACCAGAGCGTATTCCACGCACGGCAAGATACGCAGTACTCGTTCCCTCTCTAGAGAGAACCGAGGTTACGTTAGTAACCGAGTACGTTCTCTTACGAGAGTATCTCTCGTACTGCGTAATAGCTTACGCTATGGGGAACACAATGCAACACGCCGTGCGTACAGGGATCCAACACCAAAGTCCCAGGGGCCGAAGCCCAGGGCTCATGTAGTGCATAATCACCATAAACTCACATAGAGTAAAGGAAGAGAGGCTGGAAGCGTCATTCCCTATAAAAAGCACCCAGCGGGGCTATTATACGACAATCAAACGCGCAGCCAGGGTGAAAGCATTCAGCCTGATCTGGGCGGCCATACGTGAGTCAATACTCATGGGGCTGCAGTAAACTCAGCATCTGGGCCGCACAGCGGGGCAGATAGTACTGAATTTAGACCGACAAAAGCTTAGCTTGTAAGGCGGGTACCTCCAGGTTATAGTATTTTATAAATGTAGACGGCGAGGCCCAGCCCGCGGCCGTACAGATATCTTGCAGGGAAACCCCGCTAGACCATGCCCACGAAGAGGCCACGCCTCTCGTGGAATGCGCCCTGACACCCAAGGGGCACCGTAAGCCCTTCGCAGAGTAAGCGAGCGCGATGGCATCCACTATCCATCTGGATAGGCTCTGTTTTGAGGCGGCGAGTCCCTTGGAGCGCCCGCCGAACAAAACAAAAAGCTGCTCTGTCTGTCTGAAAACAGACGAGCGTGCCACATAAGCTCTCAATGCCCTGACGGGGCAAAGGAGACTTGCATCCTCCTCCTCACTGAGAACCGGAAGGGCAGACAGGGAAATGACCTGGGCCCTGAACGGCGTATTGAGGGATTTCGGGACGTACCCGTGCTTCGGTTTGAGAATGACCTTTGAGTCATTAGGCCCAAACTCCATACACGACGCGCTTACTGAAAGCGCCTGTAGGTCCCCTATGCGCTTCACTGAAGCGAGAGCCATGAGAAACACTGTCTTGAACGACAGGTGTTTCATGTCCACCAGCTGGATCGGCTCGAACGGGGCGCCTTTCATGGCCTCCAGGACCGTGGAAAGGTCCCACGTCGGGACTGAAGGGGGCCTTGGAGGGTTCAGCCTCCGAGCTCCCTTAAGGAAACGCACGACTAAGTCGTTTTTCCCAAGCGACTGGCCAGACACCGGTTTTGCAAACGTTGCTATGGCCGCCACATATACTTTGAGCGTGGATGGGGTCCTGCCCTTATCCAGTAGCTCTTGAAGGAAGGAAAGCACTTCCGAAACCCCGCACTCCACAGGTGAAAGGCTCTGGGCCTGACACCATGCAGAGAAAACAGACCATTTCGAGGAGTAGAGCCGCCTGGTAGACGGAGCTCTAGCCTGCGCGATCGTGTTTAACACTCCCTCTGGGAGGCTAGCGGGTACCCGTTGATGGCCCATGCGTGCAGGGACCATAACTCCGGGCGAGGGTGCCAGATCGAGCCCTCCGCCTGAGAGAGGAGGTCTCTCCTCAATGGTACAGGCCATGGGGCAGTGCTGTTCATCTGCATCAGGGCAGGGAACCACGTCTGGTTCGTCCAGAGCGGGGCTACAAGCAGCACTGGGCATCCGTTTTCCCTGATTCGTTCCAACACCTGAGGCAGGAGCGAGACAGGGGGAAAAGCATATAGGGGGCAGCGGGGCCAAACATGAGCCAGCGCGTCCTTGCTTTTCGAGAAAAACTCCGGGCAATGAGCGTTTTCGTGGGACGCGAATAGGTCCACCTGAGCTCTGCCGAACGTCTTCCACAGCAGCTGGACCGTCTGCGGGTGCAGCGACCATTCCCCTGCTGGAACATTGTTCCTGGACAGTCTGTCTGGTCCCACGTTCAGGAGACCAGGCACGTGCGCTGCTCTCAGTGAGAGCAGGTTGTGCTGAGCCCAGACCAGGAGGCTTTCCGTCAACCTGTAAAGGTTTCGTGACCTGACGCCGCCCTGGTGATTTATGTATGCCACCACCGACATGTTGTCCGACCGGACCAAGACGTGGTGGCCTGTTATCTGGGGACAAAAACGCCGTAGCGCTTTGTCGACTGCTATCATCTCCAAGCAGTTTATGTGAAGGAGCTTTTCCCGTTCTGACCACAGGCCAGCTAGCGGTCTGCCCTCGAGCAGTGCTCCCCACCCCGAGGTGGAGGCGTCCGTAGACACCACCTTCACGCTCGAAGCGGTCCCCAGACTCACACCTGACTGATACCAGTCGGTCTCTTTCCAAGGTTTCAGAGCTGAAACACACTGAAGGTCGACCCTGAGGCGAAACAGACCCGCTGTCCATGCCCTGGGTGGAACCCGCGTCTTCAGCCACATCTGCAGTGGGCGCATGCGGAGCAGGCCCAACTGGAGTACAGAGGCTGCTGAGGCCATCAGCCCCAGCATTTTCTGAAACCTTTTGAGCGGGACTATAGCGCCGTGGCGGAAGGATTTCACGCCGCGCTGAATATTTTGCACTCGCTCTGGTGACAGGTGTGCTGTCATGGACAGTGAGTCCAACACGGTTCCCAGAAAGGAAATTTTCTGACTGGGAGACAGTGCGCTCTTTGCCCAATTGACTGTGAGGCCCAGCTTCTCGAGGTGCTCGAGTAATGCGGCCCTGTGTTCTATGAGCTCCGATCGTGATCGAGCTAGAATCAGCCAATCGTCCAAGTAGTTCAGGACTCGCATGCCCTGAAGCCTCAGGGGCGCGAGCGCCGCGTCCATGCACTTCGTAAATGTACGAGGCGCTAGGGACAGGCCGAACGGCAGGACTGTGTATTGATATGCCTGGCCCTCGAAGGCGAATCTCAAGAATCGCCTGTGATGGGACGCTATTTGTATTTGGAAATAGGCGTCTTTCAGATCTATCGACATAAACCAGTCCCCGTAGCGCACCTGCGCGAGGATTTTCCTGGTCGTGAGCATTCTGAACTGGCGTTTCACAAGCACTCTGTTCAGCTGCCGCAGATCTAAAATGGGTCTGAGACCCCCATCCTTTTTCGGTACCAGAAAATATCTGCTGTATAGGCCCCCTTCGCTCTGAGCCTGAGATAAAGGTTCTATAGCCCCTTTGCTCAGTAGTTTCGCTATTTCGGCACGAAGCAGATGAGATGCTTCGTTTTTCACCGTAGTTTCGACGCGCGCCGTATAACGGCGCGGGCGTCGAGCGAATTGTAGCGAATAGCCTCTCTTTATAGTGTTCAGCACCCATTCTGAAACCCCGGGAAGCTTTGACCACGCATCTGCGTGAATAGCTAGAGGCAGAATGAAATCCGGGCTCTGGCCGCGACAAAACGGCAGCTCGAGAGCCTGGGCATACTGGGAACACAACACCGTGTTTACAGCGTTCGAGGCGGGGGGCGCGCTGATCACAGCGGGCAGCCTGGCCGCGCTCAGCTTCTCTATGGCAGATTGTGCAGAGAAAGTGAGCGGGGGAGATCCCGTGGGAATCGGCGTGTCTGTGAGAAAATGTGGGCGCGGGGCTGCGGGCACATTTAATACACTGAAAACACTGTCGTTCATAGCCGACTGAATGTGTGTTGGTTTCGTTTTTACAGAAACCAAGGGACACGCAGCATGTAGTGTGAGCGGGCATGTTGACATGGGCACTTGCACTACAGTGTTTGCACAATCGACCGGAGTCGATTTTATTTGTGCTAGCCCTGCACCGTGGCGGGCTGTGTTTGTGTGTGGGAATGGGCACTGGGTGGGCATTATTACAACACTCATAACACCATCGGCCGTGGCCGGAACACCAGAAAATGCACTTTTTATTGGATTTATCTGGGTAGCCGTAAAAACGGCTTTTGTGCGCAGGCCAACGGGCTGTGACACCGGCTGGTTCTCTGCGAAATACACTGGGACAGTCGCGATGTTTGGAACTGACCGAGCGAGAAGTTTTGGTGAAAATCCGGCCGCAGCGGGATCTGAACACCGTCGCCTTCCTAGAATGGCTAGGAAGATTTTGAGGCCTCGGGCTTGATCTCAATCCTCGGCCGGGGCCCGCGCTGAGGGGGGCGGCGTCCAGCAGAGCGAGAGCGCGGTCTTTGGTCTCGGGCGTGGCGGCGCTGTGAAGCGGCGGCGGCGGGCGGTGCAGGCTGCGGCTGAGAGCTGCGAGCAGGCGGCGGTTTAGAGCGACCTGCAGCGGAGCTCGAGCGCTTCGGAAGGAAGTGCTTCATGGCCTGCGAAGTCTTTTGCACCTCCATGAATCTATCCGCAAAGTCTGTGACGGCAGATCCGAAAAGGCCCGCTTGTGAAATGGGCGCGTCGAGGAATACAGAGCGCTCGGCTTCCGTCATCTCGGACATCGTCAACCATAAATGTCTCTCAGCCACGGTGAGAGAGGCCATGTTTCGTCCTATGGCCTGTGCAGCGGCTTTAGTAGCGCGAAGAGCGAGGTCTGTAGCGCTTCTCAGATCCGCGACGCAGGACGGTCCTTCCTCGTCCAGTTTAAGGAGAAGGTCGGCCTGGAAAATCTGCAGAACGGCCATAGTGTGCAGCGCTGAAACTGCTTGCCCGGCGGCGGTGTAAGCGCGACCGTGCATGGAAGACGTCACCCGGCAGGCTTTAGAAGGAAGCGTCGTGTGCGCGCGCCGTCCAGCGGAGGGCGGGCAGAGATGAGACGCTACAGCTGGTTCAACAGGAGGAACAGAAAGGTATCCTCTTTCCTTCGCGCCATCCACAGAGGAGAAAGCAGCAGAAGCAGAGGTACGAAGCCTGGCAGAGAAGGGGGCGTTCCATGATTTCGTTACTTCGTCGTGAAGTTCCGGGAGGAAGGGCGCGGGCCGTGATTTCGACGGAGCTTCGTCACTTCCGAGAAAGCGTCCGTCCATTCTGTTGCGCGGCGGCTGCGCGGGCGCCTCCCAATCGAGGCCGATGCTTTCAACGGCCTGAGAGAGCAGACGCATCAGCTCAGTCTCAATGCCGGCTCTCTTACCAGTGGTCTGGCGGGAAACACTAGCGGAGGGGAGATCCACGGAGCTCGCCCAATCCTCACTATCGGACGCCAGGAGAGAACACGCCTCGGAGAGTTCGTCAGGCTCGTGGATGGAAGCGGCGGCAGGCGGCGGCCGTTGTCCGTCGGAGAGCGACCCGAGCGAAGCCGGCGAAGCAGGCAGGCGAACCGGCGAGCTTTGGCGGGCTGGAGATAGCTCGGGAGCGCGCTGGGCGTGGCGCTTTTTACGGCGCGGCGCCACGGCGGGCTGTGGTGAAGGCTCGGAGAATGATGCCAGGCGCGTCCTCAGAGTCACCATGGGCAAAAGCTCGCAATGAGGGCATCCGCCGTCAGCGAGCGCGATAGCCGCGTGATCCACACCCAGACAGGCAACACAGATGACGTGTCGATCTCCATCGCTGAGCGGGGCGCGGCACGAGCCACATGAAGGCATCTTTAAAAAGACGCTGCTCTTTTGTGAGGAAATGCAAGTCGCGTCAAGTAAGCGACAAACACTTCACAACAGAGAAATACACACAGAGTATTGAAAAGGATATATAACGCCGGAAAGCGCAGCAGGTACGGCAGTTGAAGGCGGCGAGGCCAGCGACTCCAGAGCTCGTCCCGCTGAAAGCTTGCTTCGACGGCGCGGCTTCTCACTCCGGATCCAGCGATGCAAGAGCTTCGCTGAAGAGGTAAAAATCAGCTTGTATCAGCCTAACGAGCATATTTATAGGGCGAGACCACGCCCCTTCTGGCGGGACGTGACGATATGGGCGCGAATTGCCCCCATTGGTCATTACGTCACGCAGAGTCTATCTCGATAGGCTGCTGCATTTGCTGCAGAGCAACCAATAGGCGCGCGAGCTGTTTCGCCTATGTTTGCTTGCTGCTGCAAAGCGTTTTACATTAATAAAAAATTAAGGATAATTTTTGGCTTCAATATCTCGCGGAAAAGAGTTTTTCCCCATAGCGTAAGCTATTACGCAGTACGAGAGATACTCTCGTAAGAGAACGTGCTTTCGCGCGTTGGCTGGCGCTAAGCCAGAGACAGTGTTTTCAACAAAATAATGTTTATTTTAGGTTTCAGACATTTAAATACACATAAGTACTAGTAAAAAAATGATTTTGAGTATGTAAAATACACACTGATGTCTATGGAAGCGGCAATAATAATAATAATTTCCATTATAATAAGACGACACGTTTTATTCACATCAGATACACATTGTGTAAGTAGCTTTACATTTTATCCTATTCTTCTCCCAGTTCACCGGCCACTTACTTTCATGTATTTCGTGAGATGAAGTTGAGGAATTGACGTGTTGTAAACTTACAGTCTATGGTTGTAAACTAAAACTAACATGGCGCCGCCCATCGCACATACTCAACGCGATCATTATAAAGGTGTTTAAACAACAAAACACATCCACTTGCACATATTTGACAATCGGAATATCAGTGGTTCGTGTTATAGCAAATACATTTGTGAATATTTGGAATAAAAAAGGAAAAATGACTTAAAAGCAGATCATCATTCATTCAGCGCTGTGTTGTGGTTGCGCTGTGTCACGTGACAAGCAATGACGCGTCACCATTTAAAACATACGCACGGGCAGATTGTGACATATTGTGACCGTTGCAGACAGTGTGCATTGAAACAATTCGTCCGCTCTGCTCCTTGAGCGCAAGTCCATCACCGTCCGTGAGAAAGGTAACGTTAGGCACAACTAGGCAGGTTTTTTGTGTTAATTTCTAGTAACTGTCGCTTTGCGGACTCTTTTATTTTAAATAACAGTGTAAACAGCTCAATAGGGGTTGTGTGCAACTTAACTTCCGTATTCTGTAAAACAGATCACATCGCTTCCGGTTCAGGTCTTTAGTGCTACGTGAAAAATTAGCTGTTTTACTCAATATAACTTAAAAGGAGCAAGCAAAGATGAGTATAACCAATATCCCTCGCATATGCAGATTGATATCTAAAAGTAAAAAAAAAAAAAAAATCTTTAAACTAACGTTTAGATATTTAAATGCATATAACAAAGTGAACTAGGTAGGTTAGCTGATTACCTTAAAAGTCCATAGATATCAGCGTCAGTTCATCCGGTTGTTAACACTTTCTCTGACAAGCAGATGTGATGAGACCAGTGTTCCGGTTTGGTCATGCGACATTCGACATAATACCTATAACCCTTTTATTTAAAGGCTTAATTTATGTCCCGTAGGTCCGTTGCATTACGATTGCAAGCAGTATCCATAATGTCAAAAATGTGATGTGCAGTCAAATGTCCCGGTGTGTGTTTGCTGTTTAAACGAGTGTTCTCACCGATACGCATGCTGTGCTTCGCGGCGTTTTGATGAGTTTTATAGACTTGATATGGTTTCTTATTCAAAATAAAATAAAAAACATAACGCCCCCAACCTAAAACATCTTCCCGGTCCCTGTTGCCATCTCTAATAACGGTTACGACATGTCGTGAACGCAGCATAAGCTTGTTCTTTTGGTCCAGGAGGAACTGTAGATAACTGCTGTTTGTTTCCAGCGCCCGTCAGTGACTGTGTCTGCAACATGCTGATGAGCAGGGTGTGGAGTTATGGAAATACATATGTTGACGGGCAGGTAGGACAACATATCATTGCGTTCGGACTGAATGCAATGATTGGACGAACATTTTTTGGTCCTGAGACACAGAAGGTACAGTATACATAGGGGTGAGCGATATCACGATTTTTTTGATCATGGACGATTAAAATGTCTCCACAATCTGAAGAAATATCGTAGTATCGTGCTACAGTGTATTCTATCATTTGCAGTTCTGGCGCTGGTCCCAACATACTGTACAATGCGACGTACATTCACATCAAATGTTAACGCAGAGGTCTAGTTACACTCATGCGATACTGCAATTCACAAAAGTTAATTATTTGCATGTACTTTAAAGCCTTGCGGTATACACTGAGCGCATTCACCCGAAGTGCACATGCACTGCGTTACTTGACTACCGTGACAGAGACGGTGTCCGTGCCGGAGAGACGATGACCATGCCAGAGACGTGACCGTGCTGCAGACGGTGCCCATGCCGGTGTCCGTGCCGGAGACGTGTCCGTGCTGGTGTACGTGTTCTTATTGGTTGATCGTCTTGATTGTTCACAGTCATTAGTCTTGGTGTATAAATAGCCCTCATGTTTCCTTTGTATCTTGTCTAGTATTGTTTTCAAATTAAAATTCTTGTTTTTCCCCCCCAAATTAACATAAATAGTTCTGTCTTTAAGGTAAGATGCAAACAAATTCACCAGTGTAGCAATAAGTGATAATAAAAAAACAAATTGCCTACCCTACACTCGGTTCTTTACACGCAGTAACAGTTCTATTTAGTACCGTGTTGTCGTGAAGAACCCTTTATATGCTGAAATGTTCTATGTGTTAGAGTTTAGGGTTCTTTATTCCCTCCTTTTTGTTTTTCAAATCTGTAACTGTCAAAGCCTCATTACTGATTTTCTGGAGCTCAGCTACACAACTACAGCTACTACACAGACTGTCAACATTCTCTCAACAGGTAAATGATTTCTTCCTTAAAATGTCTATAAATTGTAACTTTAAAAAAATTGTAACAATCATTTCCTGACAATCATGTCTTTTTCTCTTTTTAATTTAACAGAACATGTAAGTGTGCAGCTCTGTTCAGTTAAAGGATACTCATCTTCTCTTCTCCACGAAGTAACAGAGATATGCAATTTATGATCCATATTGTTTGATTTTTTTTATTATGACTTTATGCCTAAACGTACCCAGTCACAAAAAAAACAATAAAGCTATACCATGATTTTGTCACTTTTTCCTTTTAACGTGGTAAAAGGCTCATACTGTCCATTTTTGCTAATTTTGACCTTCATGAACAAATGGAAGAGACACGATGTAACTCTAAACTCAATTGTTTATTTCAGATACTGTCACGTCCCATAACCCCATCATCTGCAGAGAGAAACTGCCACTCAGAATACACATAACGAAGGACGTAAAGACATCATAGATGATTATAACGATATTTCACTGGAACTTGGTCTTCATTACATCTAAATCGTGTTCAATGTCAATTGTTATTTATTAATGTATTCAGCTAACCTATGTTGTTAGAGCACTGGCATTTTTGCTATGTCAATAAAAAAAAAGTACCTATTTGACACAAGGATTTGGTCGGCACAGACCATGGGGGGCAGGCGGAACAGACCGGGGGGGGGACGGGAGGAACAGACCTGGTGGGGGGGGGGTGGGGGTTATGGTACGGGAGGAACAGACCGGGGGGAGGAACAGACCAGGAGGGGGGGGGGGGGGGGAGGAACAGACCAGGGGGGAACATACAGTCCATCGGGTGGGCAGGGCGAAGTAGACAGTTCATCGGGCGGCCAGGGCGGTGAAGGCCCCTCGGGCGGCCAGGGCGGTGAAGGCCCCTCGGGCGGCCAGGGCGGTGAAGGCCCATCGGGCGGCCAGGGCGGAGACCAGGCGGCCAGGGCGGAGACGACCCATCGGGCGGCCAGGGCAGAGACCGGGCGGCCAGGGCGGAGACGACCCATCGGGCGGCCAGGGCGGAGACCGGGCGGCCAGGGCGGAGACTTTCCCATCGGGCGGCCAGGCCGGAGACCGGGCGGCCAGGGCGGAGACGACCCATCGGGCGGCCAGGGCGGAGACCGGGCGGCCAGGGCGGAGACTTTCCCTCGGGCGGCCAGGGCGGAGACGACCCATCGGGCGCCCAGGAACAGAACCCGGTTCAGAAACATCAACGGACACCGGCTCAGGAACATACACCGGCTCAGGAACAGACACCAGAACTGTAACAGCTCCAAGAACAGACACAAACACTGGCTCTGGAACAGGCACTGGCTCTGGAACAACCGACACTGGCTCCGGCACAACAGGCACTGGCTCCGGCTCAGGAACAACCGACACTGGCTCCGGCTCTGGAACAGCAGACACTGGCTCCGGCTCAGGAACAGCAGACACTGGTTCAGGAACATAAACCGGCTCAGGAACATAAACCAGCTCTGGAACAGGCTCTGGAACAGGCTCTGGAACAGGCTCTGGAACAGGCTCTGGAACAGGCTCTGGAACAGGCTCTGGAACAGGCTCTGGAACAGGCTCTGGAACAGGCTCTGGAACAGCAGACCCTGACTCCAGCTTTGGAACAGCTGAAACTGGCTCCGGCTCTGGAACAGCAGACACAGGTTTGTCCAGGATCCGAGCCAAACGCTCCAAATAGTCCATCATTGTCTTGGTGGCCACACAAATGGGCATCTCTAGATCTGTCTCAGACTGGGCAGACGGGACGTGAACAGTCTCAGGCTGGGCAGACGGGACGCGAACAGTTTCTGGCTGGGCAGACGGGACGCGAACAGTCTCTGGCTGGGCAGACGGGACGCGAACAGTCTCTAGCTGGGCGGACGGGACGCGAACAGTCTCTGGCTGGGCAGACGGGACGCGATCAGTCTCTGGCTGGGCAGACGGGACGCGAACAGTCTCTGGCTGGGCAGACGGGACGTGAACAGTCTCTGGCTGGACAGGCGCAGGTCTCCTTCTCCTCCTCCGTCCTTTCTGACGGATGTGTGCAGACTCGAGGCTGGCTAAAACCATCGATGAAGTCCCCACGCTTGACGGATCCAGTGATGATGACTCTGCTGCCCTCCTTTCCTCATTCCTTTGAACGCACATGGAGAAATATTTAAACAAAGAAATCCCATTCTCCCTCTCCACAGGAGAAAGTTCGCTCCGCTGAATCCACATTGGCTCGTTCGTTCTGTCACGGTGGGTTGTGGAGAAATGGAGAAGAGGACTCAAATGTGGAGGGAAATTAAGAATTGAATAAAGAAAAACATAAATTAAACAAACCAACAAAAGAATTCCAACGTTTCAAAACTTAATCCAGGGCAGGGCAGGGCAGGACAGGACAGGACAGGACAGGACAGGCACAGGCACAGGCACAGGCACAGGCACAGGCACAGGCACAGGCACAGGCACAGGCACAGGCACAGGCACAGGCACAGAACTCCACACAACTAAACCACGTAACAATAACAACGAACGAGCACAGGACAGCAAACACACGTAGATTAAATAGGAAGGCAAATAAGGAGGGTAACTAGGATGACAGGTGGGACAAATAAACCAATAATCAGATAACAAGGGGGAGGGACCAGACAATGACAAGAGCACATGGGCCAACATAACAAAACAATCATGTGCATCACAAAGACTGGACAGACATGTGACATTAATATAATTACAAAAATGTAAATTGTAAGTTTGATATTTGTCTCTTTATAGTAAAAAGTTGGAGAAACTTTGGTCTATAGAAGTAATGTTGCCATGCAAGGAAAAACAGATTTACAGCGACATGACCAAACCACATGTTGACCTCAGTGTTTCCACCAAGAGAGAAATATTCAAAATAATCTTTGCCAGCCTGTAAGACATAATGGAGCAGGAACAATTTTCATTCCTAATAATGTTGCATTAAAAGTGAAATGCAACTGTAGAAATCTATAAATCTTGTAGCATTTATCATATTTGTTAAGCAAAAGCGAGGAAATCCATTTTCACATGGTTTGCTCTATAATTCTACATTTCATGTTTCTGCGTAGAATTAACCATTTTCCAGTACTGTTGTGGCGAACCAGTGACCGTGATTAGAGATGGATACTCTAATGGCTTTATAATAGCGTGGTTTTATAATTGCTGTTTGTGTGTTTTCTTATGTGTCCTTTCTCTGTTAGGCTGCCAAAACCACTGTTAAGGCTGCAGTGCCCCTCCCTTGCCCTTAGTATTAAGCCTTTTGAGTGTCTGATAAAGAGAATGTTATTGCATATCTTACTGGAAGCCTCAAATATCTAGTGGCCAGTATGGGTTTTCACTTTTATTAGGCATTCAGCACTTTTGACCACTGAACGTTGCCTCCTTAACCCCTTGACAATGGTTAAAGAAAACAAAGATGATGTTCTTCATGTCTGTGCTTGTAAAGTGGTTGAGCTGCTCCTTTAACCATTCTTGTCCTTGCTCTTTGTGTTGTATTCTCGGCAGAAGTGTGTAGGCCAGAGCTATTTTGGCTCATTGTTTGAAATACTGCCTCTGAAAGACATGGAAAAACATTTTACTTTCAGAAAGCTTTGGCTGTCTGTTGTTGTGGTCGGCTCTGTAGAGTACTTGAAAGGTGATAGTTCACCCAAAAATGAAAGTTTTGTCATCATCTGTCACTTCATGCCGTTCCAAGCCTGTATGACTTATGAAGATTTTTGAAAGTCAGGGGTCCAAACAACATTGTACCTGCAAAATAGTACTACAAATAACTGATTATGTGATTTCTTAGCAGTTTAACAGCTCATCTGTTTTACAGTCAGTTGGGCCTTGCAAGCACACCAACATGTCATATGTCCTGAACATGTTGTCAATTAATCATCCAGTAAGAGCTCATTAATAAGAGCTATTTATTCCTAAAGTGGCTGCTTGTAAACCTTACATAGAGTTTAACCACCTCTTGTCAAATGTCCATTGATTTAAGGGTGCAACAATTTTTGCTGGACAAATATAGTGCTAAAAGGTGAAATCTATAAGCATTTATGTTCACATGCGTACATACAATTTCACATAACGCATGACTCAGAGAAAAATTCTCAAGGTGGAAGCCTTGAGAAATTTGTAGACCCTGTCCTTGTTACCTCGGCAACACAGGTCCTTGCATAATCTTCCCACATGCTCAGAGATGCCATAGTACCTCCTAAATCAAGGGACTTTCCAGTTCAAAGTGTGTACAGATTACTCATGGCACCGGACTGGTTGCCTTCCGTTAGAAAAGTCCCTTTAAGGGAAGTCAGTTTTCTCAGCGGCCATATTGGCAACATCCTACAAAAATCGCTCCTATCTACAGGAATAGGGAAAGACCGAAAACTCTAAAACTGATTGTCAAGATTGCTTTTCAATATGTTTCAAATTAGAAATAAAATTAGATAACAATGGCATAAATTTAGCTGTTCTGAGCAACTCATGCCAAAAGCCGTATTTTTGCTAATCCAAGTGGAATAGCAATTATATGAATAAATGACGTAACTATCTCATCATTATCTTTGCTGGCTTCGAATTAGAAATATAGCCTACCATATAAAATAATTAAAAAATGTCTTAAATATTATTTATTAAATGTATTTATTTTCTATATTCTGCGACCTAAATTCTGTTAACTTAAGTTGGTCCTCTACTACATAATAATGTTAGCTTGTGTCCACTGCAAAGTCCTGTCCCCCTTATACATGTCTGGACATGTTAGGACATGTCTTAGCATCTATGAGAAATGTCAGGAAGGTTCTGTAGGGTGAACGTTCTTTCAGTGTGAAGACTGAATGGGGGTCAGTACTTATACAGCAAACAGAACAGTCATTATGGAATTATGCAATATTGTTTTGCTCCAGGGGTTTGCAAAAGTGACTGGATGTCCTTGAGAAGAAAATGGACCTGATCAGTGAGTGCATTTCCTCTTTGTGATGCATGCAATTTTTCTTTCCCTGTAGTTATGTCTGTTTAATCTGAGTATTATGAGACCTGAGAGTGTGGGCAAAAATAATAATAATAATAATAATTAAAGCTGCAAGCAGCATTTAGCGGTGTTCAAGCAGTTAAGGCCTTTAAGGCCGTTAAGCACAAAAGCATCAAAAGACATTAAGTTGTATGTAGCAAGCATTTAACCACTGAGATCATAGATAGAATAGACCATGTTTTAGCATGATTTACCATGATATACCACATTTCAGTGTGATTTTTCATTATTTACAATTTTCCAGTATAGTTTACCATGAATCTAGCATGATTTACCATAGTTTACCATGATATACCAAGTTCTAGTATGATTCACCATGATTTACCCTGTTCTAGCATGATTTACCACAATTGAACATATTCTAGTATGATTTAATATGATTCTTGCATGATTTACCATGTTATAGGATGATTTATCATGATATACCACATTCTAGAATGATTTACCGCAGGATTGTAGCATGATTTGCCATGATACACCGTGTAATTGTATTGTTTACAATGATTTACCATGTTTCTATCGTGATTTACTATGATTTACTACGTTGCTAGCTATTGTGTGAAGCATCAGAACAAATGAAGTGATAAACTCTGACAAAATATGATTGTTTTATAATAGTTAATAAGGAAAAAACAGAATACTGGTGAAAATCAAGTCTGTCAAAATGAAAGTGAGCCAATAAGTGGTCTTCTACTGCCCTCTGCTGGACATTATACTTATTTAATAAAGTCTTTTCACAGGTGCTTTTGCACTCATATTTAGACATTATGCTCTCTCTTTCTCACACACACACACACACACACACACACACACACACACACACACAAATAAAGACAAATGTTGTTGTTGTTGTGGTTTTCAATGCTATTGCGATGTGTCATTATGAAAATATACTTTAATGGTCTATAAGCATTTCACATAATGTGTTTTTAAAGTATTAATCAGATTATTCAGCATTTATTTAGAAACCTAGGACTACACACACACATTCTGTTGTAGATACAGATATTTGAACTATGTGATGGAAAAAAAGAAATGTTTACTGCAATTGTCCTTCAGGATTCATATTTCAGGAATGATCTGCCCACCCTCATCCGGAATGCAGAATCCCTGACAGCATTCAAAAGACAACTGAAAACTCATCTCTTCCGTGAGCACTTAAACATAAAAAAAATTTAAATTCTTTCCTTTTCCTTAAATCCTTGCTTATCTGGCTTATGCTACTCCGAGCAATGTCTGAACTTTGTATTTTGAGCACTTCTTGCGTTGTTTTTGTCTATTCACGATGACTCGCTTGGTTTAGTCCTCAGTTGTAAGTCGCTTTGGATAAAAGCGTCTGCTAAATGACTAAATGTAAATGTAAATGTAAATGATTTGTCTTAGTTTACCTTGATGTTACCTTGTTGTGACCGAATGTTACACAATAATTTATCATAATATACCACATTCTAGAATGATTAAGCAGGATTGTAGCATGATTTACCACGTTGTTAGCAATTATGTGAAGCTTCAGAACAGTAAAGTGAATTGAAAGAAAAAATATGATTGTGTTATTATAGTAATTGTCACATAAGGTTATTTTTTAGTGTCTAAATATATGAATGCAAAAGCACATGTGAAAAGACTATTAATAAGTATAATGTCCAGCAGAGGGTAGTAGAAGACCACTTATTGCTATAGTACCACTTTTATTTTGAACTACTTGGTTTAATCAGTATTGTACACTAAAGCCAACCAGTCTTTCAATGTGAATTCCATTATGCATGCTTACACACACACACACACACACACACAATTTTGGGTTATGATATTGTGAAAGTCTCTTTTTGTGGTCCTTAACACTAGAACGGCCACGGCGGTCATTTTGATCGTTTTGAATTTTATATCTGCAATAACTTTGTTGAAAAAATAAATAAAATCCTGCTCGTACCTGACTTTTCCTAAAAGTGTCTGTATTTTCATTTAAAATGTTTTTAATATAAATTACACATAAGGCAAAAAAACAAATGAACATATTTACCTATTTCGGCCATAGACGGTCATATTGACCGCACTGAATTTCGCGGTATTCTTTTGTTACATTTCTCGCGGTTGACCTTTGTGTATTAGGAAATAATCAGAAGATTCAATTGCAAAATGACAGATATGTTTATTGAGAGCTGGTCAGATGCTGGGAGAGTTAAGGTGTGTAAATGTCCGGTATGAAGACCTTGGCAGCACAGGGACGCTGCGTGTAGAACCATGGAGTGCTGAACACGGGATAACACACGGAAAAGGGATACAGGCAGGGAACAAACACGCAGGAAAAATCTACAACGATCTGACAAAGACTAGGCGACAACAGTAACACTAAAAAGGGTCGAATGCTGATCAGTTGCAGCTGGCGCGTTGATCAGAGCGGGCATGCTGATCAGCTGCAATGACACACACACACACACACACACACAACAAGACGAGAAAGGAGACAGCGAATTCATAAACCGTGACATTGTCTCTCTCACTGTCAAAAGAATATCTAAATAAGATACTTTTAGTTGTTATTATCTTGTTCTGAGTTATGTTGAATATGGAAATGTAGCTAGGCCTATCTGTTCTGAATATGCGATAATTACGGGCTACTATATTTATAAATGTATAATTAAACTTTTTTAAATGTACAGTTTAGTGTTTTGTTTTTAAAAGATATCCTAATACAATAAATGCATTAATCTCTCAATTGGGTATTTATCATTAAAGATATAGAGATTGCAATCTAACGGTCAAAATGACCGCTTGTGGCAGTTCTAGTAGTTATGGAATTCTGGCACTCCTAGTGTTAGGCATTTCAGATGTTTATTTGTGATGTAAAAATATTAAACTTTCTAATAAATCATTATTTAATATTATATTATTTATTATAAATATTATTTCCAACATAATAAATATCTTTAAGCATTTGTTTGTTAGCCATTGCTGAAATCTGGTTAAAAAGATTAGAGAATTCTAATGCTGTTGCTCCCTCTAGTGGACAACATCGGTTTTACAGCCTACATAAACGGTTGAAATGAATGACAGGAAATTTGGTTTTTCACTTATATCTCGGGAACGAGAAAGTGAAAAAATCTGAAACTCAGAACTTAGATAGTGTTCGAGGAGCCCTGTTGAACAAGACCATCCCGGTGTTGCTGGGTCAATGGGTCCGAGAGTAATGTCCGTTGAAATGCATATCTTTGTGGGCTTATATCTCGGGAATGCCCAGGCCAAATCGCACCATACTCGAATCGAAGCTAGACGAGGACGGGCCCTTTCCAACAAGCTCTCCCTCAAGAATCTAGGCGGTCTAGAACGGGAGTTACAGCCGTTCCAAGTCGGAGGTCTCACGGATTAGCGATCCGTGGGGGGGGGGGCGCTCCCGAGCCCCGCGACGATAGATTTCGATCAAGATTCCCGAGAGGACCTTACCATCAAAATTTGAGCGCGCAGTGACTTTCTGTTTTCGAGTTATGAGTGAATTTGTACTGGGGGGGCGTGGCCTAAATGGCGGACAACGTTTTTACTTTCACTTTAGGATTCCCATTTGTAACTGTGATACAACTGTCAATAGTAATTCTGCAATAGATGAATTGACAAAATGTGAGTGTAAATGTTAAAATAGTGATTTTATCAAGTCTAAATTACAATTATAGAATAATATTAGTTAGAATCATGACAAAATGACTATTTTAAACAGCAGGGGGCAGTAGTATACCACTTATTGGGTTAATATGCCATTTGTTTTTTATCATTTTCTCCTTTTTAACTGTCATAGATGCATTATTTCTTATCTTCTTTAGAGTCACATGTTCTAACATGTTTTTAAGAAGATCTGAGCATTCATTGAAGAGATATAGGCTTTCGGGGACCATCCAAATGAAGAAGTTATACCTTTTCTGATAATTATTGATCTAGAGAGTACAGAGCAATAGATGAATTGTACATCTATTGCTGTGATACAACTGTCAATAGTAATTCTGCAATAGATGAATTGACAAAATGTGAGTGTAAATATTAAAATAGTGATTTTATCAAGTCTAAATTAGAATTATAGAATAATATTAGTTAGAATAATGACAAAATGACTATTTTAAACAGCAGGGGGCAGTAGTATACCACTTATTGGGTTAATATGCCATTTGTTTTTTTATAATTTTCTCCTTTTTAACTGTCATAGATGCATTATTTCTTATCTTCTTTAGAGTCACATATTCTGACATGTTTTTAAGAAGATCTGAGCATTCATTAAAGAGATATAGGCTTTCGGGGACCATCCAAATGATGAAGTTATACCTTTTCTGATAATTATTGATCTAGAGAGTACAGAGCAATAGATGAATATGGACAAAATGTGATTGTAAATGTTAAACTAATGATTTTATAAAGTCTAAATATGAATTATATATAACAATATTAGGTAGTAGTATGATGAAATAACACTTATTGCCTGTTATAGCCATCCAAGCTATTATAGCTGTTATAGCCATCCAACTTACACCCTATTATAGCCATTCAAATGAAGAAATTATACCTTTTCTGATGATTATTGATCTAGAGAGTCCAGAGAATTGTACTGCACTGATTTTGAACATTATAATATAAAGATTATAAGATCATAGATGGAACATACCATTTACAGCCGATACAGGCAATTTACCATAGGAAATACATGGTTTTAAAGCTTTTCAACAGTTATAACGCCACCTATTGTTCGATCTCCATAAAACTTTGCATGCTTGTTCATGATGTTATGTCACATATGCTCACCAATTTTTGTGAAGTTCTGGGTTTTTATTTATGATTTATAGGCTTTTGAGTATGTTTTGACACGCCCCTTTTTGTAATGACCCTGTTATAGCAAACCAAAGGGCAAAGTTCAACTTTTTTTCGATAATTATTGATCTAGAGAGTCCAGAGAATTGTCCTAGACTGGTCTGGTTCCGATCGGGCGAAAAACCAGGGACTAGTTCGCAAAAGTAGGTTTTTAACATATTCGTGAATATTTAATGAACGGTTTGATTAACAGCAATGGTTCTAGAGGCAAAGTTGTTCAACATGAGGAGATCTATCAAATTATATGCATATTGTGGGGATGTGTGCAACACCACGTGATTACAGAGCCGTAAAACTCGTTAGCGCCAACTAGTGGCCGATTTCTTTCAAAACTCTTACAGGCCTCTTCGGCCATGAGTGGAACATGCCCATCGAGTTTCGTTCCGATTGGCCTTCGTTAACCTCGTCTCATAGGTGCTCAAATTCATTGGCCAATGGCGGCCATGTTTTTTGAGATACGCCAATTTCCTCATACATATACATGGGGCCTTGGACCAAGACACTGCATACCAATTTTCAAGTCAATCGGACTAACGGTCAGGGGGTCATAGCCCTTTTTATGTTTTTTTAATGTTATTGCGCCACCTAGTGTTCGATTGTCGCGATCTTTTTACTGTGACCTCAGACTGTCCTCATACACATGTCTCTTGAGTTTGGTGAAGATATCTCATTTACTTTTCGAGTTAAAGCCATTTTAGTAAAATAGGTTCCTCCCACAACGATCATTTTACTCCCCCTAGCAACCAGAAATCGAAAATTCAACTTTTTTTCGATAATAATTGATATTCAGACTCCAGAGAACATGTATACATTTGTTTGGTTTTGATTGGGCGAAAAACCAGGGACTAGTTCGCAAAATTAGGTTTTTGACAAAATTCAAAATGGCGGAAAAATTTGCATACCGGAAATGAAATCGGAGATATACATTTTTTACTCCAGGCCTCCAGCTTTCCAATGATATAAGACACTTGAGTCTACGACATACGGTTTAGGAGTTATGAGCAGTTTTGCGCAATTGATCGCTGTAGCGCCACCTATAGGCCAATCGGGCTCATACTTTGATAACCTCTCCTCGATTTTTGTACTACCATCTGACAAAGTTTTAACTCTCCAGCTCTTACGGTTTGGGCTGCACGATGCGTTTTACAGGAGAATAATAATAATAATAATTAAAGCTGCAAGCAGCATTTAGCGGTGTTCAAGCAGTTAAGGCCTTTAAGGCAGTTAAGCACAAAAGCATCAAAAGACATTAAGTTGTATGTAGCAAGCATTTAACCACTGAGATCATAGATAGAATAGACCATGTTTTAGCATGATTTACCATGATATACCACATTTCAGTGTGATTTTTCATTATTTACAATTTTCCAGTATAGTTTACCATGAATCTAGCATGATTTACCATAGTTTACCATGATATACCAAGTTCTAGTATGATTCACCATGATTTACCCTGTTCTAGCATGATTTACCACAATTGAACATATTCTAGTATGATTTAATATGATTCTTGCATGATTTACCATGTTATAGGATGATGTACCATGATATACCACATTCTAGAATGATTTACCGCAGGATTGTAGCATGATTTGCCATGATACACCATGTAATAGTATTGTTTACAATGATTTACCATGTTTCTATCGTGATTTACCATGATTTACCACGTTGCTAGCAATTGTGTGAAGCATCAGAACAAATGAAGTGATAAACTCTGACAAAATATGATTGTTTTATAATAGTTAATAAGGAAAAAACAGAATACTGGTGAAAATCAAGTCTGTCAAAATGAAAGTGAGCCAATAAGTGGTCTTCTACTGCACTCTGCTGGACATTATACTTATTTAATAAAGTCTTTTCCCAGGTGCTTTTGCACTCATATTTAGACATTATGCTCTCTCTCTCACACACACACACACACACACACACACACACACACACACACACACACACACACAAATAAAGACAAATGTTGTTGTTGTTGTGGTTTTCAATGCTATTGGGATGTGTCATGAACATATACTTTAATGGTCTATAAGCATTTCACATAATGTGTTTTTAAAGTATTAATCAGATTATTCAGCATTTATTTAGAAACCTAGGACTACACACACACATTCTGTTGTAGATACAGATATTTGAACTATGTGATGGAAAAAAGAAATGTTTACTGCAATTGTCCTTCAGGATTCATATTTCAGGAATGATCTGCCCACCCTCATCCGGAATGCAGAATCCCTGATAGCATTCAAAAGACAACTGAAAACTCATCTCTTCCGTGAGCACTTAAACATAATTTTTTTTTTTTAAATTCTTTCCTTTTCCTTAAATCCTTGCTTATCTGGCTTATGCTACTCCGAGCAATGTCTGAACTTTGTATTTTGAGCACTTCTTGCGTTGTTTTTGTCTATTCACGATGACTCGCTTGGTTTAGTCCTCAGTTGTAAGTCGCTTTGGATAAAAGCGTCTGCTAAATGACTAAATGTAAATGTAAATGATTTGTCTTAGTTTACCTTGATGTTACCTTGTTGTGACCGAATGCTACACAATAATTTATCATAATATACCACATTCTAGAATGATTAAGCAGGATTGTAGCATGATTTACTATGATTTACCACGTTGTTAGCAATTATGTGAAGCTTCAGAACAGTAAAGTGAATTGAAAGACAAAATATGATTGTGTTATTATAGTAATTGTCACATAAGGTTATTTTTTAGTGTCTAAATATATGAATGCAAAAGCACATGTGAAAAGACTATTAATAAGTATAATGTCCAGCAGAGGGTAGTAGAAGACCACTTATTGCTATAGTACCACTTTTATTTTGAACTACTTGGTTTAATCAGTATTGTACACTAAAGCCAACCAGTCTTTCAATGTGAATTCCATTATGCATGCTTACACACACACACACACACACACACAATTTTGGGTTATGATATTGTGAAAGTCTCTTTTTGTGGTCCTTAACACTAGAACGGCCACGGCGGTCATTTTGATCGTTTTGAATTTTATATCTGCAATAACTTTGTTGAAAAAATAAATAAAATCCTGCTCGTACCTGACTTTTCCTAAAAGTGTCTGTATTTTCATTTAAAATGTTTTTAATATAAATTACACATAAGGCAAAAAAACAAATGAACATATTTACCTATTTCGGCCACAGACGGTCATATTGACCGCACTGAATTTCGCGGTATTCTTTTGTTACATTTCTCGCGGTTGACCTTTGTGTATTAGGAAATAATCAGAAGATTCAATTGCAAAATGACAGATATGTTTATTGAGAGCTGGTCAGATGCTGGGAGAGTTAAGGTGTGTAAATGTCCGGTATGAAGCCCTTGGCAGCACAGGGACGCTGCGTGTAGAACCATGGAGTGCTGAACACGGGATAACACACGGAAAAGGGATACAGGCAGGGAACAAACACGCAGGAAAAATCTACAACGATCTGACAAAGACTAGGCGACAACAGTAACACTAAAAAGGGTCGAATGCTGATCAGTTGCAGCTGGCGCGTTGATCAGAGCGGGCATGCTGATCAGCTGCAATGACACACACACACACACACACACACACACACACACACACACACACAACAAGACGAGAAAGGAGACAGCGAATTCATAAACCGTGACATTGTCTCTCTCACTGTCAAAAGAATATCTAAATAAGATACTTTTAGATGTTATTATCTTGTTCTGAGTTATGTTGAATATGGAAATGTAGCTAGGCCTATCTGTTCTGAATATGCGATAATTACGGGCTACTATATTTATAAATGTATAATTAAACTTTTTTAAATGTACAGTTTAGTGTTTTGTTTTTAAAAGATATCCTAATACAATAAATGCATTAATCTCTCAATTGGGTATTTATCATTAAAGATATAGAGATTGCAATCTAACGGTCAAAATGACCGCTTGTGGCAGTTCTAGTAGTTATGGAATTCTGGCACTTCTAGTGTTAGGCATTTCAGATGTTTATTTGTGATGTAAAAATATTAAACTTTCTAATAAATCATTATTTAATATTATATTATTTATTATAAATATTATTTCCAACATAATAAATATCTTTAAGCATTTGTTTGTTAGCCATTGCTGAAATCTGGTTAAAAAGATTAGAGAATTCTAATGCTGTTGCTCCCTCTAGTGGACAACATCGGTTTTACAGCCTACATAAACGGTTGAAATGAATGACAGGAAATTTGGTTTTTCACTTATATCTCGGGAACGAGAAAGTGAAAAAATCTGAAACTCAGAACTTAGATAGTGTTAGAGGAGCCCTCTTGAACAAGACCATCCCCGTGTTGCTGAGTGATTGGGTCCGAGAGTAATGTCCGTTGAAATGCATATCTTTGTGGGCTTATATCTCGGGAATGCCCAGGCCAAATCGCACCATACTCGAATCGAAGCTAGACGAGGACGGGCCCTTTCCAACAAGCTCTCCCTCAAGAATCTAGGCAGTCTAGATCGGGAGTTACAGCCGTTCCAAGTCGGAGGTCTCACGGATTAGCGATCCGTGGGGGGGGGGCGCTCCCGAGCCCCGCGACGATAGATTTCGATCAAGATTCCCGAGAGGACCTTACCATCAAAATTTGAGCGCGCAGTGACTTTCTGTTTTCGAGTTATGAGTGAATTTGTACTGGGGGGGCGTGGCCTAAATGGCGGACAACGTTTTTACTTTCACTTTAGGATTCCCATTTGTAACTGTGATACAACTGTCAATAGTAATTCTGCAATAGATGAATTGACAAAATGTGAGTGTAAATGTTAAAATAGTGATTTTATCAAGTCTAAATTACAATTATAGAATAATATTAGTTAGAATCATGACAAAATTACTATTTTAAACAGCAGGGGGCAGTAGTATACCACTTATTGGGTTAATATGCCATTTGTTTTTTATCATTTTCTCCTTTTTAACTGTCATAGATGCATTATTTCTTATCTTCTTTAGAGTCACATGTTCTGACATGTTTTTAAGAAGATCTGAGCATTCATTGAAGAGATATAGGCTTTCGGGGACCATCCAAATGAAGAAGTTATACCTTTTCTGATAATTATTGATCTAGAGAGTACAGAGCAAAAGATGAATTGTACATCTATTGCTGTGATACAACTGTCAATAGTAATTCTGCAATAGATGAATTGACAAAATGTGAGTGTAAATATTAAAATAGTGATTTTATCAAGTCTAAATTAGAATTATAGAATAATATTAGTTAGAATCATGACAAAATGACTATTTTAAACAGCAGGGGGCAGTAGTATACCACTTATTGGGTTAATATGCCATTTGTTTTTTTATAATTTTCTCCTTTTTAACTGTCATAGATGCATTATTTCTTATCTTCTTTAGAGTCACATGTTCTGACATGTTTTTAAGAAGATCTGAGCATTCATTAAAGAGATATAGGCTTTCGGGGACCATCCAAATGATGAAGTTATACCTTTTCTGATAATTATTGATCTAGAGAGTACAGAGCAATAGATGAATTTGGACAAAATGTGATTGTAAATGTTAAACTAATGATTTTATAAAGTCTAAATATGAATTATATATAACAATATTAGGTAGTAGTATGATGAAATAACACTTACTGCCTGTTATAGCCATCCAAGCTATTATAGCTGTTATAGCCATCCAACTTACACCCTATTATAGCCATTCAAATGAAGAAATTATACCTTTTCTGATGATTATTGATCTAGAGAGTCCAGAGAATTGTACTGCACTGATTTTGAACATTATAATATAAAGATTATAAGATCATAGATGGAACATACCATTTACAGCCAATACAGGCAATTTACCATAGGAAATACATGGTTTTAAAGCTTTTCAACAGTTATAGCGCCACCTATTGTCCGATCTCCATAAAACTTTGCATGCTTGTTCATGATGTTATGTCACATATGCTCACCAATTTTTGTGAAGTTCTGGGTTTTTATTTATGATTTATAGGCTTTTGAGTATGTTTTGACACGCCCCTTTTTGTAATGACCCTGTTATAGCAAACCAAAGGGCAAAGTTCAACTTTTTTTCGATAATTATTGATCTAGAGAGTCCAGAGAATTGTCCTAGACTGGTCTGGTTCCGATCGGGCGAAAAACCAGGGACTAGTTCGCAAAAGTAGGTTTTTAACATATTCGTGAATATTTAATGAACGGTTTGATTAACAGCAATGGTTCTAGAGGCAAAGTTGTTCAGCATGAGGAGATCTATCAAATTATATGCATATTGTGGGTATGTGTGCAACACCACGTGATTACAGAGCCGTAAAACTCGTTAGCGCCAACTAGTGGCCGATTTCTTTCAAAACTCTTACAGACCTCTAGGGCCATGAGTGGAACATGCCCATCGAGTTTCGTTCCGATTGGCCTTCGTTAACCTCGTCTCATAGGTGCTCAAATTCATTGGCCAATGGCGGCCATGTTTTTTGAGATACGCCAATTTCCTCATACACATACATGGGGCCTTGGACCAAGACACTGCATACCAATTTTCAAGTCAATCGGACTAACGGTCAGGGGGTCATAGCCCTTTTTATGTTTTTTTAATGTTATTGCGCCACCTAGTGTTCGATTGTCGCGATCTTTTTACTGTGACCTCAGACTGTCCTCATACACATGTCTCTTGAGTTTGGTGAAGATATCTCATTTACTTTTCGAGTTAAAGCCATTTTAGTAAAATAGGCTCCTCCCACAACGATCATTTTACTCCCCCTAGCAACCAGAAATCGAAAATTCAACTTTTTTTCGATAATAATTGATATTTAGACTCCAGAGAACATGTATACATTTGTTTGGTTTTGATTGGGCGAAAAACCAGGGACTAGTTCGCAAAATTAGGTTTTTGACAAAATTCAAAATGGCGGAAAAATTTGCATACCGGAAATGAAATCGGAGATATACATTTTTTACTCCAGGCCTCCAGCTTTCCAATGATATAAGACACTTGAGTCTACGACATACGGTTTAGGAGTTATGAGCAGTTTTGCGCAATTGATCGCTGTAGCGCCACCTATAGGCCAATCGGGCTCATACTTTGATAACCTCTCCTCGATTTTTGTACTACCATCTGACAAAGTTTCAACTCTCCAGCTCTTACGGTTTGGGCTGCACGATGCGTTTTACAGGAGAATAATAATAATAATTAAAGCTGCAAGCAGCATTTAGCGGTGTTCAAGCAGTTAAGGCCTTTAAGGCCGTTAAGCACAACAGCATCAAAAGACATTAAGTTTTATTTAGCATACATTTAAACACTGACGTAATAGATGGAAAAGACCATTTACAGCCAATACAGGCAATTTACCATAGGAAATACATGGTTTTAAAGCTTTTCAACAGTTATAGCGCCACCTATTGTCCGATCTCCATAAAACTTTGCATGCTTGTTCATGATGTTATGTCACATATGCGTACCAATTTTTGTGAAGTTCTGAGTTTTTATTTATGATTTATAGGCTTTTGAGTGTGTTTTGACACGTCCATTTTCTAAATGACCCTGTTACAGTGAACCAAAGCGCAAAGTTCAACTTTTTTTTGATAATTATTGATCTAGAGAGTCCAGAGAATTGTCCTAGACTGGTCTGGTTCCGATCGGGCGAAAAACCAGGGACTAGTTCGCAAAAGTAGGTTTTTAACATATTCGTGAATATTTAATGAACGGTTTGATTGACAGCAATGGTTCTAGAGGCAAAGTTGTTCAGCATGAGGAGATCTATCAAATGATATGCATTTTGTGGGAATATGTGCACCACCACGTGATTACAGAGCCGTAGAACTCGTTAGCGCCAACTAGTGGCCGATTTTTTTCAAAACTCTTACAGACCACTTGGGCCATGAGTCGAACATGCCCATCGAGTTTCGTTCCGATCGGCTTTCGTTAACCTCGTCTCATAGGTGCTCAAACTTCATTGGCCGATGGCGGCCATGTTTTTTGAGATACGCCAATGTCCTCATACACATATATGGGGCCTTTGACCAAGACACTGCATACCAATTTTCAAGTCAATCGGACAAACCACTAGGTGGTCATATGTTTTTTTCATGTTATAGCGCCACCTAGAGCTCAATCGATGCGATTTTTTTACTGTGACCTCAGACTGTCCTTATACACATGTATGCCAAGTTTGGTCAACTTATCTCATTTACTTCTGGAGTTATAGCCGTTTTAGTAAAATAGGCTCCTCCCACAACGTTCATTTTGCGCCCCCTAGCAACCCTGAATCGAAAATTCAACTTTTTTTCGTTAATTATTGATATTCAGACTCCAGAGAACATTTCTGCACTGGTTTGGTTCCGATCGGGCAAAAAACCAGGGACTAGTTTGCAAAAGTCGTTTTTTGACAAAATTCAAAATGGCGGAAAATCTATCATGGCGGAAATGAAATCGGAGATATACGTTTTGTTCTCCAGGTCTTCAGCTTTCCAATGATATAAGACACTTGAGTCTACGACATACGGTTTAGGAGTTATGAGCAGTTTCGCGCAATTGGTTGCTATAGCGCCACCTATGGGCCAATCGGGCTCATAATTTGATAACCTCCCCTCGATTTTTGTACTACCATCTGACAAAGTTTCAAGTCTCTAGCACTTACGGTTTGGTCTGCACGATGCGTTTTACGGCAGAATAATAATAATAATAATAATAATAATAAAAATCAGTACAATTACAATAGGTTTTCAGCACTTCGTGCTTGAACACCTAATAATAATAAAAATCGGAACGAATACAATAGGTTTTCAGCACTTCGTGCTTGAACACCTAATAATAATAAAAATCGGAACGAATACAATAGGTTTTCAGCACTTCGTGCTTGAACACCTAATAAGAAAACAGAAACGGAGAAACTAAGACTAGCACCCGAGACAGAACACTTCATCGCTCTTTCATGTCCCTAGTGACTGGTTAAGGCAATACCTCAACAAACAGTAACATAGCAACTCTCCCAAACTCTCCTGCTATTAGAAGGAATGGAGATATATCAAAGACTGTCGTAGACACTGAGCCATTCAGAGTGAAAATAGTACAGGTATTCCCTGAGTCTTCCTAACAGTCTTAGCTGAAACTGCTGGACGCCTGTTGCCTCTGGCAAGAAAAAAATATAATGTATAGAATTGTCTTATAACAGTTGATGCTTAATAATTATGTGGAAACTGTGATACATTTTCCTTCATAATTATTTTATGAATAAAAGTTCAAAAGAACAGACTTTTTAAAAAAAAGAATTTTTTTGTATCATATATATTTACTGTCACTTTTGATCAATTTTGCATCCTTGCTGATTAAAAGTATTAATTTCTTTTAAAAACTTTTGAACGGTATATATGTAACTATGCCAATTACATTTTACATGTGTTTTTTACTCATGTAAACTAACAATATTTATTAGTGTATGTTTAAGATTTTAAAACCTTGATGACACAAAAGAAGATTAGGATTCCTCATCAAGATCAAGAAGACGACACACTGAGAGATGTCCATTTTTGGGTGAATGATTGGCTTTGAGAAGTCTATGTTTAGTGTGTTGAGTTGTCCAAAGAGGAGTTTCCTTTCATATACTATATGGTGGCTTTGTATCTGTCTGTGGTTTGGCAAACACACCCAATGCAGTGCTAAGATCTGCTCAGAGAGAGTAAACCCGGCCAGGCTAATATTAGAGGTTACATATTGCTGATGGCTTTTCTATGTTCCCAGCATTTCTCCTGGTTAACAGCACGTGTTTCAAACACAGGGTGTTTTCAGATCTTCTCAAGGTTGTGTGGCAAGATAACATTTTTGTATGTGAGTGTGTGTGTGTGATGGAACAAGTGACTATTTGCATGTGGTTCCCCCCTGAGGGTGAATTGCAACTACTTTGCATGCTTAATCTGAGAGACATATGGGTTTCTATGTTTGTGTATGTGCTTATTTAGGTGTGTGCATTTGCATTATAATAAAATGTGCTTGTTTTTGGTGTATTCTTCTATACTTAATATTTAGTAATGGACCTTTGAATATTGTGTTGGACTAGGGGGCTTTTGAGTCGAATATGTGAGTAAATGTGGAATTCTGGGAGTCAAGTGTAGGCCTAGGCTAATGATAATGAAACATTAAACATGAATTTATCCAATTAGAGAACGTTTAGTATTCGTGCTACAATGGTTCTCTATACGTTATCACACAAAACCTCCCTGCAATGTTAGTATATGTGCCATCAGTAATGAGTTTCCCAAGAAATAACCAAGCGGGAAGCATAACGTTATGGAAACCTTCTGGGTTTATTTCAGGGCAGACTTATATAGCTCAATGCAAATGTGCTTATTCTGATCACATGTAATGGTGGTGAGGCACTAAATTAGTTTTCCACCGAGAGAAACTGATTAGTTGTAGAAAGAAAGCGAGAAAACGCCTAGAAACCCTCACTAAGACTCTCTCAAGGGAATTTCATGGTCTGTGGTGTATTTGTGTTTCTCGCGAGTGCAGTGGTCTACATGAGGGTACGTGTTCCTTCTAGTGTGCTCGGTCCCTTGCTCACAATTTTTCTTCCTCCCTACCTCCCTCCCTTTCCCTCTCCCTGTCCTTCCCTGTCTCTCTCAGTCTCTCTCTCTGTCTCTCCATGTGTGCGTAGTCTGGGCGCCCTGCCAAGTGGAGTGTGTTTTTTGAATGAATACCTGATGAGGCTGCTGAGGCTGACTGGGGGAGGAGGAGCCGTGTTCTCTAGAGCACTGTGTGTGTGTATGTGTGAAGAGCAAGAGAGAGAGAGAGAGAGAGAGAGAGAGAGAGAGAGCTGGCAGTCAGTGTGCCTTGCATAACATACGCTGTAGCTCTCACACATAGGGCTAGTGAAACAGCGCAGACGAAGGGACTTCCTTTACCCTTGGCCCACCGAGCAATTGTCGAAGAAAAGTGGAAGACAGTGAAGGCAGGGGGAACATTGGACATGGAAGAAGACATAAATCAGAGGACTGCGTGTGTGACCTGATAGCAGAGCTAAACCTGGACAAAGGACAGCTTGCCAGTGGGTAGAGTGAGTTACACTCGTAGTGCAGAGAGAGAGAGAGAGAGAGAGAGAGAGAGAGAGAGAGAGTTGTTAAAGGCTCCCCTATAAAGAAAGGTAAGGCATCACCCTTAGATGAAATGTTTGATTGGTTTTCAATCATACATGCTTATTGCACGATTATTCTTTAATTCCAAGAAGAGAAGAAAATATAATGTGCATGTATCTGAGAAATTATTGTATTATAATAGATAATTACCAATAGGCTTTGCAGAAATAATTGCAATTCTGTGCAAATGTTTCAGTGTTACTCTGTATGTTGTGCTCTTTTGCTTGTAGGGTGAGAGTAGAGAAACAGGCTTTAGCCTTTGTAAAGGCAGCAACAGCTCTGTTTGGATTCATGTCTAGCTTAGGACTCCCTAGACTGCCTCTTAAAGGGACAGGCGCCCATGTAAAAGGTCATTAAGTGCAGAAAGGAGCTGCTTTCAGGAACTAAATGGACATGAGTGAAAAGCCGTTTTAGTAGATGGGCATGTTTTTTGAGGAAAGACGTTAATATGAGCATTTCATTTTAGAGAAGTTATGTTTGTATTTGTATACATTATCATTGGCACGGGCTCAGTCATCTCTGAGATGACATCATTGAAAAAGGTGTCAGCATCATGCAAGTAATGTTTTCCTGAAGATTTTGCATGCATAGAAATAACTTTGTGTTACAGTACGTAGCACAATTATGTTACTATTTGTTTGTATAGCAGATCATTTGTGAAATGGGAATATTTACATTCTGAAGTCTTTTTTTGTGCCAATAATTCAGACATCTTATTAGTATCGCTTTATTAACTATTAGTGTGTTAATGTGTTTGCATGGGTTTATTGGTGTGAATATGTTGCGTTGATGACATTTGATCTGCAGCGGGTCTGCAGAGTATGAGATCTGCTCAGAACTAGAAGGATACTGCAAGTTGTTAATCTTTCTAGCTCTTTGGCCAGCCACACTGTAAGTAAGTGTATGCGAGCATGTGTGTGTGTGGGTAAAGTTTTGCCTACATTGTGAGGACTAGATGTCCCTATAAGGGATACTAAAACCTACAACTGAAATCACTATGATTTATTTAAGAAATGAAACAATGTCTTAATAAAGCTCTAAAGGTTTCTGAGAGTTAAAAGTTCAATTTAGTACTCTCATTGAGGTTCTTTCAATAAAAAACCCCATCTGTTGTTGTCATGGACTACAGCTCTGTGGCCCTGAAAGGAGAAAGAACAGAAATTAAGCATTACTTTTATGTCTGTGCAGCTGTATTGCCTTGCAGGCTTAGTTTAAGTTAGCTATTTTGAATTGTGGGTGTATTTCAGTAGTGCTCTTTGAAACTCCCTGCAAATAGACAGGCAAATATAACACACTGTAAGAGAGAAGTAGACGTGCAGACACACAAATAATGTGTGAAATGTACGTATTCTTGAAACTTTCTCACAAATGTTTCCTCCTAAGTTCTCCTCTAAGCTGAAATATGATTTCTCCTTATAAGGAACTAGCAATTTTAGCCATTCAAATATTACATTCAGAATTCGTATTATATTTTTTAGCCTTATTTTTTTATAATTCTTAGTCGATTGAGCTTGATATCCACAGATTCCATCTCTCATTAAAGTATTTGTACAATCCAATGAATGACTGTCTGTCTGGTGAATATGGTAAACAATATTGTCTGCCTGCGTTGGGAATTTTTGTTTTTCCTCCAGTTTTAGGATGTGTCACTCACAAATGTTTGTTATGGATCCCTGTGATTGCATGAAATGGTACAGGGAAATCTATATCTAATGTTTTTTTATGTATTTTGGTTACGTTGTATGTGTTGAACAGTGTAAAATTGTAATCTAGTGATCACTACCATTCTATTGTTCTTTGATTCATGAGCACTCTGCACCAAATCACATATGCATAAGTGCGTATCAGTCCAATGGATATGCTGATGTGTGTGTATTGTGAGCTGTGTACAATAGACTGAAGCATTTAATGGCTGTGTGTGGTGTACACTGTAGCAGGGGAAAGTAGGACAGTGATTGGTGCAGATCTACTGTGGTGAAGGGATCTCTCCCTCCCTCCCGCACTCTCTCTCTCTCTCTACTTTCTCTCCCTCTCTCTCTGTCTTCTCCGCTGTTACACTCTAACTCAATAACCCTGCTCGCTTGCAGGCAGAGCTCAATGTGGGTCAGGACAGCCAGTGTTCTCTCTCTCTCTCTCTCTCTCTCTCTCTCTCTCTCTCTCTCTCTCTCTCTCTCTCTCTCTCTCTCTCTCTCTCTCTCTCTATCTCTCTCTCTCTCTCTCTCTCTCTCTCTCTCTCTCTCTCTCTCGGTCTCTCTCTTCCTTCATCTTTTTCCTGTCCACACTCTCACTGCATGTTAAGTTTGCACCCTGTGCTCTCTTTATCCTCACTGATGAATGTAGATGGACATTATGTATATGCAAACATTATGATTTGGATTCAGATTTGATGATGGAGATGTGTTATCTGAAGTCCCTGATAGAACTGTAAATTATCACTTGAATAAAATAGTGTGAGCTTTACTCAAAATGTATTACCATTCTACTCACTGAATGAACACATTGATGTTGTCTTTTTCACTAAACTGATAAAGTGTGGTTTACACTGCTAACACATGGAATGGAAAAGGAAGTCAGAGTGGTCAGTAAAAATGCTGAAGTTTTGGCTTGGTTAGCACGGGCCAGTTAGCTATAGAGTGGTGCAGGTGTGACATCACTTTGTAGGCCAAAGCGCGGAAGCGTGTTCGCATTTGAGCACTTCCGGATCCATCGTCCCTAAGTCAATGGGTTTTTTGAATGGGGTTTTGGTTAAATGCCTGAAATAAGGTCTGTGGTGAACACAAGCTCAAGAAGCTTTCAAGTTTAGTGATAATCCAAAAGCCTATGGGAAAATCCTATTGGGTTTTTGTCGAGGGAACCAGTGTGATCCTAACTGCCGGTTGTCCTACAAAGTAATGTCATACCTGCACCACTCACCACTCTCAATTTTCAGTTGCTAATCAAATTCAAGTATGTGCCATTTCAAGCTATTTTTTTTATATGCCACTCATAACTGAATGGATGTTAAGATAAAAAATAACATAATAGTTACTTTTAGGCAGATGACTCAAAGGCAGTGCATAAAGTTTCTCATTTTTGTTTTTTGTCTGTCTGATGAAGGTACGGACTTATAACATATATCAGTGAGAGATGATTCCACATGAAGCACATGGATCCTTTCATTACAAGAGTCCTGACATTACGCAAGACCAAGGTAAAAGCGGGGCAAAGTAATATAACTATGAAAATCTTGACAACTGAGTTCTACTTTGCACTCTAAAAAATCCTGATCAAGACAAGTGGGTTAAAATACAGGAAAAACTCCAAGACCATGAAGTCTAACCAGGAGCGCTGTAATGAGTGTCTTCCGCCGAAGAAGCGGGAGATTTTAGCTCTGGAAGAGAAGCAGGTGCTGGTGTCAGCTGCTGTTAGTGAGAGCCAGAGTGGAGAGAATTTGGCTTGGCTAGCCAGCGTTGCTTCCATGGCTAGCATGGCCCACATCCCCAACAATGCAGGCCCACCACAGAGCAACAGTGCAGATCCTGACAGCCCCCCACCATCAAATAAGGCTCTCACTGTGGTGACAGAGTATCCTCCAGCTACTTCATCTGCTGGCTTTTCATTCTCTTCCAATAGCTCCACATACAGAGGAGTCTTCTCCGGGCCTACCGTGCTAACAGCCAATCCTACAGTTCTCTCCACAAGCCTTCCTCAAACCATAGGCTCCGTCCAGTATACACAACTTCCCCCCAATCTCCAGCTCATAGGGCCCTATACAAGTTATATCTCTTCACAGATTGTACCATCCACATCCAGTCCAACACAGCCACGGAGGACACCACAAGAGGTCTTGGCCACAACAGCTGTCATCTCCCAAGCATCCAGCCTTGATTCACAGAGTCATCATGTGATTTCTTCTATATCAAATGTTTCCCACAGTCAATGCATTCAGGTAGAGGGTGCTCCTTTGGGTTTGACAGTTTCCTCCCCTTCTGTCCAACTGCCCCTTCAAATCCATCCACACTCAACTGTCCTTGCCCCTCATGCCCTGGCTCTCACCCCCTCTCAAGTGGTTCTACACTACACTGATGGCTTCATTGCAAAGCATCTGGACTCCCATCCCAGAGAGGTGCAAAATGGTGCACTAGGAGAGGTTACAGTTGTCAAACACAGTACTACTATGGCCAAAGGGATCTCTAGCCAACCAGAAGGTGACCAGAGCCACAAGCAAAATCATAACCTGGGCCTCCAGACCCAAGCTCAGGTTTTGCTCCCAGCAGACTATAGCTCTCATGACAGAGCAGGACTGCAGACATCGCTGATGTTGGTATCCAGTAGCCACCTTGCAGCAAACAGCAACTCTGATTTCCAAAGTATCTTGGCCAAGGACCACTCATCTTTGCACCTTGCTGAGAGAGGAGGTATCTGCCTAGGCAAGCCAATGTCCAGAGTGTCCGCTCTTACTTCCTCAGACAGCCAAGTTTCTCCGGCCTCCACCATCTCCCAGCACACACTACTGCAGGCTCCTCAAAACACTCCCCAGCAGGAGCTCTCCACCAGCCTTTATCCTGCCACACAGCTCCCAATTATTGGCTACATCACTAGTGCTTCTGGTGGACCCCAGCAAGCAGTAACTGGTTATCAAAGCAACCTGCCACAGCACGTGGTGATCTCAGGCAACCCCTCCTTGCTCATTCCGGTTAGTGCCACTAACATCAATCCATCTACTGCTGAGCCAGAGGTCACCCACTGTTCTGTCATCCCTAGTGTAGCCAATGCATCAACAGCTCTGCCTCAGACCTTTATTAATACATCCCCACATGCAGCTGCAGCTTCAGTCCTAGCCAATGGTAAAGACATCACAGGGTCTGATGGAAGTCATGCCCCCTGTGCCATGAGAAGTCCAAGCCAAATACAGCTGCCTGTTCTTTCAGCCAATGTAGTGGGATCTCCAGTCCCTGTAACACCTCCAACATCTACAAGTCCTCAAAGCTCACCATCATCACCATCAGCGGGCCTACCACCATTCTTCATGAAGGGCTCTATTATCCAGTTGGCAGACGGTGAGCTGAAGCGCGTGGAGGATTTGCGAACAGAGGACTTTGTGCAAAGTGCAGAGGTGAGTGGAGAACTGAAGATTGACTCCAGCACTGTAGAGCGCATAGAGTGCAGCCGAACACCCAATGCTGTCATCATACAGTTCTCGGTGGGAGAGAACAAAGCCCAGGTGAGTCCGTTTCTTTTTAAAATCAAGCTCACTTACCATGTTAGCGCTAATCTTCGGTAGTGCTTAATGAACCTTTGGAACTAAAATATTATTTTTGTTTTTTCTCTATTTTAGGTGTGTGTAGAAGTCCTGGTGGAATACCCCTTCTTTGTGTTTGGTCAAGGTTGGTCTTCCTGCTGCCCTGACCGCACCACCCAGTTGCTAGCTCTATCCTGTGCCAAACTCTCTGTGGGTGATGTTTGTATCTCTCTCACCCTTAAAAGCCTAAAAAATTGCATTCAAAAGAAAAATAATTGTTCAGCGTCTGTGATGAAACACAACAACCCTTTGAAATCAGCCAAAAACAATGGGTCCATTGAGGAAAGACCAACCCAAATGGAGGATCTTAAGAAAGGACACAAACTTACATCAAGAGTGGAGAATAGTGTCGAAGGAACACTGGTTGAGACTTCCAACCAAAGAAATGTGTTGACCTTTTCAGAGAACGGGGGTATAAATCCTCAGACACTGGTCAACCAAAACAACCTGGCAGAAAAAACACACACATCTAGTGCAGAGAGAGCAGTTAGCCGCAAGAGGAGATGGTCTGCCCCAGAGAGAGGAGAAATGTGGAGGTCGCAAGAGGACCCTCAGATTTTACCCAAATTTTCCTTCCTCCCACATCAGCTGAAGGTCAGCATTGAGGGCTCCTCCAGCACGGGTTGCTGAGGGCCTTCTGAACACCATAGAGCATTGATAGGGAGTTGATTTCTTTCCAAGAAATACATCAATTAGCCTTACTTGATTAATTTGAGAAATCACATGAAGTTGATCAACTGAATAAAATTTATTTTTGCTTGGTGTCCAATGCTTTTGCTTCAACCACAAAGACTTTGCTTCGACCACACAACTTTCCCCATCACTGCCATGAACACAAAGAGGGACAAGGAAGAGCAGATTTTCCTTTTGGTACTTTGCTTTTGTTACTTTGCGTTGCTTTCCTATGACATTCATATCCAGGTTACTGTAATGTTAAATCTTTTTACACAAGAATGTGTGTGATCATTTGAGTCGTCTCATATGTAATATTAATCTTTAGACTTTCCTTTTAAATCAGCTGGATATGACAATTTTGGGTTATATATTGCAATGTCTGGCCTTTTTTTTTTGCTACACTCAGCTACACTTTGCTACACATTTAGTGTCTAATTTAGTCTACTGTTGTGTTTACTGAATTAGTTCATAATCAGGGCCTTGACTGGATAAGGACGGTTACAAGGAGTGATGGCAAAAGGTGAACAGTGAGATATGTAATTTGTGTGAATATTTTTACAAGTGATTTCGAGGAGTTGTGCGAGCACATTTATCTTGACAGAAGCCACCTTCTACTTGTTACTGCCCCCATAATCCTGTGTTTATATAATGTCAGCTAAGAATGACAGGCTTTGCTCAAGTGACTACTTTGAATCATATCTAGGTCAAGTATAGCATCAAGATAAATTGAATGTTTTATCCTTATATTTTAATTCAATTGCTGATAGTCTTCTAGATATGCAATACTGAGCTTTCACATACCTCATATGTGCATTTAGCAAATAACCCAATCAGATTGCCTCATCAAATCTGTGAGTGAGAAAGCGTTGAAGAAATCTTCACATTGTCAAACTGGCTATAGAAAAATCAAGTCAGAATTAGCACTTTAAAGAAAGGTTAAAGGAAGTCGAATGAATGAAAGGTTGGAGACATTCCCACTTCTGTTTTGTTACTACTAGCCTACAACAGATAGTTTTGAGTTCTGTTAGTCATTACATGTTGTGCATTACTGTCCATTTTATGTGCAAAGCACCTCTCATTTGGTATTTTTAAATTACTGATGTCTTCTTTACACTATTTTAAGTATTGTGGGCCTTTCTCAGTTCAGCTGCAATAATGAACTCTTTGTTAAAGACACAATATAATCGCCATACATTGAAAACTAAATCGACACAGCATTTTTGATGTTCAAAACAAGTGACGTTTCATAGGTTTATAGAAATTGCATTTTTGTATCTAGACTTGTTTAAAAAAGAAATTCATCATCTAATGAAGTTAACAAAATTATGTGGATAAAATGTATCCAGATATAATAATTTAATTAGCAAGAATCAGTGAGTCAAAGGAGGATGCTGTGCTTTGTTCAATCTGTTCTGCTATTGAAAATCACATTTTCCTGTAGGCAAAAATGGGAAAATATGGTTTGTGAAAATTAGACATGATCTAGGATATTTTTAATGGTCTATGCCTCAATCCATCACCAAATTAAATATAGTACTCAGACTAATGTATGTCAGCCACTGCGGATCTCTTTTAAAATTTTGATTTCATCATAATTAGCAGTATGCCACTAGTGACCTAAACATGGACAGTCTTTGTATGTTCTCTGCAGAGAAAAAAAAAAGAAAATGATGAATGTTGAGAGTGAAAATGATGAATGTCTAATCACTATTTTAGATTTTAGTATCCACCTTGTCTATTTTCTCTGTGTCTTTATTTTTGCTGTACTGGAGAAGCTAAACAAATTTAAAGAAATTAATTTAGTACACTGCAAAGACAAATTACAGATAAGATAATAAGACAAAGTTTTTTTATATGACAAATATAATTGTTATATTCCATAAATTTAAGCCACATGGGATTGTCTTCAGATTTTATTTTATTTTTTGTGCAAAACAGTCACAAAATAATTCTTATCTAACTCCATTGACTGCTGTTATAAATTAAGAAAAAAATATTGGAATACATATAAGAATTTTGCTATTTGCACAAATAGACATTTTAAAGAGAAAAGTCAAGTGTATGTATGGAGTGTTAGTTAACACTTCATATTGCTAACTTGGTAGGTCACCTAAAACTATACATTTTGATATGTGTGGTCATGAGTGTGAGTTTTTTGACTGACTTAAGTAAAGGTATTGTTGTTGTGTCTAGGGTTATATTCAGATGGAATCACAATAGACCTCATATTGTAGACGTAATGCTTGATTGCACATTCAGTCCAATTTGGATTTGGAATTTATGCACTTTTGAAGAGAGAGGACAATGAAAGGGATGGTTGATTAGTAGCCTCACATACCTACAATTTGTTCAATGCAGTCTATTGTAATGGTGATCTTGGTAAGGCAGTAGAAGACTTGCTATGAAAAGTGCTATGACAATAGAAACCATTACGAAATTGTCAATGTTTCTGGACTGTTTCACTGTTTCATATGTATCATTGTTCTCTCTCTTTTCTATCCTTTTTCCCTGTGTAGCTATGTACATTTAAACCTCAGTGTGTGTGTGTGTGTGTGTGTGTGTGTGTGCGTGCGTGCCTGCGTGCGTGCGTGTGTGTGTGTGTGTGTGTGTGTGTGTGTGTGCACTGTGTGGACTTCTTTGAAGTCAGTCAGGTTTTTGACAATGTTCTTTTATCTAGTATGTGCTTTTCTGTTTCAATCTAACAATAGTGATTTATTATCATCTGCATAAAATAAAAACCTTTTTTCTTGTTGTTAAAAAAGAAGGCTGTCAACCACTTGAAGGCATAAAAGCGTTACAGCGATTTATAGTGAAACTGAATTCTCAGGTTGAGAAACTGGCCCGAAGACTGTTTCTGTTTCCTGTATTACTTTTTGCAAAAAAAAAAAAAAAAAAAACACTCAGTTACACACAGTAACTAAAACTGAGTTAATTTTAGCTCCAGTGCTATGACTCATGGGAAGTCACTGGCTGACTATTGCACCCTCTACAGCCCATCACTGTACATGCACCCAATGTATAAAGAAGGCTAACTTTAGCTAGCATGATGATGTGTTGTGAGTGTAGCTCACATGCTTGCTATTGAAAATGTGTTCATGTGAGAAAATAAAACTGTCTGGTGTAATGTACAAGATTGGGCATCAACAATATGGCTTTATATGGCTGTCCAAAGACAGTCAGAATTTGTTGTATGCATATGCCTCAATGGTCCATATAGCCAGGATTAGCTCTAGCAATACCACAAGGCCTCATTAAGGGTTGGAAGACCAAACTTGACATCTAGAGATTGACCTATAAAATACACAGTCACTGATCCCATTTTTTTGTTTTTTAAAATTTTATTTTAAAGGAAGTTCTAGATAGTTTTCCTCCCGTTAAACCTCAGAGTGACACTTATCTTTAAAAAAGAAGAAAAAAAAGCACATAACTGATTTCTCACTTTCTTATATATTTGATGTAAATGACTATATTTGTGTGATTCGTTGTACCTGTGATATTTTTCTCATTCTTTGAAAAGCTCCTTTTCTACAAACTGACAAAAAGCAATTAAGACAGAAGTCAACCTCAACTTTTCTAACTGTAGTGTGTTTATGTGAACAGAGCATCCAAGACTGTTCAGTGAAGTCAGTGATCATTTATTTGGTGGTGCTTGCAAGTTTTTTGTAGCTGTTTTGATTTTTGTGAAATGGAAAGGAACATCGGACTCGACTTTTGGTGAATATGTCAATAACTTCCTGTATAGTACAAATCTATTGTATCTGTATAATCACTAATAAAATACTGTGCCAATTTTACTTGCCTCTTTCCTTTGATTAACTGATATTTTATTGAGACAATAAACCTGAAATTGAAACTGAAACAGGTAAGTTTAGTAAGTTACAAGTTTTGACTGAGGGCCACATTCATATAGATGCCTTGAATTATTCAATGGCAAAGACAAGGTTGTGTTTAGAAAGCCTCCTTAGATATTGGCATTCTGACCACACATATTCTATAAATTCCTCATACACGCACATGGTGTGGAATTTGCTAAAAGATTGACACAGGAGTCAGGACTCAGCATTTAACTGAAGAGGATTGACTTTCAATACAACTATTGCCCTGTGTCACAGCTCATATGAACTCTCTTAAGACACCAAGCTTCTGGTATGTGACAGATCTACTTTACATAAAACTCCAGCCACCCAATACATAACACATGTGAACACCCGTTCTCAGTAGTAATGTCAAGCTTGAACCAGAAGTATAGTTTGACATGAAAATAGTTTGTGACTCAGGCAAAAATTGTGCAAGAGTAATGAACTTTGGGCTATAGGTTTGTCTGTAAGCATATATAGTTCATGCATTGCAGTTTTCTTCATGTAGTAGAACATTCTGTACCTTGTTCCAGGCCTGCAGCTGACAGACCCTCCAAATCTGGGGCGGCAGAGACAGGGCATTGAGGAGCTTTTTTATTTCCTGAACATTTACTACTACCTGATAGTCTTTCTCAACAAAATAAGATTCATATTTTGCATAGGCTATCACACAAGTTCTGTTGTATGAACGATTTACAACATTTCTATAAACAAAATGTAGCCTAAATATTGAGTAATATTGAGACACAATATTGCCAATAAATTTAGTTTTTCTCCACAAAAAAAAAAATAGTTCCAAATGAAGCCATGTCAGAAATAACCACTCAGTCAGACAAATCAGTAGCACTGTTTTAATTCTAAATGAAGCAATGTGTTTAAACTAATCGGTTGATAAAATGACTCACTCATAAAGATTGTGAATGACTAAGGAACTGCATTTTATTTGTGCCATCTTCATATGGCAGAAAAAAGTAAAAGTAGAATGCAAGTATGCTGTTCACTTTCGTTCCTGAACGAATCAGTATTTTTAAACGAATCAGTTAAATTATTGATTCAATCACTCACTCATAAAGACGTTTCGCCACCTATAGGTTTTTATTGATGTAATCTGCAGAAAGAGTTAAAGGGATAGTTCATCCCAAAAATGAAAATTCTGTCATTAATAAGTCACCCTTATGTTGTTCCAAACCCATAAGACTTTCATTCATCGTAAGACTTTTCATTCATCATCAAGGGATAGCTTTCTGTCCCTCCATTGAACAGCTACACAGCTACTTTTATTCACATTTAAACATTAGTAAGCAAACACAAACAGAAGCTCAACCGAACCTGCTTGAGAAGAAACCTCATTGGTTCTAGCGGCTTAAACGTGCGGCGTAACACACGAGAATGAACCTCATTGGTTCTCGTACGTCAAGTGAACATGCTTTAACACAACGGATCTGTTAATCATACAAAGCAATCGAGTCTTCAGAAAATTTGGACTAAACCGCTCAATTCATATGGAACGACAATTCAATGACATGCGGGTGAGTATTAATGACAGAATTCACATTTTTGGGTGAACCATCCCTTTAAACCACATTTGATGGACAGACTAAAAGCATCTATGGCAGGGGTTTTCAAAGTCAAAGACAGTCGGCCTCCCTTCTAACACAACATGAAGAAAAAGCGCTATATAAATGCAATGAATTATTATTATTATTATTATTAACATTGTATTCAACTGGCTATGCTCTGTAAAGAAGCATAACACTGTCAGGTATTTGCCTTACTGATATTTAGTAGTTGTCTTTACTGTACTCTACTGTACTGCCACTTCAGAATCATGATAACATTATATTAGTTATAACCTTTGCCATCAATTCTGACACGTCAGACACTGTATATATATCAGTTCTGTAACACATACAGTATATCGCTGGTTGCACACAGTTTATTGGTAAAGTTATACGTGCAAAATGTGAGTCTCATAACTTTACAATGGGACTCCGTACTGTAGCATGGTTCATAGACTGGACCACTGTTGGAGAGATTTGTTGATATTGCCTGGTTAGATAATGTTAAGTTTCATCAATGTTTGCTTGTTCAAAATCTGAATATTTACAAAAAATATACAGCTATGAGGAGCAAGAGAAAAAATTGTGTGTTTGAGTTTGTGTGACTAGTTTAGTTTGTATGACCAAGGGTACTCATGGAAAGGTGTAATATATTACTGTATAATGGAGAATTAAGCTATACTAGAATTAATTCAACAAAACAAATAATACCAGGCAGGTATTAAAATGTGTGTAAAAGCTCTTTATTCTATTCGGATACGGATGAAATACATGGTAAAAGATCGGAAGACCGAAGTTTCACGTGGCGGAGAATTGTGTAGCCTACATGTGATACAAAATGATTAACGTTAATAATTTATGCATTAGCAGCACTGACGTTAGCCAATCATAACAGTGGGCGTTAACACTGAACTCTTAAAGGGGAAACACCTCCAAAACAGACTGTTTGAATCAGAGGGGGAGAAACAGGGTGGGAAAAGGTCTTAAATTACTACATTTTTAAAAAAAATTGTACAAAAAACTATAGTAATACTATAATTGCACATAAGGGAACATAATAAAACAAAACAAAAAACTATGTCATGAGTCATGACCCCTTTAAAAATCCCTTCTGATAAAGAATATAGTTGATGGATGTGGAGTGTTAACAACTACATTTGTATTGACTTGTGCATTCTGATACAGTACATAAAAAAATCATAGGAAATGTCGCTGTGTACCGTGCACAACAGTTGCCTCCAGTGTAAATGGTTTATTCATTTTTAGGCCTGTAATGTGCACAGGCCTAAAAATGAAAAATAACAGTATGATTAGCAGTAGTCAGAATTTTTTGAGGTACTTCTGGATAGCCAGCCTCACTCTGTGCAGTTCAGCTGAATAGAACCACTAAATATTTTATCCTAACAATTCTTCTGTATTTTTAAAATAGTCTGTGGCCAAGTGTCCATGTGCGGTGTGCAGATGTTATCCATCCTACAGCTGGCAGGTGTTTTCTTTATTGGCACAATCCTCTGAGATGGCAGTCCCGCTGGGCACACTGAAGGTAGTGGTTTTTGCCTCTGCCAGGCCAAGTAGACTGGCACAGGTGGGTAAATAGACATGCTGAACACGGTCCACTTCTGAACGGCAAACTGGGCAACACTGATAAGAGAGGAAAGAAGGTAAAATATCACGAATGTTAACATACAAACAAATTCCTCTTATCTAACACCTCTATATTTTTTCTTTATTTGTTCATGTTAAAGGGTTAGTTCACCCAAAAATGAAAATTAAGTCATTAATTACTCACCCCCATGCTGTACCAACCCCCTAAGACCTTCGTTCGTCTTCGGAACACAAATGAAGATATTTTTGATTGAATGTGACAGCTGGATCACTCCTCCATAGGCTCCCTAAGGGAATGAATCCTGACACAGATGTCTAGATGTCACAACAGTGGCTCAACTATAAGTTTATCAAGCGACGAGAATACTTTTTGTGCAAAAAAACAAACAAAAATAACGACTTTATTCGACTATTCCTTTTCTTCCTTGTAGGCCTGAAACGAGACTTCAAGAGATTTCCACGACGCACGCGCGAGAACTTAACTGAAGTAGTTGAAGGAGATCGCAATTCTCGCGCATGCGTTGTGGAAATCTCTTGAAGTCTCGTTTCAGGCCTACAAGGAAGAAAAGGAATAGTCGAATAAAGTCGTTATTTTTGTTTGTTTTTTCGCACAAAAAGTATTCTCGTCGCTTGATAAACTTATAGTTGAGCCACTGTTGTGACATGGAATATTTAAACATTTTCTTCATTGACTTTCTGGGCCGTCAGGATTCATTCCCTTAGGGAGCCTATGGAGGAGTGATCCAGCTGTCACATTTAATCAAAAATATCTTCATTTGTGTTCCGAAGACGAACAAAGGTCTTACGGGGTTGGTACAGCATGGGGGTGAGTAATTAATGACTTAATTTTCATTTTTGGGTGAGGTGAACTAACCCTTTAATTAGGCAGTTGGGTGATGTGCCAGTTTTACTGCACTGATATAACACTTCAGTAATGTCAGAGGGTGAAATTCAAAAGCTCATAGGACTGCTGCGTAACGAAAATGTCTGATTATCAAGATCTTCAGCCTGAACAGCCGCTAATGGTCGATGGCACATGTCGAGAAATATGCTAAGAGGGTAACCAGAGGTTATGTAAACCAAATAGTGCAAGTTCTCTTAATCATTAACTTAATTGGTCAATTTAGATGACGATTGCATGAGAAAATCACACTTTGATTTTATATAGTCATGAATGTTGAATATGCTATGTATATATTTAGTAATGATGCAATAATCACCTGAAGTTGGCTAGCACACTTATAGCAGCAGAACATGTGTCCACAAGGACAGAAAGCAGCATTGATCTCCTGTTCGCAGCACAGAGCGCAGGTCAAGGCATCTTGTAACATTTGGAGCTTCTCTTTGAGAATGTGAGTTTCTCTGCAGCCGACACACATTCGCTTTTCCCTTTCAACTTTTATCTGTCTCAGCGGCGAGTGAGTGTAACTGTCTCTTGGGCTCCCACATCCATTCACAGCCATCCCTGCATTGAACAGGGCTCGCCGGGCACGGTCATACACTTCTTTGGATGTGCGCTGAATGTCAAAGATGTACCTTTTACCAAGGTCAATGCTTTCATTGAGGAAGAGGGAGGCCAGGTGACCCTTGAAGTCACGGCTATATTGCATCTTCACCGTGCTCATTACAGTGTCACACCTGAAGAGTTAAGGTCAAAATGTGTTGAATAAAACATGGGTATTAAATAGTTTTAATGTTGTTTTATTGTTCTAAAAATGTACAATATTTATTGATCATTACTGGAGCCCATCAAGTTTAGGTATTTCTTCTTTACATTAATTGAAGCAAATGCAGTAATTAAACACAGTTGAATTATTGTTAGCAATAACTAAAATGTAAATAACATTAAAATATTTTTGTTTATTGAAATAAAATGAAAAAGTAGCTTAACTGGGAAATCAAAAACTAAACTAAAATGTCTTCTGTTTTTTTATGACTCTAAAACAAAAATAATAAAAATGACCAAAAATACATGCTACAACAAAAATGCTCAAACTTGATATAAAATAAATAAAACAAAACTAGAATAAACTTTCACAAAGTGAAACCAACAAAAACTAAAGTGAAAATGCTAATTTAAAAACAAAATAGAAATAAATGTGAAATTCAAAACTAGAACAACCCTGGTTGAACAGAATGAACAGAAACAGTAAGGGCTTAAAGGTTTATTTCATCCAAAAATGAAGCAAGTCTAATAGAATTATAACAGTATTCACCTATAGAAGGAGTGAATCTCTGTGATAGCGCGATATAGTCCATTGGCAGCACAAGGACTGATGAACTTAAAAAGGAGAACCGTACTGTCCCCACTGTCCTTTGTGATGGTCACATACACATTCCTTCCAGACTGAGTGGCCATTTGAATGACTGGGTATACGATTCTGGGGGAAAAAGGTTTGATTCTGATTTTTAATCAAAAATCATGGTATAGAAACATTTATTTAAAATCTTTAAATGACCTGCTTAATATTTCTTATATTTGTCATATATATGTACCTTTCAATAGTGGTGAAATCTGTTTTGCAGACGAACAGGCCCTCTGGTCCGACCCCGATGAGCAGCTCCTGTCCTTCAGAATCACGCGCAGAATGCCACTCCACGCCATAGTAGTTGAGGGAGGAAACCAGCTGTAGGGCTTGATATTCTGCTGAAGCCTGACTAACACCCTCCAATGCCTTATGCCTCAAACAAATACTATAAAAACATCAAAGACAGCGCTGTTGTTACACAAAACTATCTAAATCACTTCCTTTTTTTGCCCTACTGCATTCAGAGGAAGAACTAGTGTTGTTTGGAGGAAGAACAAATGTTATTCTGACTGAGAATATTCACTTCCCAGTGTTCTTACTTGTTGATGGTGTCATGGCTGGGCTCTTGACCATAGATCTGTGAGTAGCAGTATTTGGCTGTGTTTTGGTTGTAATCTCCAAACTCTGCCTGAGCCAGTAGTGCACAGAGCTTGATCGCCTGCTCTGCGTCCAATCGCAAGCTTCCTTTGAAAATCTCCTCCTCCACATGCATCAGAAACAGATGTCTGCAAAGTCACAGAAAAATACATAGAAAACATGGAATAAATCTACATTTTGCAACAAAACACTGAAGTCTATTGAATGAGGAACTAGAAGCACATTAATCAAGTCTGTATACTTACACACGAAATGTATATTATTGTCCTAAATTGTTTTCATATGATAAATGATGTATAAAATATAGACACAGAAAAAGGCAAAAATTGTCTAATTTGGCTGAAACACTAGGAATGTGGACATAATCGACATAGCAAGCAACAGCTTCTGACTGAAATGTGCTGAATCACCAGTACAGTTTTTTTAGTGCCAGAAGGGAAAAGAAAGCTTTCATAACTCCACTTCATAATCCTACTGTATCATATTTGAAACATGAATTTCGAAGGCCTCTAAATTATCAACATGATCAAAACTTTGCTGAAAAACCCATTTTATAAAATATTTTATGTGCTTTTTTGCACTCTGCTTGATAGTTCATACTTTTTTAGCAAGTAAATTTACTGGACTGAAGCAACTTGAAGTTTAGTTTTTATGTTTTTTTTTTTCTTAGAAAAAAGAAGAAATGCATTTATATGCAGTTTGTGCAAAGTAGTTGTGCTGTAATAAAAAATCTCATTGAATTACATTACAAGAAATCTGAATTTCATTTTACTTTTTGGCCACTTAAATAATCTCATCTGCTCACATTTTTGCTCAGTTTGGACCTCTATAAAACTGATGTTTGTTCCTCCTCGGGTATGAGCGCCATATTCTCACTATACCATATACTATATGGGCCACAAAAGCCTGCTTAATCAAATATGATACAAAACATAACTTTTTTTGTATAAAATTTTGTTTAAAGTTTCAATAAACTGTTCCATCCACTATTATTTAGGCTTTACATGGTTAACTGAGATACTTGTTCGTGTAAATACCATGAATATTTAACCGTTTTTCAATCGTCACACTATAAGCCTAGTTGTATCTCTCGGAAACTTTCATGTACTGTCAGCCCATATTATCTAAAAAATTAGCTGGCTTGAAGCCAGGTTTACTCAGCGGCCTAAACCCGGTGAACTGAGGTAACAGAAGCAGAGTTGGGATTTCTGGCACATATTTTTTACAACTTTACATAAATCACTTGTAGAAATAGTATAATGCATTTTGCAATTTATTCTTAATTTTGTAATTAATTTCTGGCAATAATGCAGATCAAACCTATTGCCAATTTGTGTATTTACTACGATGGGTATTGCATCACAAAAAGACAAATAGTATCTTAGCCAATATGTATTTCAATAATAAAACAATCAAGCACACAGCCTCTACCATAATAATTAATCTGTTGTCATAATCATGGATTTAAAGTCTGAGAGACTAACAAAGGCTGATGGAGAGGGCACTGGATCTTGTCCCACCATTGTATAAGATTATGTAAGAGGCAGAATCACATTACAACATGTTTCAACTCAGAATCAGACAAACTGACACCTCCCCACCCCCACCAACAGCCCTCATCAGACGTGACTGAACAGCTCCACTAGTCTCTACTTAGGGAACACACTGTACTGTTAATGTATTCAGTGTTTTCTTTTCTTAAACTTTAAGAAACATATGTAAACATTTGAGCCTCCAAAAAGCCTCCAGAGAAATATTATTTACCTCAGCAGGCCTACATGAGGCACTCCCTAACTGAAAGAGTGCCGGTTTCAAGAGCAAACATGAACACTGGCAACTCCCTGCCACAGAGCCAGCAAGATATATGAAAATATGTATGGAGATGTGGGACAAAGGTAAGAACACAAAACCGCAGAGGCATACAGAATTTTGAATTATGCTGTCACTTTAAGCAGCTGCTTCCTGTTTGAGCTCATGAGAAAAACAACTAAAAAAAACAGAACTGTTATCCACGTGCCTCAAGTTCTCCAGACTGAGCAAAAATGTGAAACCTCAAAGATTCTGCAGCCACAGAGGGATCCTGTTTTTTTTTCCCCCAAAATAAAAATAGTGTTTTGCCTATTTGCACAAACTCTGAGCACTATGATAAAATATTGCAACTTATATTCACTTAGGAGGGGTTTCACCTGGTTTGCTCTTGCAAGATTAGATGCGGCTCAACGAAGAACTTCACTCGCAGCCTCAGTCTGCAGGGAGACAGGCAGTCCACTTGTTGAGAAATCCTGTTTCTGAGATTCATCCATAAAATCTCTCCCTTTGCACCGGTGAACTGAAGTCCAAAATAATCCACCTCTATGATTCCCATTTTCCGGCATATCTGTAAATTAAAAACAAAACCATGGTCATTTTTTGTCATGCATAAGTGTGTGCTTTTAACCGAAGAATGCTGGGACTTGGGCTCTTTGCACCCCTCCTCCTTTAGAAAGACAAAAGTATTACATAAGAGGAACTTTTGAAGTGGTAATGTGGTATGAGAGAACACCTGCTTTTATAGTAATTTGCTGAAACATAAGAATGAGACTACAATTTTTGTGTATAGACTTTTCTAAAACAATTCTTGCAGTAGTAGCCCAACATCCAAAATATTGCTATATAGAGGCTAAAATAGATCAAATAATTTATTATGGAAAATAACTATTTAAAACAATAAACGTAATTATTTTTAAAAAACTGATGAAACATTGATAAAGCAAAAAAATTAAGAAGAAGTGTTCAATAATTTGCCATGGCAATCATTACGTTTGCTGTCTATGATACTAATGAGTCTTAGTAGCCTACAAATGTATTAATGTAAATGATTGAATAACTTTCGCAACCTAAACTCGTTAATTCACTCACCTTATTGAGAATGTCCTCTCCGTTTGCTTTTGGGTCCACCTCCACTTCCAGAACCACCGAGTCCGGACGAGTTATGAGGCATAACATAGTGAATGCAGTTATTGTTTCACTCACAGTCCAGGTCAGGATAGCGGAGAGAACGACCTGTAGCTCGGTCACGAGGCTGACTCGTACCACATTGGAAAAGCAGCTAGAGGAGGTTTATGAAGCCCTGCTCTCTCTCAAGGATCCGCCTCTCCGTTATCTGATGTCCGATTCGCGAATTGTTCTTTTGAACCGGTTCTTTTAAATTATTTATTCGAACTGATACGCAAAGGCGTCTGTAACTACGAATGGATGAATGAGGCATTTATATAGCGTTTTCATACTACACCACAAACAAGTCAAGTAACTTTGTCATTCGACCATTTTTGTACTAATTGGGTCTAAAAAGACCCGTATTAATTTCCTATGTTATTTCATGCATGGCTCTTTGTTTCACCTTTTGAAATCACTTTATTTGAGCATTTTATATTTCATGATCTATACATTTCATGATTTATGAATATTCAAAATATCTTGTTTTCAATGATCACAAATTCATATTTTAATATTTCCTAGGTTTTGTGTAAATACATCAAGTTTACACACATGGGTCTAAAATGACCCATCTATGCAAGCGTGATAAAACAAAACAATAAAGAACACTTTTTGTTAAAATAACCATTGTCACAGTTGTTTAGATCAACACATTTACTGTAACACTTGAAATATGTTTATTGGCCACTTTGTCACGCATAACATACATATAACCGATAACACTGAAATTGAACTGTAGTGTAGTGCAACTGTAGGGGGATCTCCCCACCACCAATGATCTCCCCACCACCAATGTGCAGCATCCACCCGGATGATGCGACAGCAGCCATAGTGCACCACACGACGGCTTATGTGACCAATAGCATTGATTTATGACCATTTATAAAAATTAATATGGAGGTACTGCCCAGGTAAGGTTTCTGCCCAACAGCGCCAATATATACTTGTATATATAACTTTCTATTGCAACTTTTATTTTGTTGACCTAGCTAACATTAGATAAAATATGTCGACCGCAAGCTAGCTAATAGTATTGGACATGTTTCTCTTTTGCACTAGTAATGGATTTCAAGGTCAAGGTAACCTTAGCCTAAACGTTCAAATTTTAGGCCATATCTAGATGTCTTTCACAAAATATCAAATATTTTCTGTGACAAAAAATTTATTAAATAAAACTTACATGCATGAAATATACAAAAGTAGCCATGTTGAATTGTGAAATGTTTGGCAGGTGAATAGTTTTGTGCAGTAAATATATTTATACTATTTATAAATATCAAAGGTTCCTATATGGGTCATTTTTGACCCATGTGTGAGAAATACAAAAACCGTGTTTGTTTATAAAGTAAGAAAGGAAAAATAAAAATAATGATTTGTGGAAATCAAAAACAAGATATTTAATGAATACCTGGATTAATAAATGCTAAAATACATTTCTTTCAAATATTCAGCAAAGAAACATGAATACGGGTCTTTTTAGACCCATGTTGCGCATTAGAAGGGTAGTGAAACAAAAAACATTTTTATTCGAAAAGTAAGAAAGGAAAAATTTAAATAAGGATTTGTAATGATCTAAAACGAGTTAATTGAGGAATACCTGGAATACTGAATGATGAAATTAATTTCTTGCAAAGATATAGAAAATGAAAACTGGGTCTATTTAGACCCATGTTGTGCAACAAAGGGTTAAGGGGCGTGTCTGCTGTGAGACTTCAGTGTAAACGCCCACTGCTGTGATTGGCTTATACGTTTGTATGAAATAGCTAGCATTACATGTGGAACTCTCTCTAAAACTGTTACTACGTTTTTACTATTACAGCTAAGGAACTAAGGAATCATGAAAAGTATTGATCATAATTAATGATCTATTCCCATGAAAGGTTGCAGTGAAGAGCATTGAGCAGAGATGACAGACAGTTGATCGCGGGGCCAAAGCTGAAGTGTGACGTCACAAATCTGTCGTTTGCTGGCATAGACAGTAAAAGAAATGGACACAGCGACCCCATTGATTTCAACGGAGAAGACTTGAAGCCCGATTATTGCACTTCCTGTCTGATGTCTGAGCGAGTGCGCATGCTCAAACTGAGCGTGACGACAGTCTGATTGTTGAAAATCTTCTAGTAGCTGTGCCAAGACAAATCTGAATCACCTAATTCCTCAAAGACGTTGTTGAAATATTTTGTCCCGTTGCTTTTATGGACTCTCTATTTATGGGCTTCTCCCTTGACTTTGTGCCTTCATGTCCCCCCGATTGCCTCATAGACAGTAAAAGATTGCTGCGAGCTTCTCCTCCTGTCTATACGGTAATGTCTCTATTGTGCGACAGAAAGTCCCGTGGTTATGACGCAATCTTTAGCCTATTTTTACAAAAACGGCTTCTACGGGGTCGTAACGTAAGATACAAAGTAATGGAGCATTTTATACATTGTCGTGTTTCTTTAGAAATAAATAATCGACAAATTAAGCCTTTGGACGCCTCAGATGGAAAGTTATTCGCTGTAAAAGTGACCCCAAAATGAATGGGAGTCAATGGGATGCTAACAGCAGGTGAAGTTCTGCTACAATGGCGGCTCCCGCGAGGCTTCAACTTCCGGCTGATGCATTACCCCCTTGTTTGCTGGTCAAACCAGGGGATTCCGGTCGTAATCCATCGACCGGAAGTTGAACCCGGCCGGGTGCCGCCATCTTGTAGCAGAACTTCACTTGCGTTAGCATTTCCATTGACTCCCATTCATTTTGGCTTCACTTTGACAGCGGATAACTTTACATCTGAGGCGTTTAAAGACTCCATTTGTCCATTATTTATTTCTAAAGAAACACAACAATGTATAAAGGGCTCCATTACCTTCTATGTTAAATTATGGCCCCGCAGAAACAGTTTTTGTAAAAATAGGCTAACGATTGCGTCATAACCACTCGACTCTCTGTCGCGCTGTACAGAAATTACCGTACAGACAGGAGGAGAAGCTGCAGGCAATCGGGGGGGACGTCCCGTCAAGGGAGAAGCCCATAGATAATGAGTCCATAAAAGCTATACTATACAAATTAATAATTAATCAGAATACTTACTCCTGCTCACTCACGCCAAAGAACTCTTTGCTCAAGTTCCCCGTCTCTGCAAGATTAACGTTGGCAATTTTCACGCACAGCTACTAGAAGATTTACGTCTGTCAGACAGGTTGCTCACGTCATCAAGCTTAGTTTGAGTTGGTTTGAGTCTGCGCGTCAGGAACGGAAGTGCTCAAAAATCGCTAAAAATGGGCTTCAACTGTCTCAACTGAGTTCAATGAGATGGCTCTGTCCACTTCTTATACTGTCTATGGTTTCAAACAGAAAGCAGTTTTTCGAATAACAAGAAAGTTTTGAGGGTTGAAACTTACAGGGTATTTTTATAGTATGGCGAACTCTTAACTGTCAAAGGATCGAGGAACATTTGAATTCTCATTCTATGACCCCGTTAATGGTGTTATAAATAACCTTTTCAATTATATTTTTTATTAATATTAGTATATTAGTATCTTCATATTATTAATATTACTATGATTTCTATATAAATTATATATTAATATTGTTTTTTCAGCCCTCTATCTGCCTGGTCTTATATCTTGTTGCCTCTATTTGGGTTTTACATTTTTTTAAACAGCATGTTGTGTCAATTAGGTAGGCTACTTTTATTTTTTATTGAGATAGCAAAAATGACAGTGCTCTAACAACAGAGGTTAGCTGAATACAATAATAAATAAAAATTGACATTGAACACGACAATGAAGACCAAGTTCCAGTGAAATATCTTCATAATCATCTATGATGTATTTACGTCCTTCATTATGTGTGTATTCTGAGTGGCAGTTTCTCTCTGCAGATGATGGGGTTATGGGACGTGACAGTATCTGAAATAAACAATTAAGTTTAGAGTTACATCGTGTCTCTTCCATTTGCTCATGAAGGCCCAAATTAGCAAAAATGGACAGTATGCTCCGTTAAAAGGAAAAAGTGGTAAAAAGTCATGGTATAGCTTTATTGTTTTTGTTTTTTTGTGACTGGGTATGTTTAGGCATAAAGTCATAATGTAAAAAAATCCATATCTTACTTTGTGGAGAAGAGAAGATGAGTATCCTTTAACTGAACAGAGCTGCTCACATTTACATGTTCTGTTAAATTAAAATGAGAAAAAGACATGATTGTCAGGAAATGATTGTTTCAATTTTTAAAGTTATAATTTATAGACATTTTAAGAAATGATTTACCTGTTGAGAGAATGTTGACAGTCTGTGTAGTAGCTGTAGTTGTATAGCTGAGCTCCAGAAAATCAGTAATGAGGAGGCTTTGACATTTACAGATGATTGAATTAGTTTCATAATTAATGAATTTTGTAACACACTGTTATTTTCCTGTCTATTAGCCATACTGTGAAGCCGCTTTAGGCCCTATCTGTATTGTATAAAGCACTAAATAAATAAATGTGATTTGACTTTAGTTTTTGTAACATAATCCATCTAAATTAGTACATTCACCCCCAGTTTCACAGAAAAGGCCTAGTTCCAGACTAAAATGTATACGTTTTAGCTAGTTTAAACTTAAAGGGGTGGTTGATTATGATTTTACTTTTATAGCTTTAGTTAGTGTGTAATGTTGTAAAGCAAAGGGAGATATTTTCTTTTAAAGAAATCGTTTTTTAAGGACTACAACTTTCCATCTCCAACAAACGGCTGGTAGGGACTACACATAGGCTAGACAGTAAAAGAAATGGACACAGCGACCCCATAGATTTCAACGGAGAAAAGTGAAGCCCATTAGAAGCACTCACTTCCTGATGGCTGAGAGCACTGCGCAGGCTCAAACTGAGCTTGACAAAGTAGATGTGACGTGAGCATTGCTCTGAGCAACCTGTCTGACAGTTGTAAGTCTTCTAGTAGCTGTGCCAAGACAAATCTGAATTGAAATCTGAAACAAATCCGTTGTTTAAATATTTTGTCCCGTTGGTTTTATGGACTCTTTATCTATGGGCTTCTCCCCCATGTCTCCCGAGACAGTAAAAGATTGTCTGCGAGCTTCTCCTCCTGTCTATACGGTAATTTCTCTACTGTGCGAAATACTGTGTGTGCGAGTCGTGTGGTTATGACGCAATCGTTAGCCTGTTTTTACAAAAACAGCTTATACGGGGCCATAACGTAAGATACAAAGTAATGGAGCCTTTTATACATTGTCGTGTTTCTTTAGAAATAAATAATGGACAAATGGAGTCTGTGGACGCCTCAGATGTAAAGTTATTCGCTGTCAAAGTGACGCCAAAATGAATGGGAGTCAATGGAATGCTAACAGCAGGTGAAGTTCTGCTACAATGGCGGCCCCCAGCTTCAGTTTCCGGCTGATGGATTACCCCCTTGGGACTACAGGCAGGACATTCTTCCCGGGTTAGTGACATCATGAACCCTAAAATTGACATAAACCCTGCCCCCGGGAACGTGATTTATAGATTATCAAGACAGAATATGCTAATCAATGACTAAGATAACTACACATATTAAGCTACATACATTCATCTAACCATTCATAAATGTTGTCATAAAAGGCTAAAAGTTTTAGAAATTTTCAGTGCATGTCTGTGTGAGGTGAAAGGGCACAAGTTGTTGTAGCTCCGCCCTCTTTGCCGGGAGCAGCAGCTCATTTACATTTAAAGGGACAGACACAAAAATGGTGCGTTTTTGCTCACCCTCAAAAAGTGACAACTTTAACATGCTATATTAAAATATCTGTGGGGTATTTTGAGCTAAAACTTCACATACACACTCTGGGGACATCAGAGATTTATTTTACATCTTGTGAAAAGGGCATTATACCACTTTAAGTAACTGATATGGCACATCTTAAAATATGTTTTCTAAGGCACGTTTATAAAAGCTAATTAAATGTCCAAATTGAATAAGGCCTGGATAACCCTGGTTTAACTAAGCCCTGTCTGTGAAACCAGGCCATAAATTCTTATGGGAACTGGTGATACGTTTTCTGAATCGGTTCATTCGAACCGAAACGAACCGGACGAATGAACCGAATCGCTAAAACGAATCAGAGAATTGCTGAACAACCCATCCTTTTGTCACTTTCACTCTCAGTAAGGGGGCGTGTGTTTTTATTTTAACTAGAACAGGAAGGACTCACGTTAGTACAGCTATATCTGACAGACGACGCTGAATCACATTTTCTTACTCTGGGTAAAATTTTAATGTTATGTTAATAATACAGTGATCCAGATCCATTATTGATTATTGAGATTAAGACTAGCTGAATGAATCCAGCTACTGTAACGTTAGTCCTGCAGACATTGTCCGACGGAGCAAAGCCCACAACGGGACATTAGGATATTGCCCTATGTCATAGGATGACTGAAGCCCTCGTGAAAGACTGTAAGCACACACAGATCTAACCTAAATGTCAAGCCTGTGTAGAGGAATTAAAGCAGCTCAAGGACATGTTTGAGAATTTCAGAGAGAGACTGCAAACGGTGCAGCAGGACTTCACATCAGGGTACGTATGAGCTGCCTGGCTGCTTTCGTACTATCCAGAGTATTAATAAGGTGTTGAGATAGCAAAATTACATGACCTATAGAACCTGAACTCATATTACACAATATTGACCTAACTTCTGCTTTGGCTTCTTGACGAGAGTGTCCGCTATTTACCAAAGAGCCTGCGAAGTGGACGCTAGCTAATTAGCCTGCTAATAATCTCACTTACTTACAGCCAAGAGTGTTGTTTTTGTCTAAATATTCACAAAACGAAGGCTGCTGGGTATTAAAAGAAAGAAAATGTATTAAATAATTTAATATTTGAGGGAAGAAGAGGGACACGAGATGTTCAATCCTGTCAAGTTAGCCGAATGCTAACAACTACAATCTGGAATTGCACTAATAACTTCCAGCTGACTGTCATGTGATGGGCGAAACAACATTACTGCCTTTTATTACATTTTCTCAAATAAAACTCGTTTAATGAAATGTAAATATTTCCAAGACACTGGGTGCATGTTTTAAATAACGACAATAAACCAAAACATATAAATGTAACCAAACAATAAAATACTGTAGTTTTATAACTAGGCATATTATTTGGATTTTAGGATTTTTACAGTGTCATATTTCAAAACTTCTCAGAATCAAGACTCTAAGTGACAAATCCAAGGAGGTGAAAGTAAAAAAACAAAGGTAATGTGCTCTCTTTTTTTTCACACACACACACACACACACACACACACACACACACACACACACACACACACACACACACACACACACACACACACTTGTTTTTATATTAAATGTAGACTCTCCATAGGCGCAATGGTTTTATTCTGGCTAATGATATTTTCTATACCCTTACCCTTACCATAACCCTACCCCTAAACATAACACTTACAGAAAACTTTCTGCACATTTTACTTTTTTTATTCGAACATCATTTAGTATGCTTTATAAGCTCTTTTCCTCGTGGGGCTCAACCAAATGTTCCCAAAATGCAGGGTTTACTATGTGGAAACATTTGATATAGGCTATATATATATATTTTTTTTATGTCATGCTTTTTTTAATATATATATATATATATATATATATATATATATATATATATATATACATACATACATACATACATACATACATATACATATATATATATATATATATATATATATATATATATATATACATAAAGATATATTTATGTCATATATTCTCCCAGAAGAGATGAGCACCTCCCTGAATATTCTGCTGGAGTCGAGTTACTCAGTCGGTAAGTTGCTTTCCTTTTTTATACACAACCATATCAGAAAAGTTAATGATGTCAAGTTGTCAACAAAATTTTCATTGCAGTGGAATCAAAGGACGTATTTTGATAAATATCTGAAGTTGATGAATGTAGTAATAACTGTTTTTTTTTTATTTTTTTATTTATGTTTGGGCTTTTTCTTCACTAGATATGAAGACACTTGGGTCTCCCTTCATAAACGGGGCAAAGAGTGTGCTAAGGCTGGGGAAGTAAGTTCACATATATAATTCGATACAGTTGACTCATTTGTGGTGCCATAACCATGGTAAACAAACCCTGTGGTCTGTCAGATGGTGGACAGAGAGGTGGTGATGCTGTGTGCACACTGGGAGAAGAGACGAGGAGCAGTGCTGGAGCTGCAGGAACAACTGCAGCAGATCCCTGCTTTCCTCTCGGACCTGGAGACTATCACCTCACGTATCGGTGAGACATCACGCATAAGAATCTTAATCAGTGACAAATCAGAGGTATTCGTACAGGGATAGTTAGATATTTATGGTATTGGTAGAGAAGGAGGTTATTAATATTACTTTTAACTGTCATTTTAGTTCATTTGGATTCACTGACAATCTTCCTCTCTGATTCTCATTCGTACTTCCATATATTGATACTTCATCCCAAGCTGGCACAATGTGTCTCGACTTACCAAACTTGAACATGAGCTGCTGTTAAGGGGAGAATTATCAGTAAAATATCACTTAAATTTCCATTTTTTTTTATCCTTGTAGAAAGCTATCTTAAAATAAAGAGCAAGTCATATGGATTGCTTTTATGATACCTTTGAAATCAGTGCTTATTGTACATCTCATGTGGGCTTAAATTGAGGTTTTACTGTGATAGTAGAGAAATAAGATCACCTTGACTGCCTTTGCAGTGCTTGTCTACACATAATGCTACACACTCTGTGTGTAACTGTGGTGCATGGTGGTAATGAGAGTGATTCCTGTGGAGCTCCATCTGCTGATGTCAGTAGCTGTTGTTCATGCCGTAACTTTGCACCTATTGGCTTCAATCCTTAGACTTGGCTCCCTTACAAAGGGTATTGTGCTTTGGACAAAATTACTTTTTGTAAAATGCATCTAGTTAGTGTAGATCAAATAGTACATTTGCTCCAAGCAGTTATATGCAGTCAAATTGTCATCCGAGAATCAGGTTATGCGGTTTAGATGATTCATACACTATCAATTAAATGTTTGGGGTCTGTAAGAATTTTTTATGTTTTTCAAAGAAGTCTCTTATTTGACCCAACAAATGCAGTACAAACCACAATGTTGGGAAATATTGCATCTTACAATATCTTTTTATTAATATATTTTAAAATGTAATTTATTCCTGTGACGACAAAGCTGAATTTTCAGCATCATTACTCCACTCTTCAGAGTCACGTGATCCTTCAGAAACCATTCTAATATGCTGATTTGGTGCTTAAGTAACATCTCCTATTATTATCACAGTTGAAAATGGTTGTGCTGCTTAATATTTTTGTGGATGCATTTTTTCTGGATTCTTTGATGAATAGAAAGAACAGCATTTATTTGAAATAGACATTTTTTGTAACATTATAAATGTCTTTAACGTCTTTTGTTTATTTGAATACATCCTTGCTTAATAAAATCATTATTATTTCAAAGAAAAAAGTACTGTACAGTATTGTATGTTTAACTGAAAAGTTTCAGGAAATGCAAGCAGTGATTTTCCAAGTGTAAATGGAATTTCTATACTTGTTACATTGGTTTACAGTTTTATTAAGTATGAAGTGGCCAAGTGTAAATACCACCTCCTCCACCGTCTTTCTAATACAAGCAGATATGAAATAAGGGATATCACGTTCCCTATGAGAATCCAAAGCTCAAATTCAGAGAGAACTGCAAATTCTCATGGATTTTTAGGCACTTTTTAGTGTTGCCACTTGGTGGTGTTATGTAGCTATATAAAGTCCTGCCTTTGTGCACTGACAGCAAACAGTTTGCCTATATTTCTATTATCATTCACTTGTGCTCATTTTGTAGTCTGTAATGTAATGCATGTACAGATGAAATGTACTTTTCTCAATGGAAATGACAATATGTCACCATACCTTGCATTCTAAATCAGAGTTCATGAATTCAATATGATAGGATGCACATGTTATAGTGGCTTTGGCTTTTTTCCCCTTTTTCCCAGTACATAATATTTGCTTTAACGTGTTATAAACTTCTTTAGTCTTCCATGTTTTTGCACAGCTCACATGGAGGCTGATTTTGAAGAGATGGAAAGTCGTCTGGTATATCTCGAGGATTTGTGCGCTCAGTGTGATCATCAGCGCTACAAGCACTTTCAGGTCCTGCAGCTGGAAAACTACAAGAAGAAGAAAAGGTAAAAACAGCGTTTATTTGCTCTTAAATAAAGGCCCTAGAGACAGTTTAATGTGTCTCTAGTTTATGTCTTTTAGCCAGTACTTTTCCTTTCAGCTGTCTTTTGTCCCCTTGGCTGAATTATAACCAGCCCTATATGTCAGAAAGCCTTTGTGTAAGGGTTCTGTAGGAAAGATAGAATGGGATTTAGGTGGTACTAGTTACCAGTGCATAAATGCATGGTTATCATAGCGTCAAGGATTTGCCCCTTTAACTTAATAAAGGAACAGTACATTGTCATTTTGAGTTTTTGACGATATTTTGCACCCTGGCAATGTTGAGAAAATATTGGGGCATCTGTATTGAATAAGAGTTTGTAAAACTAGCAATGTAACGGCTGCTGTTTAGATTGTTTATCATCACAATGAAACTGCACACAGTGTGTTTTGCAGATTTCACAGAAGCATTGAATAACCACATGCAGAAATAAGCTTAAAGGAAAACACGCGAATGTCCTACTTGTACTGTATGAAAACACTACCAAGCATGTATGTATGTTGTGTAATCATATAGGCATTTGTGTTTCTTTTGATGCTGTGTGCTCTCGCTGTTTGAGCCTGTAGCTAAATCATACATCTCTGGCTTTGCCCAGTGAGTTGGAAAGCAGCTGGGCTCAGTTTCTCAGTGCCCTTCTCCTTCTGCGTGTGGGTATTCATTAGTACAAACACACAGATGGAAAAGTTGTCAGCGTCTATGAAATGCTGCAGCCTCCTTTTCTCGGGAATCTGTGCCTGCTTTAAATGGGGCTGACTTAATGTGACATCTGGTGAGATCTTGTGCTCTGTAGTTGACTATATGTATTTGTTGTGTATGTAACTTTTATTTTATTTTATTTGTTTTCTAGGAAAGAACTTGAGTCTTTCAAAGGTAAGAATGATTATTTTTTACATCTCGAAGAGCACAATCAGCCTAACTCCACAGCTAATACGAATATACATTAATGAATGTTTACCAATATTATATATATATATATATATATATATATATATATATATTTATTTATAATTATTACATTATATTTATTTATATTAACAAGACGGTAAAGATTTTTATGTTGTTACAAAAATATTTCAAATAAATGCTGTTCTTTTGAACTTTCTGTTCATCAAAGGATGGATAGAAAGAAATGAATTACGTTTTTTTCTCCCAAAAAATATAATATAACAAAATATTAAATAGCACGGCTGTTGTAAACATTAATAGTAATCAAATTATTTAAGCACCAAATCCGCATATCAGAATGATTTCTTAAGTATCATGTGACTGAAGACTGGAGTAATTGCTGCAAAAAAATCATCATTTGCCATCACAGAAATAAATTACATTTTAAAATATATTAAAATAGAAAGCAGTTATTTTAAATTGTAATAATATTTGACATTGTTGATTAGTGTTAGTGTAATGACTATATTTTTGATCTAATAAATCTAGACTTGGTCAGCATTGAAAATGTTTTACCGAGCCCAAGCTTTTGAACGGTTTTGTTTTTAATTAGTTACTTATAATTATGTAATCATACTTACTTAAAGTATTATAATTTTCATTAATTATAATTATATAATTTTGTTATTTATATTATCATCTTATTATTGTAACATCTTAAATTGATTCAAGAAGTAGAAAGATCATATGCACTAAAGAATTGTTTGAAAATAAATAGTTCAGTAAAGGGAACGAGTCATTGACACTATAAAAAGAGTTTTTTAATTGTGATTTAAAGGTAGAAACAGAAAAAAAGATTCAAAAATTGATTCTTATTTGATGGAGGTGCAGGTTTCAGAGGGATAAATAGCTCCCAGTTTAGTCATTTTGTATATTATTTTAGCATTGTTATTTACATCATGAAGCTCATTTAGTGCTGAACAATAAGGATAACCGTGTAGTAATTACCCAGCCAACACAAATCAACCTCAGGGAGGGCGAAACTGCTCTTGTGAGTGGACGCTGCTGTCTTTATTTGGTCTTATGATGCCATTATTCCACACTGACCTCCAAGGGAGGCTGCCTGTTCCATCTGTTCATACCTACCGTCCGGAGAAAATAACATTCACTTTCATCATCGCAGCTCCTCCATGTATCAGATAGAGATGTTGTACTAAACAGAAATTGCCTTTAGGCGGCTATGCATCATTGTTCACATATCCGTGCCCTTTATCTAGAGGACATTTAGGTAATCTGAGTGTAGAGGTTATTTTGTAATTGATGCAAAAGTAGATGTTAAGAATAAGGATTACATTTTTTTTTAAATGTTTTTATTTTACATCCTAGTGATTCTACAAATGTCTTTGTCACTGAAAAAGTGGTAAAGACTGTTTATAACACTTCCTTTGGTACGTAGGTGGTGTTGCTTGAGATTGGCTCGTTGTTTGTGTGGGCAGTGTGCTTCAAGACTTCACACCTCATACTTGATTATTTATTTATTTAGGTTTTAAAATGATTTTTTTTATGTTTTTATTAATTAATTTTTCCCGTCTGGACAAATAAGCTGTGGTTGACGTGCAGTGTAAAATGCAACGCTGATATCTGTGAAAGACTTTTAGATTTATCAATGACTTTTGTGTGTAATGTGCTTTTGTGTCAGATTGCAGTGTTTTTGGCACTAACTAATGATTATTCACACTAATGTTGACGTTATTCATGTTCTCTTATTCTCTAATTGTAATATAATCATAAGTGTAGTTGAGTGTTGTATAAAGTATAAGATCGATTGATTAGTCCCAGATTGCAAAGCGACGAAGGTGAATATTTTACACAAAACTCAGATTTCTACAGACCCTCACCCCTATAACAGGATGGGAATGGTACGTTCCCTGCTTTCCTCCTCACTCCAGCTGCATCTGTAGCTCTGTGTCCCTGAGCAGGCAATGTCTCAGCATTCCTGGCCATAGAGGAGCTGCTTCTGGAATAAAAACGGCTGCAGAATATAAGATGTTCGTTTAGCTTTTCTTCAGCCTCACTTTAACTGCAGTCTCAGGCTTATCAGTCCTGCTTTCAGCTTATCTGCACTCTTCAAGGAGAAATACAAAATGTCCACGTCGGGAACTCTGGACAGCAGCATGAGAGATTCTTGTAGGTTTCCAGACACTCTTTTTTTTAATTCAATATTGAGTAGAGTGGTTGTAAGGTTAATGGTTGTAAGGTTAATTTGATGTGCTGATGTATCGCAGTTCTGGCTGTATTTCAAGGGATCTGAATTGGTGGTGTGCAGTCATTGTTTGTCATCTTTGGTTTTGGCAGGCTTTAGTAATGGAATTTTAGCGCAGATTAGGATGCATACTGTGGCTTTTGTGTCTGTATGCCTTTTCATTACCAGCCATCATAATGCAAGCCTATGCTGTGCTTAGAATTATATTTTTTATAAAACACTTTGGATACATAAAATTTAGAAATGTTGCTGTAAATTTGTTTGAAAGACATCCTTGCCATGGAGTTGTTGTAGGGGTTAGTATTATTCCTGCTGTTCTATGTGTTGAGAGCATTGCTGTAACATGACAATGTCTTAAAGAGCTAAAGTACTGTTTGCTTAACTTGTGTTGTGTGCCTTCAAACCGTTGTGCCAATTGGTTTATTTTTGACCTGTAAAGTTGTAGAGCTGCAGTCTCTAGGTGGCTCATGTATTACAATCTCATAAAGTTATCTCAGAGATTAAGCATTCACTAGAGATAATTGGTATATTATATTATATTATACGGCGTGAGCTACTGAAGCATAAAAGGAGGAGGAACGACATAATGGATGACATGTTATGTTTTGTTTATGTATGTGCGGCAATCGTCAGTGAGGGGCTGACACTTTTACTTTCGTTTTGTTGTTTGTTTATTTTGATATATTAAAGTGTTTGAAAGTTCACCGGTTCCCGCCTCCTCCTTCCCTTATCAACATACCTCTTTACACTTATCAACGCTGCCCGCAATTTTTTTTAATAAAATAGCTCAGCTACTGAATCGCTACATTAGATTTCTCCGCAATGAGGGGGTTACTTTGCTATTTTAAAGTAATTAAACTCACAGCTTCGTTGTTAATAGAGAGAAGCTGAACAGACGCAGGTACAAAATCTCTCTCTCTCTCTCTCTCGATAATTAATTCAAATAAATGCTATAATTCATTCATTCAAATAAATGTAATCTTACGCACTACTTTATCTCTTTGTCTGATTGAAAGCAGGAAGAATGATAGATCTAAAACATATTAATAACCGTCAATTTGACCCTTCCGGTCAAATATTGCACTGCAAACATCAATGACAGCTTTAAGTTGTCAATGGTGGCAAATGACCATGGTATAAGCGGGATAATCCACGGCTAGCTGTGCATTAAACATTTTTAATGCACTTCGCGGAGGCAGCCACCCTCCACTTCGCGTCGGGTGGTTCCTTGCCTCCATTTCTTGCATTAAGTAAGGGATAATCCACGGCTAAATAATTTTAACACTAGAACGGCCATGACGGTCATTTTGACCGTTTTGAATTTTATATCTGCAAAAACTTTATTGAAAAAATAAATAAAATCCTGCTGGTACCTGACTTTGCCTAAAAGTGTCTGTATTTTCATTTAAAATGTTGTTCATATAAATTACACAAGGCAAAAAAACAAATGAACATTTTACCTATTTCGGCCATAGACGAACATATTAACCGCACTGAATTTCGCGGTATTCTTTTGTTAAACTTGTTTAAATGTACAGTTTGGTGTTGTTTTGTTTTTAGAAGATATCCTAATACAATAAATGCATTAATCTCTCAATTGGGTATTTATCATTAAATATATAGAGTTTGGAATGACCACTTGTGGCAGTTCTAGTTGTTATGGAATTCTGGCACTTCTAGTGTTAATGCACGATGTGGAGACAAAGAACATCCCGGCATGAAGCAGACCTATTTTAAGGTTGTATAGTTTGTGATTTATGCGAGTTGTATGTTTTCTAACGTTGCTAGAACATTTAGGTTTGAAAAAACCTAAGCAAAGGGGTTACTTTTTATTTTAAGGTGTCCTTGTTACAGTGTAATTATACATTTACGTACTGAGTAATATCAAGTAACAACATGTACTTACTATAGGGTAGGGTTAGGAATAGGGGTTGGTTTAGGATCAGTTGCTTGTACTTGCTGTGTAATTTACTGTTATTACTACAGTAAGTAGATGTAACGTGTAACAAGGACACTGTAAAATAATGTTACCAGCAAAGGTTCTACTGACACAAACCAGAGACTATTTAGTAATTCTAAATTAGTAAAACTAGTAATTCATTTATTTTGATTAAACATTACGGGGGCACATGAATTTGAACACATGAACACATAAAAAAGTGCATGGATGAATCATTCATAATAATATTCCATTAAAAATTTGATTTGTTCATTTTGATTTCATGGTGACCTAAACATGTTTCCCTCATTTCTGAGGAATGTGTGTGGAGGATGTGACAAGTGTGATCAGAGAGCCTCGGGTTTACTCTGTGCCGTCAGCTATCATTAGCTGTCACACGTACGTAACGGAAAATATGACGAAAGGCACAGCTTAACTCTGCAGATTTAGTGCTTTCATTCTGTATCCATGATTTAGTTCCCGTCGACATCTTTCAAGGGAGGAAGCTGTCGGTTACATTGCCATTCATCTTAATGGCACTTGCTCAGATTGCCTAGGACAATCCACCCCTTACCCCACCGGTAGTATGGCAGCTCATGGGCGCTCCGTTCTGCTGTCAGTTTTTTTTTTTTTAAACAATCACCACCAGAACTTCAGATGTGTTAAGTAGAAAAAGTCACTATTCATGGGGTATTAAGAACAAACCCAATCCCTCCACTAGCAGCTCTTCTGATCTGTGACGTCAAAGGCAGCAGATAGGGACAAATATAAATCCATTTTCACGCCTTTAGAGCCTTTCAAATAAGTTAGGAAAGGTGGCATCTACTGTAATTAATAAATAAAAATTAGGAATATACATATGTTTGTGAGGTTTTTATCAGTCCGAATATGGTGCTGCTTTTGAATGGCCGTCAAAGGAGAAAGACGCTTTTTGCAGCCAGATGGCATCTACCAGCAGGAGCTAACAGGCCAAACCTTGACCTCTTGGAGATTTCTTGTTAGTAAGTAAAATGGATTGAACCTGCGCCATTGCAAGTTCCTTCTCATTCTTAAAGCATTAGACTCCCCATTAAAAACTTGAATAAATTCCATTTTAAAGTTATGCATTAGATCAGGTTGATGTCACAAATTTAGACGTTCCTATGGAAGGCTACATGTTGTAGAGTCAGTATATCTATACACTCACCTAAAGGATTATTAGGAACACCTGTTCATTTTCTCATTAATGCAATTATCTAATCAACCAATCACATGGCAGTTGCTTCAATGCATTTAGGGGTGTGGTCCTGGTCAAGACAATATCCTGAACTCCAAACTGAATGTCAGAATGGGAAAGAAAGGGGATTTAAGCAATTTTGAGCGTGGCATGGTTGTTGGTGCCAAACTGGCCGGTCTGAGTATTTCACAATCTGCTCAGTTACTGGAATTTTCACACACAACCATTTCTAGGGTTTACAAAGAATGGTGTGAAAAGGGAAAAACATCCAGTATGCGGCAGTCCTGTGGGCGAAAATGCCTTGTTGATGCCAGAGGTCAGAGGAGAATGGGCAGACTGATTCAAGCTGATAGAAGAGCAACTTTGACTGAAATAACCACTCGTTACAACCGAGGTATGCAGCAAAGCATTTGTGAAGCCAGAACACGCACAACCTTGAGGCGGATGGGCTACAACAGCAGGAGACCCCACCGGGTACCACTCATCTTCACTACAAATAGGAAAAAGAGGCTACAATTTGCAAGAGCTCACGAAAATTGGACAGTTGAAGACTGGAAAAATGTTGCCTGGTCTGATGAGTCTCGATTTCTGTTGAGACATTCAGATGGTAGAGTCAGAATTTGGCGTAAACAGAATGAGAACATGGATCCATCATGCCTTGTTACCACTGTGCAGGCTGGTGGTGGTGGTGTAATGGTGTGGGGGATGTTTTCTTGGCACACTTTAGGCCCCTTAGTGCCAATTGGGCTTCGTTTAAATCCCACGGTCTACCTGAGCATTGTTTCTGACCATGTCCATCCCTTTATGGCCACCATGTACCCATCCTCTGATGGCTACTTAATGCACCATGTCACAAAGCTCGAATGATTTCAAATTGGTTTCTTGAACATGACAATGAGTTCACTGTACTAAAATGGCCCCCACAGTCACCAGATCTCAACCCAATAGAACATCTTTGGGATGTGGTGGAACGGGAGCTTCGTGCCCTGGATGTGCATCCCACAAATCTCCATCAACTGCAAGATGCTATCATATCAATATGGGCCAACATTTCTAAAGAATGCTCCTTGTTGAATCAATGCCACGTAGAATTAAGGCAGTTCTGAAGGCGAAAGGGGGTCAAACACAGTATTAGTATGGTGTTCCTAATAATCCTTTGGGTGAGTGTATATATAAATTGATATAAGTAAAGCTAACAGGACTAGATGTTTCAATCCCTTTAGTAGAAAACTCATGACAGTAGCAGTCGGTGTGGAGTGGTTAAAAAGGAGGATAAGGTATGTCATTGGAGTCATCAGTTGGGCACCCTGCTTCATCGACGTTTCGTTGATTGAAGCCCACAACGTCTCCATAAGGCTCAACAGTGTACCCAGCGTCCCAGGTACACCCCCCTCCATGCCATACCCTTCATATCCCTAATGGGCTCTGCATGGCAGGGGCGTCCTTCTCCCTGAGTCGGGCCTAAGCCTGACCGCATACCATCTGTCTCTACCTTTCTGCCCAGTTGGAGTCCTTACGCTTGATCCAGAGCCAGTTACTGCTTTTCTCGGCAGCACTTGACATGGACTTGATGGCCTGTTGGAGACAGCGACCCTTCACCCCTATCTTTCTCAGCAAAATGGTTGTAGATGTAGCAACAAATCCCCTGCATCCTACCTCTACTGGGAAGATACTGGTCTTCCAGCCATTCTGGGATGCTTCAGCTGCTAGGTCGGAATATTTATTCTTTTTCCTCTCATAAGCCTCTTCAACTCCATCTTCCCATGGTACTGTTAATGCCACAACATATACTAGTTTTGTTGTTGGAGAACACAGGTCTATGTCTGGTCGGAGTGTTGTAGTCAGTATTTCTGGGGGAAATACAAGCTTCTTATCAAGGTCCACTTCCAACTTCCAATCCCGCGCTGACTGCAGGATGCTTGTATCCTTAGGTGCTGTGCTCTGTTTCTGATTTTGGCCAGCTGGTACGAAATTTGTGAAGTTGACCTATACTGCCGATGTTTGTGGGAGATTGTTTGTGCCTGACAAACACTGCCTGACAACATATCAAAGAGGCCAAAGCTAAAGATCCCAGATCCTCTGAGAGGGGAGCTGCTGCAGCAGAGGCCTCAAGCTTCTCCTGCTCAGGGAGCTCCCATGCCTGCCAGGTCTACACAGGGAGTACCTGTGCCCACAAAGTCCCAACAGGGAGCACCTGTGCATGTCAGTTCTAAGAAGGGGGCCTCGTTTCAGCCTTGTTCTTCACTGATGCATCTGAGAAAGACCTGAACTCAGATGCAACACTAAAAACCACGGAACAGCAGAGACAGTGGAGGCAGAAAAAGTCACAGGAAGCACCAGTGGCTGCCGAGTCCCCAAAGAAAGCACCTGTGCCCACTGGATTTCCACAGGGACCACCTGTACCCAAGTCTCTACAGAAAAGGTCAGAAAAGGTCCCAGATTGGCGAAAGCTAAAAATTCCCAAGCCTCTTAAGCAGGAGCAGTTGCAGCAGCAGAAGCCTCAAAAGTCCTTCTCTTCAGGGAACACTGCCTGACAACATATCAAAGAGGCAAAGTCTAAAGATCCCAGTGCCTCTGAGAGGGGAGCTGCTGCAGCAGAGGCCTCAAGCTTCTCCACCTCAAGGAGCACCCATTTCTGACAAGACTTCAAAGAGGGAAAAACTAGAGGTCCCTGAGCCACTGAGACGAGAGCTACTGCAGCTGAAGCCTCAAGCTTCTCTTCAGGGATCACTGCCTGACAATATCTCAAAGAGGCAAAGGCTAAAGATTCCTGAGCCTCTGAGATGGGAGCTGCAGCAACAGAGGCCTCAAGTGTCTTCTCTTTAGGGAGCACCCGTGCCTGACAAGACCGCAAAGAGGGAAAAACTAAAGATACTGGAGCCACTGAAGCAGGAGATGCTGCAGCAGAAGCCTGTCTGTTGTGCACAGAGATCACCTGTCCCTGACAAGGTTCCAGAGAAGAGAAATTAGATCTCTGAGCTACTGAGGAAGGAGCTGCTGCAGCAAAAGCCCAAAGCCAATAAACCTTTACCTGACAGGACCCCAGTGGGAGCGTCTGAGAATGGCAGGACTCCACAGACAGCGGCAGTGCCTGCCAGGAATCCACAGACAGCACACAACCATTTCTAGGGTTTACAAAGAATGGTGTGAAAAGGGAAAAAACATCCAGTATGCGGCAGTCCTGTGTGCCTTGTTGATGCTAGAGGTCAGAGAAGAATGGGCCGACTGATTCAAGCTGATAAAAGAGCATGTTTGACTGAAATAACCACTCGTTACAACCGAGGTATGAAGCAAAGCATTTGTGAAGCCACAACACGCACAACCTTGAGGCGGAGTGGCTACAACAGCAGAAGACCCCACCGGGTACCACTCATCTCCACTTCAAATAGGAAAAAGAGGCTACAATTTGCAAGAGCTCACCAAAATAGGACAGTTGAAGACTGGAAAAATGTTGCCTGGTCTGATGAGTCTCGATTTCTGTTGAGACATTCAGATGGTAGAGTCAGAATTTGGCGTAAACAGAATAAGAACATGGATCCATCATGCCTTGTTACCATTGTGCAGGCTGGTGGTGGTGGTGTAATGGTGTGGCATTCTTGAGTTTCTTGAGCTCAGCAGCCTGAAATCAGTAGCCTGGATGCCAGCCAAACTTAGCCCCGCCTACAACATTTGAGGTCAGGAAGTTCATATTCTGACTAGAATCTAGTCTAGAAGTATGATGACGTCAGGCTAGCAAATCAGCATTAGAATGATTTCTGAAGATTCATGTGACACTGAAGACTGAAGTAATGATGCTGAAATAGAAAACAATATTTTAACAGTCATTTTAAATTGTAGGAATGTTTCACAGTATTATTGTTTTTACTGTATTTATGATTGAATAAATGCAGCCCTCGTGAGCATAAGATACTTCTTTCAAAAACAAACAAACAAAAACAAACTTACTGACCCAATCTTTTGAATGGTAGTGTAAATTAAAGGAAATGGTTAGAAATATTCCCTTGCATATAGATTTTAACCTAAAATGTTGATGTTAAACAAGAAAAAAAATGTATTTGCCATTTACCTTCATACCAGTTTTTATATTAACATTTAATTGGCATGGAATCCAAGCACAGGGATTTTTTACAGGTAGTTTTATTACTGTAAAGAGATGGGATAATACTGATTCTGCTGTGAAATATTGATTTGACAAGCGTGAGGGGCTGAAGCAGGTTATTAGCGCAGGCGGCATCAGAGCAGGCTGTCAACCAGATATCATTGCTAAACTAAGGTCATGAAAATACATGCATGCATATTCAGTTTATTTTAATGTGCTTGCATCATCTTCATTTACATAGCCCACTTTTGCAAGGCTAATGTTGTGCTGAAATGGGCAACAATGGTTTCCTAGTGAACATGCTTAGATTCAGCCCAGCACTTTTATTTAACACTGCTCAACCAGCGTGTCTGTTGAAAAACAGTATGTGACAGGACTGTAGTTAACACCACATCCTAATAACAGAGGTGCACTTCACAGCTTTGTCAATGGACTCATTTTCCTGACAATACACAGGAAAACGGTAGACAAAGTCTGCTCTATATTTGATGTTGCTGTATGCATACATGGATCATGCATACACCCATACAGAGGGTGATTAGTGACCATGTCTTGAAATACTTAGTGTTTAGGGAGTTTTGGGGGAATTGTTTTAAATATCAAGTTTTTTAGAGGTCAAATAAACTTTTCATTCTTGAAGTGTCATTTAGACTGTGACACCATAAGCTTTGACAGGATGTTTGTACCGTATCTATGTATGCATACATCACACCCATAAACACCACAGACGGCTGACATTTAAATAGTATAGGCAGACTTCCTGCTTTTTAGAGAAGAGTATGCACTTCCGCTGAAGGATAAAGTATTTCATTGCACATCTTGTATCACTCGCAATAAGCACACCCACTAGTGCCGCGTACACAAAAGAAGCGTTGCGTTCTCTGCCACCCCTACTAGAAGATCATAACACGCTGCGGTAAGCTAGGATGCTGGAAAGACATTTGTGTAGGATCTTCTTCATTGTTGGGCTGTATAAAACATGTTTGAAGTTTAGATCTCAGAGGTTTGCGTTGGCAAATTTGCAAATAGTTTTGGAAAATGCATATCTGTCAGATATGGTGTATTTATGTGTGGGATTGTAAGTAATACTTGTAGTATTAAAGTGACAGTAAAGACTTAATTGTTACCAACAAAAAAACTATTTCAAATAAATGCTGTTCTCATGAACTTTATATCCATCAAAGAATACTGGAAAAAAAAGTGTTCCATGGTTTTCACACAAAGATTAAGCAGCATACTATTGACTGAGATAATATGACATTTTTTTGAGTGCCGAATCAGCATATTAAAACATTTTCTGAAGAATCATGTGGCACTGTAGACTGAAGAAACAGCTGCTGGAAATTCAGCTTTGCCATAACAGGAATACATTACATTTGAAAAAATATAAAAATTCAAAAGAGTTATTCTAAATTGTTGTTATATATATATATATATATATATATATATATATATATATATATATATATATATATATATATATATATATATATATATATATATATATATATATATATATATATTTTTTTTTTTTTTTTACAATATTACAGTTTTTACTGAATTTTTTATTAAATAAATGCAGCCTTGGTGAGCGTAAGAGGTGTCTTTCTTTTGAACAGTAGTTTTTTAGAATCTTGATAACATGTTGAGAATTAAGAAAATATATTACAGATCAGGATACTTACTGTAGAAGATTGTTATACTTCACCCACAATTGTGGATTAACTTGACACAGGTGTGGCATCAGTAGGCAGTGGCCATTCAGATTGTTAATGCGTTCCTACGAAACTTGTTGATATGAACACAAACTGTTGTTGTATGTCATTTGAATCTATATGTTGTGAAAATAAGTGTTATGTAATTGCTTTATGTGTGCTCAAGTGTTGTATGTTACTACATTGATTCTCTGAGGGTGAATCCACTTCCCTTTTCAGTTCATTTTATGCTTCCATCCCCCATCTCTCTTTCTTCTCTCTGGCATTTTGTAACCTACTTGGTGTTTTATGTCTCTCGTTAGCGGAGCTCGATACAGAACATGCCCAGAAAGTGCTGGAGATGGAGCATGTGCAGCAGGTCAAGCTAAAGGAGCGACAGAAGTACTTTGAAGAGGCATTTCAGCAAGACATGGAGCAGTACCTCTCCACAGGATACCTCCAGATCACGGATAGGAGAGGTCAGTTACCTGTTTTATAAGGACCACTTCTGCACATATTTGTTCAAATGCCTGAAATTGATTTGTTTATGCTCTCATCAACACTTTTACAATTCATATTTACTCTCCTCGTGTAGCGCAATGTGCATTTAGTGGGACAGTGAGCAATGGTTTAGCAGTCAAAATGCAATGTTCTCTTTTTCATAGTAACCTTCAGAAAATAGCAGCAAAATAGTTTGAAACACAGCCGCTCTATATGACGTTCTGCACCCGGCTCTGTCCTTCCCTTTATGAATATTTAAACATACTGTTACTGTGTTAAATGGGAGGTTAAAGAGCTTATGCAAGGATGTTGATGTTCTTCTCTTTCCTCTCTCCTGCCTTAAATGCTGCCCTGATGTGTGAGGTATGCTTTCCCATGCATCCCCCGTTCTTCAGGACATCTTCTTTTTCCCAGCCTCTTCCATCCATGTCAATATATGAATTATATTGTGAAATTTGCTTGTATATTCCTGAACTAAATCTGCTGTTCTGTAGGTTTTAAAGCGATCAGCTGGTTTGGTGTTAGGATTCACAAAGTTGAAGTAATTGTGGTTTGTTTTCTTTCATCTTCTGGGGCAGATCCAATAGGCAGTATGTCCTCAATGGAGGTGAATGTTGATCTGTTGGAACAAATGGATCTCACAGATGTGTCCGACCACGAGGCTCTCGATGTCTTCCTCAGCTCCGTAGGTGAAGAGAGCAGCGCTCTCTCTCCTGACACAGGTCGGTTGTGCTGTTAATGTAATACACTCTTAAATGATGTTTTGAAAACAACACAACCGGTGTTGTTTCTTAACGCACTTTTGTGTCTAGATAAGGACAACACATTTTGTGTTACTTTTAAGTCAACCAATGTGTTATTTCTCTTTACACGGAAAGTATGTTGAAATCTTTAAATCTATTATAGTTAGACAATTTGTCAAATATGTTATTTTTGATCCATTTAAAACAAATATTGGATGCAATAAAACATGTAGTTTATATAGAATTTATTAACCCTGCATTTACATAAATCAAATATCAAAAATAGTCAAAATTCAAAAAAGTGAACAATTAAATTGAAGTAATTTAATCATTAACAATGCTGTTTTGATTGAAAGTGTTCTTGAATAGTTAACGGTTAATTAAGTTTGTTAGCTAGAATGCCAAGAAAAACTTATGGTCAGAGATAATGTTAACTTCTTGGGTCATTTTGCACAGTACGTGGGACTGTGAGCTCAGTTCATTTGTGACAGAGAGAGATGATGCGGTAAACGGCACCGTGAAATTCCCTCATGTGAATCAGGGCATGGCTACAGCGTGTCACTGATTAATTAGAAGCTATTCCACTCACAATAAATCGAACAAAGGAAACCATAAAGCTTGTTAAAATGAGTTCCCACCACCGAAAGTGTGCAGTGTTGGCTGTCAAAAGGTAGTTTGTGACTTCAGAAACACCAGTGATTTCAAACTGCGTTTTTGAGACTGTCTTTGGTTCACCGCAGTTTGAAGGAGAAAAATACTCCGCAATGGTGATGACTTATGAATTTGCACATGGTTTGTCTTATCTCTAAATATTATTTTTAGTAGTTTTATAAGAACAACAAACATAAACAAACATACCCCCAAAAAACAGACAACATTACAAATGACATAAGTGCTTAAATAAAGTACAAAGAAAAAAGATAAATCACGTAAAGACGGGTATCGAAATCAAAATCATAGTAACAGATGTGTTAAAATCTCTAAGTTCTGCTATCATGTAAATGTTTGAGAAAGGGACCCCAGACATTGGGAAAATTAATACGAGACTTTGCTTCGATAAACCCTATTTTTTCAAGGTTTATGACAGGCCATCTCAGTAAGCCATCTCTGAAAACATGAAACATGGGGGAACAGTGGCTTTCCAATCCCTTATTATAATTCTCTTGGCCACAACCATTCCCAGCATTGCCAGCTGCAAAAAAATATGGTAAAGAGGAAACAGTGTCTGAATAGCCAAAGATGGCCAGTTCCATTTCAGGAGGGAAAGTTTGATCATATACCGCCGAAGACCCCCCCAAAAAAAAAAATCTTGCTAGTAACTCTAGAGTTTCAGGCAGAACCAAAAAGAATGAGATAAAGTTCCCTCTGCACCCTGACATTGGTCACAAATTGGAGACACAGCTGGGTAGAAGTTTGGATTTTTGATGCAGCAGCTATGTATTCTCTTCAAGATTTCAGACCAGAGGTTGAAAAATATATTGATACCAGCCTCCTTTTCCCAGGCTATCCTTAGATAATCAGAAGATGTATTCAACTGTGAAGAGAACAGGGAGACAAATTGGGAAACCATATGCCTAGAATCTGGTAATTGTCACACCAGGTTACAGAAACAATGCTCTTCCTGCTGAATCCTATAGTCAGAGAAAGCCTGCTGAACATAATGCCGAACAGCCGAATCTGCAAATAAGGGAAAAAAAATGAGAGTGAGAAAGATCAAATCTACTAAAAAGGTGATTAAAAGAAGAAAGGTGACTGTGTACAGCTCGTTAAATGTAGAAAGACCCTTATTATTCTACATTTGGAAGATTCTATCACTCAAAGCGGGTATAAAATTATGATTCTCACTAATGGGAGAATAAAGGGCTGCGTGATACCAAGAAATGTCTTAATTTGTTTCAATATCCTTGAAGAACTATGCACTACAATTGTTTTAGTAATGCGCTTTAAAGGAACATTCAAATTGGCTAACAGTAAAGCCGGGAGAGAACTCGTTTACAGAATGAGATTCCATGTGAATCCAGCTAGGATAATCCACTGCACTAAAAACACTGCACTGCACCCATAAGAATAGGGCGACCCATAATTCCAATACGTCAAAGCCCTTACGTTTGCGGCCCAATAATAGTGTTGAAAAACTGGCATTACCAACCCACCCAGCTCTTTAGATTTCCCTTAGGGAGCCTATGTAGCAGTCATGAACCTCTCAGATTTAATCATAAATATCTTCATTTGTGTTCCGAAGACGAACGAAGGCCTTACGGGGTTGGTACAGCATGGGGGTGAGTAATTAATGACTTAATTTTCATTTTTGGGTGAACTAACCCTTTAATACGGCCGATTAACGGTTGTGGAAAACAAAGCTTCTGTGTTGCACGTCACACGCATCACACACATGACCAGCGTCGGCCAATAGTGAGCCTACGTGTGACGTACAACACAGAACCGTCGCGCAGTTCCACTACGTGAAATCTCAAGGCCCACAGAGAAGGAAATGAATAGTTGAATAAAGTCGTTATTTTTGTTTGCTTTTTGCGTGCAAAAAGTATTCTCGTCGCTTGATAAACTTAAGATTGAGCCACTGTAGTCAGATTAAATAATAAGGGACTAAGGCAACAGCACTGTCTTGTCCCACGATAAAGAGGGACATAGTCCCTGGTAAGTATTGCAGATTTGGGGTTTGCATAAAGCATCTCAATATATGTAAGACATTTTTTACCAAACTTATCTAGCACTAAATATAGATATCGCCACTCGATCTGATCGAAGGCCTTCTCTGCATCAAGTGAAGTAATGGCTGCCCTTGACCGCTGAGAGCCTACACTATACATAACATTTAACAGGTGTTGAAATCTACCCAAAATAAAAACAGTCTGATCATGATGAATTAATGAAGTGTTTGCTCAGACTGATGGCCAAGACTTTGGCAACAATCTTCTGGTCCCAATTAAGCAAGCTCAATGGTAGCTGGAAGGATCTGTCCTGCCTTTCTTTTTTCAATTATAAACAAATGTTCGCCGCGTTTTAGAATTAGGGAACAATTTATTTTTAAAAGAATGATTTATCATTCTAAGCAATAGTGGGGGAATTATGTCTGCATGAGCTTTATAGAATCCAATACAGAACCCACCAGGCCCTGAGGCCTTACTGTTTGAAAAGGACTTGATAGCCTTCAAAATTTCATCCAAAGTGAACTCTTTATCCAGCTTCTCTCTGGCAGCCTCACTAAGCTTTGGAATGTCAATAGTATCAAGAAAGTCAGTGATATCTGAGTCAGGCACATTACATTTTGAAGTGAAAAGATACTTATATAATTCTTGAAAGCAGGCATTAATTTCCTTTGGCTTAGTTAACAGCACAGCAGACCTTGATTTAATTTGAAATCAAGCCGGTACTTACTATGCCTCTAATATGCCGCTATTAGCCGGTATGCCTCTTAGTTGCACATGGTTTGTCTTAAAGCATATTAAAAACACCACATAGACATATAAACATTAAAAACTTGATTTTCAACGCAGGGGGACTTTAAGTACATTAAAGGTGGGGTATGTGATTTGCAAAACGGCCGGCAGATTTTAAAAATACACAACTCAAAACGTCCTACCTTCTTTCCTCCAACGCTGGCCCTGATTCGCTCGAGGGGGGAGGGGGGGATGGTACGACCGTTTGATTGACGCACTTACTGTCCAATGATTCTAGGTGGTCTTGGAAATGATCGGCTGGAGTTTTTCGAGTCCTGCCCGTTCCACAGATGATTAAATTGCTTAATTTTCATTTCAGTGCTTCTAACTCAGTGGCTGTAAGTGGGTTAGGAATAGGATTTCAAGTAATTTTGAAAAAATGGTCAAAAAAGAAAATCACATACCCCACCTTTAACAAAGTAAAACTACTTTCCACCACTACCGTGTATATGTGTAAAATCCTCCTTGACCATCTACAAATTATCACAAACGACTTTTCTGTTGGGACCAGTATCGTCAAATGCGATTGACAATTAGTATACAGTTTGGATTGGCGGTATGGTTCTGTTCTGGGCGAGCAGCAATACCCCCCCTTAGGGTAAACAGAACAGAACCAACATGAATGTATGCAGATATCATTAATTCAAGATTTTAAAGTGCAACATAATTCGAGAATTTATTCTGATTCAAGGGGAATCAGAAAACCGAATAATTGTCTCCTGAGAAACGCGATAACTGCTGATAATACTGAAGGAGCTTATATATGGATGCTGTGATAGGCGTCGTATTCCTATAGGTAGACGTGGATCAGCTGAGAGTCAGCTGATGCGAGCTTGATTAACGTGACCTGCCTGAACTAACGCCAGTGTTTCCGCTACATTCATTCTGCCGTGGCGGGCCGCCACACCTAAAATCATCCCGCCACGGCTGCAGCTTCAGTGAGCTCTGATATTGTGCATACTATTGTGTTATTGTAACGCTAAAGGCATAAAAAAACATTGTAAAGCACCATAAAGTTTTCGCACTATATTCCAACACTTCTAAAGTCATTCAATAGCATAATGTGAGGTAAAAATTAATATTTAAGTCGTTAAGTGAAAGTTTATGGAAAATCATCTCTTCTCAGTCATTCTCCATTCAGCATTCAAACAGCGCGTCGCGTTCGGTTACGACAGTAACACACTCTCTTCAAGATCAATGTTCCCATTATTATTCTTTATTTGTAGATAAAGGTCTATGGTTTGCACTTTGCATAAAATGACTTTATCTTGCTGGAGTTTATAGCGCTTTCTAAATCATATTCCTTTCTCCCGGGTGTCTGCTAGATTACAGCACTGGAGTTGAGAGCACTATGAATTGTTCTTCATGCACACTGTAACTGAAATTTAAAACTGTTAAAAGAAAAGGCTCGATAAACTGTTGCAAAGATATAATACATTAAGCATAGATGGATATAATCTCTTCGCTTTGTGCTTTGAACTTTTCAATGTGAAGTGCTGCGCGCTGTGACTTCGCGTTGCTTCAAGTGCATCATTCTGCGCACGGGATGCGCATAATCGCTTTGCCACTCTTATTGGAGACTTTCATATTTGCTGTGTCCGAAATCTCCCATTACTCCCTATATAGTGGACTATATAGTGAGCTCGCCATTTTGTAGTGCTGTCCGAATGTATAGTGATGATTATTATACCCTATATAGTCCACTCAATGTATCCCAGAATGCATTTTGAAAAGTAGTGTACAACCGATGGTCACTTACCCAAGCCCTACATACCATCATGCATTGCGCTGATCGTAAAAAAGGCGGATGGACGTCAAGGAGAGCAGCGCGACAATACGAATTTGTCATACAAATGTAAGTTATGTTCGTTTTCTGTCTAGAAATCCTGTTTCTTTTGCTAATCCGCGAAATCTTCTGAATCACGAAAAAACAAAAAAGATAAATATTGAGTGGGATCTCCACAGAGTCAAGCTGTTTTATTAAGAGTATTATGAGCAAGATATTTGATAATGTAGATCTGTTTTTTTTCTAATGTCGACAGGCAACAGAAAACGGTGTGGTGCGAAAATGAAAATATATGAAAATATGTGTATTCATTTTATTTATGTTTATAAGTTATAATCATGTGTGGAGTGACGCATTATAACAGAAACGGCCAGAAAAAAAATCTATTTAGCCCAGAGCTGGCTCGGCACCAGCTGACAGATGATGGCGCGTTTAAATAGTGCGACAGTAATGCCGTAATCAACGGCGCCGAGAGACGATCGAGTAGTGTCCGAAAGTGGTGTTTCTATTATGCTGGTGAGCTCACTATATAGTGCTCTACTCCCTACCCCCTACATAGAGGTTAGGGAGTAGTGGTTTGAGTGGAGATTTCGGACACAGCCATTATAATACTTAGGGGATGTTAGAACACCTGTGGCAAGGGGGCGTGGCCAATTGGAATATCACTCATGGGCTACGCCCCCTGGGGAAATGGGCCTGCCACCACGGCTGGAAAAAATCCTAGAGGAAACGCTAAACTTGATTTTCGAAAGCCTCTTAATTCCAAATACAGACATTTTTCTTTCCTCCATGCAGATATCCACCTATGATGAAACTTGCTCATGAGAAGAATAACAGCTCACGAAGTTACACAAAGCAGCAGTGTGATTAGATGATAATTAACACATATTGTGTTGGACACATTTGCATTTTTTCTTTTTTCTTTTTGTTTAAACACATTTAACACAAAATGACAAAACATGTTCAAATGTTTTAGGAAATAACATCGTTTTTGAGAGTGTACTTTAATACAGAAATTAATAATTGTATTTATGTTATTTAAATCCAGTTATTAGCATGGGTAAAATTGGACAGTGGTTATGCAGAGCTGTGTTGTTTGTGCAGGTATATAAACAGAGCATGTATTAAAATGTTCTAAGAGCAGAAATAATATAAAGTATTTATTGCAATCAAAGTCCTGAAAAGATCCAAAAATCTTATACAGATGCCGTAAAACGAATCCATATGAATCTTAAATCAAGTTTAATCAAGTCGTGAATAAAATGATCACTTTATGAGATTAACAAATTGTGTATCATAAACAATGAGCGAAACACATAAATAGTATGATCACAACTTGGAAGCTAGTGCGTGCACCTTCAGGACCTTTTTGAATCTTTAAAGTTTTGGTTACTTCCAGTGTAGGGACAGAAACCTCACAGGTTTCATTAAAAATATCTTTTAATTTTTGTTTTAATTTTTGTTTTGTTTGAAATTAACCAAAGTCTTATGAGTTTGGAGCGACCTGAGGCCAGGGAGAGTAATTTTTTCTCAGGATGTGATGCATGATTAGAAATACACCAAATAAATAAAATATAAAACACTAAAAACTAAAACCAGTTGTTTTAAATGATACAAGTGAATTTAAGCATCACAGCATTATAATGTACAGTATAAAACAGATATTCATTTTGAGATTGGCTAAAGATTATATTTAACAGCATTATTAATGTTTAATGATGATCTTTTAAGTGAGCATTATAAAAGACATTGAAGAAAATCTAAATGTAAAATGTGCAATTATATATATATATATATATATATATATATATCCAATGAGTGTCCCATTTAAAAATGGAAAATATGGTAGTTTTCAGCTGTCCTCAAGTTTTACCTTATTTAAAGCCATTGCGCAAAATACTGAAGATATTCCCTCTAGATCAGAGCAGACAATGGAAAAAGAATGTGCTGGAATGACTGTGAACACGTGAGACTTTCATGGCATGGAAGTATTCAGGGTTGTGACTGCACTTTAAGGCTAATTCATTTTCTGAAATAGATGGTGTGACATATTTTCACCTTGTTGTATCTATTCAGCAGAAGGCTCAGCTCTGCAACCTGGCTCATCCCCATCAGACATCAGCCTGAAGATGCCCTCACACACAGAGCTGCGGCAGACCGTGTCCTCCATCTCTTCCTCCTGCACCGACACCATCAGCGGCGTGACCGAGGGTCCGGATGAAGAGGATGGCAGCGAGGAAAGCTGCAGCGGAGACTCCCCACTAGTCCAGTCGGATGAAGAGGAGGTACATGCTGACACAGCCCTCATGGCCCTCCCAGAAACAGAGCCGCTCAAAAGCTCAGACGACAGCGACACACAGGCCCCCTAGTGGCCATGCAGGGGGAAACGCACTCGCTCAAGTTGGTTTCTGGACATGAAAACCTGTTTTACATCAGTGCCCAGACAGAAGGAGTGCTGATGTCCAGCCAGATGTTTCTTCATGGCTTAATGCGACACTTTGAGATGAAGGTTTTGGAGCCTTGTTGAACACTGTTTTTGCTCAGCCTTGAGAGCAGCTCTTTTCAGACTGTTAGCACTGTGATTTTTGCTTCATTCTTTCCCAATACAAATAAATCAACACAATGTATGATACAGTTCTTCGTATTACCTGCTGCATCAGAATTATATAGAAATGAATAAACCTTTTACAGTGTTCCTGCTAATATCACTGATGTATGTTGCATGAATTTGTAATGCAGAGCTCATTTTTGAGCCGATTGAAAGACTCTTAAATAAAATATACCTTGAAATAAGATGGGCCTCACGGACATTCTCAGTGAAGGACTGATATTTCAAATCATAGTGATCTAAATAAAATATCTTCCACCAAAGATTCCACAGTCTCCGGTATAAAAATAGCTGGGAACATTTGGACCATCTGTGGTTGCAAAATTTACAGGCTCCCTGTACAGCAAGCTGTTGCTCTGAAACCCTGTTACCTCTGGGGAAAAACACTGAATTATCACAGTACCTGCAGTAAGAATGAGGGTTTAAAAGGAAGAGTAAAGTCTGACTGCATGGCTTTTAAAATGTTTCCAAGAACTAGGGATTTTCTGACGTTATTAGTGCACTAACGTTCAAAAGTTTGGGGTCTGTATGATTTTTTTTTAATGCTTATGCTTTTAATTATAATTCTTACTACTTTTAATTTAATCATTTAAATTATGCTCGCCAAGGCTGCGTTTATTTAAAAATACAGTAAAAACAAAAAAGTAATATTGTTAAATATTATTAGAATTTAAAGTAACTGTTTTCTATAATAAAATACCATTTATTCCTATGATGCAAAGCTGAATTTTCTGCATCATTACTCCAGTCTTAAGTGTCAAATGATCCTTTAGAAATAATTATAATATGCTGATTTGCTGCTCAAGTAACATTTCTTATCAATGTTGAAAGCAGTTGTGCTGCTTAATATTTTTGTGGAAACAGTGACATTTGTGGTCAGGATTCTTTGTTGAATGGAAAGTTCAAAAGAACAGCATTTATTTGAATTTTTTGTAACAATGCACAAGTCTTTACTGTCACTTTTGATTAAAGGGTTAGTTCATCCAAAAATGAAAATTAAGTAATTAATTACTCACCCCCATGCTGTACCAACCCCGTAAGACCTTTGTTCGTCTTCGGAACACAAATGAAGATATTTTTGATTAAATGTGACAGCTGGATCACTCCTCCATAGGCTCCCTAAGGGAATGAATCCTGACGGCCCAGAAAGTGAATGAAGAAAATGTTTAAATATTCCATGTCACAACAGTGGCTCAACTATAAGTTTATCAAGCGACGAGAATACTTTTTGTGCGGAAATAAAACAAAAATAACGACTTTATTCGACTATTCCTTTTCTTGCTTGTAGGCCTGAAACGAGACTTGAACAGATTTCCACGACGCATGCGCGAGAACTTAACTGAAGTAGTTGAAGGAGATCGCAATTCTCGCGCATGCGTCGTGGAAATCTCTTGAAGTCTCGTTTCAGGCCTACAAGGAAGAAAAGGAATAGTCGAATAAAGTCGTTATTTTTGTTTGTTTTTTCGCACAAAAAGTATTCTCGTCGCTTGATAAACTTATAGTTGAGCCACTGTTGCGACATGGAATATTTAAACATTTTCTTCATTCACTTTCTGGGCCGTCAGGATTCATTCCCTTAGGGAGCCTATGGAGGAGTGATCCAGCTGTCACATTTAATCAAAAATATCTTCATTTGTGTTCCGAAGACGAACAAAGGTCTTACGGGGTTGGTACAGCATGGGGGTGAGTAATTAATGACTTAATTTTAATTTTTGGGTGAACTAACCCTTTAATTTAATGTATCTTTGGTGAATAAAAGTATTAATCTCTTTAAAAGAAATACTGACCCAAAATATCTGAACATTGGTTCTAAATACATATTCAGATATACAACACCACATTTTATAACATTAGTCAACATGAACTACCATTAAAATACTTTAAAAGCATCTTAATGTTCATTTCAACATATACTAATGCATTATTCAATTTAAGTTATATCAAATAATAGTATTTAATGACCTACGCTAACATGCACATTGCACAATGAACAGTTGCATTATTTTAGATGTATATATATATATATATATATATATATGTATATATATTATAATATATTTTTGTACATGCTTTTTCCTCTTTTTTTTACATTTACATTTTTTACCATCATAAGTTCAAAGGAAATATTTTAAAACATTAATAATTTAATAGCACTGTTAAATGTAACCTTCAAATTCTAAAATGAATAGACTTTTCATACTGGGTATCAATGTTGTAATGCCTAGGCTAGTTCAGTTATTGTCCTTAACATCAAAAGTCACTGTTTGATCACTGTAATATCTGTGCATCTCCACAAAGAAAATGAGGCTAGTACATTTTTGGAAGGATTGACAAGTGATTTGTTTATTAAAACAAAGAATATACAAACCTGAAAAAAAAAAAAAAAAAAAAAAAAGTAACCAAAAAGCCAATCTCCACTGGACTGGAGGACTGAGTAACAGTGCATACAAATAAACAGTACAAGGATCAGGAGTATCACTGTATAAAATGGGGTGAACAAAAGAAAAGAAAACATTTTAAGGCCATAAAAAGTATACAACCACATTTTGGAAACACTTCAGTTTTTTTAACCTTAAATACAAGTTTGTCATTTGGAAAAGGGGTGACTACCATGTTTGATTACAGGACTTTGATACAGTCAGTGCAATGGGTAGCTAGGCCTATGACATAGTTTAGTTTTGGGTAAAAGATTTTTCCTTTCGAATAAAAAAAGTAAAGCTAAAAAACTAGGGATCACCACTATGACATACTTCTCAGTGATTTAAGCAGCACTTATTTTTTGTAGCAACCCTGTTAACATCTAATTTATATCGATGAAGAAACCAATGTAAAAGTAAGGCTTTTTCTTCATCTCGAGACTCTCTCATCCAAACCCCTAGAGACCCGAACTCAAAGGCTCAATTTACTGGCATATAAACATATTTGGGGCTTTTCGTTGTTGTTGGATATTAGTATTTCGCAATAATATTCTATTAAAGCAAAAGAATATTTTAAGATTTGATTCTTAAATGGCAGAACAGGTGGAGAACCAATTACAAATATAAAGTCAGCGGGACAAAAGTTAGTGGGATAAAAGGGAAAGTGCATTTACAATTCAAATAGTACAAACTGCCTTCTGCATTAAACGTGTTATTTGTACTCCAAAGAATTTAGTAAAAGGCCTGAAAATGTGCTTTTAAAAGTGGGGAGTCTCCAGGTGGGAATTCACGAAGGAAATCTCTGATCGGTACTGTCAGAAACGATCACGTGTCAGATCTATGTAAAAGTGTCAAGCCTGTACAGTTTTTTTTTGTTTGTTTGTTTGTTTTTTTGTAGCTGTAGAACCGAAATGCCAGTAACTACGATACATGTACCGTCTGACGTGTCGGCTGCAATCTTACATGTTCGCTCTTGTTCCTGACAGCATTAAGACGTAATAAACATGAGCCCAAGAGACAAACAGGCGGTAAGGGTGATGGAGAAAAGTGTCACTACAGCACCAGTTAAACACAAATGATAGGAATAGTATAGGATATATTTATATCTATGTATACGCATATCTATACTCGATTTAATGCTAAAACAACCCGAAAATACTCATCTAAAAACCAATCTCAATACTAGTGCAAAAGGTTTCGTGCTTGTTGAATGAGACCCAATGGTTTATGTCAGGTGCCCTAAACAGTTGTGTATTCGCCCCCTTGTATTTGCCACAAAACACGATGTAACATTTAACCTTCGTACATTCAATATATTGGACTAACCAGCCAGTAACTACATGTATCTGTAATACAAAAGTGCAATATAACAGCTTGTTGTATTGATATTATACACTAGGTACAAAGAGTATTGAAGAGAGTTTGTACACAAGTATTAGGAACACCTGATATAAAAGGAGACCCGCAGGAATGTCGCTGACGGTCTGGTCTGGTTAGGAGAGGCCGCTGCTCTTTAAGGAGCTGGAGAGGGGGACCAGCGCTGAGCTCTTGTTCCTGGGGCTTCGTTTTGCTGGTGTCTTGCAGGGACCGACGGCTTTCTGCTTTACTCCACACTTCTCCAATGCTCTGCCACACACTCGATTTACCAGACTGTTGATCTGCTCCTGTGCAAAAGAGTGTGGGATGATTGATGTTACACATTTGGGGCTGTTTACACCTGGCCACTTCATGCGTTTTCTGTGATCGGATAGCTATCCGATCGTGAAAAGACCTGGTGTAAATGCACTCCGAAATGCATTCGAGACGGATTTGAATCCGATCGCTCAAACCACTTCAGGAGGTGCTCTGGGCCGGATTCCAGACGAAACTGGACAAGTGTAAATGCATCTGGTTGTTGAAACCACATATGCAAATTTTACTCCTCCCAAAAATGCAAAAAAATAAACGTGTGAGAGCGTGTTATAGGCTATATGTCATGTTATAGTCAGATATGACGACGCTACTGCAACACGAATAGACGCTCAGCTGCTCATCTGCGGTAATGCATCAAGCCAATGTGCAAACTATCGCAAATCAAAGTGAAAGAAACAGACGCTTAACACAATCATCTTCATTAAAAGTAAAAAAAAAACCGAAATGATCTTACCAGGGCTGTTGCCGCTCTCTCTTATTGCTGTCTTTGATGTTGAAATTAGCCGATGATCAATAAAATGCAGCTCATATCTGTTGCACTCCATTAAATCTGCATATAGCGCGGGAATTGAAGATCGGATTTATATCCGTTTAGCAAAAACACATTTATGTGACCAGGTGCAAATGAAATCGTTTTGATAAATCAGATAGCTATCCGATCTGAGAAAACGCATAAAGTGGCCAGGTGTAAACAGCCCTATTTACTTTGAGAAGTTAATGGTAAACAGATGTCTCGGCCAAATTAGACGGCCAAAACATTTTTCACAAAAATGATTGTATTTTTCTCTTGCCACTGGCTGAATTTAACATGGAATGGAATGAATTAAGTGCATTTATGCATCACAACATTATAATGTTCAGTATTAAAATGGACATTCATTTTGAGATTTGCTATAGATCACATTGGGTTAATACATTTGTATTTAGTTATTTTATTTAACGATGACAGCAAAGAAATTTAAATGTAAAAATCAATGAGCATACACTACCGCTCAAAGGTACTTTTTTTTAAAAGAAATGAATACTTTTATTTAGGTGCATTAAATTGAGCAAAAGTGACAGTAAAGACATTAACATTGTTACAAAAGATTTATATTTCAAAAAATGCTGTTTTGTTTGAACATTCTATAAGAAATGTTTCCTGGGCACCAAATCAGCATATTAAAGTGATTTCTGAAGGATCATGTGACACTGAAGACTGGAGTAATGATGCTGAATATTTAGCTTTCCATCACAGAAATGAATTTACATTTAAAAAAAATATTAAAATACAAAACAGGTATTTTTATATTTCTGTTTTTTGTCCATACAAAGAAAGTCAATACTGTATGGAAAAATTTCATTGTTGTCATTGTTAGTTTTCTTCAGAATGCAATATCTGATATTTTAAAACATATCTCTGCATATTTGTCCATATAATGAAAGTCAGTGGGGTTCAGAAAATGAAAATTGTCATCAAATTTTTATTTTTCTACAGAACGCAAAATCAGAACTTTTAAACACATCTCTGTATTTAACATTTTTAAATTATTTAAAATAGTTCTCAATGTTACAATTTTCACTGTATTTTTTTTAATCAAATATAAATATAAATAAATATTATCAGCCTTGGTGAGCATATGAGACTGCTTTTTTATAAATATATATATATATATATATATAAAAAATAAATCTTACTGCCCCCAAACTTTTGGACAGTATAGTTCATAATGACATTTTTTTTTTCAATTATTGATTTTAGTTTCTATTTTGTTTTAATTTTAATTGATTTTAGTTTTAATATGACTTAATTTTAGACACTACTTGCAAAAAGTAGACAGTGTACAGCAGGGACGTGCACAGACATTTTGAGGGGCAGGGGCTCAAGTGAAAAAAAGGGCACTTCTCATAATTACGTGTTGTTGTTTTTTTTTTAAACTTTTTTAAACAAAAAAGTATATATATTAACAACAACTCTGATTTTTTTTAAAAATTATGAAAAAAGTTAATTAATTTGATCTTCCTCAAACTCACGCAATTGTTTCATTTTCAAAAGATGTCTACAAAACAATCAGTTCACACAGAAACCATGGTCTCCTTAGTATTCATAGGTTTATAGAGCAGCAAAGGAACCATGCCACAATGTGCATGTTTTCTATGCTACTAGTTTCAATCAAGTATATATTTGATACACCTGATGGTGACATGGACTTAGTTTCACATTTGAGGGAGGACTGTAGATGATACAGTCATCATCAAATAAAACCTTCAAAATCCACATTTAGATGGAGTTTGTTTTAAACCTACTATCCTCCATCTGTTTGCATCTGTAGATTTCTTCTAAATTCACCAATTTAGATTTCTACATTTCAGGGGGGAAAACTCTTGATGTATGCAAGTCATTAACTTTAATAATAAGAATTTTAGGCCATAAAAAGTCATAAAAACGTCTGGATTTTCCATACAAGGTCATAAATTACATTTAGCCACATCTTAAATTGATATGCTCATTCATTCATTATCGCGATATAATTTTTCTCGATAAAACGATATCAATATCGTCAATACTCGATATCAATATCGAGTTCGATAAATGTTCAAAAATGTTTATGTGCCAAAAGCAGAACGAAACTCATTTGAACCGCGCGCGCCTCACGGACTGTTTATCCGCTCGGCTCAAAGTCCAAACGGCAGCGCAGCGCGAGCTCACTGGAGCAGACGCGTTTACTCTGATCGGCGCTTCAGAACTCCTGACCTGATATTAAGATACACTATTCAATAAATATATTTGTTTGACAGGGAAGCTGTGCACAAACAGGAATATATATTATTTTTCAAAAAATAAAAAAAGCACCCGAGAAAAAAGGGCACTTTCTCTCCAGGAATAAAAAGGGCAGGTGCTCAAGCCCCCTTTGATGTCTATGTGTGCACGTGCCTGGTGTACAGTTAATTCTATTCCAAACGTACAATGTACTCGCTGTAGACAGTAAAGTACCTCAGTGTAACGAAACATCATCTTGAGGCCACGGGGGGACCTGCGCTTCTGGATGTATCGAAGAGCGCATTCCAGACAGAAAACCACATTATCACTCTCGTGAACAACCTGTTGAAGAAGACAGATGGAGAGAATTCAGGATATATGCTAATATGACCACTTATAGCATAGCTAGAACAATTAGCCTGGGGAAATTCCTTCATAATTTAAGACAGACCACTCACTTAGGGTACTTCAACTTGTGATTATTCCTTTACACCCTGAAATGTAGAATATAAAGTGAGGAGTATTATTGAATATTTACCATAGAGAGGTAACACAGATGCTGGCACACTTGGCAGCGCCTGTCAGACGTGTCTTCTGTAAATCTCAAGCGTTGCTGCTTCTTGTCTGCATGAGACTCGCAGTGAGAGCCGTAGCGCGCAGACAAACGGAGCCCGGCCTCGAACAGATCCCCGCGCTGGCTAATCTCTGCATCCCTGAAAGAACGGAACAAGAATTTTACCCAACATTCTGAGATTCAGCCTCAACTAGCACTTAAAGAGCTTTAAATACACTATTCATTTAATAACACTGTTAAATGTAATCTCCAGCAAACCTCAAAATGAATAAACATTTTTCATACGGTACATGATTAGACCATTGTGATACCTTAATTCAGTTGAAACATGTAAAACTGTCAATTCAACTAAGTTATTCTCATAAAATATTATAGAAATTTTAATTTTCTATATAATTTTATATATATATAATTTACAGGTTTATCTATCAGTGTTATTTTAGCATCTGTTATAATAGTTTGTTAATATTTTTTATAAGAATTTTTTGGTTTGTTGTCATTTTATGGTAAATGGTAAATGACTGCATTTATATTGCGCTTTCACAGACCCAATGGCCACCAAAGCGCTTTACATATTGCCTCACGTTCACCAATTAACTCACTCATTCATACACAGACGGCGGTGTCAGCCATCCAGCTCGTCGGGAGCAGCTGGGGTTAGGTGTCTTGCTCATGGACACCTCGACACTTGGTCAGGTGGAACCGGAGATTGAACCACCAACCTTCCGGTTAGTAGACAACCTACATGAACCACTGAGCCACTGCCGCCCCAATGTTGAAATAACAACAATTGTTTGTTTTTTTTGGTTAACGGTAATAACCATGATATGTGTCAGAAAAATAAAAATCAGAACTTTAATATCGATGAACCTCTAAAAACTCTTTTACTCAGCTCAACCAACCTCAATCAACATGCAATTACAAAAACAATGGTCATCAAAGAAAGGAATTAGATTTTGGCCAGGTTTCTGCCAGTTGAACTCAATAAGTCAAAACCAGACTGTAGAATGTGTTCAGACAGACCTGAGATCCTTGATGAGACTGGAGACTGCATTCATGAGCAGCTTGTTGTCCCGCTCGGATGTAGTGATCTGGTAGAGCAGTTTCTCTGTGGAGAAAGGCTCCTCTATACGACGCCGTTTAAGGTTCTGCAAAGCAAACGCGACACACAAGATAGTCAGAGGAAGCGTCGTACTCCCACAGGAATTAGGCAAAATCTCACTTACAAAAATACAGCTCTATTTGAGTTAAACCAAGTCAAGTTCCAGCTGGCTTTGTCCGTCCATGCGTCAAGTCTCTCACCTTAGCTGCCTCGTAGCCCAGTTTCATCCACTGGGGGTTGGCGAAGTGCACAGTCTCTGAGACACTGTAGCCACAACACACCTTAGACACAAAGGTCCCTGGGAAACATACCATGAACTGACCACTCTGTTGCACTGTCCGGTACACTTTCACCCCCTTTCGACGGAGCACCTCTGGAGAAATCTGTCATTGAACATCACGTCAAACCACATTCTTCAGTACAGAATGACAGTAAATTGAATGGGACAGTTCACCAAAAAAAATTGAGCTATCTACAGAGCACACAAGATGAGATTTTGAAAAATGTCTGTTTTTTGTCCATACAATGAAAGTCAGTGGGGTCCAAAAAATAAACATTGTCATCAATTTTTTAGTTTTCTACAAAACACAAAATCTGACATTTTGAAACATATCTCTGTATTTTTGTCCATATAATGAAAACCAGTGGGGTTCAGAAAATGCTAATTTTGTCATACATTTTTTAATTTTCTACAGAACACAAAAGATGATATTTTGGAAAAATATCTTGATTAAGTCAGTGGGGTGCAATGTTTTTTTGGGTCCCATTCACTATACTTTCATTATATGGACAAAAACAGTTCTTCAAAATATCTTCTTTTGTGTTCCACAGAAGAAATCAATTTAAACAAAGACATGAGGTTGAGTAAATGATGACAAATGTCTATTTTTGGGTGAACTATCCTTTTAAGAGAAACCTAACCTAATACCAACAATATTATTGTTTATTATTATCTGACTGTACTAACGCTGTTGTATGAGAACTGAACTAAACTGGACGATGACATCATTTTTTGCAGAACTGCTTTATAGATTAAATGAAATCATTTAATAATTGATGACCTTTGCAACGGAACTGAATCAACACTGAACTGACTTCAGCTGAACAACAGCCGAAATGCATCATTTTCCTGTTATCACTGTAAAGCTGCTTTGAAACAATCTGTGTTGTATAAAGCGCAGTATAAATAAAGGTGACTTGACTAAGCAGTCCGGAAGTAGGTTACTCTTTATTTTAAGGTGTCTGTGTTACAGTGTAATTATACATTTAAGTACTGAGTAATAATAATTAACTACATGTACTTACTATAGTGTTAGGATTAGGCTGTGGTTTAGAGTTAGTTGCTGTAATTATGCATAATTTATAGTTTTCACTACAGTAACGTGTAACCAGTGGTGGAAAGAGTACTGAAAAAGCATACTCAAGTAAAAGTACTGTTACTTGTCAAAAAATGTAGTGAGAGTAGAGTAAAAGTACCGGTCCTAAAAACTACTCAAAGTAGGAGTAAAAAGTAGCCCTTTTAAAAGTACTCAAGAGTAGTGAGTAGTGAGTATTATGCTATGAATGTTAGTCCACCTTATACCCTGCAAATTGAAAATGTAGCTTACTCTTTTATCACAGATTCATAGAAAAAAAGAAACAGTATTTCAATATTTCTCCAACAGTTTTATTTTTGACTGCTAGCACTAAAAATACAGCGTTTCCCCTACCATTGTTTTGGACGACCCCCGCCCCCCCTAAAATGCTGACAAAATCCAGTCATAAAAAAGGAATTTATAACTCGGAATTTCACGGAATTTGTAAATTGTTTGAAGAAAGATAGAAAGCAGTTCAGTACACTTGAAATCAAAGCGCGATATAGTGTGAATATTAAACCACAAAGACAATTTAAATACGAATCCTGCATGCTCTGTGAGAATGAATGGTGCAGCCGACGCGCAGTTTCATTTACCACACACACACACTGAAGCACGTGTGAGGTGTGACGCTTGCGCTGTTTTTTTGCCTATATGAAGACACAAATGCATGAACTTCCTCCAGGCTCAAGATCCACTCCGAAAGTCACTTCGTGAACAAAATAAATTGGCGCCAGGTGTCTCGAAGTCTGTTGATGCTGGTTTGATGCAAATGTTTCCGCGCGCGATTTGATTTGACGGGAATCACGCATGGAGTCACATGATGACTTATTATAAAAATAAATATTAATATAAATGTAGCGACGGCAGGTTCAGGGAAAATAGCGCAGTAAAAGTACCGATACAGCACTTAAAATGTACTCAAGTAAAAGTAAAAGTACACTGTTTTTAAACTACTTAAAAAAGTACAATTCCTAAAAAAAACTACTCAATTACAGTAACGAGAGTATTTGTAATTCGTTACTTTACACCACTGCGTGTAACAAGAGCACTGAAAGAAATTGTTGCCCAGAAGTACCCAATGTTCAGTGTTCACCTCTTACCAGTAACGTGTAACAAGGGCACAGTGGGAAAAAAAAATGTTACTCAGAAGTACCCAATGTTCAATGTTCAACTCTTACCATAATGTTCCTCTCTAGCATCTCCAGCCCTGGAGTGCCGTTAGCTTGTAGCAGTGTGTGTACTACTTTATCAAGTTTTGATTTCTCTTCAGCTGGAATACAGTACCTGAAGAAAAAGAGACACACTTACTATGGAATATGCCATAGAGGTTCAGTTTATACCAGCTGTAAAGAATGACAAAAACTCTTTAAACTCTTACCAAATGCAGTCAGCACCAGTGTGTAGGTAATCGATATACGGAAGGCTGTTCTGGTCCTGACACCAGCACGAGGTAGAAAAGACCATGCCTATGTTCAGCCAGGGGATGGTCACTCCTTCATGCAAACACAAACACAAACAGAATGTACTGAATGCCTACAGATAACATATTCAAACCATTCGAAATGATCTAGTATGGGAATATAATTTAACTCTTGACCATCAAGGTGTTTTATTGTACGCATGAACGTTTCGGGGCGTTACCTGGCACAGCACCAAGATGACGTAAAATGGATCCTGAGTTATTGGAAAGGACAGTAAGATTCCATCCATGCCTTGAGTACAAGACAAACAAATCAAAGGAATGCAAACAATATTTTATGCACCAAAAGCAGGGTTAAATTTTTTTTTTTTTTTATTATCTAGGTTTTACTATACGTTTGTATTTTTCAAGTACTTACTCATTTTAATAAAATATTACTTGCATTATAATTATAATAAATAGAAATTATAAATGTTAATGATGTTAATTTACATCATATATATATATATATATATATATTAGGGCTGGGCAAGTTGACGCGTTATTATCGCGTTAACGCATTTATCAATTAGTGCCGACGGGCCGACAATTTTCTTATCGCACGTTAACGCAGTGTTTTATTTATTATTTTTTGAAAGTCCGTTGCTTACTGGCTCTGAATACACATAGGCCTACAGTCAAACCATGGATCACAGGAGGGGTGGGGTGTTGGTCAGCCAGCAAATAACCCACCCAAACAAGCAGTGGAGAGGCTTCGGCAGGTTCTCTCAGGTGAACACAAAGGGAGACAGCGCTCCGCGAGTGAATGACAGGCGCTCTCTGGATAGTAACCGTGGCAACGGCTTCTGTGCGCTACGCAGCTGTAGCCTTTTTAATTAAAATTAAAATTATACATAACTTTACCTGATAGGCCTGCGTTTAGTTTAGCGGGGATGCGCTGCCATGTGAATTCCCTTCTGTTGATAACTATTTAGATTGTGGAAACTCACAAACAGCGAGCCGAGGATCAGTCTCTCTTCCAATCATTTGTGCTGCGCGTCGTCAATTCAACTTCGGCAACGGGAGGGCGCGTGCGTGAGGCGAATATGACCTCAACAGTTTCACAGGAACGCACTCGCTTGTCGCACTAGCTTGTCGGTTTTAGCAATCACAGCACTTGCGGCACGCGTATAATAGACGCATTGTTACATTTTTGGAGAGGTGCACGTCAGGGTACGCGCGCTACACACAGCAGGCACGTAGCTACGCCGTGAGTTCGACGCAGAAGTATAAATTGGGCTTGACATCTGTTTAATGTAATCTAGTGTACGTGGGAAACCATGTCATGACTAAACCTAAGCTGCTATCAGAGAAGTAACGTTGGTCGACTTATATCTGTAGTAGTGGTCATGACCTCTGACTACATTGACTGTTTCTGCTGCTCCCTGATAAAAGATACCTGTTGATACCTGTTCAGAAAAAAAACAAGAAAACTGGACTCGTTTTAACAAGCTAGATAAAAGGTAATGCCCTGGCAGTGGTATAGCTTTGTTTTAATATTTGATTTGATTACATTAATGTTTAAGTTGAGAGACAAAAATATTTGTACAATAAATATTTTATTGCTACTGTGTAAAGGGAATACTGCTGGTATAAAGCACCTTATTTGTTTAAAGTTTTGGCAAACCACATGTTATTGCACTTTTGTGTATATAGCAGTACATTTAAATCAAAGATGTGCAATACACTACTTTAGAATTCAATATTCACTCTTGCGTGTAACAATGCGATTAATCGCAATAAATTCATGCGATTAATCGCGATAAAAATTTTTAATCGTTGCCCAGCACTAATATATATATATATACACTAACATATTTTTGATAGCACAATATATCAAACAATATTGGACATTAAATCGTGCCTGCTCATTTCGCTTACTTTTATACTAAGATTTTACATTTAAGGTGTGGTCAAAATTAATAATAATTTTTCATACTGTACATTATAATCTTGAGACACCTGAATTTACTTAAAAATTATTTATTATAGCATCTAGTAAAACAACACTAATGAAAATTAAATATATAAATAATATAACAATATAAAATGAAAAATATAGTTGGTAATTGCATTAAGTAATGTTAATAAATACAACCTTATTGAAAAATATTGACATTTTTCTAAACCCTTACTTTGAAAATGGCTCAGACTTGCCCACAGGAAATCCACTCCCATGAGTCTTAGTGTCAACTCTCCCACAGTGCACAGCAACATGGCATTCCTTTTCCTCAACCAATCTCCAGTACTCCTTCTGTAGCAACAGTCAGAGGAGGGCATAACATGACCGGAACAAATCACTGATTCCTGCTCATCAAAGCGAACTATAGCTTGTCAACATGAAGACATACCTCAACCTCAGCAGTGTCTGGCTCTTTGCTGAAGCACATGTTCATAGTATTCCTGGCTGCCCTGTAGAATGTAGTCAAAGAGAACGATTTCCCCTGAGAACAACAGACACACACTGAACGTCTACACCAAAGACTGATGCTTAACAAAAATGTTTTTGACTATAACTTTCCCAAAAGTATGCAGATATACCCTGTATATGCACTTGTGTTGTTCACTTATCATCCCTTCTTCCTCCCCTCTCTTCTTCACTAGTCTTCTCTGCCGGGTGGTTTTCGCCGTGGGGTCCAGCTCTCTGAGGTGCTCGCGCGCTCCGCTCCGGTGCAACGCTCCGTTCACCAGACCGTTTTTGGGCTCGCAGCGTGGAAGCAGAAGAGCGGCATGCTGGGATGTGTCTCCCTGGCCCTCTAGGGGTCCACTTCTCCTCTCCAGGGTCTCCTTCTCTGCCATCACTTCCTTCTCCAACTGGGCCCTCTGGGGTGGTGACAGTGAGTCGTAGGAGAGCAGGTACTGGCAGTACGCCTCCTGAAGTTTGGCCAGCCGGTCTTGAGCCGCGCGCGGGATTCCCAGCAGATCGGCGAGCCGGCCCCACGTCTTCAGGTCTGTCACCTGCTGCATGCCCCCCATCTCATTTAGGATCTGGAAGAATCTGGCCAGGTCCAGCTCGCAGCCGCCTAACAGGAAGCAAAAAGAATACAAATAGGTCACTCAATATTGCGGTCTCTTTAATTTTGCTTCACTTTTATCTCTAAATGTGTGCGCACATTACCCATTAGTCACAGTCATTCAAACAGCTCACGGTTGTGCCAGACGTGTAGCTGTTTGAGTGGCACATTGAAACTAAAGAAGGATTTGAGGTTGGCAAGAGGGCAGCAGTGCTGATGGTTTTCCCCATTCAGTCAACAAGAGACCAGACGGAGACGTCTATCGAAGTCTTGGCTCTAGATGCACTGTGTAATCTCAAAAGGAAGCTGGCCTCGCAAACATGAGCTCACTAATCTGTCCAAACTGGACAGGTCAATCCCTGAATGACCAATAGATATGCATTTAAAATGCAAGTGAAGACAGATGAGATCCTGAACGTATTTGAATGTTAATACAGTATAAAATACACTACTTACTGTCTGAGCTAACACATGAATCAAATCCATTACTCAAGCCTGGATTTAACAGATCATTAAATGTAATGCAATATAGGTATAACTAAAAAAAATATCAGGCCCTGTGTAATATGTTATGCCTTTGACCATATTAAGAAAGCTACTTTGAAACTGCAGCATCTTGAGCTACATGCAAATCAGAATTTGAAGTTTCTTAAGGAGGCAAATGTTTTAAATTTGGTTTTAAATTGAATTAATGCAGTTTTTAAATTAATTAATTTTAATTTAAAGTGATGATATAATTTATAAATAAATCCGATTTTTCTTAAAAAGAAAAAAAAATTGTGTTTTGTAATGAATAAACACCTTAGTTGGGGTGACAACAAACATTAAACTTAAACTGAATAATTCGCACTAAACACACACACACAAAAAAACTAAAATAGAACCTAATTAAAACGTATTTTCTGCTCTTAAAAAAATTATTCAGAAGAACTGGATTCGAATAGAATGAATCAGACTTTCTAATGCTACATATGAAAGAGAGGAGTATTTACGACAAACTGATTCACTAGAATAATTCATACTTTCAAATGTTTCAAACTAAAGCCGGGGTTTCATTAAAGAAATAGTTCACTTAAACATTTTAATTCTGTCATCATTTAACTGTAACTGAATGTCAGTAACTGTTTGGTTACTAACATTCTTCAAAAAAACTTCTTTTTGTGTTCAGCAGAAGAAAGAAACTCATACAGGTTTGAAACAACTTGAGGGGGACTAAATGATGACAGGATTTTCATTTTTAAATGAACTATCCCTTCAATGGACAATACTTTATTTCCCCCCATTTCTTACGAACTGATTCACCACAAACGAATCAAACTTTCCAATGCTACATGTGTGAGAAAGAAGCATTTAAGGCAAACTGATTCACTATACAGTCAAATTCTACATTTGATAGAGAGGACGAATGGATTCACTACAATGAATCAGACTTTACCATGTTACATATGAAAAGCTAGACTACTTACACTACTACAATATAGCTACACTAGTTAGTTTTAGTTTGTTACTCTCCAACACTTTGACTGTCAAATATGCCCACAAAACTTTGCTTTGGATCTCGTGCAGCACTTCATACCTATAAGTGGAGGCTCTTCCATGTTGATGCCTTGTGTCCGCAGGTGTCTCCTGATGCAGGCCAACCGCTGTACATTCGGGCCCCAGCGTCTGCCAAGCTTGTGCACATGCTGCACGTACGAGATGAAGCGCATCTCCTCTTTAAGCTTACACTCGGGATGCCAGTCCACTGGTGGAACAACCCGGTACACCCCGATCGCCTCCGCTTGCCCCCGCACACACTCCATGTAAGCTAGCGGGTCGTGGAACTCGCGTGTGCCGGGATAGAAAACGGGAACCTCCGTGACCTCCGCACTGCGCCGGCCTCTCTCTTTAGGCTCAGCTGAGTTGAGGGACTCAGTCGCATTGGAAGGATTGCCTTGTTTTAGAGCATTGCTTGTTTTGGGGGTCTCTGATAGTTTGGGGGAGTTGGCTGGTTTCGAAATGTCTTGTGTTGAGGTAGTGGGGCTGTTCTTGGCCAGAACGGTGGCTTTACAGTGCATTTGTTTGGTGAACATGAGCTTCCCCGCCGTGGCCCGTTTGGGCCGCTGTGATCCTGATCCCGGCATCTCCTGAGCTGCTTTCCTACTCCGTGTCTCCAAGGGAACCACTTGCAGTTTGAGCCTCTTAACCTCGACCTCTGGTCCAGTCAGACTAACCCCAGCCTGCTCCAACTGCCTCTTTGACTGTCTCAGTCCGTTTCGTCTTGGTGGGAAAGTGTCCGTCCCACACAGCCTCCCAGCGATTGCTGGTGATAGCACCTGTTTTTGCATCTTGGCGTGGCTGGTTTGGGCTTTTCCTGAGTTGGAGTGCGTGTGGGTGTGGCGTGTGTGTGTCTGTGTGTGTGTGTGCGCGCTCGGGCTGAGCTTGGCCTCTTTGAGCAGTCTGGCTTTGGTGTAAGTCACGTGACCCTTGGGGTATTTCACAGCTTTGGTCGGGGGAGTCCGGAGTTCTCTCGTCTTCCTAGTACTGATTGCGGAGGCTCCCGATGTTCCGTTTATTTTGGAGGGCTGAGGGATGACAAAAAGAATTGTTTTGTTATGTCATTTATTTACACTGTACAAAACTGTACAACATACTTCAAGCTGCTGTGTAATTTTTCTATCTTTTAATTTTATCTGGTTTAAAACATGTGACAAGTTTTTAGAAATGTATTTTTTGCATTCATATTTAAAAAATATTTAAAAGTGTTAGTTTAACACTAAAAAGTTGTTAGTAAAACACTAAAAAAAACTTTTAGATACTTTTCAAGAAAGGTTTAAATTGACTGACTCTTGGGGTTTAACCATCATATTAAAAGAAAATTGATGTAATTAATTATTAGTTCATAAATATTACATTTTTAAATATTACAAGCACACCACATTTTACATCCTGGACTAACTTTGCCTTGTCAATTTGTCTGATATTTTAAGAGACTATCTGACAGGGGTCTTCTTTATGATATAATTTCCTGTTTTATGCTTTTTATGTTTCTGCATGTTGGTTGCACCACATGACTTTGATTTTGCAGACAAATATTAATAATATAATATTAATTGTTTTGTTAAAATAACAATAAATAAATAAATAAATAATAAACAATAAATAATTACTTTTACCCCATTTAATCTCCCACAAAAATATAAACATTTATTTTAATACAGAAAATAAAAGATGCTCATCATAGAGGTGCGTTCAAGTCACTGTATGAATAAACTGCAATTTTAATATTAATATTAAAAATGAGTGTCATGTCATTGACCCTAATCTTTGCATTTATGCATTTGACACGTTTATCCAATATAAATTACATCTCATTCAATCAGTATATGCATTCCCCGGGAAACAAAACCATGATCCTGTCACTGTTAGAGCCACAGTAAACACTGTGGTTTCCTGTGCTACAACATGAGTTTGACATTTTGATGATTTAAAGGCCAGGGCTGAGAGTGTTGTTGTACAGAAGAAGCATACATTACTTCCTCAAATTCAATACATAACAGCAAACTCCAATTATTCATTCTCAGAGTGACCACATTCTTCCACTAGGGGGCTCAGTGGAGCAGTTCTTTCATTCTTTAGGGAGCTCACGCACGTGACCAGGGCCATGTATGTTCCATTTGCATGTGTGGGGGATGGGAGAAAATTAATTTGTCTCAAAAACCAAAGTTCTTGACAGAAACCACAACAGATCTACAAATGGTCCACCACATAGAGAGACAGTTAATGTTTACAAAAATGGGACACAGTCCAGAGTATGTGGTAGCCTACTTCCACACTCCACTGGTTTTGATTGTGTGTGGAGAGAGAGAGAGAGAGGGGTTGGGTGGAGGAGAGATGACATCATGTGTTGCTATAGGCCTGCTGCAGGATAGTAGGGAAGGGTAAAGCTAACCGTATGTTGCTCGGAGTCCATAGAACGCTCTGGCAGGAGGGGAGGAAATTTTGATGAACACACACATTGGTCTACATAGGCTGAACTGGCTGAATTAGCAGACAGGCGTAAGCAAATGACACTGTAAGCACTGGAATATAATGTTGTTATAGTGTGTGTGTGTGTGTGGGGGGGGGGGGGGGGGGGGGGGGGGGGGGGGGGGTGATGGCATCCAGTATTTCTTGAAAGTGGAACAATTTTTATTTTTTATATTCATCATTCACTTACAGTAATGGTCATTCAGAGATCAGCTAAGCATATTGTGGTGTATAACTGAAACTAATATCAGCATATGAAAATAAAGCTAAAATAAAATGTGTTATTGTAAGCTGGCTATGTAGCTCCAACAAAGAAGCAGGATTTTAAGGTATAAATAGCAGAATCTGTCATACAATTCATTATATTCAACATTTATACATTTAAAGCCCTAACAGCCCATGCTTTTATTTATTTTTCTATTTTTGCTGTCACCACAAATTATAAAATAGATTTTTTTTTAAAAATATGTCATTTTGGTGATCAAAGATGAGTTATAAGGGATACAATTATTGACTACAAGGGGACTTAAGGATCTCAATTTGAATGTCATTTTCTCTTGGAATGTACAACTTTATTGTGGTAGACATATAGTGATTTTGAACATGTGGTCAATTTCTCTTCTAGCCAGCTCAAGGGATTGGGACGTCTGGATGATGTTTGACAGATGCTGGTTTCAGTTGACCAAACGATATTTTAAGAAATGAGAAATATTTCTTTATCTCATACGAAAATTAGGTCAAAATTATGGAGGGGGAATTTAAGTTGAGAACCTGAGAGAACAATACAGAAAAATATGTGATCTGAACAACAAAACAAAACAAAGTAAAAAAAAAAAAATCTATTCCTACCTGTTGTTTTTGTTCTTGTACAGCCCTGTTGGGTCGTAGATTGTGTGTAGTGGACGTCCTTACAGAGTTCTTCTCCTTCCCATGGACCCGGTCTCTCCCTCTGGCTCTCAAACTGCCTCTGTGTTCCTCTGCAGCTCGCGCCTGCCCGTTAAATACTGGAAGAGGAGAAGCACACAGCACAGATCTAATGTTAAATCTTTTAGCTCACTTTTTTAGTGTATGTATGCACACTTCATTTCTAAAATTCAAAAGAAAACAACAAAAATTGTGCATATTATAAAAGTTGCCACGTGTATTTATTTTGATGCTTTGTGTCTATTTGGTGCATTAAGGGTGCACAGTGATTCGAAGCACTGAATTAAACAGATTGTTTCCCTCCTAGGTGAACTAAACCAGGTGATTTAGTACTGAAGTGGAAAAAAGACCCACGTTTTTTAGGCTTTCTGCTGAATGGTCCTGCTGTCCCTTACTGCTCTGCGTTCCACTTTCTGTGCACTTGACTTGTAAATTTCTCTTATAAAAGAAGACTGCCAAGCAGCTAACAGAGTCTGCATAGAGGCCTTGTCTAACACATGAGAATTTATGGGATTTTAAAGCTCAAATATTGTAACAGCAAAGCTGCTTATAGCTCTCAAACTAACATCAATAAATCACTGAAACCCAGTAACACAAATGACTGAATGCCATATAAAAATGCTCACTTTTTAGAAACAGCTGTGTTAAAGACTAATGCCTTGCTTTGACTGTAAGATAACATCTTAATATTGTGTGAAAATCTACTACACCAGATTTTCATTCTTCCTGAGAGCCACCCACATTGAAGTTGGACAAAAGAAGCAAAGTTTTCAAAGTTGTGAGCCTCCATTAGCTAAACAGATGGTGAACTGAACAGAGAGTCTAATGTTAGCAGCAAAACACTAAACAAGTATTGAAATGCTCTTTGGGTCACTTTACTAAATGAAAGCTTATCATTCAAACAGTTTGGAGCTTGGCCAATGGCACACATAAAAGTGTCATATTTAGCATGTGTTCTTGTACAATAAAAGGTGACGTGGTTCTGGTTCCCCTTCAGTCGCTCACGTTCGACGTGACGACGTTAGGGGATCACTTCAGGGAGCCCTATCAACTTCAGGGAGCCCTATCAACTAGATTATCTAAGAACAAGCCAATGAACATTGGCGTGCGTGAACGCGTCACGCGCCCCCGCCCCGCAGCGCGGGTATAAAACAGGAAGCGGGCGCGAGCACCCACCGTTTTTCATTTCGGAGCGCGAGTTTCCTGTGACTGATGTCTATAGATTCAACGCCTTTGAAGACTTCAAGGAAGATCTCTCTGTTCCAGTGTTGGTGTGACGGCGCGATCAGCGGTGGCCGTGAGTAGCGCAGCTCTCAACTGCTGTTCTCACAGCACTATTGTTTGTGTGTGTGTGTGTGTGTGTGTCCACACAGTGGCTACCCCTGGGCGCCTCAGCACTGTGAGAGTAATTTTCCTTTGTTTTATTTTACTGAAAGAGCAACACAAGCGGACCCTGCGTCTTTTTCAAGATGTCATTCCGCTTGTGCGTTTCTGGATGCCGTCGTTCCCTGGCGCCAGCAGATGGCCACAATAGCTGCATCTCGTGTTTGGGCATTCGGCACGCTGAAGCAGCTTTTGTGGATAGTTCATGTTCCCATTGCGGGAATATGACTATCACAGCACTTAGATCGAGACTCGCTTACCTCAAGGGAGGTGCAGTCCCCTCGCCTATGCCCCGATCTAGTGCTTATTCTGCCCCGCAGAATAGGCCTACTTCGGCGCATGACCAGGGTGATCTGAGGATTACCGTGAGGGCTTCCCCGCCGAGTCAATCTCCGCGGGCCCCTCACGCCTCTCATGTGCTGTTGCCATCGGCGCCCCTTTGCGAACGGCTCGGTCCTTCTCCGGAACGACCAGTCGTTTCCTTTGGGGCACCAGCTGACGATCAGATGTCGATCGCAGCATCGGAGGGGGAGCGGTCATCTGGAGATGACGACTCGGCTGCGTTGCCCCCTTCGGGGTCTGTAGCGTTGTCCGAGCCGGATCCAGAATGGGCCGCTATGCTTTTCCGGGCTGCCGAGAAGGTTGGGCTTGCGTGGAATCCTCCACCACGTCCCGAACCTTCTCGGCTGGACGATTGGTTTCTCGGGGCGGGCCGTGCTGGTTCTCAGTGCGCCGCCCCGGTACCTTTTTTTCCGGAGGTGCATGAGGAGCTTTCTAGGACGTGGAAGGCACCGTATAGTGCCTGAAGCCGTCCTAGTGGCTCCTCTCCCCTCGCCACCCTCGACGGCGGGGCAGCTAAGGGGTATGTGGGGATCCCCCCAGTGGAGCGGGCTGTCGCGATGCAGTTGTGTCCGGCGTCCGCCTCCTCCTGGCGGGGTGACCAACGCCTCCCGTCCAAGGGGTATGTGGGGATCCCCCCAGTGGAGCGGGCTGTCGCGATGCAGTTGTGTCCGGCGTCCGCCTCCTCCTGGCGGGGGTGACCAACGCCTCCCGTCCAAGGCCTGTAAGTTCTCGTTCGGTCTAACGGCGAGGGCTTACAAGGCCTGTGGACAGGCTGCTTCCGCTCTTCATGCCATGGCGCTCTTGCAAGTCCACCAGGCCCAGGCGCTCATGGACATGAACGAGGGTGGTTCTGACCCAGAGCTCCTCCGGGAGCTCCGTGTGACTACCGACCTCGCCCTCCGGGCGACGAAGGAAACCGCACGTTCAGTCGGTCAGGTGATGTCCACCTTGGTGGTCCAGGAGCGCCACCTTTGGCTCAACCTGGCGGACATGAGGGACACCGATAAGTACCGGTTCCTGGATGCCCCTCTCTCCCAGGTTGGGTTGTTCAGCGACGCGGTCGAGAGCTTTGCCCAGCAGTTCTCGGCCGCACAGAAGCAGACGGAGGCCATCTGACACATCCTGCCCCGGCGGACCGCTGCTGCTCCCTCCCGCCCGCCGGCCGCAGCTCCTCCGTCTACTCGTCGCCGAGGTCGGCCTCCTGCGGCGTCCTCCGCTCCCGCTAAGCCCCAGCAGCAGCCATCATCCAGGCCTCAGCGGGCAGCAAGCCGCAGGAAGTCGACTCCGCCCGTCCAGGCCTCTGCCAAGCCAGGAGGCAAGCGCTGGTGCAAACATCCCTGAGACGGGCGGCCCGGAGGTGGATCAAGTTGCTCTTCAGGAGATGGCGGACGTGCGACTCCTTCCCCCGGTGGAGGGCCGGGTGGAGAATCCTTTGTTTCCTTTTCTTTTTGTTACCCACCTTTTCAAAGAAAGAGCAATTTCTGAAATCTCTGGGCCCCAAGAGGGCGCGCTTGGCAGTCGACGACGCTATGCCTTGTCACTCCCGAGCCCCTCCTCCATCGCCAGCGGGCAGCAGTGGCTGTGTCCTGGACGCACTGTCGCCTTCGCACACTCACTCTGCCCTCCGGCGGAAGCAGGTACGTCTTGCACCACACGTTCAGACCCCACTCCGGGCCGCTATGCCGCCCGAGTCGGGTCCCTGCATTCCGTCACGCTGCCCCACTCCGGGTACGTCTGTGGTGCCGATGGTCCCGCTTGCTCGGTCTCTGGGAGCTTGGCTATCGCTTCCCAGTCCGTCTCGCTGGCTCATCCGTACTGTCAGACTCGGCTATGCGATTCAGTTCGCCCGGCGCCCCCCTGTTTTCAGGGGCATCCTGTTCACCCGTGTTCTGGCGGACAGTGCCCCTGTTCTCAGAGCGGAGATTGCAGTCCTACTGGCGAAAGATGCAATCGAGCCGGTTCCTCCACCCGATATGAAGACCGGCTTCTACAGCCCGTACTTCATTGTACCCAAGAAAGGAGGTGGGTTACGGCCAATCTTGGACCTGCGCGTCCTGAATCAGTCCCTTCACTGGCTGCCATTCAAGATGCTTACGCAGAAACGCATTTTCAAATGCATCCGTCCCCAAGATTGGTTTGCAGCCATCGACCTGAAGGACGCGTACTTTCATGTCTCGATTCTCCCTCGACATAGACCGTTTCTTCGCTTTGCGTTCGAGGGACGGGCATATCAGTACAAAGTCTTACCCTTCGGGCTGGCCCTGTCGCCCCGCGTCTTCACGAAAGTTGCGGAGGCGGCCATTGCTCCCATGTGCGAGCGTGGTGTTCGCATTCTCAACTATCTCGATGACTGGCTTATTCTCGCCCAGTCGAGAGAGCAGTTGTGCGAACACAGGGATTTGGTGCTCAGTCCCCTCAGCCACCTAGGGCTTCGGGTCAACTGGGAGAAGAGCAAACTCACCCCCGGGCAGAGGATCTCTTTTCTCGGTATGGAGTTGGACTCGATCAACATGACAGCGCGTCTCACCGAGGCCCGCGTCCAGTCAGTGTTGAACTGTGTGAGTACGCTCAGACGCAGAACAGCGGCACCACTGAAACTATTTCAGAGGCTCCTGGGGCATATGGCATCTGCAGCCGCGGTAACGCGGCTCGGATTGCTTCATATGAGACCGCTCCAACACTGGCTTCACGATCGAGTCCCGAGATGGGCGTGGCAGAGCGGCTCGTGCCGGGTTCCAGTGACCCCGCACTGTCGCCAAACTCTCAGCTTGTGGTCGGACCCTTCGTTCCTGCGGGCAGGTGTTCCCCTAGAACAAGTGTCCAGGCACTCTGTGGTCTCCACGGATGCCTCTATCACCGGCTGGGGGGCCACGTACAACGGGCATGCAGCTTCAGGTCTGTGGACGGGGCCTCAACTGCATTGGCACATCAACTGCCTCGAGTTGTTAGCAGTACATCTTGCGCGGGGCCGCTTCAAAACGTCGCTACAAGGCAAGCATGTACTGGTCCGTACGGACAACACTGCGACCGTTGCGTACATCAACCGTCAGGGTGGTCTACGCTCCCGCCGCATGTCACAACTCGCCCGCCATCTCCTCCTTTGGAGTCAGAAGTATCTGAGGTCGCTTCGTGCCGTTTACATTCCGGGCCTGCTTAACCGTGCAGCCGACGAGCTTTCACGGCAGCAGGTGCTACCGGGAGAATGGCGACTCCATCCCCAGGTGGTCCAGCTGATTTTCAGGCGCTTCGGGACCGCACAGATAGATCTGTTTGCCGCCCCGGACACGTCTCACTGCCAGTTGTTCTATTCCCTGACCGAGGGGACCCTCGGCACGGATGCTCTGGCACACAGCTGGCCCCGGGGTCTTCGCAAGTATGCGTTTCCCCCAGTGAGCCTTCTGGCACAGACCTTGTGCAAAGTCAGGGAGGACGAGGAGCAGGTCTTGTTAGTTGCGCCGTATTGGCCCAACCGGACCTGGTTCCCGGAACTAGTGCTCCTCGCGACAGCCCCTCCCTGGCCCATCCCTCTGAGAGAGGACCTGCTCTCTCAGAGACGGGGCACCCTGTGGCACGCGCGTCCAGACCTCTGGAAGCTCCATGTCTGGTCTACGAGGCGCCTCTATGCGTTGAAGTGGAACCTATTCGTTGAATGGTGTTCTTCTCATGAGGAGAACCCCCGATCATGCTCGATCAGAGCCGTGCTTTCCTTCCTGCAAGATGGGTTGGAGCGAAGGCTGTCTCCCTCCACCCTTAAAGTGTACGTTGCCGCTATTGCCTCACATCACGATGCTGTTGATGGTAAGTCCTTGGGGAAGCACGACCTGATCGTTAGGTTCCTGAGGGGAGCGAGGAGATTGAATCCTCCTCGCCCGCTCTCTATACCCTCTTGGGATTTGTCTCTGGTCCTTTCGGCTCTTCAGAGACCACCCTTTGAGCCTCTGCAATTGGCTGAGTTAAAAATCTTGTCCTGTAAGACAGTTCTCCTGGTTGCATTGGCCTCTATCAAGAGGGTAGGGGACCTACATGCATTTTTGGTCGACGAATCGTGCCTGGAATTCGGCCCGGATAACTCTCACGTGATCCTGAGACCCCGGCCCGGATACGTGCCCAAGGTTCCTACTACTCCCTTCCGGGACCAGGTGGTGAACCTGCAAGCGCTGCCTTTGGAGGAGGCAGACCCAGCCCTGGCTTTTCTCTGTCCCGTCCGCGCTCTGCGTTTGTACGTGGACAGAACGCAAAGCTTCAGGACCTCAGACCAGCTCTTCGTCTGTTACGGAGGCCAGCAGAAGGGAAAGGCTGTCTCTAAGCAGAGGATGGCCCACTGGATAGTGGATGCTATCGCCTTGGCTTACGAAGCCCAAGGCGTGCCTTGCCCGCCTGGGTTGAGAGCCCACTCCACTAGGAGTGTCGCTTCTTCTTGGGCGCTGGCACACGGCGCCTCGCTGACAGATATCTGTAGAGCTGCGGGCTGGGTGACACCTAACACGTTCGCTAGGTTCTATAGCCTACGTGTTGAGCCGGTTTCTTCCTGTGTGCTCGCTTCAACCAGCCGGTAACACCGAAGTTCCCGCTCTAGTGTCGGCTTGCTGCGCCACTCCCCTCTACGGAGCGGATACGTGCGCTCTTTGCTCCAGTCGAGTTCCCCTCCAGGCGAACCCTGTGAGTTCCTCCACACCCCTTCGGCAGTTGGACGTTGCGGAGCGTTCGACGCCAGGCCTAGTGCTCGTATGCTTGTGTAACTTGTGCTAGGCTGGGTTCCGTATGTGTGATCCCTGCGGCGATCCCATATGAGTATTTTTCCACGATCAGCTCCCTGCGGTGAGCCTGTGTCTTTCCCTTGGCAGAGCTCGCTCTGCTGTCACTGTCTTGTGTAGCCTCCCCCTCCTTAGGTGGAGCCACCCCAGTGACATTCCATATGTTGCACTGCCCCAACCGGCCAGTCCATGTGTGTATTCTCCACATGGTACCTCCCTTCGGGCAGGATGTGGCTCCGCAGCGTCCCTCTCCCCTGGAGAGGCACGCTTCCCAGTGTTATTCAAGAGTTCACTGCATGGGTATGTGGAACAGCAGGTTCTCCCTCTACGCAGGTCTTCCGCCCCAGCATGGGGGGGGTCTGAGAGTCTTGCGTAGGGCACTGGATGTGGCAGCAACCGTTGGCGTTTTCCATGGGATCCCCTAACGTCGTCACGTCGACATCACGTCGAACGTGAGTGACTGAAGGGGAACGTCTCGGTTACTGATGTAACCCTCGTTCCCCGAAGGAGGGAACGGGAGACGTGATGTCCCGCCGCCACAGTTGGTGACCATCGCTGTACGGCCGTCATTAAACTCGGCTCCTCAGTGAAAAACGGTGGGTGCTCGCGCCCGCTTCCTGTTTTATACCCGCGCTGCGGGGCGGGGGCGCGTGACGCGTTCACGCACGCCAATGTTCATTGGCTTGTTCTTAGATAATCGAAGTTGATAGGGCTCCCTGAAGTGATCCCCTAACGTCGTCACGTCAACGTCACGTCTCCCGTTCCCTCCTTCGGGGAACGAGGGTTACATCAGTAACCGAGACGTTTCGTTATAAAGTATGGATGCTCAATACGACTCCCAATTTCATTAGAAAGCACAGAGAGTTCTCTTTCAGAAACATATCCCACATATAGGCATGACACACAGCACAAACTTCTGCAAAATCTGAGTGTTCCATAGATCTCAAAATGATGGGACGCATTTGAGAGGAATAATCTAAAATAAAGACTCTGAAAGCTGTTGCCAGTTTTGGACACAGACACTGTTTATCCTTAAGGTCCAATCTGACCTCGAAGCTCCAGCGAGGTGACGGTTGTGTGGTTGTAGTTTGTCAGGAGCCCCTCAGACATGTGTCGAGTATGTGGAGCAATATTGGGTTACTGAGGTGTCAGATTACACTACAGATTTTGCTGAGTCGGTAACAGGGTCTGGTTACAAACCCAGAGACTGAAATGAGCCAAGAACTCAAAACACGAGGAAAGAGTGGCATTCAGCATTTTATTAAATGGAATCTCAGCTAAATTCAGCTTGGCCTGTTTTAATCTGTTAGCTATAATTAGTACGCAAATCTCAAGAGAAAGAGGAAAATGAGCACAGTGACCAGTGGAGTCATTAATAATAGATATCAAAATGAATGTGAAAATAAATAATCATCAATACACACAAATATTCATAATGATATATAATATAAAGAATATTTGTAGCAGAACTTATCTTTTAACACTGAAATGTATACACTTATATTAAATATTTATTGTGAATAAAAATTAAAACATCAAATAAAACAAAATAAAATAAATGTAAAATATGTTCTACGATTCAAAATTTTGGGGTTGGTAAGATGTTCTGAAAGAAGTCTCTTATGTTCACCAAGGCTGCATTTAATTGCAAGAATACATTAAAACAGTAAACATGATTACAGTTTAAATTTACAATACATTTTCAAGTGTAATTTGTTACTGTGATGGCAAAGCTGAATTTTCACGTGATCATTCTCATATGCTGATTTGCTACTCAAGAAACTTCCTTAATGTTTTTGTGGAACTTATCTTTTTTCAGTATACTTTGATAAAAAGAAAGTTCAAAATAACAGCATTTGTTTAAAACAGAAATCTTCTAACATTATCAGTGTCTTTACTGATCAATTCAGTGCATTCTTACTTGCTTAAAGCATTTATTTCTTAAAAAAAAAAACATACCCCAAACTTTTGAATGTTTTATATTATATTATAATCATGTCTGTGTTTTTTTGCATGTGTGCATACTCATACGTTGAATACCTTGTGTTATATGGATGGTATACAGCAAATGTAGGCAATTTGACAGTGAGGACTGTGTATAGTCACGGCTCATTAACTGTATGGTGTGGAAAGAGGCCGGGCCATAACTCACCTCACTGGGGTCCTTAAATGGAACCAAATGTCCAGCCTGTCTGCTACTGGCAGTGCAATAATACACTACACATGCTACACAGCAAAATGGACTGTAAATTGCTATTTTAAGTAAAACGGATTATAAAACGCAAAGCAAGATAAAGTTTATGAGAATAAGTGTGTGTGTTTGTGGTTATTCACACACTTTAACTATCCAATGGATGGAGTGTTTCAGGGGTGTAAGTACCATGACCGTTGGCGATGCATTTGTTATGTCCTTTGCTCTTGCGAGGAGTGGACTGGCAGGAAGCAGGGGCATTGCTAGCACTGTCTTCTTCCTCATCCTCTTCCTCGTCTACATCTTCATCATCCTTAGCACTACCAAAGTATGCCATGTTGCTGGGCAATGCAGCAGAGCCTGAACCAATGAGAAGAAGGGTAAAGACAAAGTGAGGAAGTGTCATGCAGAGAGAGAGAGAGAGAGAGAGAGAGAGAGAGAGAGAAACAGAACAGAACAGTATAATGGCTACCAGCCGAGATTAAAAAAAGATTAAATCTCCACATGTCTTGCTTTGAAAGAAACCTAGTAGTCCTTGAAGGGATATTTCACAAAAAAATTACAATTATGTCTTCATTTACTCGCTCTCACATTGTTTCGAACCTGTATGACTTACTGTCTTCTCTGGCATGCCAAAGAAAATATTTAAAAAAATGTTTTTGTTCATACACTACCGTTCCAAAGTTTGGGGTCAGTAATTTTTATTTACTTATTTATTTTTAAAATAATTTTTAGCTATTATAATTACACTTTTTTTTGTGATCAATATTTTTTATTTTAAGTTAACATACCAGATACAAATCAAAGCTCACTGAACTATATACAAACAGATGCCATGAAAACTCTCCACATATAAGAGTATATATATATACAATATATAAAATAAAAAAAATAAAAAAAAATATTAAAAATAAAAATAAAAATATTTAGTAATAACAATAATAGTATATATACAAATAAGGAATTACAGAGAGAGGGAGATGTAGGATGTCAAAATCTTAGTTCTTCTAACAGAATGTTTGCAATTTTTGTCCAGCTCTGAATAGTATTGTCATTTGCGCCATTGACCTTGGCAGTGGTGCCTTCCAACAATACAATGTCTCTGAAATACGATAACCAGATGAAAGATGTTGGTATGGATGGCTCTATCCATAGCTTTAAAATAGTCTTTTTAGCAGCCGTGCTAGCTGACAGTAAGGCCCTTTTTTGATGAGCATTCAGCTGAAGAGCGGAGTCATCTAAAAGTAGAAAAATCAAGGGGTCTTGAGGTATGTCCAAAAGAAGGATTTTTGAAAGAACAGTATTTACATAGGTCCAAAAAGGAACCACCTTTGGGCATTCCCAAAACATGTGTAAATAGGAACCTATTGTAGCAGAGTTGCATAAATGACAGTATGGATCAGATCTAACCTTCATCCTAAATAATACACTAGGAGTAATATAAGCCCTATTAATACATTTATAATGAATCATCTGGTGAGCCAGGTTCTTAGATGCAGTGAAACATCTGGCCCATACCACATCCCAGTCAGGTTTAGCTAAACCATCCCTTTCCCAGGAGTGGACAGCTGGAATATATGAGTATTGCAGAACAAGAATTGAATTATAGATCTTAGAAACTAAGCCCTTGGAGGAGGTATTAGGGTCCTATAATTACATTTACAAAAAGCTAGTAACATTAAAATTAGTTTTTGTAACAAAAACAAATTCAATTTCAAATCTTTGCTTCAAAAATCAAAACTTCAAGTTCTTTTGATCTTTCTATTCATAAAGAAATATTTTAAAATGCATCACTGTTTCCATACAAATATTAAGCTGCACAACTGTTCTCTTACGAGAGGTTCTCTCGTATTGCGTAAGCTAGCTTACACTGCGGGAAAGATTCATCTTTGCTGAGAGTTTGAAGCCAAAAAATTATTTCATAATTTGTATCCATTGACAACGCAGTTCCTCTGCAGCAGACCTAGAGCAGGCTAGCTAGCAGCTCATTGGTTCGCTCAGAGAGAACTGCTTAAGCCTTTGGGAGAGCGGGGCTGAACCCGCTGCCAATGAGAAGCGCCCGCGCGCTCATTGCATCATGGCCCGCCAGAATGGGCGTGGCTATGGTGTATATAACAGTCTCTCCCAGGCTTATATGTTGATTCATTTCATCTTCAGCGAGCTACACGCTTCTGCTGTCCTGAGAAAAGCCGTCGCCGTCGAGAAGGCATCACTCTAGCGAGCTCCCGGACCCTGAAGCCGTCGAACGCCTCGGTCTCGAGTGGTCTCCTCCACCCGAGCAGGCCCCGAACCGGATGGACGGCAGCTTTTTTCATCGGCGCTCGACCCCCGCGTGCAACCGGGCCGCCCCATTCCTGCCTGCACTTCACACAGAGCTGACGAAGTCCTGGAATGCCCCGCTCTCGGCTAGAAACCGCTCCGATATATCCGCCTCGCAGCGCTCAGTGGACGGAGCCGCCGAAAAAGGTTATTCAGCCATGCCGCCCGTTGAGGACTTGGTCGCCGCACACCTCTGCCCGCCCTCTGCTAGATGGCGCTCTTCCCCCACGCTTCCTTCGAAAGCTTGCAGAGCGACCTCGAGCTTTCATGCTCGCGCTTATGCCTCCGCCGGTCAGGCCGCCGCAGCGCTACATTCTATGTCTGTCCTCCAAGTGTTACAGAGCGATATTCTCCGTGAGTGGGCCGAGAGCGGTAGAAACCCCTCCTCCGCTGTCACGGATCTGAGAAGTGCTACGGACCTCGCCCTTCGCGCCACTAAAGCCGCCGCACAAGCTCTGGGGAGATGCATGGCCAGCCTTTGTGTATCCGAGAGACACTTATGGCTCACGCTCGCCGACATGGGAGATTCTGAGCGCGCCGCGTTTCTTAACGCGCCCCTCTCCCCGACGGGCCTTTTTGGATCTGCTGTCACGGGAATCGTCGATCGCTTTTCCGAGGTCCAGAAAGCCACTCAGGCCATGAATTTGTTTCTGCCCCGCCACGCTAGCTCTTCCGCAGGCGCTCTCGCGAGCCTCCTGCCAGAGCTCCACCGCAGCGCCCTCCTCCGCAGACTCAAACAGCCCAGCACAGACAGGGCGGCCGCCCTCGCTCTCGCTCTGACAGCCGCCGCAGACCGCCGCCCCCACGGGGCCCGCGACCCAAGATCACGCTGAAGCCTGATCATCAGAAGTCTGCCTAGCAAAGTTAAGAAAACGACGGCGCTCTCCCGCTGCGGCCGGACCGCCGTCAAAGCTTCGCCCTCTGCCAGTCCCCGTTGTTTCGCCGACTGCTGTAGTGTTTACCGCCACAAACAAGCCGGTGTCCCTGCCTGCTTGCGAGCGTCAAAAAGCCGTTTTTACGGCTACCCAGAGAAATCTCAAAAAGAGAAAATATGCCGGTTGTGTAGAAAATGTGCCCACAATCATGTGTTCACCCATACACACAAGCATAACATATCCCGTGTCTCTCTCAGAGCCCCATCACATGAAACGGGCACAGCCCGCTCTAATATCAGAGAACATAAACACGCCCACGAGTTCATGCGCGTGTCCCCTTCTCTGCTCGCTCTGTTTCACGGCTGATAGACTCCTCTCTGAGTGCAAGTCCCGTTGCCACACACATTCAAAGCGCGCCCACACACTGTGTCCAGCCCGCTATGTACAGCAATCAGGGCGATATAGCCATTCGGCCACTAGCCGCATGCTCCAAAGCGTGGGAAGCCATTCCAGGCATTTCCCCGTGGGTGCTAAGCATTATAAAGAACGGCTATCTGCTACAGTTTCGCCGCTGCCCGCCTCGTGCGCGCGCTCGGCTCGAATCTACTGTCAGCCCGCTGGCCGCCGGCACGCTCCGCTCAGAAATTGCGACGCTCTTGCAAAAGGGCGCCATAGAGTGAGTCCCGCCATCTATGACCGAGTCGGGGTTTTACGGCCGTTATTTTCTGGTTCCCAAGAAAGACGGCGGCCTCAGACCGATTTTAGATCTCAGGTTTTTGAACAAAGTGCTCATGAAGAGACCGTTCAAGATGCTCACTACCAGGAGACTCCTCGCGCAAGTGCGCCAGGGGGACTGGTTCATCTCTCTAGACCTGAAAGACGCCTATTTTCAGATCCAGATAAATCCCCGTCACAGGCCATTCTTACGTTTCGCCTTCGAGGGTCATGTTTATCAATACGCCGTTCTCCCGTTCGGCTTATCCCTGGCGCCCCGTACATTCACGAAGTGCATGGATACGGCGCTCGCCCCCCTGCGGAGCCAGGGGCTGCGCATATTGAATTATCTGGACGACTGGCTGATTTTGGCCCATTCACAGACGGAGCTTCTGTCGCACCGCGCAGTTCTCCTCGACCATCTGAAAACGCTGGGCCTCTCTGTCAACTGGACAAAGAGCTCCCTTCAACCCAGTCAATCGATTTCCTTTCTAGGAATAGATTTGAACTCGGTCACGATGACGGCTCACCTGTCCACACAGCGCGCGCGCAGTGTTCAGCGACTAGCCGCCTCGTTTCAGATGGGCACCCGCACACCTCTGAAAACTTTTCAGAGGATGCTGGGTTACATGGCCTCAGCCTCCGCTGTGCTTCAGCTGGGCCTTCTGCACATGCGCCCGCTTCAGCTTTGGTTAAACAGCCGTGTACCCCACCGCGCGTGGAACACGGGCCGCCAGCTGATCAGGGTTACGCAGACATGTCTCACGGCGCTGCAGCCATGGACAGTAGCAGAATGGTTTCGGCAGGGCATCACGATGGGGACCTTTTCCCGCCGAAAAGTCATCTCGACAGATGCATCCAACACGGGTTGGGGTGCAGTCTGCGAGGGCTCACCGGCCTTCGGCCATTGGTCGACTCAGGAAAGCCCCTTACACATAAACTGTCTGGAAATGCTTGCGGTCGAGAACGCGCTCTCGCACTTCCTCCCGCTCATTCGGGGACACCACGTCCTGATCCGTTCGGACAACATGGCTGTGGTCTCCTATCTCAACCGTCAGGGCGGTGTCAGATCCAGGAATCTCTTTCTACTGACACACCGCATTTTAGTTTGGTCTCAGAGCCGCCTGCTCTCGCTCAGAGCGACGCATGTGCCGGGCCATCTGAACGACGGTCCAGACATACTGTCCAGGAACCTCATCTCCACAGGAGAATGGTCCCTGAACACACAAACGGTCCAAATACTGTGGCGGCTATTCGGCAGAGCAGAAGTGGACCTCTTCGCGTCAGAAGAGAACGCTCACTGCCCAATATTTTTTTCAAGGAGCGAGGACGCGCTAGCCCAGGAATGGCCTCGCCGCCTGCTCTATGCATTCCCTCCGATCGCTCTGTTACCGCAGGTAATTCAGAGGATCAGGGACACAAGCCTCTCGGTGCTCCTCATAGCCCCGCGTTGGGAGAGTCAGAATTGGGTTCCAGAGCTCACTCAGCTGTCACAGACAGCCCCGTGGCCCATCCCAGTCAGAGCAGATCTCCTCTCTCAAGCTCGCGGCACGATCTGGCACCCCCATCCACGGCGCTGGGCGCTACATGCATGGGTGATCTACGACTATTCGTCGATTTGCCAGAGGGAGTAAGAAACACTATCATACAGGCTAGAGCACCCTCCACGAGAAGGCTCTATGCGTCTAAATGGTCTGTGTTCTCAAAATGGTGCACCGACAAACATCTGGACCCACGGTCATGCGAGGTGCCGTCTTTGCTTGTTTTCCTTCAAGAGATGCTGGACAAGGGCAGGTCCCCCTCCACTCTCAAGGTTTACGTGGCAGCCGTCGCGGCGTTCTCTGAACCCCGACGCGCTCAGTCCCTGGGCAAAGACGAGTTAGTCATCCGCTTCCTCAGGGGAGCTAAGAGGATGAACCCTCCGCGGCCCCCTTCGGTTCCTATCTGGGATCTTTCTATAGTCCTCGAAGCTATGAAAGCACACCCGTTCGAACCGCTCGAGTCTGTGGACCTAAAATACCTCTCGCTCAAAACCGTTTTTCTGACGGCTCTGTCCTCAGTAAAACGCGTGGGGGATCTTCACGCGCTCTCATCCAGCGCCGCGTGTCTTGAGTTTGGACCGAATGATTCTGTTGTCATTCTCAAACCTAGGCATGGCTATGTCCCGAAGGCGATTGGTACCCCGTTCAGGGCTCAGATTATTTCCCTATCGGCTCTGCCTTCATCCGATAGTGAGCGCGACGCCAATCTCCTCTGCCCGGTGCGGGCTCTGAGATTGTACACTACGCTGCCGCGTTCAGATGCGCTGAGCAGCTTTTCGTGTCGTTTGGGGGGCGCTCCAAAGGTCTGGCCGCCTCTAAACAGACACTGTCTAGATGGATAGTGGACGCTATCGCCTCTGCTTACGCATCTAAATGCCTGCCCTGCCCTCTGGGCATCAGGGCGCACTCCACTAGAGGCATGGCCTCATGACATTTGTGTGGCCGCGGGATGGGCCTCCCTGTCCACTTTTGTCAGATTTTACAACTTGGAAGTTCCCGCCTTGCAGGCAAAATTGGCTTCTCATTGGCAGCGGGTTCAGCCCCGCTCTCCCATAGGCTTAAGCAGTTCTCTCTGAGCGAACCAATGAGCTGCTAGCTAGCCTGCTCTAGGTCTGCCGCAGAGGAACTGCGTTGTCAATGGATACAAATTATGAAATAATTTTTTGGCTTCAAACTCTCAGCAAAGATGAATCTTTCCCGCAGCGTAAGCTAGCTTACGCAATACTCGTTCCCTCTTCTAGAGAGAACCGAGGTTACGTTAGGTAACCGATTCGTTTTCAACATTGATAATAATAAGAAATGTTTCTTGAGCAGCAAATCAGCATATTAGAGTGATTTCTGAAGGATCATGTGACACTGAAGACTGAAGTAATGATGCAGAAAATTCAGCTTTGCCATCACAGACTGAATTACATTTTATATATTAAAATAGAAAATCGTTCAAATATTATTTCACAATATTACTGCTTTTACTAACCAAATAAAGGCAGCCTTGGTTAGCATTGGAGACTTCTTAAAAAATAATAATAAAATACATATTTCCAACCCCAAACTTTTGAATAGCAACGCATAATGATAGTCAATAGGGTCCAAAACAACACAGGACCTCACTGACTTTCAAGGTATGAAGGAAACTTTTTAAATTGTTATTTGTTCCGCATTAGAAAGAAAGTCATACAGATTTGAAATGACATGATGGTAAACAATGACCATTTCTTTCTTTTTTTCTTACTTTTGCTTTAATCTATCAAATATAAGAAGTTTCTGTGTTCCTGAAACTCTAGTGTGTATTTGTGCACTGTGTAAAGCTGCTTATCCTGTTTAACTTCACTGTCCCAGCACTGTAAGAAAGAGGCGTTGATTTTGACGGTAGAGTGGTCCAGTCTAGTCCTCATCGCATGTGCTACTGATCCTCACTGAAGGGTTCAGTGCTCACAATGGAGAGCCTGTTCACAAGCTTCATTCCACATTCCCTCAATAGCCATTTATCTGCACCAGAGTCACTGGGTGCTTGCATGTGCCATAACATGTGATTGTGTGTGTGTGTGTGTGTGTGCGCCTGAGGGGGGGGTTGGGGAATGGGGCCAACAGGAGACAAATAGAGAAGAGAACTGGCCCGGCTGCTTTTAAATCAATCCACTTCTCAAACCACAATAACCAATAGAGTGTTACATTTATATTGCAACCTGTTCATATCTTCCATTATTTAATTTGAGATCAATAGAAATGAACTATGTGAAACCTTATTAGCGACTGGTTATGGAAGGCGAGCTATAATATCCAGGTGAAATGGGAGCTGAGCTGAATTGTGAAAGAAAGGATTTTTGGGCCCCCTAAGATTAAGGAGAAAGGCTCTTTAGGCCAGTCCTCCATCATCAAGGGCTTTAATAAGGGCTCCTGCGGGCTTTGACCCATTGGCTATTGTTTACATCTCAAGAGGCAACTGAATGATTCTTCGATTCCTCTCTGATAATGCCCTGAGATTTTGAAGAGCCATTTCAGAGTGAATATTAATGAATGTGATTTTCATCTCACAATACTCTACAGTAATACAGCTGATGATTTGATATGATAAAGTATTCAACTCTCACATTCATTATTTAACATGAATCATTTTGGAATCTGCAGGAAAGAGGTCTATGTTTAGTCCAAGTATCCTATTATTTTTGGAAAGAGACAAAAATTACGACTCATGTCATCCTCTGATATGAATTCTTTCTCGAAGCAATGTGTGACATTGCTTGAGGATTTCTGTTAACCCCAATCTGTTTTTACTTCTGTCCCTTATAGGCTGATGGAGAATGATAAACAGAGAGAGTGAAACAGGCTAAAAGGGGAACAACAAAAAAAGGGATTTCAGTAATCTCATCACTAGCTGGTTTGCTGGAAACAAACCTATATATATATATATGATACCAGCCACAAACTTTGGAATGGTAGTAATACAATTATATATTACATAAAAAATAGTATAAAATAAATAATTTTATTACTACCATTCAGATTTTGTGGTTGGTATTTTTCTTTATTTTTTAAACTGCATTTATTTTATTAAAATACAGTCAAAACAGTAAAATTGTAAGATATTTTACCATTTAAAATACTGGTAACCATTGTCTATATTAAAATATTTTAAAATGTAATTTAAACCTGTGATGGCAAAGCTGAATTTTCAGCAGCCACATGATCCTTCAGAAATCATTCTAATATACTGATTTGATGCTCATCCATGTCTTATTACTATTGCTGATTTTTTTTTTTTGTGAAACCATTTGTTTGAAATATAAATCTTTTCTAACATGTCCAATTAAATGTAAATGTCTCAAAAGTAAATTACATAAATGCATTACATAAAAAATTTTTTTTTTATGATGCACATTGATAAGTGACATTTGTGCTTCCCCACTCATGAGAAACACCAGCTGCCACTGTGTCTGAGTTATGGCTTAAATCATCCTTAACTTATGTGACACTACAGGCTCTGGTTATATTTTAAAAATCCAAAAACTGATCCACAATTCCACTCTCACATTTACATTTGTGCTTAGTTCTAACCAAATACTGAAAAGAGGTTAGATATGATGACAGGGACGAATGGAGACTGGGAAAAACTTTCTCATTTACATTCTTTATGTTTGAAAATCCATTAACCCACTTTGCGCTTAGCCAAAGAGTCCATGGCAAATCCAATCAGTCTGTTTCCTGTCTTTACACAGACGTTTGCGAGAGAGAAGAGAGATGGAGAAAGTCAACCATTTCAAAGGAGCCTGAGAAATGTAAGTGAGTGGGAAAGGAGAGAGAATAAGAGAAAGTATGACTCGATTTGTGTCCTCTGTGTTTGTTCTGCCATGAGATGAAAAAGGATGAAAGACTGCAGCAGAATTTATAGCTCTCACAAATCCAGACTGATACCCTCATTGTTTATGCACAAATGCACAAATTTACACTAGCCAATTATGCTTAATTGCTTGAGTCCTGTCCCACAAGGTCATGTAAACACCTTAAACTGTGTTTTTTTTTTAATCGGATAAATGTAAAAGTGCTCATTTTCAGTTTTTTATATTTTTGTGTCATTTTTATTTATATTATATGTCTATTTTATGTTTCAGTTTTAGTTTAGTAATTTTAGTACTTCAAAATTACTTTTACTTCAGTTTGTTTTCTTTCGTGTATTTCATCTAAAATGTATATTTAAAATTTTATTTCAGCTTTATTTCAATTAATGAAAACAAATCTTAATAGTTTTAGTTAACAATAACAGCACTGGTCAAAACAAGAAGTAAACTATTTCAAAATCTCACGCAAAATCGTTTTTGTTTATTATGGTATATGGAATATTCTGCTTGCTTAACATATGTTAAGGATCAGGACAACAAACAACCTTCATGTATTAACCAGAATCTAAATTTATTTTCTAATTAATTCTCCCTATGAACTCGAATAGTATAACAGCTCCGCCCACACTAAAATCCCATTGGACCATAGTTCCACTCCACATGAATATTAAACAAGCAACATAGACAAGAAGACATCCCTCATCTACTTAAACATCTTCTGGAGCTCTTCCTTGCCATTGTCACCTTTGACTCGCTTACTGGAAGGGTTCGAATTGAATTGAAAATGTACACTGGGAGATCAGCCAAAACACAAACACTGTAAATAACATCAGCGCACACAAGAGAGTCACACACATGTTTGCCAGCGATAACCGAGACTCCCATGTGAGAGGTGAATGTGCGCTGCCCAGAGGTAAAGAATTATGGAGTCTGTAAACATTTTAAGAGTTGAGAGAGTGAGAAAAGGAAGACAGACAACGATAGAAGGAGAGCAGACCCACCTCGTAGACAGAGGAAGGTGAGGAAGTTTTCAGTTTTGGGTTTGCGTCTTGTGAGATGGTTGTGCGGTGCGGGTGGGCTTGGGGGCATGGCCTCCAGCGCTTTCAGCGGGGTGGCATTGGGAGAACAGGGATGAGACTGAGCAAACTTCCTCTGAGCCCGCAGTCTTGCCCTGGTATGAGAAACAGGGAATATAAAGGATTAGTTCTGTTAGAAATGAAAATTTCCCTCCATCCTTCATTTATTCATCATTCAAGTTTGAAGACTTGCATTGGTCGCTCTTCTCTAAGCAATTACAATAAATGCAGATCAAGCTTTCTTTTTCCTTTCTATGTGACACTAAAGAAAATCATGTGGGTTTCGAACAATATGAGAATAAATGATTGAAGTTCAGTTCAAGCTCTTTTTTTACAAAGATACTTTCATTTGATGCCTCATGTTTTATTGAGACCAAAAACTAGTTCACAAACCAGATTTTTGGAATCAATGAGAGGAAAAAGGCAATCATAGCGATCTGACTCGCTCCTTTGCTAGGAAAAGAGTAACTAATCTAATCCTAAAGAAGACCTGCGGAGGAAAGCAGTTTGGTTTGACATATAAAAACTCAGCAAAAAGTCTGACTGCGTAAGTCATTTTTAATTGGTCAACGTTGTGTTTGGATGTTTCCCAATAGGCTTAACCCACAAGACTTCCATGTTTGACCAGCTACACCACTTAAGTTTTGCTGGTCAACAGTGTGGGTCAGCCTAGAATCTAACTTTATACTGTATCTCTTTGGCAATGAAAGTTACATAGGGGTACCATTTCATGCCCTGAGCCATTGTTAAATCTGTTATATTCCCACCTAGTTCAATCATCATGATATGCATCTATGAAACCACATTTTATCCATGTACTAACTTAGAATGGCATAAAACCACAATATACTGTGCTGGAAATATCACAGAGAAAAGGCTCAGTAAACTCACCTTTTCCTGACAGGCCCATCGATTGAGTATTCATGGCTGTGGTCTTTGCTTAGAACGGCATGTTGTGTCCTGTCTGACTTACAGCTTCCAGCAAACAGCCCAGCTTTAGTTCCCAAACCATTCAAATGACCATTTGCAAAGGAGCCTGGGAAAAGAGGTGTGGTTTAAGCAATAGACATTTAAGTTGAAGCAATAGACATACATAAATACATAAGAAAACAATTTCCTCCATCCTATTTTTAATATTGCTATGACATTTATCTATTAGCAAATAAAATATATATAAAGGGCGTAGCATCCATAGCAACTCTTCAGTGCCTCTGAAATGGAGAAGAGGTTTGAAACAGGATTTTTCCAATCATTCAGTCTGCAGCGAACAAACACAAGTGGACACTCTGACTAAGTGCACACTCAGAATAAACTGACAGGAAGTAGGGAAAATTACAGTGCCTACAGTGTCCTGTTACAATTCTCTAAGGTTTCAGTCATGTTAAGCAGCCAAAAATAAACATGTAGTCTGTGAATTAAGAATACAACATGTGCATAAGTTAATGTCTTTACTCTTCCCTCATACAAAATTGAGAATAATAATAGCAGATCTATCGATATGTATGGGGCCATCTCCTATCTTGCAACATCTTGAGGACTGAGGCAGAGTCGGTGCCCCCAATACTGAGGTGAAGCCGGAGGAGCCCGACAGAACCAAAGGGGTGGAGGGACGAGTCAATGGCGAAGGCAAAAAATATGCAGAGGCTGTCGTTGTCGTAATGAACGAAAGGGGCCAGATCTAAAAACCTCTACATATGTAGCTATCCCGATGGAAAGATCCCCCTGGGAGAGGTGGAGGATCCGACCTGCTGCTAGATCCATTTATTATGGTCCGTTATTCTGTCACACTGGTTGCAGCAGGATTGATTAAAAAAAATGAGCAGGATCTATGTGCAGCAGATTTGAATAATAACTCAATAACAATACTCAAGCATCTAAGCAATCTCAAAGAACTGGAACAGAACAACCATAAACATAGACAGAGGGCAACTGAAACTTGAGGGTTATGTATACAGAGAAACCCAGGGGTCTAAACAATATCACCGGCCTCTTTATTAGGTACACATGTTCAACTGCTCATTAACACAAATATCTAATCAGCCAATCATATGCAAGGAGATTTAGGTCACTTTGAACATGGCATGGTTGTTGGTGCCAGACGGGCTGGTCTGAGTATTTCAGAAACTGCTGATCTACTGGGATTTTCACGCACAATCATCTCTAGTGTTTACAGAGAATGGTCCGAAAAAATATCCAGTGAGTGGCAGTTCTGTGGGCGAAAATGCCTTGTTTATGCCAGTCAGAGGCCAGAGGTCAGAGGACAATGGTCAGACTGGTTCAAGCTGATAGAAAGGCAACTATTTTTCAACTTCGAGCACTGGGTGTAGGGAATGTATTCTTGGCACACTTTGGGAACCAATTGAGCCTTAGACTAAATGCCACAGCCTACCTGAGTATTGTTGCTGACCATGTCCTTCCCTTTATGACTACAGTGTATCTTCTGATGGCTACTTCCAGCAGGAAAAGATACCATGTCACAAAGCTCAAATCTTCTCCAACTGGTTTCTTAAACATGACAGTGAGTCATGTTTAGTGAAGTGAAGTGAACTTCAGCAGAATCTTGTGAATTAGAAAGCAGCTACTAACTGCACAGGATACTGTCGCTTTACAATTTTTAGAATTCTGAAGAATGCTATTTAATTACAGAATATGTGCAAGACTCTCTGAAATGCAATGCAATGTTTTTGATAACAAACCAATTACAAAGGAATCCTGAAGTGTTTTTGAAAGCATATAAAGCGGTGAGCTTATGAGGTGTTCTGTTCATGCCCTTGACATTCTCCGCGAGATGATGCACTGTATCATCCACAGCCAGGTGGGTCACTGAGTTCACCCCATTAGAGTGCAGTGATTTGAGAGGAGTGAGAGCGCTTTGCAGCCTCGGCACATGAAACCCATACAGAGAGGGCATTATTCAGGGCATAATTTACATAATTTGCTCACACATATTCAGTGCAATCATGGCAGAAAAATAATGTTACTAATGGACCATTGAGAGGCTGAGGAAATAAAGAAAAGTCCCACAGTGCCATGTGTTGCTATGTCACAGCTGGCTGCAGACACATGAGCTCAGCATCTAAGGCAAAATAATTCATCAAATACCGATGCACCTTTGAAACACCACATTGAACTGTAGATCTCAGTTTAATTTGAACCTGTAAATTGATCAAAATTAATAAATGTAATTCCAGAAGAACAAACTTACATTTATGTAACAAAATAGGCAATTTTTGACACATTTAATATCTGGATTATTCATAATAAAAATACCTCAGCAAACATAAAACTGTCTTTGGCAATGCCAAAACAACATAGAACATAATCTGCACAGGATATGAGTTTATAAATATGACCAAGTTGAAGGAATGGCTCATGAATATTAATTAACTAATATGCCTGGATGTGCTAGAAGGATTACCTAGCAATGTCAATATGAAGATAATTAATATTCATGTGCTCAGTCTCTGCTATATGGTGCCATCACAACCTAACCATCATCTTAAAACTCATTCGAGTGCCACTGTTAAAGGGGTCATGACATGGGAAACCAAATTTGCCTTGATCTTTTGGTATTTAAGAGGTCTTTGTACCATTAAAACCTCCTGCAAGTTTCATAGCTTAAGACGTCCTCCCCATTATAAACGAACCATTTATTTAATCAAGCTTTAAATACAGCTCGTTCTAGATCCTTTGAACTTAGTGACGTCACGGTACGAAGTAACGTACCAGTCGTTTGCATATGACCGCCTCCAGCGCAAGACAACTATGCCTCATTTGACATCATCGCATGCGCTCATTTGACATCATCGCATGCGCTGTCGTGCAGCGAGGGGGTCTGTTTACAAGATGACTGCGATGCCACGCAGATGTGCTATTCCTGCTGTGGACAAACAACATGTTTGAATGCTGCCGAAAGATCCAGACGTCAGGGAAAGCAGTTGAATGCAGTTTATTTGCAGCATATGCAGCCCGCCAAAGCCTTGTTATTTGTTCGGTGAGTGATGTAGATGAGTGTGACAGGGCGCATGTTACTGAAAGAACGACGAGAGAGAGAGAGCGCCTTCAAACTGTCCTGCTCTCTCTCTCTCTCTCGCGCATATGAATCAAAATCAATTGAGAATTGACACGATGGTAAATGATCGGAAGACTGAAGTTTCACGTGGCGGAGCATTGTGTAGCCTACATGTGATACAAAATGATTAACGTTAATAATTTATGCATAAGCAGCACTGACGGTAGCCAATCATAACAGTGGGCGTTAACACTGAACTCTTAAAGGGGAAACACCTCCAAAACAGACTGTTTGAATCAGAGGGGGAGAAACAGGGTGGGAAAAGGTCATAAATCACTACATATTTAAAGTTTTTTTGTACAAAAAACTATAGTAATACTATAAATGCACATAAGGTAACATAATAAAGGTACGATATTCTCAACGTATTATTCTCTAAAGGGGTTCAGAATGGCAGCTGAAAGCAACAGCGTCAGATGTCACAGAAATGAGTTTTTTGCTGCAGCTGTTCTAAAGGTCAGTATCCATCTGTAGTGTAGATCGCTGAAAGCACTGCTCTAGAGTAGAGGAATACTCACCATTAACTATCCCAGTGCCATTCTCCACTTTGCTCTTCTTAGCCGTCTTAAACTCTTTGAGAGAGAGGTAGAGCACCCGGCGGACCACTCTCTCTTCCGACCATGGGATCCCATCGTTATCATCCTGCAGAAAGGAAAGAGTTCATTTTAGAGCTCTAAAATGAAACACATGACCTAAAGTCACCTCATAAGAAAAAGAAACAGCTCTTTAAATAAACAGTTTTGGAATAATTAGTCAAACAATTGGAAAACAGGCATGATTTCATTATGTCAAACAAATGAAATGACACTGAGCGTGGATGAGAAAAAAAAAAACACAGCAAAGCTATACAGACAGAGAACTGCGCTATAAATAGTGCAGTTGGCTGCAGTTTCTCAATCCCAGCACATGTCAGAAAGCCTTTTATTACTGAATACACCAAAAGCATTGACAACACATGTTAGCATAACATTTGTTACCCATAGATTACCTAATGTCCTGTAGTAAGACATCTCCGTACTAGGTAGCTGAATGACCCGACTGTTCTTCACAATTCTCTCAAAGCCTCAAAACAAGTCTTTCATCCAATAATGTGATCTCTTATAACAGCTCATTGCCTTGGCCTGTCCCCTTCACCATAAATGGGGTATTGGGGTACAAGCTAGCCAAGCTTGTTCTCAATCATGTCCCCTAGTGTTGCACTGGCACTACATGACCCACCAACAGACTATTCACAAGGGTAACAATACAATGGTTCAGGGGATTTTAAAGTCATCATGAAACAGAAGTTGCAATAGTCTTTTCTTTCCTATTGTGATGTATACATCTGAGAGAAATGGCTTCACGAAAAAGAAAAAAAATAGGGCGGGACTTGATTTTGTCAATCAGGGAATTGATTGGTTGGTTGTGGTTTTCTATTGCTGTGATGTCATGTGTGTGACAGGTTGTCCCGTCCTCGGGCCAGTGAACATAATCAGAGAAGAGCTGTCGGTCGTTGCAAGATGGATTTTGATTGAAGATTACGAGGGCACATAAAAAAAAAAAAAAAAAAAAAAAATATATATATATATATATATATATATATATATATATATATATCATGATGTGCACAGATAAATCATTTATAAGAAATACTGATATATTCCATACAAAAAAAAAGAAATCTGCGGAAACTATCATTCCAAAGATTCCCAAATATATTTTGAATAGAATGAGGATGTGTACATTTTTCTTATTTTGTTCAAAGATATAGTACTGCTCATCGGAAGCTACATAAGATATTTCCATGTTTCTCAGAAAAAAAAATAAGTACAATTTACCCTGATCATCCAATAGAAAAAGTTTACATGATCTATCATGTTTTGTTTTGCCTTAATGAGTATCAGTGAATGTTTTCACTTGTAATAGTTGTGTATAAGTAAATCTATACATACACATATATAGTATACTGTATATACAGTATATATATATATATATATATATATATACTCTATATGTATATGTATATACACATACATTTTTAAGTCATCTGGTAGCAGCATGACAGGCCAGAGGCCATTCACAGAGGAATGTTGTATAGTCGTCACTGCAATCAGCAGAGCACCATGCTTTCATTAAGCCAGATTTGATATTTTACACGTGATGTATTGTTATCACTATAAATGGGACTTATTTTAGGAAACTGATCCTGAGAGCAAGATTCGTAATCATGCTGCCAGTGATATCAAAAACTTGCGATGATTAGGACGATGTAAAGTGCTTGACCCCAGCTTAGGGCCTCCTCATGGCACACAAAGAAAGTGGCACTCACTAGGGAACTTCTAGTAGCCATGGAGATGGTCTTCCACAGGTCTATTGTGGCGGCCAAGTGAAAGTCCCTGTCAGGGTGAACTCAAAACGATATGACATTTCACGAGTGAAGGCCAAGCTCTATTATTTATGAGATTATGCAAGTAGGGCAGTGGTGGACAGTAACGAAGTAAATGTAATTCGTTATTGTACTTAAGTAGCTTTTTTGCGCATCTGTAACGTTACTTTACTCAAGTATTTAAATTTTGGGAGACTTTTACTTTAACTCTACTACATTTCAAAGTCAAATATCTTACTTTTTACTCTACTACATTTTCAAAATCAGTCGTTCCTTTTTATTAATGAGTGGATAAAAACGTGACTGGTCAATCTAGCCATAGATATGCAATCGAGCCAGCAATCACAGTACAGCGCGCTTTGTTTTGAACTTGCCTTGACGGTATATCTACTAAGCGCGAACCAGAGCCGTTAAATATGAGAGTTGCGAACATAGATGGTTGTGACAGTGATCTCGCCGCCGCGCGGTCACGTTATTCGTGTAGCTCTCAATAGTTCCAAACAAATCGCGTTGCCGTTGACAATGATTTTAAGCGGGACGGAGAGCAGCAGCTATTATTGCAGCAATTATCGGTAAGTATTGACGCATATTGTACATTGCTTACGTTGCCACTAAAATAACTTGCATAGACCAACGCTACTTTTGCGTCATCGAAGGGTAACGCCCCCTTTTGGTGGAAAACAAACGGATTCCCCTGAGAACAGAACTCGCTCTAGATCTGCAAAGTTTCTTGATAGCAAAAATGGCACAAACTTAAAGAAGCTACTGGATACGGGGTTACAGAGGTGTCCCTTTGAAATGGTCAAAAACTGGATTAATGACCCCACGCAGTGGCCAAATATGAACTATTCAGACATCTACCACTATCTCGTGGAATCACCAAGTAAGTAACGTTAGCCTATTTTTTTTGTCAATTAACACACTCACAGTATGACAAACTATACGATGAGGCCATGTCACTTGGATCATATTTAACTTGAGTTAGGCTATTGACATAGTTTTGTTGTCGACTAGCTATACTAGTTAGAAAGACGAAGCTGCTAGCAGCTAACGTTACGTGATTAACGTTAGCTATCACTAGGGACGCTACTTTGGCTGTTAACTGATTTTACTGTTGAAATAGTGGCAGGCTAGGACTAAAGTGGACTTGGCTGGTTTCTGCTTGTGTATAGAAAGTGCTTTAGGCCTAACTTAACTGTTATATGACTTTTCGACGACCACTGCTCTGGGCTACACGTAACAACACGAACGGCAGTAGATCAAGCCTTCTAGGCTAGATAGGATAGCGTAATGTCACAACATCCAATTTGATAGCCCCATACATACATACATACATTGGTCCTATACATATTTTGCCGTACACTGTAAACCTTTTTACAACTTTCAAAATACTAGCACTTTCTAGACACAAGCGGAAACCAGCCAAGTCCACTTTAGTCCTAGCCTGCCACTATTTCAACAGTTTAGTAGGGCCTATAGCTAAGTTAGTCGACAACAAAACTATGTCAGTAGCTTAAATCAAGTTAAATATGATCCAAGTGACATGGCCTCATCGTCTAGTTTGTCATACTGTGAGTGTTAATGACAACAACAAAAAAATAGGCTACTTACTTGGTGATTCCACGAGAAATTGGTAACGTTAGATGTCTGAATAGTCTATATTTGGCCACTGCGTGGGGTCATTAATCCAGTTTTCGACCATTTCAAAGGGACACCTCTGTTACCCTGTATCCAGTTCTTCTTTAAATACCGCTCACGGTCCTCGGCCGGCAAAGAGAGTGTGTATGTTTGTGCCATTTTTGCTATCAAGAAACTTAGTTAGCAGATCTAGAGCGAGTTCTGTTCTCAGGGGAATCCGTTTGTTTTCCCCCAAAAAGGGGCGTTACCCTTCGATGACGCAAAGGGAGTAGCCTAGCTGAAACACTGCATTAATACGTTTTGTGTTTCATTTTGGAGGGAAATTGGCTGTTCCCATAACATAGAATATATATGTATGTGTGTGTGTGTGTGTGTGTGCGTGTGCGCGCGTGTGTGAGAATGTGTGTGTGTGTGTGTGTGTGTATGTGTGTGTATGTGCAGGGGTGCAACTACCCATTCAGAGGGGTATGCAGCAACATTTTGGGTATGCAGCAACATTTTGGGTATGCAGCACCCCCGCCCCCCCCCCCCCCCCCCCCCCCCCCCCAAAAGAAAAATAAATATTAATTATAATTATTTAGAAAAATACATAAATAAGTGTGCCATGTAATAAGTGAGTAGGAACGAGTGAGAGCTAACATATAAACTAAGTGCAAAATTGTAATTTATTAATACAATTAAACTAACGTTATAGCTACTCCACAGTGATGAACCCCCCTAAAAAAAACTATAAGCTCCATTGGAACAGCAATACCAGTGTTTCTCACAGGATTTTAGGTAAAACAGTGGTAGATGGACCTCTGTTTCTCTAGGGGGATTCATGGAATTCATGGGCCGTTAAGGCAAAAAAAAAAAAAAAAAAAAGTATGAAATGTATCAGCCGAATAAGCACGTCGGCCCACCGGGAATCTCCCGGTAGTCCCGATGGGCACAGAGATATAGATAGCCTACATGCCTGGATGTCGAACTTTAAATCCTACCTGTTGGCTTTCAGCATGCACTTATTTAGCTGCTGTCGCATCAGTTGACATGCCATCTCCTTTTCCCTCTTTCTTTTTCTATTTTTAGCCACACAGCATTTTGTTTTATCCATCTTTTTCGACGACAGCTCACTACTCGTACCTGCTCGCTCAGCGCACGACGCCCCCGCCCGCTAGCGATATTACCCCGCCCCCGTTCTCCATGAGGGCGCCTACTCTAGCCTGTTAGACCTCTAAAATTGCATTTAACAACAGCTGCAACATATAGAAAATACAATATATATATATAAATTTTTTTTTTTTTTTTTAAAGTGTTTACCATCGCTTTGGCGCCCCCCATGGTGCTGCGCCCCTATGCGACGCATATAGCGCATACCGACTCGGTTACTAACGTAACCTCGGTTCCCTGAGAGGAGGGAACGAGTATTGCGTAAGTAGCTTACGCTATGGGAAAACTCCTTTTCTCGAGAAATATTGAAGTCTTTATGTAAAACGCATTGCAGCTGCACAGCATACAGCAGTGAGCGAGGCAGCTCGGTCATTGGCTGTGCTGCGGCAACTGCACGAACCTATGACGGGGCGACTCTGAACCCGCTTCCAATGAGCGTGCTTCGAGCCCGCCAAGATGGGCGTGGCTAAGGGCTATATATTGGGCGCCCCGTCATCTGAGTCCTTTAGGTTCAATCGACTGAAGCGAACTGACCAAGCACAAGCACGGCAGCTTACGCAATACTCGTTCCCTCCTCTCAGGGAACCGAGGTTACGTTAGTAACCGAGTCGTTCCCTTTCGAGAGGTCTCTCCTATTGCGTAAGTAGCTTACGCTATGGGAACACCATGTAAAACGCCGTGCATGCTGACTTCGCTCTATTATAGCCAGAGGCAGATGCCTGAGCAAAGTAATTATCCAACGAGCCGGCCGAAGACGGGCTTTATACGGGACAATGTAGAACGGCCCAATGGCCGTCCAGTGGAAAAACACACAAGCACCTTTATGTACTGATATGCATAAAAAACCCTCTAAGTCAGTCAGAGACGGACCCTGTAAGGGAGGAGATAATGCTCAGCATGTACACACTCCAGTCTATACTTTTTTATATTTAGACCGACAGTATGTTGGAATGTAATGAGGGGACCTGTAGGTTATAAAACCTGATAAATGTTGACGGCGAGGCCCAGCCTGCTGCCGCACAAATATCCTGAATGGGTATCCCACTCGACCACGCCCACGAGGAGGCCATGCCTCTCGTAGAGTGAGCTCTGATGCCCAAGGGGCACTGAAGGCCCTTGGCTTCATAAGCCAGCGCTATAGCATCAACTATCCAGCGCGATATTCTTTGCTTTGAAACAGCGTGACCTTTGGTGCGGCCGCCAAAGCATACGAATAATTGCTCTGTCTGTCTGAACAGGGCAGAACGTTCCAAATATACTCTGAGCGCCCCGTCGCTCGGGCGGTTGCTGCTTGTTGGCAGAGCGCGAGCGGCGTCGGAAGTCAGATTCCGGTCTGGGCTGAGAGATGGGAGGCGCCGTCCTGACTCGCTGCTGCTGCGGCGGTTTTTGGCGGCTCTGCGACGAGCTGGAGCGCTTGGGCAGGAAGTGACGCATAGCCTGCGAATCCTTCCGGGCTTCGGTGAAGCGCTCAGCGAACTCTCTCACCGCTGGTCCGAACAGGCCGCTTTGGGAGATAGGCGCGTCAAGGAACGCCGCCTTATCCGCATCCTTCATCTCTGTTAGCGTCAGCCACAGATGGCGCTCAAGGACAGTCAAGTTCGCCATAGCACGGCCGATGGATTGGGCGGTGGCTTTCGTGGCTCGCAGGGCTATGTCGGTGGCGCTGCGCAGGTCCTTGAACGCTTCAGGATCAGGTCCAGACTCGTCCATGGTGCGGAGAAGTTTGGCCTGATAAACTTGGAGGACAGCCATGGAGTGAAGCGCTGACGCAGCTTGGCCGGCGGCGGCGTATGCGCGACCGGCGAGAGCTGAGGTAGATCGGCAGGGCTTCGAGGGGTGAGAAGCTTTGGCTTTCCAACCCGCGCTGGAGGGTGGACACAGGTGGTTGGCCACAGCCTCCTCGAGGGGCGGGGTTCCCTCGTAGCCTCTTTCTTTCGCGCCGTCCACAGAGGAGAGTGACGAAGAGAAAGAAGGCTTCAGGCGGGCGGAGTGAGGGGCTTTCCACGACTTAGTAAGTTCGTCATGAACCTCCGGGAAGAACGGGTAGGGCCTTTGTCGGGGGGCCTGCCGGCGCCCCTGCAGGAACCACTCGTCCAGTCGGCTGCGGGCGGGTTCTTCCGGGGAAGACCAATCGAGCCCGAGGTCTTCCACGGCCTTAGACAGGATGCGGACGATCTCCGAATCCATGCTGGAGCCCACACTCGTGTCCGCTAGCGTCGATGGCGCGGGGTCGAAGGAAGAGCCCGGCCAGTCGTCGGATGCAGCATCAAGGGAAAGGCTGTCATCCTTTTCGTCATCCCCTGACGCGCCAAACGAGACGAGACCCATCGCTCTGCTGGAGGGGTGCTGGTCCGCCTGTGTGAACTGAACTGGCGGCGGGGAATCCTCGGGTGGCGGTGAAGCACGCGGCGATTGGCCCGGCGTGACGTCACTACAATCCGCGTGCTCTGGCGGCCTCTGCGAGCGGCGCTTCTTCTTGCGCGGCTCAGCTAGAGGGGATGGTAGCACGGTGGTGGTGGGCTCTCTCGCGGCGAAAGCGGCGAAGCGAGCGCGCAGTTCGGTGAGGCCCAGGGTGTCACACTCGGGGCATCCGCCTCGAGTAAGGGCAGCTTCTGCATGGTCCGGGCCCAGGCAGCGAGAGCAGATGATGTGACGATCCCCGTCCGGAAGGAGGCCTCGACACGATGCGCAGGAAGGCATTTGGAACAACGCCTTTAAATTTGCTCTTTTAGCTTTTGAAAAAGTGTCGCGGGGGCGAACACTTAGAATGATAGCTTTAAAAGGATATGATGCGCGCCGGATGGCTTAGCAGAAGGCGTTCGAAGGCGCCGGCGTCCTCGTAGCAGTCCTGCTGTAGGCTTGTCGACGGCGGCGGCGAAAAGACTCCAAAAATCCGGAGGATCCAGCGAAGAGAAGGTCTTTGCTGAAGGAGATTAAATCTAAAGGACTCAGATGACGGGGCGCCCAATATATAGCCCTTAGCCACGCCCATCTTGGCGGGCTCTGACGCGCGCGGGTGCGAAGCACGCTCATTGGAAGCGGGTTCAGAGTCGCCCCGTCATAGGTTCGTGCAGTTGCCGCAGCACAGCCAATGACCGAGCTGCCTCGCTCACTGCTGTATGCTGTGCAGCTGCAATGCGTTTTACATAAAGACTTCAATATTTCTCGAGAAAAGGAGTTTTCCCATAGCGTAAGCTACTTACGCAATAGGAGAGACCTCTCGAAAGGGAACCACTTTTTGCGCCACTGTGTATGTGTGTGTGTATATATATATATATATATTTAATGGCGTTGTGCAGATTTATGTGAATGTATCATAACATTAAAATGTTCATAATTATGAGCATAGGCGCTGGAGAAAAATATATACAGTAAATACTGTAAATGTTTTATACAATAGAATAGAATAAACCTTTATTGTCCACCAAGGGTGGAAATTTTTCTTTGGCTCACCAAACATACAGTACAAGACAGATAAAGATACAGATGTCTCAAACATAGTAAAAGGAGTATAATAAAAAGATACAATATAAAATATCACGAAGAAAATAAATATACTTTAATACGTTAAGATAACTTTTTAACTTTAACTTTTTTTATACCTTATGGGAACAGTCCCCTTCCCTCCAAAATTAAACACAATAATTAATTAAATTCAAATATATAGCCTATATATATATATATATATATATATATATATATATATATATATATATATATATATATATATATTTATTATATTTATATATACAGTATCAATCAGACTAATTAATGTCATTTCGTTAATGGATCGGTGTGCCAAGAGTGACATTGGTCTTCACTTAGACTGACTTAAGCAAGAGTCTTGTGACAAATTATAATAGGACATTATAGCCATACAAAAATCAAAGTACTTGGATACTTAAGTACATTTGAAGGCAAATACTTTTGTACTTTTACTCAAGTAAATGTTTAATGGCAGCACCAGGGCCGGATTAAGAGTTCAGAGGGCCCTGGGCACAATATCTTGTAGGCCCCCTCTTAGGCAGGCCAAATGTATATTTTGTCCAAGGACATTTTAATATGGCATTTACAGTTTTACTGACTTAAAAGGAACTTTGTTGTACTATGCTGGAGTAAAGTTCATAAATGGTCGTTCTTTCCCATAGGAATTTGTAAAACTATGTTGGGTGGACCTCTGTGCCTCTAGAGGGGTTCGGGGGCATGCTCCCCTGCAAGAAAATTTTGTATATTTTAAGGTTAAATGCATCAATCTCATGCTCTTTGAGAGATCAAAATTAAGAGCTTCAACCCATGAACTGCTCGTTGAACAAAGAAAAAGCATTGATTTGTACCAGGACAATAAAGAGGGCTCAAACATCTTTTTAGTTATGAGAGTCTCAGTCTACATTACATTATCAATGGTGTTTTAGGATGCCAAACAATTATTATAATAATGTAATAATGATTTATATAATTATTCCTATGATGTAAAATCCACATAGCCTATAAATGTACTATATAAATTAATTTCAGAAGTATATTTTAGCCTACATTACACTATAATATAGGAAAATTAAAATACTTTTGTCCTAATTTCTTCACTTGCAAGAAATAAACCCTTGAGCTTTTATTTAGGAGAAAACACCATGCTGATCGCGTGAGCAAAGTGCACACATTTCTTTAAATCACCCAGCACAAACAGGATGCATATTCTTAAAGTCTTGTGCTGTTTTATAAAGGCACAAAGCCATATCATGGTATCAATTTTAGTTCTTTGGCAAAATATAACGCTAGAGACCTTTATGTTAGGTTATACATTTTATATCTCATATGTGTTGGGAAAAGGGAGAAGAGAGTTCGGCAAAAGGCGGATTCGAACTCAGGTCGAGCGCATCAAAAGCTCTTTCACGCACTAACTATTTCGTGACGGGCGTCTTTTTGCTAAAAAGACAGGCACTTAGTGCAAATATACGCTCCGTTATCTAAAATGTAAAAAAATATTTTTTTCTTCCCCTCGCTTGGGCCCCAAGTGCCTCGAAACACTACCGGCCCAACGGGGAAACTCCCGACTCTCCCGATTGCCACTCCGCCCCTGGTGCCCAGGGCCCCTTCGATGTCGTGGGCCCCTGGGCAAGTGCCCAGTTGCCCTAATGGTTAATCTGGCCCTGGGCAGCACTTCTACTTTTACTTGAGTAATATTTTACCTTGAGTATCTTTACCTTTACTCAAGTACATGGTATGTGTACTTCGTCCAACACTGAAGTAGGGTCCCACAAAAAGAGATCCTAGAAAGTGGAAGTCAATATAAATAGACTGCCAGACAGAAAAGGAAATGCTTCTCTTATAATTCGAAACCTCCAAAATCTCATCTGTCCTTAACATTGTGGTTTAAACAGTGCACGGACTTAGGATACTATGGGGTAATAAGGCAATAATTATAATTAAAAAAAATATAAAATTCAGCCAATCAGTCATGGAGGAACAACTGATGATTATATATATATATATATTATATATTATATATATTATATAATATATATATTACTGTTCAAAAGTTTGGGGTTGGTAAGAATTGTATAAGTATCGTGAACTATTACAATTTTAAATAATTATTTTTTATTTAATATATTTTATAAATTAAATATTATATAAATATATTTTTAAATATTAAATTAAGTTATATTATGATGTTAAATATAATTTATTCCAGTGATGTTAAAGATCAATTTTCAGCATCATTAGGCTACTCCAGTCTTCAGTGTCACATGATCCTTCAGAAATAAATCTAATATATGCTCATTTGACGTTTTTAAGAAACATGTCTTATTATTATCAATGTTGAAAACAGTTGTGTTGCTTAATATTTCTGTGGAAACTGTAATACATTTTCTAGTAACAATATAAAAGTCTCTAGTGTGACTTTTGATCAATTTAATGTATCCTTGCTAAAAAAAAATACAGATATCTTTTACAAAGAACTTTTAAACAATAATGTATATATATATATATATATATATATATATATATATATATATATAGAGAGAGAGAGAGAGAGAGAGAGAGAGAGAGAGAGAGAGAGAGAGAGAGAGAGAGAGAGAGAGAGAAGTAACTAAACATATGTCTTTACTCTGTTATGGCTTTCAGTGTTTCCGCTACATTCATTCTGCCGTGGCGGGCCGCCACACCTAAAATCATCCCGCCACGGCTGCAGCTTCAGTGAGCTCTGATATTGTAAAGCTAAAGGCATAAAAAACATTGTAAAGCACCATAAAGTTTTCAAATTATATTCCAACACTTTTTAAGTCATTCAATATCATAATGTGAGGTAAAAATTAATATTTAAGTCTGTAAGTGAAAGTTTATGGAAACTCATCTCTCCTCAGTCATTCTCCATTCAGCATCAAACAGCGCGTCGCGTCCGGTTACGACAGTAACACGACGACACTCTCTTCAAGATCAATGTTCCCATTATTATTCTTTATTTGTAGATAAAGGTCTATGGTTTGCACTTTGCATAAAATGACTTTATCTTGCTGGAGTTTATAGCGCTTTCTAAATCATATTCCTTTCTCCCGGGAGTCTGCTAGATTACAGCAGTGGAGTTGAGAGCACTATGAATTGTTCTTCATGCACACTGTAACTGAAATTTAAAACTGTTAAAAGAAAAGGCTCGATAAACTGTTGCATAGATTTAATACATTAAGCATAGATGGATATAATCTCTTCGCTTTGTGCTTTGAACTTTTCAATGCGAAGTGCTGCGCGCTGTGACTTCACGATGCTTCAAGTGCATCATTCTGCGCACGGGATGCGCATAATCGCTTTGCCACTCTTATTGGAGACTTTCATATTATAATACTCAGGGGCGTCGATTTCGGTGGGGACGGTGGGGACGCGTACCCACCAGATTTCGTGATGAGTCATTTTGTACCCACCACTTTTTTTTGGCATGGTTTTACTGGTTTTATTCTCGCTGACTATCGCGCTTCTTTATTTAACCCTTGGCTTTCACACAAGTTTAAAATATTCTGGCTGACCACCCAGTGTGAATATTTCTAGGCGACCGTTATTTAGAAATGTTGCACTCTGGTTTCCATGGTGACGTGTCATCGCTTGTCACGTGAGACACCGCAGCCACAACAGCACTGAATAATGAATGATCTGCTTTTGTCATTTTCCCTTTTTATTCAAAATATTCACAAATTTGTTTGCTATAGCATGACATATCTGATATTCCGATTGTCAAATATATGCAAGTGGATGTGTTTTGTTGTTTAAACTCCTTTATTTTTTAAATGAGCTGACACTGACAGCTTAGCATGGACAGTGAACGAGCGGGAACTACATAGTCTGCTGGGATGAGCCGAGGCAGAGAATTTCCGGCCAAGGTTCCGCATTTTAAGGGGGCTCCCGAGGGCTGATCATTCAAACAATCAGGAATGTTAATATAAAGACGCAGCAAATATCTCTGCATCCCAGACCCCCCTCTCTCGCTACGCGATCGCTGGCTAACGTCATGCTTTTACCGTCTCGCCTTTTTCAAACTGGAGCAGCGCTTACTCGCAGGTATGTAGACAAATTACAATGCATGATTTGATTTGTTAAACGTGAAAAGGACTTATCCGTCTAAACGCTCGCTCTCTAACGTAAACCTAGATATATATGTTCACTGTTGTTAGGCGCATATCCAAGTGTTTGTGCGGAGTGTGGACATGGAGGCGCCGACGCGATTACTTGCATTTTCCTATAAACAGTGGAAAGTTAAAACAATGTTTATTACTTAAGTTTTGCTGGTATTGTGGCTATAGTCTTGTGCATTTGTACACAACGGATCAGCTGTTTTAACTCTTCTCTTGCAATACATCATGTTAGCCTTGCCTTAGCCACCAACTTACTCAGCTAACTTAGTTACGGTTTGCGTTCGTACAGCAAGCATTGGTGGAGTCGGAGATGATCGTGGAGTAGTCAGTATCTTGTTTAATTATTGCTTGAATCTATTGCTGAATTCTGGAATAGTTGTGATGAGGATGATGATGGAGGCGGGGTGCTTTCAAGTTTTGGTCAAAATGGTGATACGATTGGATGGATGCAGTGTCAGATCATGGTGTGATCATCGTTCATCTGTGCGACACATATTTTTGCTTTTTCAATCTTGGCAAAATTGTAGTGCAGAACGCAGAAGTTGTGTTGTCAATTGGCGATTTTTTTTTTGGACAGTTTTCAGTTGTTATGAGGAGCAATATGAGAGAGAAATTTGGTAATCATTGTTTACATTAAACCACGTCATGTCATATTGTCAATGTTACTTATCTTATGAAGCAGAATAGTGGGTCATAGGCTACTCGTATGTCTAATGCTTTTTAAAAACCTAAGGCTTTCAAGTTCAACATAAAACGAGTCAGACATCATCACATGTTTGTATACATTTTTATTTATTTACATTAAGCGACAGTAACGTTACATCGTCTTTCAAAACATGATCTGCGCGAAAGAGAGAGAAAAAAATAATGTCATTCATTGTACCCAGCACTTTTGAAAATGCACTTCCGAATACGTCTCTGTCCCCAGCACATTTCAAACCAAACTGACGCCCATGATAATACTTAGGGGATGCTTGAACACCTGTGGCAAGGGGGCGTGGCCAATTGGAATATCACTCATGGGCCACGCCCCCTGGGGAAATGGGCCTGCCACCACGGCTGGAAAAAATCCTAGAGGAAACACTGGGCTTTGATCTATTTCTTGCTAGATTTAAAGCACAAAGCCTGTTTATGTCACCTGGGTTGCAGAACACACTCAGAACACTCAGAACACAGAAAACGTATTACACAACGTTGAACAGACAACTGAACAAAGGAAACTGAGGAATTAAATACACAGGAGTAAAAGAGGAAACTAAATGAGTAACAGGTGAACTTATGTGGTGAATATGGCACACACAAGGAAACAATATACAAATACAGGGAACAGGAACAGAACAGAACCAACACAACAAAACTAAGCAGAACAAAGCATAATCCAGACAGTGCATTAATGGAGGACAGACGCACTTGGAGTTATGGCCAAATTCACTGTTTTTATGCCAGCACAAGGTCCGTTGCCAAATACAGAATGAGATTTGCTTACTTGATGTTTGTAAATTGACAGTTAAGTGAATGATTCTAGGATATCCAGGTCCATTACTTGATCAAGGAGCCCTGACACACCTCATAAAAGAAATGCAACAATATAATTCCACTATTTTCACTAAACATGCCTGTTGTGTTTATATACACAATGCACTACTGTACAGTGTATAGAATTTTCCATTTAAGGCAAGATCTAATATCAATATGTTAATCACACATGGTGCATGAGTCCAATATCTCCAAAATCAATTAAACATAAGATTCATGTTGCTCATTTAACTGTCAGAATCAGTTCCTCTGTGAAAATGGCCTCATATGCATCCTCCTTTTAACCATATCAGTTTGCTATTTGTATCCGTGTAGCTCCGGGCAGCTCTTACAATTACACCAGCATCTCTCACCACACACATCTCTAAGTCATGTGCTGGTTTTTATTACGCTACCAGCAACCATGTCAATTATTGATAAAGGTGTATTGTGTCTTAACTCACGTGGATAAGTCTGTCACCGTAAGCACAATGCAGATCTTTCATGATAGCGACATTTATCGGTTGAATTAGAGGACTTTACATTTGTTTACATTTGGAGTCTATAATCCAAAGATCAAGTGAGGCATCATAACTGCAACAAAGAGCAAAAAGCAAACAACAAAGGACAAAGTCAGAAGAATAATAGCAGAATAATAGGCTGCAGACTGAGGCCTGTTTAATTCCAGTGTGTGGGTTTGATTTGCATACAGATAACTTGTCAAACGCTTTTATTAACCATGATGGCTTTAATGAGTAATTGCTCCCTTATAGATTGCACACACTTGAATCCAAAAGCAACTAGTGTTATAATCAGGAAAATTATTGAAAAAGCTTTAACCTTTACCTAAAGTTTAGCACAGACGTTGATTCAGACAGAGCATTAGTTGGGTCTGGGAGCGCTGCTTCACACAGATCAAATTTAAACGGCAACAAGAGCAGACGGGCAGAGGGCCAGCTTGCCAACACATCAAATCTGACCTTGTTTACCCATCTGTCTCAGACCGATCACTGGTCACTCATACACATACACACACACACACACACACACACACACACACACACACACACACACACACAGCTACCTACTACTAATGTTAACAAAAGCAAGCTGGCATGAAAAAAATATTTTATTTACCCAGGACCAACAACCTGACATTAAACCAACATTGACTGGCCTATCAACACGGTACACGCAGGTGTTCGATTATAAATGATGACTGGCTGCGCTCTCAAGAAAATTTCACTCTGAAAAGCTTCTCAAATAAGCCATTCAACAGCACAACAGTCACCGCTACTCCATTGACAACACGAAAGCTACACGAACTGGAAATAAATTCACAAAGACAGTTTTCCTGACAGTTGAGCTAAACTGTTCCAACCATACACAGAAGTGCATGATATTATGCCCTATATTGGTTATCAGTTGTTACCGGTAGATATTGGATATTTAATTGTTGCTGTATATTTTAAATTGTAAATGACATTTGCCATCATCTACCACTAATGATTACTGAAATGATTTAACCTTTTTAAAGCCATTTACATTTCAAGAAAAATGGCAGAATTGCGTGACTTTTGCATGCAGAATTTCTCACAATTAACTCGCAAAATTCTGACGTTTTTCTTGCAATTGCGAGTTTATATCTCGCAATTCTAACTATATAGCACGCAATTGGGAGTTTATATATCTTTTACAAAAAGTCCGAATTGGAAACAAGCTTCCATAGAACGGTGCATTTGCATCTGCAAAAATCTCTTTGTTAAAGCCCAGACTGTCCCAATAAAAAACTATGAACAAAGCATTATTCACTCTCCCAAAAGTGCAGAATACTTAGTCTTCTTCAAAAAAGCTGCTGATCTTAATGCTTGCATTGCAAATAAATATTTTGGTCTTCCCATGGTTCAGCGCTGTGCCACAAAATCTTCACTAATTGTACAAACACAAAGGACTCAATGCACAGGGGAGTTCCCATAAGCATCGCTTCCTAGAGGTTTGCTTATCAAGGACACCGTGTTTCCAGTGACAGCACCCTCTACACATTCACCTAGCTGTGAAGACAGATTGCTGCAGACGGAGCCAAGGAAGCAAAGACCCACCCAATGACAATTCCCTCTCCTGCCATGACAACAGGAGAATGTCAGTGGCAAACCTGGCCGCTTCACCATGTGCACTTCCCTCCCTCTCTTTCCATAGACATGAGCAGTGTTAAACAACATGCTTGTACTGGGATGAATTAAACTCAATGAGCTACTACCATGCATGACAGCGGTATGAAGTCTCAAGAGACAACAGACAGTGGAGTCACCTTCTCATTCACGTTTCAATACACTAAACGTGGCAATATTTGCTTAAGCCTTTAAATAGGCTACATCAAATTGCTATTTATGACATCTATAGTATTATCTCTGAGGAAAACAAATTAAACTGACATTAAATCAATAGACAAAAGCCAGACACATTTCTTGATAAAAACATCTCCTGATAATAACATTGCAGCACTAATTGTACCCAGTTCAGCAAGTCCATTCTGATACAATATGTCTCCTTGGAGTTTGGGATGACTGCATCAATTAGTGCACAGCTGGACATGTCTGAGACGGAGGGATGAAGCAGCCATTACAAGCTTCCTGCGGTTTTTACATCATCCTTTGTTTTATTTGAGAGTTGTAACACAGCCACAAAATTTCATTACACAGATGAAATGCAATGAGGCTGTACAGTAGTAGACGACACAAGTGATATTAATCATTTCCTTTGCTCATTTATCAACTCATCACAGCTGAATATTATCCAGTGGATTAACAGTATTGACATTAAAGATGGTATGTGTCTCATAAAATGAATCATTAAATTCAAATTATTATTAATAAATACATTTAATAATAATGTCATATTTATTTAATTATATGTAAAATTGTTATAATAATATTTAACATGTGATTATTAATTTAGCCATTATTTCAGTCTTCAGTGTCACGTGATGTCTAATATGCTGTGTGTGTGTGTGTGTGTGTGTCAGTGTCTCCTGAGTCTTTAAATTCATAAAAACATTCACTTCTAAGTGAACAAATGAGTCAGCACATTTAGCAGTACATAAATTAATAACATCCAACCGCATGTCAATTATTTTGCTACTATGTTGGATTACCAATTCAACCTGATTTAACACTCTATTTTACAGTGTCAGCGTTTCACATAATGCGTGTTACTATAATTAATATAATAACAATCAGATCTACAAAATAATTACACAGAAAGTTCATGTAGTCCATTAGTATTATTCATTATTTATGTAAATACACAGTAAAATTAACAGTATAAAATGTGACTAAATATTTCCTTAGGCCCTATATTTCAAACCACATTAGCAATCATTAGGAGTGTAACGGTACACAAAGCTGACGGTTCAGTACGTACCTCAGCAGGGGTACCGTGGGTGGTTGTATCGCGGTTCTGCGGTTCAGTTTGACAATTACTACACCCCTAGCAATCATATATCATATGAACGTCAGAACATAGGCTCACTATTGGCCAGCACCACACGCATCACACACATGACCAGCGTCGGCCAATGAGCCTACGTTCTGACGTACAACCCAGAAGCGCTATCACACTACGTGAACTCACTCAGAGGCCCACACAGAAGAAAATGAATAGTTGAATAAAGTCGTTTTTTTTTTTTTTTGCACACAAAAAGTATTCTCGTCGCTTGATAAACTTATGGTTGAGCCACTAGTCACTTGGACTATTTTAAATATTGTCTTTACTAACTTTCTGGGTTGGCAAGTTTCAATTACACAGAAGCCGATAGAGGAGTGAGACAGCTCTCAGATTCAATCAAAAATATCTTAATTTGTGTTCCGAAGATGAACGAAAGTCTTACAGGGTTGGAACAACATGCGGGTGAGTAATTACTAATAGAATTTTCATTTTTGGGTGAACTAACCCTTTAAGAAAACAAGTTTTGTTATGTCAAGATAACAGGAAAATGAATTTGTGGTGACAGCAAAAATACCTATAACAACCTAGCTTTGTTCTTCCCAGTTAAGATGCCCCATTAAACCAGTTATTCAAAATTGTCAATAACAGTCAACATTTTTTAGATAAAAAAAAAACATTTTAAGTGAACACTTGAAATGAATGAGGCTAGTATCTAGTGTTTGTAAATGTAGCGCTGCCCTAAACAGGATCAGTGTAGCATGGGCTTTAGTTCTCCATTACTGTGTGAAGCAAACTGATGCCAAGGATGAGTCTAAAGGAGCTATCAAATATCTCTGACTGCTGAGGCCAAAGAAAATGTGTGGGACACAAGAGCTTCCAGTTTAGATGGCCATCTCTGGCATGTGAGGCAGGCCTGTGCTCACTGTAAACACAGAGTGATATATATGCCCATTTGTGCTCTGTTGTCACATTAAATAGATTTGTTTTCACATATGGTGCTTCGGAGAAAGCGTGAAACACGATTTCTTACAGCCTTCCTAATTTCTACAGCCTGTTCATTTACACTACACTTTAGTAATGTTCCAATAATCCACAATAATAGTGTGTGTTGTAACCTCACCTAATCCTGAATGACATTGTGTAATATTCTTAAAAATAAAGAACGAGATCTGATCTCATAATGGGAACTGTCACAGAGGAGTTACAGTGTAAATACAGGCATATCAACTGCTGATTCATGCAGTCCTGATCAAAAATATCTTGATCCCTGTGTAGATTTACTAACCGACCATATCCGGTTTGGCAAGAGAAAAGAAAGAATGTACAACATTCTTAGTTTCAATGTGCACAACAGGCTATTTATATTCATAGCCTTGCTTTTTCAAACACAGTAGAGGTTTTTAGCATATTCATAGAATTACCTTCATATTGAACCCTGATGGATTTCAGCATGAAGTGTTAAAAGTATGTTTGTGCTTGTGCCTTCACATGTCTAAACATCTAAGCGACAGCTGTATTTGATCCACAGGATTGCAATGAATTACAGCGAATACCAACTAAAGCCAAGGCAGAGAGCTCCATACAAAGAAGCTATCATCTTTAAACGAATCATTCCCAGCCTCAACCAACCCAAATGTTCAGAGCTTGTACTTCAAACCATGTGGCAATTAAACATCAGAGAATCAAGGTAAACAAAGACATCACTGCAATTGAATGAAATAGTAACCCTCAAAGAATAACTGATTTTTGTATACATTTCTTTCTTTCTTTTTTGCCTGAATGTGCTTTTAAATCTAGAAATGTATGTCAAGATTTTGTCCAGCAGCCATTTTGTCCTGAATTTTTCATATGGCCAAGATGCATTATAATGTTACCCAGATAAGGTTATATTCAAAGGGAAAGGATCAGTGGTTCCCAACCAGGGGTTCGAGGCCCACTAGGGGGCCTTAGTAAGTTTCCTTAAGGTGAATTAATTATTCAAAACAATTAAAATAAGCCAAAGCAACTAAAATCAAGATATTTTTTATTTTAATTCACCTCCTCAACAGCAGTTTTTTTTTTGAAGTACCAGGATTCCCAGTGTCTTGGAAAACCAGGATATATGAGGTAGGCTAATTTTAATAGTGTAATTGGTGAAAATTCATGTAAATGAATAAAATCGTACGATTTCATAAAGATTTTATAAAGAATTTAAGTAATAGGCCTTCAATGGCTAAACTATTTCTCATCTATTCTTAAAAATACAAATCAAACTACAATTAATAATATTAATAGGTTAAAATGAATACAACCTATAAAATGGTGATGCTTATTTCTTTAACATGTTCATTAAAATGGCATGTGGACCTGAACATTTTACTATGAATTACATGAATTATAGCTAATTAACACTTAATAGGCTGCCTATAGGCTTGTTTAATAGGCTTGTTATTTTAGTATCACTGAGATACTATCGCCATTGAATATTAACAGTTACCATTAATATTTTTAATTCGTTTTATTTTTGTATTTTCCATTTTAATTTTAGTTTAAGGTTTAGGTATTTTTGTTATTCGTTTTTGTCTATTTTTTGCCTATATAGTTAGTTTGTTATTAATATTTCATTCAATTAATTTAGGCTAATACATCAAGTTAAACTAAAGGAAAATAAGAAATGTTGCCTTGGCAACTATCTGAAATAAGTTAGCATTTTGTTTATTTATATTAAATTATAGTAAAAATAAGCATTTTGTTACATAGCTTATACACATCTGATAAAGTGACCATAGAATGGGTAAGAGGGACAATTTTAACATATCTTGGCAATAAATAGGTCAGTCTGCTTACACCATCTAACCAGTAGGTCAGAGACAGGCTGTAAACTACCTCAGCCCTTACCACAAAACAAGCATCTGCCCATGATTTGACAAGCTAAGTTCTTGTGACATTGAAAAACCGACCTACACACACAGAACGATGACCGCAAACACACACACACACAAACACACACACGCACAAGACCACAAACTGACCACGCTATAGACGCTCGTCTACATCGACTGAAGAGCCTACGACAAAACTGACAGTGGAAATCAACATAGCGACATGTCACACACATCGGCGGAAATGCGAAATGTAACAAGGTACACTTCAAAAGCCCAATGCGTATCTGGGTCAACAGTAGGCTACGATTCACATCGGCCAGTCTGTCCTTAACCTCCAATTCAAATAGAAGATGGTTCATGCACTGGTCGTTTATAACATCTGACCTAATTCTGTCAGCAGACCTGACGATAACATAACACAAGGGACAACAGCAATGTGATTAATGCAAATTACGAGGCAGTAGCGACTAAATTCGATGGTCACGCAACGAATTAAATATCAAATTTGCACTTACAAATTTCTTTTGAATGATATTTCTCTTCGGCCTTTCCCTATTCATTTTGCCCTCCAGATTGAATTCATTAAAGGTCAGACGGCCACATCAATTCTGATTATTTAAAAAAAAATATTTTCGTTGTTGTAGCACGTGATTATTTAAATCCCTAGTAGCAAAATGTCGAGGTAGGCAGAGAATCTTGCGTCCCGGTCGATCGGCGTAGCCTGTCCTCTTTTCACAGTTCAAGAGACGAAAGAGGTACAATAATCCAAATCTAGAGATCCATGGCGATTAAAAAGGGTCAGTGTAAAAAAACAACGACAACATATCCACCGAAATGAGTCGGAGAAGCCAATCTTCCATTTGAAAGCTGAACGGCGTATTGTCAAGGCTCCCCGCACCACATTCTGGCAGTCAAAATAAAAGCCAGCTTCTTGCTTCCATTTTCGTAGGTTGTAATATATCGTTTACTATTACATTATGCGGGTGCAAAACAGTCAAACAAACCAATTTGAAAAATCTGGAGTTGGGGTTTGGCTGCCGCTGTGCTCCCTCATATTGTGTGAACTCAATGGCACCGATGTTAAAGCGACCTAGTGGCGTCTTTCATAGGAGGCTCCGTCCTATCAGTCACACTCAGCACGTTTAGCGGTACATTTGAAACCGTGCAAGAATCTTTGCTTTAACATTTTTCTTAACTTCTTTGAGCTCTTTGAATAAATATCACGAACTAGTTTTTGACTGAGTTGCCAATTACTGAGTAAGAGGGTGCAGAAAAACAAAAATGCATAAAAAAGCATAACAAGTTCCATGTGTAGACAAAATAAAGAGTTTAAGAGTCCTTTACATGTTATTAGAATTGTCATGAAGTTTAGGTTATTCAGATGATCATAAACAATATTAGAGCAATGTCACTAGCTTGTAAACAATGAAAAACAATATACAGAATTGAACAAAAATCACTTTCATGTGTCTTGGAGTCGAGAGCAAAATGCAATGAATGACAGGTTGAAATTTGCTTGAAAGAAGTCTTAATTTAGTGTTGCACATTATTTCTAACCAATAGCATCAAAATGGTGAATAATGAACCAACATAAATTTAAATTCCTTACAATTCACATGTAAACCCATGGTTTGATGCATTTAAAAAAAAAAAATATTAGCGGCTGCTAGTTATAGAAACCCACGCAGAGCTAGCTATGCATTGTACTATGCTAATGTTGGTGAAATCAAGGAGTCTTTAAGGATTATAGCAAACCCCTGTCTGTGATTTTCCAGGGATTATTTCTAAAAATAAACCCTGATCAGCAATTCCCAGTATATGGGGATGAAACTGATTGGGTATTTTTCCCTATTGATGTGTTATGAGTGTCATTAATTTGAATTAAACAACAGAGAGAACTGTTGTGAAAATCAAAAGTAATGCATTGCATTCTGTTATTTTACAAGTCTGTTATATTTACATTAATTCATTTAAAGAACACTTTTAAAAAAAGAAATATACAAATAAAAAAGAGACAACAATGTGCACAGTTACAAAAATAATGTAGAGCAGAAGTAGAAAATTAGAGAAAAAAAGAACTAAATCTATCTATCTATCTATCTGTCTATATCTATATCTATATCTATATATATCTATCTATCTATATATATATATATATATATATATATATATATATATATATATATATATATATATATATATATATATATATAAATATACTCCCTAAAAAGTAACAAATTTTAAGTTACTTAGTTACTTTTTATGGAAAGTAATGTTAAGTTGTAATATGATAATTCCTAGTAAGACAGTCAAAATCTACTCAAATAACAAACCATGGATGACCAAGGGCTCGTTCTTCGTACGTCGCTAACTCAGTTAGCTGGATTTGATTGTTGACGATTTGGCATGATCTTGGATCGTTTGGTTCTTCGAAGCTCATCCTAGACTTGCTGTCATAGCAACAGGTGCGCTAGCTTGAACCTGCTCGTGAGCAGGCTTATTTCATGTAAACAGGATTAGATCGCGTCTTTATACGCGGAGGTGATACGGGAAGTCTGTCGTAGCCATGTCTTGTCCATTTTTACGACAGCAACCTGTTGCGGAAGGTGCGAGGATAATTCGCAGAGCTTTTCGAATTAATCGCGTATTGCAGGATAGACAGGATCCTTTAGCGCAGCGCGACAGTGTAATTTTTGAGAGATATCGTTTTTCTCGTGAGGGTGTTATTTACATCATTAATTTGCTGGAACCACACATTAAATGTTCAACACGGAGGAGTCGGGCTTTGACAACTGCACAGACTGTGTGCATTGCCCTGAGATTCTTTGCGAGTGGCACGTTCCTTTACACTATTGGAGATGCAGAGAACTTAGTGAAAAGTGCTGTCTGTCGTGCCATTCGCAAAGTTTACTTGGCACTCAAGCAGTTTTTATGGGGTTTTGTTGTATTTCCAAGCCACTTAAGACCCCAGGTTGTAAAGCAGAATTTTTTTGCTATTGCAGGTACATTTATACTTGTTAATGACATGCAATCATGACCATGCCAAAAAGTATGACTAACAGTATGTGTCCTTCAGGCTTCCCTAACGTGATTGGTGCCATAGACTGCACACACGTCCCCATCAAGGCCCCACCAGGGCCCAATGAAGGGGATTTTGTGAACCGAAAGGGGGTTCACAGTGTAAATGTGCAGGCAAGTTACTATTACAATTTATAATATTCCAAATTAGTAATATATTACATAAAAAAATGAATGTAATCAAAAAGTATGCAGTTGACTGACTAAAATCTCTTAGATGGTGTGTGACTCTATGTTCCATATAACAAATGTGGAAGCAAAATGGCCAGGATCAGTGCATGACTCAAGAATTTTCAGAGAGTCACATTTATGCACATTATTTGAACGTGGTAAGGGAACTTATAAATGTCAAGCTCACAGTATTACACACACTTATGCTGAGCCTAACAAAACTGCATTTTTCCATTATACAGGGAATTTTGACGGGGTCCTGCTTGGTGACCGGGGCTATGCCTGCAGGCAGTACTTCATGACGCCATTCCCTGACCCAAACCCTGGACCACAAACCCGTTACAATGCAGCTCTAGCCAGGACAAGGGCACGCATTGAAATGACCTTTGGGCAACTAAAGGAAAGATTTCAGTGTCTGAAGGGTCTGAGGGTTGCACCTGACAGGGCCTGTGACATAATTGTTGCATGTGCCATATTGCATAACATTGCCACTATCAGAAAGGAGAGGACCCCTGTGGTGGGGGTGCAGCCTGATGATGACCTCCAGCCAGTGCACTTGGACCAACCTAGTGGCAGAGCTGCACGGGACAGAATTGTGGAACACCATTTTTGAATGTGTAATAAAAGACAAGACAAAAATGCTTAGTTCCTGGAGTTTTATTTAACAATTCTTTATAAAGAAAAGCCAGCAAGTCATCCTTTGCCTGCAATAAGAGATAGTTATGTAAAGTCAGCAATACTACTATGTGTCAAATGATGTATTAGCACTTACTCTGAAGGTCCTTTTGAAGCAACTCTATCTCTAGTGCAATTTTTCTCTTTTTCAAATTGTCAAGTTCAATTTCTCCTCTTAATTTGTGTTTTTTCAGGTCAAAATACTCGATTTTTTGTTGAAGATGCCGTTTATATAGGGAACGGATGTCACCCTGTGTCATTTTGTGAAAGAAAAAGGGTCAAAACATGCCTCATGCAACAAAAGTAAAAAGTAAAAGTACAACACTGTCCACCTCTGTATCAGTTCTTTGTGCAGACTCTTCTGTAGGCCTTTCTGTAGGTGTGGACTCCTGCAACTCATATTGCAGACAGAAAGAATAGGTACACAAGTATATACAAATTAGTGTAAAGTTATTTATGCACTTACAGGTTCTTCCTCCAAAGGACAGTCATCTGAGAGGGTTTCTTCACTGTCCTGTCCAATCTGTTAAATCCAGTATAGAATATAAGAGACGGGTCTTTAAACTAGATGAATTTACTGATTTACATAAACAAGCAGCCACTAGGGGGTTGAAAGTAGAAATCCTAACGACAAAAAAGAATTATAAAGTGAGATTAGAGAGTCAGATGGCTGATAATAAATTGGGTTCGGCCTGGTCTAGTATGAAAGCTATAGGGTATGGTAGTTCAAAGCACAATAATCATATCATCCTGGATGGATACAATTCGAAATTTGAATGTGCAAATGCCTTGAATAGTTTTAAAATCGCTTTGATACTGTTTTTAGGAACTCCAGGACTTGCGTCACAAGCTTGAGGATAGCCAGAATTTTTGTATAGACCAAAAAGAGGTGGAAAGGGGCTTTTCTTCAGTTAGAATCAGAGTTATGGACCTGATAATATTTGTGCGGCCGGGTTACTCAAGTCTTGTGCAAAAGAGTTGAGCCCTGTATTTCACTATATTTTCAATAAGTCCTTGAGAGTACAACATGTTTCAAAGGTGTGGAAGGATGCAATGATTGTCCCAGTTCCGAAAGCTAGTTATCCAAAAATATTAAATGATTTAAGACCAGTGGCTCTTACATCTATCGTAATGAAAATTTTTGAAAGATTTGTGAGATCTGAAGTATTAAAGACGACTGAGTGTTTATTAGACCCAATGCAGTTCGCTTATAGATCAAAAAGAGGTGTAGAGCATGCAAGGCTTCTATTTGTGGATTTTTCCTCTGCATTTAATACGATTCAACCTCACATCCCAGTAAGTAGACTTTTAGAACAGTTTAAATTGAGCAATCATTTAGTCGGATGGATTTTAGATTTTTTTTAACTGAGAGAACACAAAGAGTGAAAATAAATAACACAATCTCTGCACAGGTTACTTCCTCCACAGGTTACCTCCACCACACTTTCTCCACTACTGTTTATTCTTTACACAAATATGTGCCATAGTCATTTGGAGAATCGTGTTGTTTTGAAGTACGCAGACGACACTGTAATTGTCAGTCTACTTCAGAATAATGAGAATAGTCATGGGCCTATTATTAATGATTTTGTTGAGTGGTGTGAGGAGTCTCACCTTCATTTAAATGTACTGAAGATCAAGGATATGGTTATTGATTTCAGAAAGAATGACTATATGCATGAAGTCACATCCATTAAGGGTAAAACAGTGGAGTGTGTGCAGTCTTACAAATACCTTGGGACAATCATTGATTCAAAGCTGAGTTTTGAAGCCAACTGTGAAATGGTTTGTAAAAAGGGGCATCAACGTCTGTTCTTTTTAAGGAAACTGTGTCAATTTCAAATTGAGAAAACACTGTTGAGTATGTTTTATTGTGCTTTTATTGAAACCGTACTCTCCTTTTCTCTGGCATCTTGGTACGGGAACTTAACTTTAAAGAGCCGGAACTCTAACCAGATTGTGAAATGGTCCAGTAGGTTGATTGGGGAACCACTACTGAACCCAGCCTTGCTGTATACAGGTACAGCGCATAGGTATTTCAATCTTGAGTGACCAGCTTCATACTCTGACTGTATTATGAGTTCCAGTATCTGCCGTCCAATCGACGGTTTAGAGTACTGCGGTGTACAACAAAACGATATAAAAACAACTTTGTCCCAGTAGTGATTAATTTTATGAATAGCATTAAGATGGAGATTGTTTTAGTGTGATTTTAGTGTCTTCTTCTGTTTGTATGGTGTTATCGTTTATATGTTTGAGAAATAGTCTAAACTTGTTCTCTGGAACTTAATTTACCTACGGGTATAAATAAAGGAACCTGACCTGACCTGACCTGAAGTTACGTTACTTTTTTCTCACCTGAGCTAGGCTTGCTTTGCTTGTTTGCTAACAAAAAATTTCTACTTTTGGCAAATTTAAAATATGTTGTTGGAAATTTAAAAAATAATGTGTTACTTTACACGTTACTTGAAAAAAAGTAATCTGATTATGTAACACAAATCATAAGTAATGCAAATACTCTTGCGTTTCTCTTTGGTTTTAGACTCTTTTTTTTAAAAACTGCATGCAAAATGGGATATTCCTGTGATTGTGAGGCTGAATATCTGCTGAAGTCTGTTCTTTGTCTTTCTACCAGGATGAACATTATCATTCAGCCTGAGCCTGAGGTCAGATAGACCTCTTTAATTGGAACAGCGTTAAAAATAACCTCAAGAGGTATCAGGGGCATATCAGAGCACAAGCCCATTTCCTTACACCAGAGACTTTTGGCCAGAGTTGTAAATGCCAAAGACAGGATAAGCAAACTGCAAGAAGTTGGTAATGGTTTTGGTTAAATGATTAAACCACAAAAAACCACTGGGGAAAAATATAATCATTGAATTCATGAGGATACACTGAAATTATTAAGCTGATGGCTATTTAAATGTTCTTGTCTATTGAGTTTGGAAAAAAAGGCACATTGTTGTACCCTTAGTTTTGTTAAATCACATGAGCTTGTTAAAGTCTGCAAAACAAGAGCTTGTCTGGTATTTTCTCCCATTTAGTTAAAAAAAAAAAGGGTTTTAAGTAGACTATGTATGTTGAAATAATGGGCCACCCTGCTGGCAGAGGAATCAGTTTATCACTTTAAAACACGCCTGTCCCTAGGGCAGAGTCCGATATGTAGGCTAATTGTGAAGCACTAGACTTTGAAGAGAAGTGCTCAGCAGAACAGAGAAGATTTTTGGTTGATTGCCAAACAAAGCTAACTCTCGAGGAAGTAGTTTTCATTAGAAAGAAAGGACACAATTCAAGTTGGTAGTGATTGATCTGCTTTAGTAGATCCATGCTTGAAGGCTTGGTCAGATGTTAAAAGGGATTATGACCGTCTAGTTTCTTTGTATTATTTATCCACTATCACCAATAACTAATATGTTACTCCTGTATGAGAGGTTACTCAGATATGACATTTATTGTGGCATATAGAAGATGGACAGGGTGTTTGAGCATTAATCCACCAGGCATCATTATAGTACAGCCAATCCTATAATACCCAGAAATAAATGAATACATTATTATGCTCTTTGTTTAAGACAATATGTAATAGCTCAGAAATGTATGTATAGTGGAAATTAAAACATTTACTTGCTAGAATTACATTATGTTTAAATATCTGGTTGTTTTAGTCCCTATTAGTGAATGTGCCATATAACTTTTTATCCGCTGTTATCGGTGGCCCTGTTTACTAGCCTGCGCGTTCACGACAGGCTCCGCTGTGGAGGACGAGCTGTGGAGGGAGGACTGTAGCGCAGCAGAGAGCAAGGGGGTGGGACCTGGAAGTTGTACTTGTTCAAATTTTCAGGCTAAGTCAACGTTTTCTCAAAACTCGCTACTGCAGCTTTAATGCTGAACCTCTACACATGGATTTTCCAACAGATGGAGGCCACAGGAAAGCTGGAACTCTGTTGCAGCCATTAATAGCCTACTAACTGTTCTGGAATTAATGCAATGGCCCTCAGTACCGTCAAAGCCTTCAACATATAATTTATGCCCTTAAAATCGTAATCTTTTATCAAATTCACCCCTCACGTGCTTGGCTCATCATCAGCACAACATCATTGCTATAGTGTTTTGAAACTATACTGGCATTTGTGAATGAGAGGGAGTTCTTGATAATATATATGATAAGATTTGATATTTTTAGTGGGCTTATTAATCAATCTCCAATGATGAAACATACAACAATGAACTATAAACCAAAATACCAATGTTGACAAAACAAAGCAGGAGTTCTTTATAGGCTACTCAGTGTTTGACCAAACCAAATTATACAATTAATAGAAAATCTAATCTGGAAATAATATGGTGTACAAGTAAAAACACGAACCACATGTCCATCAAACAACTACATATGTATGAACTTAATCTTGTGACAGAAATGGACCACAACTGAATAATACGTATATTGTCTTCTAACGCCCTCTTCTGGTAAGTTGAGTGACTAGCAACTATTAAAACCTCCGATGAAACACGGAAGAAGATTTGGAAACATTTTTAAGTAGGTAAGTGACATTTTTTTAGACTGAGAGGAGGTACTTAATAATGATTTACAGAAAACCACCTTTGGTCTTCATCGGTACTTGATTAACCATGTCTGGAATTCAAAATACAATGTTGCACTTGACGATCAGAATCTTTTAGGGAACATTCAGACTGCGATCGACTGTCACACAAGTGGTGAGAAAGGATATTTCATATAAGACATTTAAAGACGAATGCGTTCGTCTATTATTTTGTTTACATAAGAGTTATAGCCCATTTATACTAGTGCTGGTTAATTTTCTCACAGGTTATGGATAAACCGTGCATATTAGCCACCACACTTGGAGCACCCGGAGGCATCTACAAGTGTTTTGAACCTTGTATCGAGAAACACTTTACTATTATCACATTTGAGAGGTTTGTACAGAGGAAAGAATTCTACGCCGCTAAAATCCAGGCACTGTTTGTGTGGGGTGGAGCTATTAAAGTTGACCAAAACCTGTTACAGTCTTTGCCCAACCTCAAAGCTGTCGTTAATGGTGGGGTAGGAGTAGACCACCTTGATATTCCTCTGATAAATAGCTTTGGAATCAAAGTTTCCAACACTCCTCATGTGGTGGATAATGCCACTGCAGATATTGGCATTTGTTTGATGTTGGCATCTGCAAGAAAGATTGTTGAGGGTAAGAAGTGCAGTTTCCGTTCTATGCTTTCTTCAGGGTTTATCATATTGTTCACTGAGTCCATTGTGATTTTCTTTTTCTCTTCAGGGCACAATTTTTCCAAGTTCCGGGAATTTGATGATTTTCCAGAGTCCTCTCTGGGCACTGATGTTAGCGGGGCCACCCTGGGCATCATCGGCATGGGAAGAATAGGTTACAAAATCGCCAAGAGAGCTCAAGGGTTTGAGATGAAAATCCTTTACCACAATAGGAATCAAAGGTGAATCTGTTGGACTTTGAAATAATTATCTCTGTCACTAAACAATTTTTTACCTGCTTCAATAATTTGTAAACACATTTTTCTTTCTGTTTTTGGCCATTTGAACATAAAGTGGTTAGTCATTGTTTTCAAATATTTAAAAAACACTGATATAAGTGACATGTGAAGGCCAAGTATGGTAACCCATACTCGGAATTTGTCCTCTGCATTTAACCCATCCAAGTTAGTGTACACACATTAGCAGTAGAGAGCAATGGACACACACACACCCGGAGCAGTGGGCAGCCAGTGATTGGGGGTTCGATGCCTTGCTCAAGGGCACCTCAGTCATTTCCTGCCGGTATTGAGAAACCGGTCTGACTCTCTAACCATTAGGCCACGTCTGCCACCAACTTTCTAATGTCTAGTTATGTCATGAAACTCTAGATGGCACAGGCTGATGGGTTTTAGGGTGTACTCACACTAGCCAGTTTGAACCGTGCCCGAGTGCGTTTGACCACCAAAGCGCGGTTCGTTTGACTAGTGTGAGTGCTCCGAACCGTGCCCGGGCGCGGCTCGATTAGCCGGCCCTGGCCCGCTTGGAAGAGGTGGGCCAGAGCACGGTTCAGTTGGACTCGGGCGCGGTTCGCATGCAGTGTGAGCGCTAACCGTGCTGGAGCACGGAACAGGACGCGCGACGTCATGGTTCTGCACTTCAGCTGGTACCTTGCAAACCTCCTCATACGAGCAGCACGATTACGTGAAAATTTTCGCGCCACTAAGGCGATACATCTGTTTAACAACAGGCTGTGAGAGGGCTGTGGACCACCGTGGACGTTTAGTAGCTTGCCTATGTCATTTGTAATGGAAGCCCGTTTCCGCCACTGAATACAGAAAAGAAAAGATAATTGTGACTTTAAACGACACAAAATTATCCACAAAGAAAACAGAGCGATGGACTCCATTGTGTTCAGACAGCTCCGCTCTTTTTGTTTATCCCCAAACCGTCGCACCATAATGACGTAAGCGTGCTCCGGCACGAATGCTGAAACCCTATGTGAGTGCAGGCCAGCGGGGGAGTGGGGAGGGGGGACAATCATACTCGGGCCCGGTTCATGGCAACCGTGCCTAGTGTGAGTACACCCTTAATGCAAGCTGATGATATTTACAGCGTTAACTACTTGGCACAATCTGATTGGTTCATGTCACCTCTGCAGGTAATTCATTCACTATAGCAGTTGCAGCACGCTTTCAGAGTTCATCTAAAACCCTCCACCTTCCCCAGCTCCACCTGTATAGATCTGCTATGGGTAATTGATATATGCTATTTGTGCAGCAGCAGTATGGCAACAGCAGCGTATTGGCAGTAGAAATTTCCTGTACTTGCTCTGCAACAGCAGCACCAATAATCTACAACAACAGCAGCAGTAGCGTAGAAGATTTAGTCCGCCAAGACCAAATACACTAACATTGTCATATCCATCAGCATGCTAAAAATCTTCCAAGAGTTGTCATGTAGGAACTCCTTTTACAACTACCTTAAATAATGGGTTTAAAACTCAATATTTGGAGGGCCACTGTCCTGCAGAGTTTAGTTCCCACCTTGCTTCAAAACACATACCTGTTTTCAAATAAGCCTAAAGGACTTGATTAGTTGGATCAGGTGTGTATAATTAGGGTTTAAGCTAAAATCTTTAGGGCTATGGCCCTCCAGAAATTGAGTTTTGCTCCCCTGCCTTATATTTAATTTCACAGTGTTTTATTTGTTCAGGCCTGAGAGTGAAGAAAAAGCAGTTGGGGCCATGTATTGTGCAAGCATGAAGGAGCTGCTACAGAGGTCAGACTTTGTCATGGTGGTGGTCAATCTGTCCCCACAAACGCACAAACTGATTGGTGCCAAAGAGTTTGCCATGATGAAACCCAGTAGCACCCTTATCAACATCAGCAGAGGTAATGTAATAGGCTGAAACAAAACAATCCCATTCAAGGAAATAAGTATGTTTGAGAACTACTTTTTTTGTCATAGGTTTGGTAGTAGACCAAGATGCTTTAGTGGATGCTCTCCAGAAGAAAATGATACGAGCTGCTGCTTTAGATGTCACGTATCCTGAACCATTGCCCAGGTTTGCTTAGTACACTTTCATCTAATTGCACTTACGCAAGTCCAAATATTTAGGATTGTAAAATTGCAGCCCTAAATGTTTTTTCCTGCATTAAACACATCAATGTTGTAGAATAATGATATGATTATTTGTTATGTACAGGGATCATCCCCTGCTGTCCTTCCCAAATGTCATCGTCCTCCCTCATTTAGGAACCCACACCATGGAGACGTCGCAGATCATGGTGGAGAGGATGGTGACCAATGCCTTGGCCGCTCTAACTGGAGGCCAGCTCCCTGACGAAATCAAGGCATAGTGCCAGATCACAGAGCCATCTGTCCCTTCTTTGTTTTTAACCAGTAAAACAAAAAATACCAATAGAGATGGTAATCATCACATTTTAAAAACTGGTTAGTACAATGTATAGTAGATGTGATTGTTTTGTGATTTTGTGTGTATGTGCATATAAGCCTCCTTTTAAATATTACATGGATACTTTATATGTCAATTCAATTTAGAATATTACGTTTTTAGTTAAATTGAACAGCTTATTATAAATGAATATATCTCCCTCCAACAAAATCTGTCACAACTGTGATCATTTAAAAAAAATTATCCTGATGCTTCGAAAGAATTGAAAAAATAAACATTTCAACAGGTCTACTGTAATGTATGGTGTCTTTTCATTCTTTTATTTTCAGATATTTTCTTGTTCCTTTTATCTGCAGTTGTTTCATCTTAGGGTATCATAAAGCTTTCATGTATCATATTTCATATATATATAGGCCTATATATATATATATATATATATATATATATATATATATAATCTATTCAGAAACATATAGGCTATATCATTTTTTTATTCTTCACAAATTTCGTAGAGTTGAGTTCACAAATTACTATAGAAGTGGCAGTAATGCCGTTGCTTCGTGTTGTCCCGTCTTTTGCCAAGACATCCGTCCTGCTTTCCGCGTTTTCAGTGATGATGCGAACACGTAACGCTATTTTGTCATGCTGAGCGTAGAAACAAAACCCGAGTGGTTTGCGCATAGTAGGGTAGTTACCGTTCATCGGACAACATGAACCGGGCACTTCGAAAGTCTCTGCGCAGCGTTTCGGTCCTCGAGGTGAAAAGTAAAGTAAGTTGACAATACTTTTATTAAAACTGATCTCTAGCATGTATATGTCAGATATTAAATTGCAATGTATTTTCTCTGTTTTTAGAGGTATGTTGCCTATTTCTTTAATCTTGGAATTACTCCGATTTTAAATCCATTAACAGAATCCTTATAACGATATAGCCTAATGATTATCTTGCCGCTGTTGTTTTAGTAGTATTAGACTGAGGGGAAGTACCTTTGTAAACAAAGACTTAAACAATTAAAACCTACACAATATCCAGAAACGGCTCACTTCTAAAATATGTCCATTGTTTCAGCTGATTGAATAGGCTACAGTTCCAGGTCACTCACTGCCTGAAGCTCACTAAGATTTGTAAGATTACAAATCTTAGTAGCCTAGTCTATCAAAAATAAACCATGTTGACCGATTTTGTCCAGGAGAACATTAAAGACAAACCCTGCAATTAAGATATTATATGTTCAGTAACCTACCGTATTTTCGTGCAATTTCATTCATGTGAAATTGATGCTTTTTCACTCATGCTTTTCTCTCTACAGTTTGGTGCAGAATTCAGGAGGTTTTCCCTGGATCGTTGTGAGCCTTGCAGGTATAAAGACTTCCACAGGCTCATTGTGCATTTACATCACCTGTGTCAAATGGATGTCCTCATTGGCTATGCGGATGTTCAAGGAGAGCTGTTGCCTATCAATAATGATGACAACTTTTGCAAAGCTGTGACCTCCACACAATCTTTACTGCGTATCTTCATTCAGATACAAGGTACAGAAGCTCATGTCATGCATATCTCCAATTTCCTTTATTCTCTGTTCCATTCATCTCACCTTACAACAAAAATGTCATAATAATGTAGCCAGGGCACTGTTTTCCAAACACATAACAAGAAATAAATTGTGTTTAGTTCTTATTAAAGATTTATTTTCTGTGTGTAGATAAATAGTAGATTTAATAGTAGCCTAGATTTAGAAGAACTTTTCTTCTAAACTTTTCTTTTTGATCTTCTTGAAGGAGGAATAGAAAAGGAAGGAACTTATCTAGTTGGGAATCATGTACTTGAGTATAATTGCTTTGTATTCCCATGTGGTGTGTTTTGTGGTCCAGATTATCTTTTTGCTTTCCGTCCTAGTTCATGTGATCACTACCAGAGTTTTTAGTTAGTCAGTATTTGGAAATAACTATGGTAATACATTAATGTAAGAATAAACATAAACAAAGAGAAAGTAAGAAGAATTCATAAATAAATTACAAAATACAGAAATGAATAAATAATCAGAGAAAAAATATATATGAAATAAGTGCTAAATTTTGTGAAAAATGAATGAAAATTTTCTTATAGGGAGATTATTCAATGATGTTTATCTGGACATTTGTTTGTTTGTTTACATAATTTTATTTATATTTAAGTGGGATTGACTTGGTCCTCCATAGTTCAATAGTGTTTTATGCTAAAATGAAATAAATACTAGCAGTTAAATTATTAAACTCGGGTCAAAATAAACGAATACAATTTTTGATTACAATAATGAAATATTTTTTTAATTACCATAAAAAAAAAATAAAAAAAAATAGATTTAAATAATACATATAACATTATAGTACTATAGCGATGTAATAGAAACTACATATTTTCCACATAAAATTTTCCACATTTATAATATTCATTTTTCACAATTAAAACTGTGATCAGAAAGTTTTGATATAATCAGATTGATTTAATAATTGTAGAACTTTGCTCAACTAACTTCCCGCACTGTTTTACAGAGGAAGCTGATCAGGAGAACGCTGGTGCTGATGATGCAACAAAGCGAAAGAAACCTGTCAGCCACAGAAAACTACCATTTCAGATCAGCATGCCACAGAACTTCCGCCCTGTTTCTTCCATCATCGACGTGGACATCATACCAGAATGCCACCGAAGAGTGCGTCTGTATTGCCAGGGCTCGGACAGACCTCTGGGCTTTTACATTCGTGATGGTACTACAGTCAGGGTTACTTCTTACGGTCTGGAAAAGGTTCCAGGCATCTTTATCTCCCGCATAGTGCCCGGTGGCCTGGCGGCTTCCACGGGACTGCTAGCCATTAATGACCAGGTCCTGGAAGTGAATGGTATTAGTGTTATGGGGAAGACTTTGGATCAGGTAACCGACATGATGATTGCCAACAGCCACAACCTCATCATCACAGTGAAACCTGCAAACCAGCATAACAACATAAGGCGAAAAAGCTGCATTTCCTCAAGCTCGGGACACTATTTTAATAGTACTGACTCTGTAATCTACCCAGGGCTGCCTATGATAATGAAAGCTTATGGTTTAGGCACTGGCTCTGAGAGCGAAGAGGATACAGATGTGATTGTCGAGAGCTCTATCAAACACCTTTCCCGGCAGTTTTGTGCTTCAAACGCCTCTCATTCTTCTCAACCACATGTTAATACTTACCGGCCTCAAGTTTCTGCCAGACGGCCCAACTCGCTCATTTCAGCAGCGTCCTATCACTCCCAGCCTTGCCTCACCTACACAGCTCACACTGACCACAGCCTCCCTCTGCACAGGAATCTTAGGGCCAAGCAGCATTATGGCTTTAACCCGGCCATCGGACAGGAAAGCTGCAGTACCCATGACATTCTCAACACATGGCATGTTGATCTGAGTCGTCATTTACTGTTGCCCCAGGGGGCAATGGAGGAAGATGGAATTGTTGTCATTTTGTAAAAGTTAAACCTTCTGAAACGACACCACCCATGCTATACTCTGCACTACAAGTTATAAATGACTACTTTTGCATGTCACGTGCGTGCTATACTTGCATGTCTTGCAAGTTTTTACTGATAACTTTAAAGATTACAATAGATTCTATGTCAAAAGGATCTTTTTTGTTATACATCATCAAAATGTTTTATTTTTATTTAAATTTTTTTAGTTCACCATAAAAATAAAAAGACATCCTGTCATCTTGGACTCACCTTTATGTCTTTCCAAACCTGTATGATTTTCTTTCTTCTGTAGAACATAAGATTTTTTTGAAAAATCTTGGTGACCAAACGTTTTGGTGAGCATTGGCCATTAAATTCTCAAAAAAAAAAAAAAAGGATGTTCCACAGAGGAAATAAAATCATACAGATTTGGAACAACATTAGGATGAGTAAACGATGACAGAATTTTAATTTTTTGGGCAAACTGTGCTAAAGGCAGGGTAGGCGATTTGCTCCAGAAGCAGGTTTTATTATGCTGGTTGAAAGTCTCTTCACATCCTGATAGCAATCACTAAGTTAAGTGGTCTAAATGTATTTATATGTAGGACTATATATATATATATATCTCGTCTGTGGAAGGCGTAGGACCACAAAATGTTCTTCCAATCATTGCATTCGGTCTGAATACTCAGTTATACTTAAATATACGGTTTGTGACTCAAATTCATGCATTTTAATGGCAACACTATCAACGCTGAAATGAATCTGCAGCAGTCAGGTGGTACAGGTGTGTGTTTTTTTATTTATGTTCATTATTATTGTAATGTTATATGCTTTAAGACATGATGTAGTTTAACGCAGTCTCTCGTCTCATGACGCTTTGCAAACTCTACTGTGTGAGTTCATGTGTTTTGAAGGATTGGCTTTGGAGACACTCTGAAGGGAAGGTGGGATCTCATGCTTTCAAATCTAACTTGCTATTGCTAGCCTCTACAAAAATTGCCTACCCTACCATTAAAAAAATGCATTGAAAATGAATTTGACAATTAATTAAACTAAAGCCTTCTCAAATAATAATAAACACAATACATGTATTAAATATATTTAAATTACATGTTAAACTAACACTATTGAATCTCTTACAGTTAATTGCTATTGTCACACAACATGCATATATTATTATTGTTTGTTTTTTTCCGCACAGTTTCTTAAAAGTAATTATATTAGCAGTTTCTTATTAAGACACCACACAGCAGATTTCTATACAGTGGATTTCTCACAACAAAATAAAGTTTGTTCAAGAATTGTGTTGTATTAGCTCATTTTAATTAAGGAAATTGAACAAACAGCAAATTTTTGAAGGAGAAAATCTGAATGTCTTTGAATATTGCAAATCAACATGATCAAATTAGAGAGGACTGTGTATCCATACTGCATTTTACTTAGTTAATTATTAAGTAAACAAATATGTATATATACAACACAAACAACTATATAAAAAAACAGTGTTTTACAACATCTCAAGTGTATCTTTTTACAGTATAGCATTTATCGTTGTATCTGGGTTCTGGGACCCACACAGAGCACAGGATGAGCTCCCCCTGCTGGCCGCACTAACACATTTTCAGGAGAAACCTTAGCTTTCCGAGGCGAGAGCTACAGGTTGACATCAAGCATCACATACACCCATTTTCCTGGATTCAAAAAACTTCCATGAAAAATACAATCAATATAAGCTGTGAAAAAAGTTGAATCTTCCATGCTGACTCATAATCATGTTGATCTTGGTCTTCAGTTTCTCATACAATGGCATAAAGGGACTTCCTGCATTGTTTTTATCAGTTTGGCTGTTTCACATTGACAGAACAACATTTGTCAAGTAAAGCTGACAATACTTTTTATTTCATTGAAACAACTCTGTTAAATTAAAGGGGTAGTTATAAAAAGTCTGTCATTGTTTACTGTCTTTCCAAACCTTTACTCCTTTCTTTTCTTCTACTGAACACACACACACACACACACACAAAAAGATATTTTGAAGAATGTTTGTAATCAGACAGTGTTGGTCCATCGAATGAAAAACAAACACAAACAAACACTGAGACATTTCTCATCTTCATACTCCACAGAATAAAGAAAGTCATAAAGGTTTGGAACGACTTGAGGGTGAGTAAATGATTATAGAATTTAATAATTATATACACCCCAAAAAATGTGTCATTTACTCACTCAAGTTGTTCCAAAGCTGTATGAATTTATTTCTTCTGCCGAACACAAAAGAAGATATTTCGAAGAATGTTGGTAATCAAACAGTTGACGTTTGCCATTGACTTCCATTGTATTCAGTAAGACTCACAACAGTGAAAGTACTTTTTTAGCGTACATGAGTATGTTTCTGTTTTTAAATTTACTCTCAAACTAAAGGAATGCCCCAGGCCATGTGACCATATGGGGGCCCATTTAGGTCCTTGTATCATGCATTAACTGGGCCCAGTGGAGAGACCCATAAAACATTATCCCAGTTCCTTTAGTGACAGCCATATGTTCCTGGTACATATGAAAAGTTTTAAATTATACTTGCTGTGGTGACATCAGCACTGATGCAACAAACCACCTATAGCTACATGCAACAGGTAGCCACTGCATATTGCAGACAGCAAGCAAAACTCCCATTTCCTTATCATCATTCATCATAATATCATACTTGAATCCATCAATCCATCAATCCATCTCCCCATAAAAGCATCTCTGAAGGTGATGAACCACAGGTGTGCCAACATCACTCACAGGTGAAGACCACAGCCAGGGTCCTATGGTTAATTCTAATAACTAATGGCCATTACATTGATCAACTTTGTAAGATCAGCCCACCTTTCTCCCATTGGTGGTTCTGCACTATGCAATATGTAAATCAGAAAACGTCACTTCCCGTCTTCCTGTGCGCCATGTTTTTCAGCAGGAGTGGGGTGATGTTTTAGTGAGATATAATCAAAAGTGGGCTAATCCTGCGCTCAGTTCATATTTCACCAGACGATCATCAGTGCAGTAAGGAACGCGGATTGAGCGCAACCTGGATGCTTCATGTGATGAAGTAGCCGATTCCATACTGCGCGCCTTCCAGTGACGCCGGAAGAAAACGGACGCACGCACGCAGACATCCATCCACTCAATCGCAGCTCTGTGCCAGCATATTAAAGGTAGACACAGGTTTATGATAGACTCTAAAATACAGTTCGGATTATGAATGGCATGTGTCATTGTGTGGCATGTTCCGTACTACTTAAAAGGCACGACTAGGTCAAACAATTGTAATGACATGTCCGAGACTGGTTTAAAAAAAAGCACAGACCTTACATGGTTACAACAACTAGTTATTTTTATTATAACTATGTTATAGGCCTCAATAATTGAGGTTAATTTAGATGTCTCTTTAATCTACATTAGATTGACGCAAAATAAACAAATTGAATGTGGCGTTTGAAAGAGCAGGCTAATGCATATTGATTTGACACTGACAGGCTATTCAGAAACATTTCGTGTTATTTTTGTTTTCATTTACAGGATCAGGAAAATGTATCAAATTCCAGTGAAGAACCTTACAAAACTAAGACGACCAAGGAAACGCGTCAAAAGTATTTTGTGTGACATCGGGAAGCAGCAGTGCCAAGATTTAATGGAGGTAGATTATTGTAGTAATGATGTTCTGTATACCAATGATCGGAATGCATGATTTTTATTGGCTCACGGATGTTGATGTTGATTACCGGTAGTTGTTAACTGCACTAACTTATATGATGTAATTCTAGATCTTAACTGCATTACAGTTCAGTGTCACTCACTTCACAAAATCATTTAGTTATTTCAAAGAGCCTTACAAATTACAAAAGATAAAACAAAGATATCGACAAAAACTGACCATTTCTAATTTTCCAAATTTATTATTGAAGTTGGAATGTAACGGAAGAAGCAGCTAATTTCTTCCGTATTGAAATGGATTATTGAAAAAGAAAACATATGTAGGATGGGGACTTCTGTGGTTCCATCCATCAGTTGTTGATTGGATAGAGGCAGATCTGAATGTGATCTTGCACTTGATTATAAGCGATTAAAGCGACTAATGGAGAAAACTGATTGGAGAAGTCTGGCGTATATTACCAGAGAGTCTGATGTTTTACCAGAACAAGTTAAAAAATAAAATGCATAATATATTGATTATCGGTTGATATTAGTGATTTTGATATCAGTCTCAATTGATATTGAATATTTAATTCTGCATGCACATTTCTGCTTATTTTTACTTTTAGATTGATTTCTAAATGACAGCAATTGTAAACTTCATTTTTAAAAATGATTTATCTGTCTTTTATACTTTCAGTTGCCTAAATTCACATGTTGCATCCTAAACAAGTTTTTTTTTTTGTATGTTGTCTTTATTAATTTTTTTTACACAATATCAGCGTTTCTTTACACGAATATCATTATGCCTGTTAATGAAATTCTCTTTGTTTCCAACAGACATATAAATGTTTTGATGCTGGTGAAGCAAGTTTTGACAACACGGAATGGGATGATTTCACTGATGGTCATGTTGGAAAAAAGAAAAAAAAGGTGATTTGCATTAACATCTGTTATGCACTGTAAAAATGTTTTAATTGTTTGTGATGTTATAACAACATATTTGTTTCCATCTCTTTAAATACATTTGGCACCACTTTTATTTAAAAAAATAATTGAAGGTAGCAATTTTACTTTTCAGTTTGAATGGGACGAATATTTTTACGCTGCACAAACTATTGATAAACATAATTTCACGATATATTAATCATGATATTATTTTTGTCCCTCAGTATCCATACCGGAGCCAAGCTCTGTGCTGCAGTCTGTGTTGGTACTCCAGCCGGTCAGTACCCACGTTCAGAAGTCACATCCATCGCTGTCACTGTAAAGATCTGGACGTGGCCTGTTTGTTAATGTGCCCCTACTGCCCATTTGTCAGCTCTCCGAAAGTCACAGAGCAACACATTCAGTTTTTCCACATGCTGCCATCAAAAGCCCATCGTATATCTCTCCAAAGCAACCCCAGCCATACTTTGGCTCACGCACCGAAAACTGTGTCAGTTACAGTCTCAGCTGATGCCGCAGATGACAGATACACATGTGCAACCTGCGGCTATCATGACTCTTTACTATACGTGATGAAGAAACATGTCTTGGTAAACCACTATGCTACTATGCTGGATCGCTTCTTCGGGCTCGGGTCGGACAGTACGCAAAAGTCTGGTGGTGTGCAGATACGTGATGGCGCACCAATGAAATATCATTGCAAAGTGTGCAAACTGCCAGCAGAGACCATTGAACATTTACTTTATCACATTTTAAGTTCAGAGAAGCACAAGGACCTGCACTGGCAAATAATGCCTTGTATAATCGAAAAAGACTGCATGAATCAAATGACCGGATTGCAGAATCTGCTGAGCCTTGCTCCAAAAGCGATGCACCAGGTCACGTTACTTGCAAGACCGAATTACATGGCCCAGCAAATGCAACATACAAATGGAAACAGTACGGTTCTTCTGGCTGGCCCAAGTAACGCAGCAGCTTTGTTTTGCTCTCCTGGTGCAGGACAGATGTTTCTGTCCCCACAAACGCAAGCTTTACTGTCGGGCACGACTTTGGGTGCGCTTCAGAATGCCCAGCATCAGCAGTCCCCCGGCGGGATGCCACAAGTCCTGCCTACCTCTCCAGGTAATATGGTGATGCCAAACATGCCGCAAAGTGCACCCAACACGGTACCCATCACTATGTCCATTCCCAGGCTACCACAAACCCAGCAAGCACAGCAGGTTCTTCTTCCGCCTGGCATCCAGGTCAACCTCCCGGGCGAAATGGGTGTTCATTCACCATTTCTTTATACTCAAGGTCTTCAGCTGAACCAGTCAGTTCCCAGAGCTCCGCTCGTAGCCTCGCAGTCTGTGCGACTCATTCCCACAGGCAACAATGTCAATGGTGTTCCAACATACACTCTAGCACCCGTTCAAGTCACCGTTCCTGTCCACGGCGGTCCCGCTCAAATGGTATTGACGCAAAACCAGATCAGCCAGCCTTCAAATTCAGCGGTGGTGCCCGCAGGTCTCATGCCTACAATTCAGAGGGCGATAAATAGAAATTCGACACCAAATGAGCTGGCTGTAATCGCGCCGTTTTTGAAGAAACATGACCACCACACTGTCAAGTGCCTGAGGTGCAAGATTTTACTGACAGAACAGGGGATTTTCCAGCATTTGTTGCATGGCTTGAAGTGTCTGTTCTGCCCTCAGATGTTCTACTCCTTCAAGCAGATCATGGAGCACACCAATAAAGATCACAGTCTGAAAATCATGGAAAACCGGCATTTCATAAAAGAACACTTTAATCTCGACTGTGACGACAAAGGCAATCTCATGTTCAACACTTTCAATCTGAACACAGATGTGCCCAAAGATCTTCTTGACAACCGCGAGCTTAACCTCGCACTGGTCACCAGCACTCAGGATAAGCTATTCATAAAAATGTATCCAGACAAGGGCGAATACGCAACCGCGTTGAAGGTGCCACCTACCGCCTGCCCATTTTGTCAAGTAAAGCTCCAGAACTCTGAAGACTACGATCTCCATCTTCAAACAAAACACCACATCGTTCCCACCATTCATGCCATACTAAAAACACCTGCTTACAAATGCATATATTGTTTTGGGGTGTATGCCGAAAAATCGACACCGAAAACCATCTCCATTCATGTGCAACGGTGTCGTTGTGCTCCCAAAGCGGTCAAGGAAGCAGAGAGGAAGCTGAATCCAGATACAACGGAACACCTTGATGGTGATTTATGTAGTACTGTTCAGATGGCCAGTTCTTCAGACACGGCTTTTCAGGGGGGTCTTGAATTTTCCAAGCCAAAGAGAGAAGTAACCACTCCGAAGAACAGGAGAAGGAACTCGAAAGTTCCAAAGGTAGAAGTCCCCAAAACTCCAGTTGAACTCGTCTTGGAACCAATGGGGATGGAGAGGACATCCTTCGAGGACAGAAAAGACTTCCTTTCACAGTACTTCCACAGAAAGCCATACGTAACGAAGACTGAAATCGAACTGCTCGCTTCCCGTTTGTGGATAAACAAGGCTGATGTAAAGGCTCACTTTAACAGCAAGCTCACCAAGTGCTTGAAAGCAATTCAGAAGAAGAGGGTTTGTGTACGTCTCGGGTTCAAAATGATTGAAGTGAACAAGGTGAAGCACAACCTCTTCATTCCGGAGGCAAAGCCTGTTAAAACAAAAGATGCGGAAGTGGTGAAACATGACAGCCTTGTTCCAGAGGTAACTGTTAAAATGGAGGACGTGAATGAAATTAAACATAACCTCTTCATCCAAGAGGTAACTATTAAAAAAGAGGACGAGGACGTGAATGAAGTGGGACATGACCTCTTCATCCATGAGGTAACTGTTAAAAAAGAGGATGTGAATGATATGGAACACGACCTCTTCGTTCCAGAGGTACGGCCTCTGTAAAAATAGCTAAACATGTTTGTTTGATAAATTGTGTTTGTATTCAGCATGTTCACACTAGGATGTAAACCATTGCAAACTGTTTATTTAAAATTACTTGATTTACACATTTATTAGATCGTTTGCCTCTTGGCATTAGTCTATGGAAAAAGGGGGACATACAGCAATGCTGAAAGACTCTACACTCTACAGTTTTGTATTTTTGTTGTATATAGTTCATATGATGATGATGTTTAAAAGTTTCTTTTATTACATATCTTTATTGCAAGAAAGAAAAGACCCAGTTTCCAATTTATATTAAAATCATACTTTTTTGGACACTTGTACTATACATTTTGGGGATGTCTAGTGAAATAGTTCTGCATTTAACATTTTATATTAGAAACCGTAAAGAAAATGAAGGCTTGGCTAATTATTACTATACTAACTGGCAAATTAGGCAGCATTTCATAACTGTATCACCAAAAGGAACACTTTATGGTGTTTTCATGTTTTTTCTCTTTCATATAAATACACTGTAATCATTTCAGACATGTGAAAAAAGACAAGTGCCTCCGTGTCCTATTTAAAGTTTGCAGTTGTATTTGCCTCTTGGAATAAACGTGACTAAATATTACAGATGTGTGGTTTACTAAATATAAAATTCTTTGCGATTTAACAAGTAGGATTTTCCTAATGTCATTAATTTGCATATTTTATAAATTATATATATATATATATATATATATAGGTATTTTATATATTCAATTGGTCAATTATTGCTACACATGACATATATTACATAGTCATGACATAAAATGATTTTTTTATTATTATCTAAAAAAGAAAATGAAAGTTGCTAAAAAAGTCACTATATATAAAAAAACACCTATCACAAGGATGTAAATGTCTGCCATTATAACCATTATAGTTCGTAAACGGATACTTAAATTATTAAAAACACATGCTTCAAAATTCATATTTGAAAAACATAAATACCCATGAGAAACTATTGTGGGAACCATAACGGTTGAGTTATGGAAGTAAAAATCCCATTCATTTTCTCCTTGGGGGAATTGTTTTTAAAACTTATTAACTTCAAGAAAGACAATAAGCAATAAGATTGTTAATCAATGGTATGCTTTTTTTCTTTTCTTTTTTTTTAAGCCACCAGTCTGCATTATTTAAACTTTTTTTTATTTTTATAATCATATTCATCAACAACATATCAACAATGGAATTCATGGTTACGCACTACATTACCCAAGATTCTGCAGAGAAATCTCCACCTCCTCACCGCTTCAAATCGAAGTTTGTGATGTTGTTTCACCTAGTAGCTTGTTGAATTGGTTCATGGTATAGACTATAAACATAGACTGAAAAAATAGGCTATAACTCGCAAACAAAGACTTTAAATAAAAATTCTTAAAAACCCTTCCAGAACCAAGGCCGCTGCAAAATCGTCTGTGTGCAAAATAGGCGGGCACTGATGCACCTACAAATTGACGTCATAAATGCAATCTGTCAGCGTCGTCGATCGACTCCATCTGGATCAATTACTTCACCCTTACACTTCCCTTCAGACAAATGTAGTCAATGCGGCGTGAGAAGAACAAGGATAAATCAAACTAGTGATCATGCTGGCTGTCAAGAGAGTTCTTTGCTATAAAGAATGCGCATTAAGTCGATATACCTCACTAACAAGCATGTTCTGTGAAATGACACCACGACACGAGACACATCGCTCGTCCTGGTCTGTTATGCTTAAAGAAAGAAGCATTCATAGTTCAACCCGTCTGTCTGGAGGTAGTAAATTGATGAAGATGCTGGCCAAAAAGAAGTGAGTCGCTGTTTTGTATAATTGATAAATACAAAATAAAAAAGTTTCGCCAATTCTTACTATAAAGTTGCATGAGTTACATGATCGTTCTTTACAGGAGAAAACAGTGGTATGAATCTCCTGTGCAGGTAAGAATTCTTCCAAATATATATATATATATATTTATTTCAATTACTTCACTACTTCGTTATTTTCGTTTTCGGTATTGTATACTTTAAAAATATATATATTAAAAGTTAACAATAAAGATATGCGTTTACTCTGTAAGCAGAATGACTGTACACATTTCTTACAATACCATACTTATCTTTTGCATATTTTGCTCACCTAGGCCACAGCGCTTCAGCCTGGCTTTCTGAAACCATCAAAGCGAAATAAAGAGGACAGTGTTCGTGTGAGGACTCTGAACAACATCATCTACAAAGCAGTGACAGACTTACTGAGCTCCTATGAGGTCAACTCTGAGATCAGTGCCTACAATGTACAGATTTCCAAAGTAGGATGTGCTCTTCCTTCTAACTTCCGTGCCATCATTAAAAGGATAGTTCACCCAAAAAGGAAAATTCTGTCATCATTTACTCACCCTCAAGTGGTTCCAAACCTGTATGAGTTTCTTCTGTTGAACACAAAATAAGACATTTTGAAGAATATGGGTAGCCAAACAGTATTTGGCACCATTGACTAAAAATAGTATTTTTTTCCATACTATGGAATTCAATGGTGCCCACAACTGTTTGGTTACTGACATTCTTCAAAATATCTTCTTTTGTTTTCATTAGAACAAAGAAATTCATACAGGTTTGGAATAACTTGAGGGTGAGTAAATGATGACAGGATTTTCGTTTTTGGGTGAACTATCAGTTTAATTATACCTCATATGTTCAATAATTAAAGGGATAATTTACACCAAAATGAACGATCTTACACCATTTACTCACCTTCATGTCATTTTAAACCTGTATGACTTTCTTTTGGAATACAAAAGATACTTTGAAGAACGTCAGTAATACAACAGTTAACCTTGATCTCCATTGTATGGAAAGGGAAAGGAGAAAAAAACAGTTTTCAAAATATCTTTTATGTTCCACAGAAGATAAAAAAAGTAATACAGTTTTGGAATGACAGATTTGAAATTTCTCTTGAATTATTTACATGTTTAATTTCTTCAAAAATGTTGTTTTCAGTTCTGCCCTAAACTATGTCTCCTTGTCCATGTAAGGTTTCACTACCACCCGATTTCTCTGCATGTCGAATATACTGGAAGACAAGTCTGTCGGCAGAGCAAGACAGCCATATTCAGCAGGCTTTAGACAAATGTGCTCCTCGCATACGGTATGTCTTTTTTGTAGTTTAATTAACTTTTGCTTTAACAAGTTGAAGGTAATGTAATCATTTGGTTTTATTATTATTTTTCAGGCATCTTCTCATTTCTCACCAAATCCTTGGTAGTGTTCCTCCTGTGATTTTCATCAGAGATAAACAATATGCTGCTATCACTGAGGTAACAGATAACATATTAAAAGTAATATAACTAATTAATATTCATATATTAGCGGTGCATGAGTTTTGTAGATGGTATAGCTAATATTTGTGTGTGTGTTATTGTCTGATCCTTAATCAGATTGAAAACCTTCTCAAGAAAGCAGATTTTGGTCCAGATGAAAATAATTTACATTTATCCGTCAGCGATATCGGGTAAGAAGAATTTAGTTCTATTAAAACCTCTTTTAAAAAAAAAATTTAATTAATGGATTTTTAATTGGTTTGATCTTTTAAAGGGCCAAACTGCAGCCCATAGAATCTGGAGACAAGAAAAGACCCGTTTTGTTTGGTGTCGATCACGATGCTCTGCACAAACAGATTGAAGCCTATAAACGAGAGAAGGGGGCGAGAGACTCTCTCACACAGAGTCCTGCTGCAGGAGGACTGACACAAGAGCAGCTGGATACACTAGCAGATATTAGGAAGCAGAAACTCATAGAGAAAAAGAAACAGAAATCTAAATGGATGAAGGACGATGACATCACTCCCAAGGATTTCCTCTTGTCCAGAAGCCTTCAAAAAGAGGATAAAGAGGAGCAGGACAGTGACGAGGACAGCCTGGTGGATGGCCAGCTCTCAGAGCTGATGGAAGAGGAAGACAGGAGACGCTGAAATCAGATCTTTTGGTCACTTGCAATGTTATGCTGTTTAGTGTGGTCTGTAAAATAAAAATATTCAAGCTCTGGAAAAAAGTAAACGTGTATATTTTGACAGGTGATCAGTTTTTTTTTTTTTTTCGTTTTTTTTTTCAGTGGTGTTCCTGTGTAATACAGAAGGTAGGATACCGAATGATGGTAACGCTTCCTTTTACAGTCCTGTTACCCATGTACTTACTATGTACTTATTATAGTAATTATAATTACTGGGTAATAACTAGGTCCTAACCCTAAACCTACCCCTAACCCATGTACTTACCTTATATTAGCCAGTACTTTCTAGGTAAGTACACGTAAGTACTGTACTGTAAAAGGAAGCGTTACCGGAATGATCATCTTCAAGGTAAAGCAGTTTAAATACAATTAAAACCAGTAAATGGTTATATAGCAGACCTTAAACTATCAAACGGTAGTGTAAGTGATGCTGTATTGGTACGCAGCTTTAAAGTGAGTTTTTTTAAATCACAGTTATGAAATTATTCAATGAAGTGTATCAATAATACACAACACCACGCATTAAATATCTCAAGTTTACTATTGTGATAGCCATACACTGTATGGGAGTCTTGTATAAAAAGTGTGTAGAAGGTCAGAGTCACACAGTAACTCTTGCAGGCAATGGCAGTACAGGGGGAAAAAATTATTTCTAAAATAGCTTCTGCTTCACATGTGACAAGATTTATCTACTGTGAATAGGTGTCATGGTCTTTACAAAGACTAAAGACCTTTTTTTCTCCCAGTCAGGAAAGCACACCGCTATGACTATTCATTGCTACTGTTCATTTCAGATTATTTACAATTGTGCAAGATGGGTCCCTATAAACTATAGGTATAACTGTAATAGTCTGTTCAAGACTGGAGTAACTATAACAAAAGGGAATAAACACTTAGGCAGCTAGTAGTTTTAAAACCCTTTATGCATGATCTTTATATTCTCTATACTGTGGTGGTCTCCTCAGTTTGCACAGCCTCCTGAACTGCTTCCTGGACGTAGACTATGAACTGGGATGCGTCTTCACCCTGAGTGTACACTGTAACAGTTTTAATGCCCTCCATATCATCTGAGGACACCACTAGATGGTGCTCTTCTCCCAGGCCCACTGTGGCCTGCTGAAGTGCATCCTGGATCATCATGGCATGATTTGTCTGTGGCTCCTCCTCCTCCATCTAGGATGATGGGACAGAACATTGTTATTATTAAATGATCTGCTTTCATGAAGAGTCCAGTTTTCTCTCATTGAGACTGAGAAAGGCTACTAGAGAGTGAAAACAAGCCATTACTTTCTGAGATCAAAGTCCAAAAAGAGCATTTATTGAAAATGTCAGTTTAACAGATTTTTCAAATGTTTTTGAAAAAAGTCTCTTATGCTCACCAAGGTTGCATTCATTTGATAAAAAAATGCTGTGAATTAGTAATATTGTGAAATATTATTCCAATTTAAAATAACAGTTTGCTATTTGAATATATTTTAAAGTGTAATTTATTCCTGTGATGGTAAAGCTAAATTTTCAGCATTATTACTCCAGTCTTCAATGTCACATGATCCTTCAGAAATCATTCAAAAATGATGATTTGGATTCTAATATGCTGATTTGGTCCTCAAGAAACATTTACGATTATCAATATTCACAATATTGTGCTGCTTAATATTTTTCTGGATGGTTTGATTAATAGAATGTTCAAAAGAACAACATTTATTTAAAATATCAATCTTTTGTAACAATAAATGACTTCACTGTCACTTTTGAAAAACTTAATGAGTCCTATAAAGTATTTTTAAAAATGGTTAAAAAAACAATTGAACTGACCCCAAACTTTTGATCAGTTGCCTATTTTTTTTACCCCTTTAAATTCATACAGTATACATTTCGCATAACACAATATTATATTGCTATAAGGTAGGGGCATTACTGTGTCCATAAAAGTGATACCAAAATTACCAAGACAATAAACCTTACAAATCTTAAGCAATAATCAACAATCATATGGCAGAGAGTGATATATTTTCATCTCAATAAATAGTTTGGAAAAACACTTGCATTTCACAACAGCAGCTCTGTCAGTACATGAATGTGCATATTAAACATACCTGCTCTACAACAGTAACTGTACCGGGAGCCATGGCAACCACTGAAGCCACAGTGCCATCATGATTCTCTGAGCCCAGTTCAATGATCTGCTGGAGGATGTTAACAGATGCCGGGTCTAGTCTGTCTCCCGCCGCCGCAGACACAACACCTGAACGCAAAAGTTGAGTTTAGAAATGAACTTTAAAGAAATTAAACCATTGTTCCAGAAATGAAACAACAGTTTCTGACCATTTTGTGTATTAAAGCGCAGATCCTGCAGAGCGGATACAGCAGTCTCAGTTCCTTGAGGATCCTCGGTCTCGGCTATATGAAGGTACTGCATGGCCGGCTCCTCTACTGACTCCACCACCTGAATGAACACACCGATAACATCCGAATCAAGTCCAGTGGCATTTCATTCGAATGCTAGGAATATGACATGAATTAAGGCAATTTAACAACCATTCACCAGTTTATCAGTAATAAACTGTCTTATGAATGTCAGAGTCAAAGAATTTAAGTGGCTCGGCTCCAATAATTTGCCTTTTTTTGCTAAACTTTTAAATATGTAATTAATTATTATTCTGTCATCATTTACTCACCCACATGTAGTTCCACATCCATAATCTTCAAAACACAAATTAATATATTTTTAATGAAACCTGAAAGATATCTGTCCCTCCACTGATTTAATCCAAGTCTTCTGAAGAGATATGACTTATATGCGTTTTATATGATGAACAGATTTAATTTAGGTTTTTATTCACATATAAATACATACATAGAGCGCATCACATAAGGCAAACATGGAAGATCGTGTGTGCGTTACACGCTAGGACAAATCTCATTGGTTCTTGTTCATCACACACACGTTAGAGCTTCATGTTTACCATATGTGATGTGCTCTATGTATGTGTGTCGATCGTTGTTTAGATTGTAAATAAAGGCCTAACTTAAACCTGTTCATCATATAAAGATCGGATCTATTCACAAGACTTGGATTAAATCGCTCGATTCACATGGATTCAATTTACGACGCCATTATAATCTTTTAGTATCTTATAAGTTTTGGTTACCTAGACTTTCAATGGAGAGACAGAAACCTCTCAGGTTTCATTAAAAATAACTTAAAGGGATAGTTCACCCAAAAATGAAAATTCTGACCCTCAAGCAGATATTTTGAAGAATGCCCCCCCATATTTTTTTCATGCTATGGAAGTCAATGAAGCCCATTAACTATTTGATTACCAACATTCTTCAAAATATCTTCTTTTGTGTTCAGCAGAACAAACAAATTCATACATGTTTGGAACAACTTGAAGGTGAGTAAATGATGGCAGAATTTTTGGGTGAACCATCCCTTTAATTTGAGTTAATATGGGTTTGGTATGACATGATTAAATGTTATTGTACAGTACTGTGGGACTTCTATTGTTGTTTATGCATTTTATTAATAAATATGACTTCACTACTAAATTTAACATGTCATGTAATTGAAGACTCACCTCCCACTGATTCATACCCAGACTGTCAGCCTCCACCACTTTGAGGCCATGTTTGCTCTTCAGGTGTCTGTTCATTTCCCATTTAGTGCCATAAACGTAATTGCACACAGGACATTTGACTCCACCTGATAACACACACACACACACACACACACACTTTTTAATTATTGAAGCAGTTTGAGGCAATATTGTATGTCTAATAATAAGCAACAATGTATATCTTAGATAAGGTAGGTTCTGATGAGGAAGGACTTTCCTTGCTCTGTGACAGTTTCAGAAGTGGACGCCCCCGTTCCAGCATTGACGTACTGTGCGTTGGGATGTTTCTTGTTATAGTGTCTTTTCAGTGAGCCTGAAATGTTGCACGAGTAGTGGCAGTGTGCACAACGGAAAGGCTGTGAAAGGCAAAACATTGTGCTTTGGTGATGGTTGTAGGACACATGACAACATAGAACAGAAATAGAAAGAAGCCTTTTGGGGTGTTACTTTGAAAGAGGCATGTTGCTCCATGTGACGAAGGAGATGCGGTCTCAGTGCAGCAGTGAAGTCACACTCAGTGCATCTGAACTGTTTTCCTACAAAATAATAAAAAATGAACATGCATTATTACAGAAATAATTAAAACAGCTGAGGTATAATGTAAGTTTCCTGCTCTCATTGTGCACGATTTATAGATGCATGAAAATGTTTACTTAGTATTAAATGAATAGTATATTTTTTTCTACTGAATATAAAGAGATGAGAGATAAAAAAAAAATGTTTTTATAACTTTTAATAATAAATAATTTCCACAATGCGACAGCAAGGAGAAAAAACTCACTATACTGTATAGATAAAACACAAATAAACTATTCTTGAACATAAGTACATTGCAAAGGAGGAGATGAATATTTGAATATTTAGAAAAAAATATGTTTATACACTTGAACAAAAGAATTTAACAAAAGTGAAAGACATTTATAATGTAACAAAAGATTTCCATTTGAAATGCTATTCTTTTTAACTTTCTATTCATTAGAAAATATTTTGCTTACATAAAAAATATTAAGCTGCATAACAATATAAAATGTTTCTTGAGAACTAATTATTATTATATTAGAATTATTTCTGGAGGATCATGTGAAACCAAAATTGATTCCTGTTGCCATCACAGGAATAAATTACATTTAAAATATATTCAAATATAAAAGAGTTATTTTAAATTGTAATAATATTTCACAATATTACTAATTTACAGCATTTTTTTTATCAAATAAATGCAGCCTTGGTGAGCATGAGAGACTTCTTTCAAAAACATCTTACTGACCCCAAACTTTTAAACAATAGTGTATATTTGACACAAAATTATAAGCATATTTGGTTTTTGTTTGTCACCGTCACAATACATTTTGTACATTTTTCATGGCCCCTCTAGCATCCCATCGCAGTCCCCAGACCCTAGTTTAATAACCCTGTCCGAGTTCACTCGGAAATTTGTCAGATTATGGAGGTTTTGTTGACTTTAACTAGATACACAAGTCAAAATAACATTGCATGCAGTCTTAAACACAAAGTAAGAGTCTCACCGTCTGCTGTGTGCATGAGCTTATGACTTTTCAGAGTGCATTTAGACTTGAACTTTTTTCCACAGAGGTCACAAAGATGCGTTTTCTCAGTACTGTGTCTGTTCATGTGAGCTTTGAGGTTGCTTTTACTTCTTGAGGCATAATCACATTGTGAACATTTGTATGGTTTCAATCCTAGAGACACAATCAGTACATTAAAGCAGTTCATTTAAGCAAAGAAGTTCAACAATACATTAAGAAAAAGACATAAAACCCACCTTCATGAGCCCATATGTGCTGCTGAAGATCTGCCCCATTTCTTGTGAAGAAACAGTCACAGTATGGGCATTTGGAAGCCCGTTTCCCTATCACTCCTTTCACATGTACACGTATTCCCAACGCTTCCGAGATGTAGTTCAACGACACGTCTATATAGTCACAGCACATCCGTTACTGTAATTCTTGTGCGACACTCTTGTGCGACATTTCAGAGGGTTTGATTTGTGCTTACCTGGATGGTTGCTTTTGATATGAGCTCTTACTTTGTCCTCAGGAACAGACGCTTGACATACTGGACATATAAAACTTCTTTTGACCTAAAGATGAGATATATGATTTGATAAAGAAGCCATTTCGCCAATATCACAAGAATAAACAGGTTACCAGCACTCACTATGTCCGAATGGGTTTTGAGATGAGCCTGAAGCTTGTATTTGTCAGGTGTACAATATTGGCATCCTTCAGAGGGACACTTCAGCAGGATGTCAGAATGTCTCTGGATGACATGTCGCTTCAGGCAGTTTTTAGTGATGGAGGAATAACTGCACTGAGAACAGTAATGGAGGTGCTCTCTTGTGTGCGTTCGCACATGTGTATTGTAGTGCACTTGATACCAGAAAAGCTTACCTGTTGAGGAAACATTCCAGAGAGTTATAGATTGTCTAGGGTTAGTGATATTATAAAAAAAAAAGAGCATGAGATTAGATCTTCATACCGCAGTATTCACATTCAAGGTCTCCGTACACTTTCCGTATCCGTTCAAACACTTCCATGTTAAGCTGTCGTTTTTGCATCTGCTCTATAATCTGCTTGAAAGCAGATATTTCTTCTTGCTCTGAACTGAGCAAGTCCTCATCAGTGTTAGTTTGTGGAACAATCACCTCTTCCTCGGTTTGAGGAAACGTATCCTTTGATGTTAGCTGCTCGGAGTGCATTTGTGCTTTTTCAGGTGTCAAAGGTGCGGTTTCTTGAGCAGGATTCTGCTCTTCGGTCACACTGCGCTCCATTTTAAGTGGATCATCTTGCAGTCTTTGTGTATTTATAACATCTTCACAGGCCATTTCTTGCGTTTGTTCTACAGCAGATGTGTCTGTGTCATTTATACTATTTGCAATGGGAATTCCGTCTTGTGAGTTTTGTACGAGAAGATCTGACTCGACCACTATATTATCAGAGCATTGAGTTTGAAGGTCCTCTTGAGCCATGCAACTAATTTCTGTGGTTAACAGCTCCTGGGCGTTGAGCTGCGACAGCTCTTCTGTGATCTTAAGCTCATCCTGATTCAACATGTCCTTCTGAATGTCATCACCTGGTTTGAGCAAGCAAAAGCTTGAGTTGATGGAGTCTGCAAAAGCTGAGGGCTCATCCGATTCCGGGTGGAACTCTCGGAGATGTGACCTCAGTCGCACAGAGCTGACAAATTTTTCCTGGCAAATGGCACACACGTATATGAAGGGATGCTTTCGGATGTGGGCTTGCAAGGCTTGGAACTTGGTCGAGCCGTGATCACATAACTCGCAGCCGAAGGGTCTCTTGGTGCCATGGACCATCATGTGACGGTCGCGCTCAAGCTCGTTTTTGAACTTGCGGTCGCATATTTGACAGTTGTACAGAAGCTGTCTCTTGCCCTCCCTGGTCTGCAGGCTGTACTCTTCGTAGGAGTCCTGCACTTTCTTGTCGTTCATGTCGTGAGTCTCGCGGATGTGTTTAAGAAGGTTCTTCACATCCGAGTATTTCTTCTTGCAGAAGCGGCAGTGCTGCTTGATCTTATTGTGCACTCGCTCCACGTGTACTTTGAGGTGGCCTTTACTGAGGCAATTAAACGAGCACAGCTCACAGTTGAATTTCTCCCCAGTGTGTTTCCGCATATGAACACTAAGATTGGCCTTTATAGCGCTGGCGTAGTCACACTGCGTGCACTTGAATGGTTTCTCATTGGTGTGGATTCTTAAGTGGGCCTGCAGTGAATGTTTGAACTTGAAGACTTTATTGCAGTATTCACAGGTGAAGATTTTAAGCTGCGTCTGTCCTAACCTGTGTCGACAGATATGATTTGTTAATAATAATGTACCAAATAATTCCACGAGTTCAATACAACTGCAACAACTTTTCTACAGGAAGTTGCTTATTTTTCCATGACTTTTCCATAAATTCTTCAGTTGGTTATGATCACTGGTTAGGGATTTAAAAAATATCATTTTATAGAGGTAGATCAAATAAATAAATAAATACATAAATAAATACTCATTTCAAGCTATTACATAAATATAAACATCTATATTTACTATAGAAATTTCCATGACTTTTATGGATTTTATTCATTTCCATGACTTCCCTAGGCCTGGAAATCATCCACGTTTTCAAAATGATGTCGCATGATGGTGAGACTGTTTGGTTAGTATTCTGTCCATTTGGTGCTTAAACAATTTAGCTAGATTGGTGAATCTAAAGTTAACATTTTAAATTTGAAAAAATAAACCTGTTTGATTTGAGGGGCGCTTCATAAGCAGCTTGCTGAATAGCATATTCCTGGTATCCCCTTTTCATTGCTGCCTCCTGGGAACCAGCAGCTTCATCGGTCTGGGTGGACGGTTCAGCTGGAGCTGCTTCAATGGGAACTATCTTAGAGGCGCCTGCAATAAACCCAAACATACAGTTAGTTTAAATCTTTCCCTCAACTATTAGACCACTTGACATCACATGCATATCTCACCAGGCATGGCCTCGTGACTAGTAAGGACCACACTAATAATAGGGTTTTTGTTGCCGCTTTGCGCTTCAGAGTCCTTTGCACTGGACATCTTATCTGTCCGCATCGCTCGGGCTTTCTTTGGTGTCCTCTCTTTGTCTTCCTCTCCAGCACTGATTCTGTTTGCATCGGTATTATGACCTAGTCAATAAAGTTGACAGGTGAAACTTGTGGCATTTCAGAGTATTCCAATAAAAAGAGTTCTAAGATTTTTAACATAAATTTGTACCATTATACTCTTCTTCATCAGCAGCCTCTTTCAGTCCTACAAAACAAATGTGTTTGGAAATTTGCCGCCTGTTGCTGAACATGCGATTGCATTTCTTGCACTCCAGATCACTTCCATCCTCACTCTGCTCTTCAGTTACTGCCACTGGTGGAACGTCAGTGGGCTCTTTCTCCTGCTGACTGGATGCTTTTTCCAGGACATTTTCTGGTTGGGCTTTCTTAGTGGAGCCTTTTGGTCTACCACGCTTTCTTTTCACAACAACATCTGCAAGATAAAAAAGACATTCTTATTTTCCAATGCTTTAATAATAACTTACTTTTCACATTACATAAGACACTACAGTCGTAAACAAATTTCCCCGGTTTCACAGACAAGGCTTAAGCTAGTCCCAGACTAAAGTGCATGTTTGAGCTGTTTTAACTGAAAGCAACTTGCCATTGTTTTGTCTCAAGATGCACACCAGTAATATTTTTTCTAAGGCATGCTTATAAAAGCTACTTAAATGTCCTAATTGAACTAAGTTCTAATCCTGGCTTAATCTAAGCCCTGTTTGTGAAACCAGGCCATTGTGAAATAAACTTTAAGCTTAAATCAGCCTAAATTGCAATTTCAAGCTTGAACCAATTTATAGTTCCAACGACCTTTCTCTAATGGCCTAATTTTCAGTGTTTGGTTCTAATAATGCCCAGTACAGGTTCCCGGCACCTGTGATTTGTTTGTTCAAAGCTGCTTACCTGAACTCTGTGGCTCCTGAGTTGTTAATGGCTTGAGTGCTATAATGAAAGTATCAGGATCACCTCCTTCATTGGAGTGAGTCTCAATAACATGAGACAGAAGCAATGGTTTACTGGGAGAGAACAAGTTGCATATTTTGCACATGAAGACAGATGAACCATCTGTGAATACAAACACAGCTGGTTGAATTCTTCAGTCTGTATATTAAAGAATCTTGGATGCAGGCAATTATCATTTTAGATATATTTTTTTGTAGCTTTTTTTGTTGTTGTTGTTAAAACAGTATCAGAAATATGTCTCTCGCACACAGAAAATTTTGTTAGCTTTTAATTTCCACAGCACTAAGATTTATCATGTATCCTTTCAAAAGTACTACGCAGTTTATGGAAATTACAGAAGGCCCAAATAATTCATATGCAATATCTAATAATATTTTTTCCCAATGATTTATTGTGTTTCCACCCTAATTCTCAAAAATGTATAATTTTGCTTTGAAATAATGGAGTTTTCAGCAACCTTTCCTCACAGAATTGACTGGGGTAATAATGCACTAACATCAGGGAGACCTTTCAAAATAAGATCGCTTAAATAAGTTGATTTTTACACTCTTTTAAATCAGGAATTTATTCATTAACACTGATATTTATAATTGTTGATTAGTATTTGCAATTTAGTATCAGTTCATTACAGTGTTGTTCAAATATCTGCAATAGTCATCTTTCACAAGATGCAATAAATGTCATGTAACAATACATTTGATGTACCCGTTACTAAACTGCATATCAAGACTTATTTTCAATAGCAAATAAGTGTCGTGTAGAGTTGAATTTTTCCAAAAGGGAACCAATAACATTCCCTGCCATCTGATTTTAGTAAACACGAGACCAGTTTCGTGTTTTTCTCATAGACACTGGTACCAGTTTTCATTTAAAAAAAAAGATGATGTTTAAGTGCAGTGAGCTGGAAATGGTGTCATTTCAACAACGTACGGTAAAACAGCAGACTTGAAAACCTAATTTCCGTTTAAAGCATCCTTTGGCAAAAGTTTTTGCTCGTTTAAGTCACTAGTTTTACCTAATTTATTTGTTTCCTTATCGAATCATCGGAAGGAGCCGTTTCCTCGGAACGCAGTTAGCATAATAATGATATTTTTGCTTACCTGCTTGTACTGGGTCCATTCTTTTTAAATAAGTAAAAGGTAAAAATCACGCGAAAATGATTTTAACCTTGGTTTTTATTACTAGAGTGCAATTTAAATGTATTCATTATACTTTAAATTACTTCTGCAGAGGTTTCTGTCGAATCTGCGATAACAAATATGGCGGATGGATCTTCGTCTTCAAGCACAAAAAAAGTATTCATGAAGAAGCGCGCGCCACCTGCTGTCTGGAGTTCATTTGATCACTACTGTGTACTTGTAATCAGTAATTCAGACATTTTTAAATATAAGAGTTAAACCTTGATGATGATGAAGAACAATGACAATGAGGTGCTAACACTATAAAGACCACTGAATACGATTGTGTATAGCAGCCACAGATCAGTGATAGAAACTCGACACCTCAACCTGAGAATTAATTAAATCACTAATAATTAATATTATTAATTAACAGCTATAATAATAAACATGAAAGAGAGTTGAATGCGTTTATTTGGGTAAAATTATATTCATAATAAAGTACAACAGGGGGATCAAAGATACATATTTTTACTTTTATCACAGCCTCAGCCTACTTTCACTCCTTTCAGCATTCACGTTGCACAATTAAGTAAAGTGTATATTCCAACACGATCACAGAGTTGCTCCAGTCAGTCACAGCAAACACCCTCCTCCCAGCCTCGTTTACAGAATACAGCTGAGTGTAGGATGTTTACAACGACTATACAGGAAAATTACGACACAAAACATCCAGATGGCACATCATTAAAAAAAATTAACATGGTATAATTTTTTCATTGTTGGTAAGTTATAATTCAGTTTTAACATTTAGGACGCAGTATTGTTTGATTACACACGCACACACACACACACACACACACACACATCACTGATTCCAGAACAAGACGAAAGAACTGGACGATGGCAGCAAACATCCAACTGAAAGCTTGTTTTACGGATACGCAGCTTCCAGTCGGGGATGTTTACAGGCACGAACAACCAGTTAAAAGCATTTACAATAAAAAAAGAATGTGATGCAAATAAATAAAATTAATTCGAATGGAAATTACACCAATCTACGAAATCCATGGAAATGTATTCTGCAATAAAAACCGTATGTGATGATTTTGCTGCCCTCTACAGTCCTCGTGAGAAATGAAAATACAGCAAAAGCCGAGTTGAAAGTTAAAAGTCCTCTCTCCTTCACGTCAATGACAAAGGGACCGCGATGAGGATGAAGACCTTGCAGATCTGAACAGTGTCACGGTCTAATCACAGACATTTGATGAAAACAAATCACAAACATGTTCGAGTCGATATAGGTCATTTTTCCCCCTTTAAAATAAGTTATTATCGAAAAACAACAACAACTGGAAGTACAGTCTCTACATATCAGCATTACCATAAATAACAGCCATATACGAGCCGAGTACAAAATTAAAAAAACTCGTATTTGTAGACTGACATTGGTTCAACCTTGTTTCTTTGTTTGGGAATAAGAAAATCGGTGATTTTTAAGCCAGTGTCGGCTACAATATACTGTACAAAAAGAGTTACAATAATAAGAAGAACTTGCACCAAGTAAGCCTGTGTTGCTACCAAGTTGAGTGAAGAGGAAGCACGCAGACAAGCCGAAGCTGCACTGCATGTTACCCTCGCAAAAGCGATCTAAAGAGCCAGCAAGGCGTTTTGCTTGTGTCTAATACAGCACAGATAGTTAGCAAAAGTCATTCTGCTTCGAAACGGAACAACACAGCATGGCTAACTAACGGTAGCTATGCTCTACAGCTTTGCTCCAATTTACAGACAAAACTAGCATTGACTGTCCTTCCCGCCGCAGCAGTAAACCTGTTCAATTTAGACAAAGCACCGCCGTTCAAGCGATAACGCGATTAAACCACAGTTTATTACTGTGAATTTCCTCCGGCTTTTGCAGCAAAAAAGCCCTTTAGTCTCCGCCATTCCGAGCCTGTTTCCTTCCGTCTCTGGCTTGTCTTTAGTTTGACCTTTAGTTACCCGACACTAATATTGACGTAATTGTCATGGTAACAGGATCCCGCCTTCTACGTGCGGCCGTGTTCGTCCATGGAAGTTGCTGATGATGGAGGGAAAAAACCATGGATGACAAGGAATCTCATGTCATTGTGATAAAAGATTAATGGTTTAATGCCACGAAAACTTTGTGGAATAATAAGACATTGAGATACAAACTTTTTATCACCCACATTTTGGACAATTAACTGCTCAAATAAAGATTAAAACTTTTATTGTAAGTTCACACTTTACAGTTGCTTTTATGCCCTAGTTTGTATTAAATTATGCACACACAATGTAAAAGGTCAAAGAAAGTCACATTCATAAGCTTTGCTACCATACGTTTTACATAATGGCTAGTACATTCTCCATTCATCTCAGTATGACCCTGTACTTTCACATTGGCCTATGTAAAATGATGTTATTGTTTTGATAGTGTGAGATCACACAGGCTCACTCCTATATAGTCACTGCAAGCCATAGATATACATTAGCTCCAGCCCATTCCTTTCTTCGCCTGTGTGTGTTCCGGAATTAACTATTAGCACTGGAACAGGAGATATTGCTAATTAACACCAATGCTATAAATAGAGTTTTGTAGGCAAAAGAAAAAGACCTGCGATCACAGCAGTGTGGATGTGTGATTCACTCACTTACATCAAGCATCTGTTTAAGCATATCTTTACATGTTTTTCACTGAATGTAATTGTGTCTGTCTCATGCAGGCAGCTCCAAAGCACCGTCTTCCTCTCCATCCCCTCGGTTGGCACGAATCTCCATGAGCGTACGGGCAAATTTGCTCCAGTCGTCTGTATTTGACATGGCCAACTGCTAAAATAGAGATACAACCAACTTCTGCATCACATCTTCACGGTAGAACAGAATTAGTGACTTGAAATTTGCACATTGTTTGATCTGTCTCTGTATTTGGCTATGAGTGCAAATATTTATAATTCATCCAAATTTTAGATAATGACTTGTTCTTGTACTCATGATAGGTGTTATTACCTCTCCCACATCATAGATCCAAACACGGCCCTCTGAATCACCCACTGCCACCTCTCTGCCCCCCGTTGCCCATCTGACCCGGTTCAGGGCACATCCTCCCTCCACAGTCACACTTGCCGACGGCACCTGGAACACACAGAAAACTTGTTTTGGAATGTAAACGTAATAACATTGTGTGTGTGGAAACACGATTCATCTAATTTAGTTCAAAGCAGACAATTATGAAGTAAAGGCAATTTGCATGCAAATATGATGAGGTAGAATGCCCCCATTCCAGCTGAACAGTTTTGAGGTTCATTTTTAATACAGTAGTCAACATTTGAAGTGGATCCAAACAGTTAATCAAAGTTGTCCTAAGACAAGAACGGGTATTGCTCAAAATGCATGTATAACTTTGCAGAAAGGTTTTGATCCACTTCAAATGTTGACTACTGTGGATAGTAGTGATCTGTGAATTTTTTTTTTTTTGTTGATTTGCTTATTTTGCTGATTTGATTTGTAGATACAATAATTCATTTAAATCTGTACAATAACAGATATCGTTTTTCTTTTATTTTGAAGTAAAAATCAACCCATACGTATATAATTTATAGAATTATATAGTGTAATTCAAATGTATCTTTCTGACTGGAATTCTGCTATTTGATTTGACATTTTTCAACTAAATGATCAAATTGCATTTATAATTGCATGAAATCAAATTACATTAACAATACCATTCAAAAGTTTGAGTTCAGTATGATTTTTTTTTTAAAGAAAAGAATAATTATATTCGAAAGTTACATTAAAGGTATTGTAGGTAGGAATTGTATAAAAAAAACTTTTTTCCAAATTTGTTTCAACTTTCTGTATTTATCAATGCATAATTAAAATGTAAGTACTCTGAAAAAGAAAGTATAAAAATCGAGTGTCTGTAGACCTCTCACGACTGTTTTAAAGACAGCTTATTATTTCCATTCTCTCCACCCCCTCCCTTCTGGGCTCCTTCCAAAGCCACGCCTCCAAAACACATGAACGCGCGACTCCGACCGCTGAGCTGAAGACGCATTATTTACCTGAGACGAGTGGAGAGGAAGGAGCGCAGTGCATGTAGTGACATCATGTCAGAATCACATGTAATAAAAAAATCTAACTTTATCATTATGAAGATAAACAAATAAGATGTATTTTAGTACTCACTATCAAGTAGCATATTGATATTGGTAAAGATTAAAATAAATATTTATTGATTCGCTAACGAGCTAGTTATCTATAAGGCAACGCTAAAAACAGGTTGCATGATACACGTTTTTCCATTGCCATCATTTACACTGTGATGAAGATAAATTTCGTGTAACATTCATAACATATATGGTGTTCTGCATGTAAGAGTTTCCATAATGAAAGCATTGTTGACTCTGATGAGGACTACACTCCAGAGACAAGTACCGCATCGTCAGCTCGAGGACAGATCCGGGGTCGAGGGATTTTTTGTTTAAAAACAAAACAAAGGCGAAAAAACTGTGCAGGTAAACTTCCAGGTGAACATGGTAAAAGAGTTAGACAGAGGGTAAATATAATTCTAAGAAAAGTTCCTGGATGCGGATCGGCCTACTGTTAAACATGTATTTAGTTATCTAAAGCAAAATTATGCACAATTCAACACTATATCATCTTGAGCTAGGCATATATATTATTTATCATCTCTACTACGGCTCGCTAAGTAATGTTATGTTAGCTATATTAGGCAGCTACGTGTGCTAATGACACATGCTTCATGAAAACATAAAGAAAAAAATATGTATGATAAAAGTACAAAAAGAAAGATTTACCTGTCCAGCAGAAATATAGCCATCCAGGCGTCACTTTTCAGCCCCTTGAGGTCTCTCAGTTCTCGCCATCGCTGGAAAGCCACGCCGATATTGGCATGGGTTTTATTTTGTTGTTTATCCAAAGACTTTTTGTTCATTACCTTTTCTAGTAACGTTACTGTCTTCCTTTTTTTGCCTGGTTTGCCTTCGCGAACTGCATATGTGAATTTTGATTGGTCTTTCTAATCTCTGCCATTGTTTTGCTATTCCTAGGTTCTGTGCCTCTTGAATTCCTCAAATCAAACGGATGCGCGCGCAAGTGGGCAGGTCCTGTGTGGCAAAAGGGTGGTTGCCATGGTTGCGAGAGAGTGACAGTCGCCTAAGCCAATCCTTTGTTTCGTCCCGAATGTAAATAATGAGGTGTGTTTAGTGCAGATTAAACGGTCTAGAGTCACTCGATTTTTATACTCTTTTTATCAGAGTGCTTACATTTTAATTATGCATTGATATATACAGAAAGTTTAAACAAATTTGGAAAAAAGTGTTTATAAAATTCCTACCTACAATACCTTACAAAAAATACTATTTCAAATAATAATTCTATTCTTTTGAACTTTCTATTCATCAAAGAATCCTACAAAAATGATCAGGTTTCCACAAACACATTAAGCAGCGCTAGAAAAAAATGTTTCCAAAGCAGCATATTAGATTTCTGAAGGCTCACGTGGCTGCTGAAAATTCACCTTTGACATCACAGGAATAAACTCTATTAAAGGGATAGTTCACCCAAAAATGAAAACTATGATTTACCCATGATTTACTCGCCCTCAAGTCATCCTAGGTGTATATATGACATTAATCTTTCAGACGAATACAATCAGAGTTATATTGAAAAAATGTCCTGACTCTGAGCTTTATAATGGCAGTGAATGGCCGTTTCTGTTTTGAAGTCCATAAAAGTGCATCCATCCATAATAAAAGCAATCCACACGGCTACGTTAATAAAGGCCTTCTGAAGCGAAGCGATTAGTTTAATATTCATATTTAACACGTTACAAAGTAAAATTCTAGCTTACGCCTTAAGCACAACTTACGCAACTTGTAAGGTAGTGTAGTGCGTCAAATATCAGCAGTACGTCGCATTACTCGCATAAGTTGCGCTTTAGACTTAAGTGGAATCTGTATGTTCACTGGCTGGAAGCTTTTTCTTAATAAAGTTTTAAATATGGATATTTTTCTCACACAAACGCATCGCTTCACTTCAGAAGGCCTTTATTAACCCCCCGGAGCCGTGTGGATTGCTTTTATTATGGATGGATGCGCTTTTATGGACTTCGAAAAAGAATCAGCCATTCACTGCCAGTATAAAGCTTGGAAGAGCCAGGACATTTTTTAATATAACTCTGATTGTATTCGTCTGAAAGAAGAAAGCCATATACACCTAGGATGACTTGAGGGTGAGTCAATTATGGGCTAATTTTCATTTTTGGGTGAACTATCCTTGTAAATTAGAAAATAGTTTAAATTGTAAATAATATAAAAAATGTTCCTGTATTTTTTTTTATCAAATACATGCAGCCAAAAATACTCTATTTAAAAAAACTTACCTCAAACTTATGAGCATACATAGAATATTTCATTTAGTATTTTACATTAATGATACAAAAAATCTGATGACATCTGGGATAATTTCACCCCAGGTTTACCTTGGGGTTTTTGCCCCAAGTAGGAAGTCCTCTTACACTAATATTAATTAATGTATGCAATGAATGTTCTCAATATAACAGAAGACAGAATGACTGAGTAAATAATGTAATGACCTCTGTGTAGTTGTTGAGATTCCAGAGGTCCAGACGACCATTGCCATCAACTGTAGCAAAGAGTGCTGGGTGAACTGGAGACCACATGACATCATACACATAGTCTGCATTGTCTTCAAAAGAATAGAGGGGCTTGTTATGCTGTCAGAGAGATGAAATAGTTATATTTATAGAACGCTAAATAATCAAAATACATATAGAGCAGCACAAGTTCCAAAACAACTCTTACTTTGGTTGACCACAGTTTGACAGTCCAGTCAAATGAGGAAGTGGTAAAGAGATGGGAGAAGTCAACTGGACCCACAGAGTTATGGCAGCTGATTCCAGTCACAGGCCCCTGATGCCCATCGAACATTTCACCAATACCAGCCTTACTGCATGGGACAAGTTAAACAAGTTCAAGGTAATAGCTGTTTTTCATAAAGTTTTTAATATTCACAGACATTATTTAAAAAAACAGTTGACCCATATATGAAAAGTCTGCTATTAAATCAAAAGGTAAAGCAAGACAACACTTAGATTAGGCCATCCAAGCGTAAAAAGAGTTTTCATTCATACTGAGTGTGCAGGTGTATAATATGTTCTGTTGTTACAGGAACCACCAACCTTCCATGGCGGGATGCTGTGTAAACGGTGCCCTCCTCACTTCCTACCACATAGTTATTCACGTCGCTTGCAGGAAAGGCCATGCAAGTGACTGCCACAGGCTTTGACTTGTTGTAGATCAGCTCCATACTTTCCTGTGAGCAACAATAGACATGTAATTGTTCGAAATCAATCTAAAATGGCAATCATTTTCCATTTGTCTAAATGTGTAATATCTGGACACCTGAGGCTGTGAGAGCATGTCCAAACTCCAGGAGCACATCTTGCCATCTGTGGAAACTGTGATCAGGTTGTTGGCGTTTTGTGTTCCGACCACATTCACACAGTATACAGGATGCTGCAATAAATTGGTAAGATAACATAGAAAGAGTCATAAAATCCATAATATATGAAACAGGTTTGATATCTATATTATTTTAAGGAGAGGAAATTATTCGAATATTTTTCTAAAACAAATAAGGGATTGTTTTGCCACATAATGGAAATAAAAACGTAATTCTTATTAGATGCGTTTTGCAATTTACAATAACAGAAGGTTTCTCAGGAATATCTTGGGGTTGAGTTTCTGGGTCACCTCATTGACCTGACAAACTTGGTGCTTTCAGCTCACATTATTAACTATTAAACTACCATCAGACTGAATTAGGTTACCAGTTTTTCAGCACACAGAAGGCATTTCATATATACTAGTATTATATTATACTATATGACATTATAATCTAATATTTAAATATACTATTTTGGGGTAACTAAGTTTTTTTTAAAAGATATTGATACTTTTATTCAGGAAGGATGGATTAAATTAATCAAAAGTGACAGTAAAGACATTTCTAATGTTACAAAATATTAATATTTTAAATAAATGCAGTTCTTTTTCTATTCTGACAGTGCATCACAGTTTCCACAAAAAATACCAGCTGTTTTCAACATTGATAATACTAAGAAATGTTTCTTGAGTACCGAATCAGCATATTAGAATGATTTCTGAAGGATCATGTGACACTGAAGACTGGAGTAATGGATAATAAATAAAATATATTAAAATAGAAAATAGTTATTTTAATATTGTAATAATATTTCACATTATTACAGTTTTTACTGTATATTAGATCAAATAAATGCAGACCACAGGATCATGAATGGTAGTGTATATATATTTATATTTTTAAACGTATCTGTAATTGGTGCTCTTACAGTGTGTGCAGTTGCAGACAGAGGCGTCCTTTGCACTGGGGTCCTCCTGTGACTTCGATTGTCCCACAGTGCGATCTGTCCTGAATAAGTGCCTCCGATCACTAGGTTAGGATGAAACTGAGCAAAGCCGACTGACATCACTGAGGACTACAGGGGGAAGCCATAAAATGCATTAGTAATTACTTGTGCCGATTTTAAACTCCCTTTGCTACGTTTTATGTTTTGGCATAGAGGACGTCAGATTGCCCTCCATCAAGGTTGAATGGCACAAAGGGAGCATACAGTGAATAAACTGAACAATGAGAGTTCATTTTTCAGTGACATCAGAGCAAACACAGAATGATGTGCATTAATGACGCAGACAGCATCCGAAAGTTGAGCTCTATCGTTTGTGTATATTAGAAATTCAATTTCGATTCAGGCCTTTTCATTAAAAGTTGATTGATCACACACATGCTCTATATATATATATATATATATATATATATATATATATATATATATATATATATATATATATATATATATATATACATTTTTTTTGTATTAAAGTATATTGAAATCCAGCCTAAAGGAACAACTTTCAGGTATTAAAGGTTTTTAATTGGGAGCAACGGGAATTCAAACCTGACAGTGGAATATGTACTCGGGGGTCATCTTCTTAAACTTCATATTCCAGACCAGCACAACTCCATCTGGCTCATGAGGCGCATCCTCATTAGTGTTGTATGAGGCCACTAGCAATTCAGGATACTGCAAAAAGTATACTGGGAGCGTTATTTGTGACTAACACATTTGCATTAGGCATTGCTTATATTAATGCAATTTTAGAGTTAACTAATGTTCTTATTAATAAAGTACCTGTGGTGACCAATCCAGGGAAGTGACGACTCGATGTTTAGACCAATGCTCATCATAGAAATGTCGATTAAAAGACAAGTTTGATCCGGCTTGCATGTCCCTGAGAACAAAACAAACCTTTGGGTTTTGGTACAATCATCCAAAACAATTTACAGTAAGTTTCCAAGGAGTCACTTGAAGTTGAGTGCAACCCTTCAGTTTCTGGGTCACCTCATTAAACCTGATTTCAAACCATAAAACCACCATCATCCTACATTAGATTAAATAGACCTTTCTGGTACCATCTAATGAATGACTTTTCTCTAATCATTTGGGAATCTGTGCATGTTTGACTGTTATATAAGCCTCCGCTCTGACCCTTCTTTGTTCTCCATATCTCGCCCACTGTAGTCAAAGAAAATGTCCGTATCTTCGGCCAGCACTCGCTCCACTACACGGATGCTTCGGTCGAAGAAAAACAGGAAATCCTCTGAATGAACAATCTGCTCTTTCTCCTCGTTGGTGAGTTCTCTAGGATGAACTAAGACACATATTCATACAGGTCTGTATGATGTTACACTTCTTATAAATGTATTACTTTCTTTTTTTAAACTGTGATTGTTCTTGCCTTCTTCATCTTTCTGAAGCTTCTCCTCCTCTAGCTGCTGTGGCACCGGCTCAGATTGGGGCACTGACAGCTCCTCACCCTCATCCTCTGTGGAAAATTGACATTTTTTATGTGATGAGATGAGTGTAATGGCATTATATTTAGTTTAATTTGTATGGATATCCATCCATATTATGACGTAGGAATAAAAACAGCTCTTTACCCTCAGGCTGATCAGATGCGACAGGCGTCTGTGTCTCTTTAGAGTATGACACCAGTTCTTTTGGTATGAAATCAATCTGAACAATTTTTGATGCTCCAAGCCTTTGCATCTTGCACCTAAGAAATCAAGCCAAAACAAGAACATTTTAAAGTTTTTTTTTTGTTTGTTTGCCTTGGACTACTTAGAAAGTATCCTACTAAAGTCTTAAGTCCCGTTCACACCAAGGACGATAACTATAAAGATAACGATATTGATATAGTTCTAAAAATCATATTAAAAGAACAATATCGTTGGAATCACTTTCAGAACGATTTTATCCAACTGATGAACCATAAAAACATTGACAGCCAATCAGAATCCATCCTGCTGTAACGAGCTCGAGCATTTAAAGTGACAGACAAGCACGTGGTTCGAACAAACAGTATGATATCGCTGGTGTGGACGCTAATGTAGTTATCTTTATAGTTATCATTCTTGGTGTGAATGGGCCTTTAAGGTACGGTAACAGTAATGCAATTTTGTGTGCAAAAAAGTTCCATGGTCAATAGTGTAGCTATGTATGAAGCACTCCTTATTTCCAAGCAGCATTCTGTTGGTCAGAGGAGCAAATTCACATGACCAACTTGAACACGAACAAACTCTGTGGTGAACTTTTTCGCCCTTTTGAGCTCCCAATTGAGCAGTTTCCTATTTCTCCCACTCAATTCCGCTGCGCAATGGTAAATGTGACGGCATCTTTAGGATTTATTCTACATTTCTCTGTTGAGACTGAATGTTTCCTATATCAAATCTGAGGTGGCAGTCTCACCCATGAACAGAATCTGCAAGAAGCTGAAGAGCTAAGGGGTCTGTGTCCCATTGCAACGTCCTAGAGAGATCAGAAGAATACATCATATAATAGTTAGGAGGGATAAGACCAAAAGCATTCATGATTAGGTCCTGCAGCTTCACTAGCAGTGCAAAACCCTCTTCATGCACGATTACATACTGAAATAACATACTGTCTTTTGAACTGAAATCACATATAGACTTTGGCACCATACTCTTGAACAGCTACAACAGAAGCACATTCACTGATGGGTGATGCGTCAACAAATGCTAGGACCTAACAATGACAACATCAACACTTCTCCTTCCTTACCGATATCTGATGTCCCCATCAAAGATGTAGGGAAAAGGAAAAACATCAGACATCTTAGTCTTAAGGGAAATGCAAAACAAAATAATAATATAAAATAAGTAGTCAAAAAAAATCAATAGCCAAAATATTTTGACGTAAGAAATAATGCAAAACTTCCCTGAAATAAATCAAATCAAATGTCCTTCAAATAATTGATAATTTTCTTATAAAATATTTAATTTCTCCTAATCAACCATAATATAGTAAATCTGTCTGATGTCTTGATAAGAATGTATTAGCAAAATATAGATATATAAATTGAACTGCAATCAGTCTCACATCCAAGCTTACAGGATGAAACCAGGAATTTTCAAAGCTTTTGATGCCAAGGACCCCAAAATATGATGATCTGATTAAAATGTGATATGATTAAAATATGAAATCAGTTAAATATACAATATTTATATAAAAAAAGCTACTTGTACTGTATGAGAAAAAAAACCATGATATGCTAAATTAAATAACTAGCTTTTAGGTTACTACACTGAAATAAAAAAAAGTAAACATTTTAAAAATATCTGACTAATTGTATTGGTGTATTTGTTCTACCCATTATTAGAATATTGTTAAATGTATAAACCTAAAGAGAAATTGACAATGAATATATTTTTTTTTTATATATATTTCCAGTAAGCTTTGATTATTCTAAAAATAAATTCAAAATATTTTTTACCTCCTTAAGAACCCTCCTCCAGAACCCAGTTTGAAAACCCCTGCATTAAAACACTACTTCCATATACATTCACATATAAGGAAATATATAAAAGTATTTCAAAATGGTTTAAAGGTTGAGATACAGTCTGGTGTGCAAACATTCACTCGTGCAGATTTCATACCTTCCCACTGTCCCTCCATCTATGGACTCTTGACTTCCAGTTTCACTGGCCGGGCTCACTGATTGCGAAGAGGGAGACATAGGGGTTGGGACTAAATAATGAAAATAACAGGTATCCCATGTTAAAAGCTGCAGTGGCTGCACTGATGGCCAGCAGTGGCAGACACAGGCAAATCAAAATGAACAGAATGGATTGAAATGGTCAAATCAAAGAGAAAAAAAAAATCCAAAAGGAAAAACAACAGGAGAGATTGTCAAGCGAATTTCACTTCTCTCTAAAACGTTAGAATGTTGATATTATTGAATCACCTCATCTTCAGATTTATAATGATTAAAATTTTACATGGAATATCACCTTATTAATCTATTTATAGAGTATGCCACAGTGAAGTCTTGTTCAATTATAGCCATAGTGTAAAAGACAGGAGTTCAATTAACTGATTATTAAGTACTGATGAAACTTCTTTATATTCATCTAATAAAAAAGTAATTGTTTTGGAGATGAATTCATGACCTAACTCATTGATAAATACCACAAAATCTGATTTACATCTAGCAAAAATTCTAGTGAGGACACAATCCATTAAATGGATCCACAATCCAAATAAGATTAAAAAAAAACATTTCTAGACCTCAAATACTGGCCAAAGCAACATGCCCTTTATCAATAAAACAGCAAAAATCAGTCCAAAATGAACCATACCCTTGAGAGAAAGAAGCATGCTTTATTGTATTGAGTGTACACTTCAAATAAAAGTATAATAAAAAAAAAAACTGTACTTGCAGATAACATTAATGAAATAAAGGTAACTATATTGTACTTAAAGAAAGTACACTTTCATGATTGTTTTTAACACACTTAAGTACACTTATGCTTTAAAGTACACTTATTTTGATGTCTTGACTAACACACTAAAGGTGATGATACACAGGGCAACTTTTTGAGCAATGTTGCTGGGCAATGTTGCCGTCAACGGGCAACCAGATGAGACACAGGGCCCACGACCGATCTAAATTATCCAGATAGAAATGTATTGCCCATTTTCAATGGGAAAGTGCCCAAGCAACAATCGCTCGGCAAGATTGCCCAGCAACATTGCTCAAAAAGTTGCCCTGTGTATCATCACCTTAAAGCATAAGTACTTTATTATAAATTTAACTGTAGTGTGTTATTCGATATTTTGTTTAAAGTGAATATATTTAATATATGTACTAAATTGCAACCTTACAAACAGGTTACATTACAAATCATTACAAACACGGCTGGAAATGGGGAGACTCAAGGGGAGAATAGAGTTCCAGTTCAAAATGTAGTTCAAAAAGATTTCCATCTTTTAGCCACACAATAGCCTCCAAACGCTATGCAAATTTCATACATAAATATAGTGGGATTTTATACATCTATGGTTTAAAAATATAAAATATATGTTCCCAAATATAGTCACCAAAAACAAAAACATACTCTTTTAAAAAGTATAGTATGCTAGTATAGTGTACTTCTTTTTCACAAGGGTAGGGCGATATAGCTCTAAAAGGCTGCTGAGTGAAAAAAAAACAAACTATTTTGCATTATAAAGACTCCTGATGATTCCTTTTATCATCCAATAATTTAAGCAGGTGCCATGCACATTGACAAAGATGTATCTCACACACATTATGTACATGCACAAACAGCTGTATGTTCTGTATCATATACCTAGAGGTGGTTCTGGTGAAATTCCAATGCTCTGTAGGAGAGCCTCGGTCTCTCTTCTCTTCCTGTCTAGGTCTGAGTCTTCTGACACGTTTTCAGTCCTCTGATGGATCTCAGACTGCATCACAGAACAAATATTTGCAGGTGATAAAATTATAAATAATATATACAACAAAAAAAGCACTTACATCTTTCTTCTTTCTCTCTTCCTCCTTTCTTTTCTTCTCCTCTCGAATCTGGGCCAAGCGCTGCTTTTTGCGCTCAAGCTCAGCTTTTAGGTCACTTCTTTCAGCCATCGTTGTGTTGTTCAATCTATGTATAGTATGAAGAGTTTTAGTTTAAATTGTAGTATTCGTGCATTCATGTTGCCATGCTTCAAAATACATCAACAATGTCACAAACTTTCCATGAAGAGGGACACATTAGAGGGTATCCAGGGAATGTGCTTTGGTTTTAAAATTTTGTGAAGGTCTGTTCTGTCTACATTATGCATTTGGCTGAATTTCAGTAAATGAATTTATACATCCAGCTTCATTTGGTTGTTTACAGAGAAGACCAGCCTGTGTAAAAGCCCATTAGTCTAATGGACACAGACACAGTCCAAGCTTAAATACTGTGACTGCAACTGAATTAATACAGAATACATCAAGAAATGCAACAACGAAACTGCAATAAATGATCAAATAAGCAAATAAATGCAAACTGAAATATTAAATATAATGTATAAAACCTCCTGTAGGTAGAAATAATAAATAGCGTTGTGGATGAAAAAACAACATTATAATACATTGCATACTAACCTAATATTCTGCAAAGAAAAATGACGTGACTCTGGTTCATAAATGCACTTGACTGACAAGAATGATAACAGAAGACACTAACAGCGAATTAAAGTAAAAACACAATCCTGTTCATTGACAAACGGTTGTCGTTGCATTTAAATGAATGAAAGCATTAATGCACTCCGCAACAAAGCCTCTTGTAGGCTATATTATATTTCAATGTAATAATTCAACTATACCGCCTTTATGTCGATCCAACCAGGGCAAAGTCTGCTGCGCTCTCTCGCGTAAATGCAGAAATAACAGGCTAAATCTACACATGAGCATCAACCGCTAAATGAAAACACAAAGCATCACCAGTTTAACTCAGTCTCATCAGCACCCAAAGCCGGAAGTGCTCAATTCTGATACGTCATAAACGCCTCCCAGCAACAGCGGGCAGCGCTTGAAGATCATGGCTGTTTTAAAACTTAGTGAGCTGCCTACCTAGACAACGTTCAAATGCGTCTATGGTGCCAAAAAATAGTCTAGTTGGGCGGCTTTTTAAGTAAAGTAGCGTTGATTTTTTTTTCTCAGCAAGGATGCATTAAATTGACGTTTACAATGTTGCAAAAGATTTTAGTCCAAATAAATTATGTTTTATTTTACTTTATACTAACAAAAGAAGCCTGAAAAAAGTATTAATATCATATAGTTTCCACAGCTGTACTGTATTTTGTCAAATAAATGCAAGCTGGTTAAGCATAAGGGACTTACCCACCCCAAATAATGTTTTACCAACTCAATGCTCAGAAAAACAAATTAAATATTAAAACATAACATTCATTAAATTATCTGGAACAGAGAGGGTCCTGTCTACACAAAGATGTATCCATGTTTACACAGAAAATGATATAAAAGTAAATAAATACTCTTAGAAATGGTTAAATTACATTACATTAAGGTTTTATTAAAATTCTTAAGACATATCTCATTTTTAAATACAAAAACATGAAAAAAGATAATACAAATGACATTTACCTTAAACATATATGGGCGGGGAAAAACGAATAAAAATATTACATTTACAAAATATTAAAAGCTAGGGTTAGTGTCGATAAGCTGTGCAGGGTTCTCAAGTCATCTAAGAACATTTTCTTTCAGCTCTTCTTGAATGTGCCCCTGGTTCCACACACATTGGTCCTGTGTTGGTGGTGATCAGTGAGAGTGTATGGAGCTGGTCGAGGGTGAGATAAAGTCAGTCGCTCTGGCCCTGGCAGCTAATTTCATCCTCAGTTCTCTGATTTCCTGCATCAGCTCCCTTTCCTTAGAGTCAAGCTCCCCTCGGCCACGATCTAAAGAAACTAAGGTGCAGCGACATGAAAAAGAAAGCTTTTATCGCTTGCCACTTTATTTCATCATGTTTGGTTATGACAGTGTAGCTCACAGTTTATACAGGGCTGCCAACATTTGAGTTTAGCTTGGAGTGAGAATTATGGAAGAGGGTGTGTGTGTGTGTGTGTGTGTGTGTGCGTGTGTGTGTGTGTGTGTGTGTGTGTGTGTGTGTGTGTGTGTGAAAAAGACCTTCCCATCACAAGTGTATTATGATTGTCAAAACATTTGTTAACTAAACAGAATTTCATTAAGTTTAGTGACAAAATGTTACAATGTGTACATGATACAATGACTTTTTCAGGCTACTGTTTTTATTAGTCCTCGACACAAATTTCACGATTTCAATTAATAAGCTAAGAATTTGATTCAACATCGATTCATTTGGATAATTTATCAGGTACAGTATAGCCGTTTCATTTCCTTTTTCTCAAGGAAAAAAAATCTCTCAACTAATGCTGTAAACATACAGGGAGCCCTGTCAGCTGGTATTATTATTAAAGGTTAAAATTTATTTATTTATTTATTTATTTGAGCAGTAACCTTTCTGCTCAAAAGGAGAGAGCTGAAGCAAAAGAGCTTATTAGCGCTCCCCCCCGAATTTTATACAAGACAATTTCTCATTTCACAATCGTTCAAGGAAACAAAGTGCAAAACAACAAAACAACAACAAAAAGACAACAAGTATCTGGTCATGATTGAACAACAAAGCGACAACCAGAATCTGGTCATGGTAGAAGTACCCCTAATGACAAAACTTTTCTTCTTCTCTATACTTTTCAAAGATCTTTTGTTTACATTTGTATTTAAAAAGATTGATGTTTGAACTTCGTTTTATCACTATCTCCAAATTATTCCATAATTGTACTCCATTGACTGTGAGGCTAAAACTTTTCAAAGTTGTACAATGTTTCTGCGTCCTAAAGTTTAATTCATCACGTAACTTATAACAACCATTACGTTCTTGGAACCTTTTTTGTATATTGCTTGGTAACAATTTGTGCCTTGCTTTGTATAACATCTGTACTGATTGGAACTCAACAATGTCATAAAACTTCATGATCTTTGATTTTAAAAATAGTGAGTTTGTGTGGTCCAAAAACCCAACTTTATGGATTGATCGAATAACTCTTTTTTGCAACATTACTATTGGTCTTAATGTGCTTTTATAAGTGCTACCCCATATCATAGAACAATAATATAGATAAGGCAAGATCAAGGAACAATATAAAGTATGCAGTGCTTTAATATTTAAAATATGCTTTACTTTTGTAATTACAGAAATGCTTCTTGATATTTTAGTGATAATATATTTAATGTGAGAGTTCCAAGTAATTCTATCATCTATAATAACTCCAAGAAATTTGGTTTCATGCACCCGCTCTATAACAACACCCTCTATCTGGATTGCCTCCTGAGCAGTGGTGTTACTGTTGCCAAATATCATCATTTTACTTTTACTCAAATTTAGAGATAATTTGTTTTGTTTAAACCACGTATTAACACGTTTGAGTTCCAAGGATACCATTTGACACAGTTGTTGTAAATCCTCACCCGATGCAAAAATATTTGTATCGTCTGCAAACAAGATAAATTTCAGTATTTTTGATGAAAATTGTGATAAAAGGGAAACAGGCCTGTAGTTAGTAAAGAAATGCTTATCTCCTTCCTTAAACAGAGGAATCACTTTTGCTACTTTCATACTCTCAGGAAATTGGCCAGTTTGCAACGACAAGTTACAAATATATGTTAACGGCTTACAGATACTTTCAATAACACATTTTAAGGTCTTCATATCCATATCATAGTGGTCTGTCGAGGTTTTATTTTTACACCTTCGAACAATGTCCAATATCTCATTTTCCTCAACAGGATTAAGAAACAATGTCTTGGGATTTAGGTCTATTAGCTCATAATTATAAGACTCAACATTTGCAATTTTTGCTGCAAGATTAGGGCCAACATCTACAAAGAATTTATTAAATTTGTTGACTATTGTGTTCTTATTATTTATAATGTTATCCTCTTCTCTAAAATATTGTGGATAATTGTTCATTCTGGATTTATTTGTGATTAAACTATTTAAAATGTTCCATAAACCTTTAATATTATTCTTATTACTATCTAACAATTTATTGTAATAATCCTGTTTACATTTTCTAATGATACCTGTCAATTTTTTTTTATATTTCTTATATTTAACCTCCGCTTCTTTTGTTCTATACTTTAAAAAAAATGTGTAAAGTGAATTTTTTTTCTTGCATGCATTCAGCAATCCTTTTGACATCCATGGGTTTTCTATGCCCTTTCTGCTTTTACAATATTTTTTTGTTGGACAATTTTTATCATATACTTTTTGAAATACTCGCACAAACTCATCATATGCCTTATTAGTGTCATTCTCTCTGTATATAATACTCCAATCTTGCGTTAGTAGTTCCTTTCTAAATGCTTCAATAGTTTTCTCTGTTTTTACCCTTCTAGACAAATACATAGTTTCCTCTTCATTTTTTTGATAAACATTTTTATGTAATACAAAAACTGGAAGATGATCACTGATATCATTTATCATTAGTCCGCTGACTGTATTCATTTCTAGATCATTGGAAAAAATATTGTCTATTAAAGTAGCACTATGGTTTGTAATTCTACTCGGTTTAGTTATTAGAGGAAACAAACCTATACTAAATAGAGAACAGAGCTCAGAGAAAATCGAGCACAATGCCGAAACCGTCAAAAATAGAGACAAAGCAGCAGGTAGATTTGGCAATGGAGGAGGAGTTCGTTAGCCTAAATCGAGTCATTGGGCTAATGGATCAACAAAAGGATATGTTCAAGGAACTACTTCAGCAACAACAGGAGAATTTTAAAGGATTTATAAAAATGACGATGGAAGCTACAAACACCCGTATGGATGCAATGTTAAGGGACATTCAAGATCTCAAAACAAGCTTAGAGTTCACGCAAGGTGAGGTGGACAATCTGAAGGAAGAGAATGCAAAACTAACTGAACGCAACAACACGTTGCAATCTGACGTTTATAAAGTTTGCGATAGTATGCTCATCATCAACGATAAAATGGAGTACCTGGAAGGGCAGAGCCGCAGAAACAACTTGGTCTTTGAGGGAGTAAAGGAATTGCCGGGGGAGACTTGGGCCGACGCGGAGGAAATAGTGAAACAACTGTTGACAGAGAAGCTCCAGCTGCAGCACACGGTGGAGGTGGAAAGGGCCCACCGCGTGGGGAAACCGGACGGCGGAAGGGACCGGCCGAGACCCATTATCGTCAAGCTTCTGCGTTGGAAGGATCGAGAAACTATTTTGCTGCGCGCAAAACGCCTCAAAGGATCAAACATTTTTATAAACGAGGATTATACGGACTTAGTTAAAAAGAAGCGAAAAGAATTGATGCCAGAGTTGAGAGCCGCAAGAGATAGGGGCGATATTGCTTTCCTGCGTTACGACAAACTAATAGTTCATCGGCGCACCAGCACACCAAAAAGGTTTAAAATTCAGGATAATCGGCATAATTTCTGGTATGTTGAAACATTTCTTTTCATATGGCCTCCAACAAGACTTTTAAAGCAATTTCTGATTTTGAACTCTCATTAAGGAAAAATACTGAATTAAATGGTCTGGATATTGCATACTCACAATATGATTTACAGAGTACTGAGACTGACATTGATCCTAAAAAAAAATTTCTTTACGAGATCTGATAATGTCTGTCAATATTACACAGAGGATGATTACAATTGTACATTTAAGTATGTTAATACCTTCTCTGTAATCCACTTTAATAGTAGAAGTCTTTATGCAAACTTTGACCATATAAAGAGTTACTTAAAACAGTTTTCAAAATTCAGTGTAATTTTGATAACAGAAACATGGATACGTAATGATAAAGAAATGGATTTTAGTATTGAAGGTTATGAGTTTATAAGTCAGAACAGAAGAAATAAGCATGGTGGGGGTGTAGCTATGTTTGTAGATTTAAATTATGGTTTTAAAATGATTGAAAATATGACTATGGTGGTGGATGATATACTTGAATGTTTAACTATTGAAATTGTAAGGACAAAAAAGAAAAATATTATTGTAAGTTGTATTTACAGAACACCGGGGTCTAATATAGATGTGTTTAACAATTGGTTAGAGGAACACTTTTCAAACTTAAATCAGAAACTTATGTTTGTTGGAGGTGATCTTAACATCGATCTGCTAAACCCAAATAAACATAAAAAGACAGACGAATTTATTAATACTCTCTTTAGTATAGGTTAACAATTAAAATTACAATTAAAATTAATCTAATGCAGTTTTTATAATAATAACGTCATTATATTTTTAATGAGTAAAAATATAATAAATATTTAATATAGTGCATAAATTTAGCAAAATATGCTCTATAGTTAATCTTTCTAAATAACTAACATGCTATGGTTATTAAATGGCTTTCCTGAGGTAAATGTAACATTAAGTGACAATGTTTACAAGCTGTACTATTGATTTCTTTCCACGGTTGAAAGACTGATCAAACGATTACATGAGACATGATACATTTCGGTAAGTTGTACAGTATCTTTCAACATGCCTTCTAATGTTCAGGTTTATTTACTATTACGGTAACTAGTAGTAAAGAGGAATAGATTATCATTTCACATGCCGCTTGAACTGAGCCGCTACAGCGATCTGTCACATCACATTACAGAGTGTCAAAACGGTATTTAATGTTTGAATTTGAATGCAGAAACGTTTCTTCTTTGCTTTTCACGGCATGAGAAAATGGATGTGTGGTGTGAGAACAGTGTCAATTACGTGATAGTTGGCAGCCCTGGTTTATACTAATTATACTCACAGCAATCATCAGATTGTGCATTCAAGGAAGTGTTTGTGGTCTCATTTTGGGGCTTGTGCAGCAGGCCTCTGGACGAGCAGGGAGATCGGAGTCTCTTTTCCTTCTGTCGATCTACAATCACACAAAAAAAATCTCCCGTAACACATAGAGGGATGAAAACCAACCACTAGACAACTCAATTGTTGAACAGACTATCATTTAATGTGCCCCATCATGCTTTTTCGGATGTTAGCATTTTCTTTCTTTTCCGGATATTACCTATTCGCTGTTTGAAAATGTAAAAGGTCTGCAAAGTTTCAAAGATCAAAGTGCAAGATAAATGGAGTTATTTTCTCCCAAAATAAATAACCGATTCTTAAAAATCTTACTGTCTGAACTAACCAATGAATACAATACAGTGTTTCCCCTAGAAATTTTTCTAGCAGCGGTGCTAAATAACCCCTTAAACCATGACTTCTGGCAAGTTGTGGAAAAAAAATTGACATTTTGAGACATACAAATACGACATACCATCAACAGATTCAAGGTGATTATTGCAGCACGCACCTTGAACTGGTCACAAACAGAAACCTTCATTTTATAATTTTAGACAGGACTTTTCACGTTTTTGTTTTGTGTTCATTTTCAGCTATAAGGTAGATATTGATAGGGGAAAAATGAAATGGCACAACCCAGAAAAAGATTATTTATAATTTATTGAAAATTTTAGGCCACACCCAATCTGTGAGCACTTAATTTTTTACATTTTTAATTTTAACATTTTTAAAATCAAAAGTTTTAAGTTAACATTATTTAATGCACAATGAATGAAGTGAACAAACATGAACAATCAAGTGTTTTATTTGACTTGACTGTACCTTTATTTAATCCAAAACTGTGTTCGTATTTCATTTTAAAAGACTTTTTAAAAGAGTTATCCAGCCAAGAATAAGCCTAGAACTGCTTTTCTAGCGGACTAATAACAGCACTCGGGTGTCGGTCCGAGACTGTGCTCATGTACTCCCGCTCGTAAAACTACCCGGATACAACCGCAGCCGAGTCCACTTTAGGGGCCGTTCACATATCGCGTTTTTTGCTCGCAAATGGGTTCTTTCAATTGTAGGCGCGCGTGGCGAGATGAAAACGTCTCCGGTTACTGTCGTAACCTCGGTTCCCTGAGATGCGGGAACGAGACATTACGTCATACTGACGTATATGGGAACTCCTCCCTTCTCCATTTTCACTGAAATCTTATAGGATAACGCCAGCTGGAGACAGCTGGCCAATTGACGCAAAACATGCAAATGCTGACCGGTCCACGGGCAGTATAAATAGCATGGACGCGACAATTACGTCAGAATCAAGACTGAACACTAGCACAGCTGATCAAACGGCGAGCACGGCGGTTGACGTAATGTCTCGTTCCCGCCTCTCAGGGAACCGAGGTTAGGATAGTAACCGGAGACGTTCAGTTTCAAGGCGGTCACTTCGACATTACGTCATACTGACGTATATGGGAACTGTATAGAATCAAGCCGTGAGCGCAGTGAAGATAAGCCCTGAACGGGGTCAAGCTACACTCCCACAGGAAACACAGTTCTAAGCCAGCAGCGCCGCTAGAAGCACTCAAAACTGATAGGCGAAACTAGACCAACGTCTGCTCCGGCTTTACCAAGTTGCGCATCCACTGCAATGAGGCGAAGGCTGCACTGGACAGGGCAGCACAACACCATAAGCACTCGAGCACAAGAGCTAACACAGTGTCGACGGCATAGCGGTGACAGCTGCATAACCTTAAGCCACACGCAGTTAACAGTACATTGGAAACTACTGCGTAATGTGGAAACAGCTATGTAACCTTATAGTCATAACACAGAGTTAGAAGCAATGGTAACTCTGCAATACAGACTACTGCACAGCTGGTGGTAACAGTTTCATGAGTACATTGATAAAACTAACACGACGCTAAGGTGGTGCATCAAACTTGGAACCATGGCGAATGTGTTCTGAGAAGACAGCCAGCATCCCTAAATCCCGTAGGCATTAAGCAACCATTTAAAGCGTTGAATTCAGAGAGAAAGTCTCTGTATAAAACATCACGTCCCTAGTACCATCCACCAAGCACACAAACAGCTGGTAGACTGCTGCCTAGTGATCCACGTACATCCACAAATCCCTTACAGGGCCAACATCACTCTGAGCATCGGCATCATGCGAGGCTGAACTCAGCAGATAAGGCGGTCAGGGATCAACCTGTGCTCTGAACGGTGTAAGCGACTTCGGAACGTAGCTTGGTATCGGACTGAGAGTGACGCTGCAGTCATCAGGTCCGAGACAATGCGACACTATTCACTAGAATGAGCGTAAGTCTCCAAGTGCTTCGCTGGGGCGAGAGCCGGTGGTAAGGCCATCTCAGGGAGAGCTCCGTCTCAGCACTTGTCAGTGTGAAGTGTCTTGCTCAACTAAGGACCCAGCAGCGGACACACAAGAAGATTCCACAGCTTGGGGCTGGGGTGCCACCTTGTAGAACATAGCCGATGTTCTATAGCCAATGTACAGAAGTGCACATCAACACATAACTGAATGTACATAAACACAGTGCCAGTGGCCGTAGCGACAACAACTGTGAATATACGCAGTTAGAAAATAGCCCCATAATAGCATAGCACCTCAGTAAGCACACAAACACAGTCGTAACTGTAGCTACAACTGTGAATATATGAGTTAGCACAGAAAAACCAGTTGCCCTGATAGGAACGGGGCAATATAACAGCGCAGCACATGCACGTACAGCATAGGTCGCTGTAGCCCCAACTTAATACACGCAGTTAGCTCAGTATTTAGGCACTGAAGGATACGGGGCAACACCGCTGCATGAACACATCCATTTGTAAATAAATGCAGCGCATGTCGCCGTATCGACGGAGACTGAATATGCACAGTTTGACTGGGATAGCTAGTTGCACTGAAGATACAGGGCAACATGGCAGCATAACACAAGTAAGTAAGGAATAGCGCATCCTTGCATGTACATAACGCAGCGTAAGTCGCTGTAGCAACAGAAACTGTGTAGAGACAGAAACTAAGATGCATAGTTAGATTAGGATGGCTAGCAGCACTGAAGGAAACAGGGCAGCATTACAGCATAACACATCCGTTTACGTACATACATCCAGAACTGCGAATATGCACGGTTAGATTAGGATAGCTAGTTTTGCACTGAAGGAAACAGGGCAACAAAATAGCAAAAACCCGTCCTTTTACGTGCCGTGTAGTCGCCATAGCGACAGAACAGAATATGCAGTTAGATAGGATAGCTGGATGTTGCACTGAAGGATGGAGGGCAACATAACAGCATTACCCATCAGTGTGCACATTTCAAACATCTGAGTGTATAATGCGGTGCAAGTCGACGAAGCGACCGAAACTGCATGAATATGCACAGTTCACATAATGGTCAGTTACGTTAGCAACATAACTGCAGAACGCTTCAGTGTGGACACAGATGCAGCGCAAGTCGCCGTAGCGACAAACTGTGACTATGCACAGTTAGATAGGATAGCTAGGTGCACTGAAGGATACAGGGCAACGCGATAGCATAGTCACATTAGTGTGTACAAAAACACAGCGTCAGAGGCATCGCGACATCGACTGTGAATACATAGTAAGTCAGAATAGCCGGTTGCACTGATGATACAGGGCAATATTTAGCGGCGTAAACATAGCACATCAGTGCGTAGCGTGTACACAGCGTCAGTTGCACCGCACAACAACTGTGTACTCAATCAGAATAGCCATTTGCACTGAAGGATACAGGGCAATGTATAACGGCATAAATCATAACACATTCAGTGTGTAGAGTGTACATAGACACGGCGTCAGTTGCATCACACGACAACTGTGAATATGCACTGCGTAGTAATCAGAATAGCCATTTGCACTGAAGGACACAGGGCAATATATAATGGCATAAACCATTACACATAACAGTGAGTTGTATGTACGTAACACAGTGTCAGTTGCATCGCGCCACACTGTGAATACGTAGTAATCAGAATAGTTATTTGCACTGAAGGATACAGGGCAATATACAACGGCAAAATTCATAACACAGTGTGTAGTGTGTACATAAACACAGCGTCAGCTGCATCGCAAAACAACTGTGAATACGTACTGCATAGTAATCAGAATAGCCATTTGCACTGAAAATTACAGGGCAATATATAATGGCATAAATATCAACGCATAACACTGTGTAGTATGTACGTAACAGCGCCAGTTGCATCGCACAACAACTGTGAATACGTAGTAATCAGAATAGCCATTTGCACTGAAGGATACAGGACAACAACGGCAAAATTCATAACGCAGTGTACCGTGTGTACGTAACACAGCGTCAGTTGCATCGCACGACTGTGAATACGTAGTAATCGGAATAGCCATTTGGACTGAAGGATACAGGAACAGGGCAATATATAATGGCATAAATCATACACATAACAGTGCGTAGTGTGTACGTAACACTGCGTCCGTTGCATCGCAACAACTGTAAATACGTAGTAATCAGAATAGCCAGTTGCACTGAAGGGTACAGGGCAATATCGTGGCATAAGCATAACACACACACATATCAGTGTAACATAAACACAGCGTCAGTGGCATCGCACAACTGTGAATCAGAATAGCCAGTTGCACTGAAGGATACAGGGCAATTTTTAGCGGCATGAATCATGAACACATAACAGTTTGTAGAGTGCACGTAAACACAGCGTCATTTCATCGTACAACAACTGTGAATACGTGGTAATCAGAATAGCCATTTGCACTGAAGAAACAGGGCAGCATATAACGGCGCGAATCTTAGCACATATCAGTGTGCAGTGTGAACAAACACAGCGTCAGTGGCGTAGCGACAACACTGTGAATACGTGGTTAAATCAGAATGGCCAGTTGCACTGAGGGATACAGGGCAACATTTAAGGGCATAACAGTTAAATCATAGCACATATCAGTGTGCAGTGTGTACATAAACACAGCGTCAGTGGCGTAGCGACAACAACTGTGAATACGTGGTTAAATCAGAATGGCCAGTTGCACTGAGGGATACAGGGCAATATATAAGGATATAACAATATATAACGGCACAAATTATAGCACATATCAGTGAGCAGTGTGAACATAAACACAGCGTCAGTGGCGTAGCGACAACAACTGTGGATACGTGGTTAAATCAGAATGGCCAGTTGCACTGAAGGATACAGGGCAGCCTGACGACATAAGCTGTAGCTGTGCACCTCCATTACCAGAGCGGGGCGTCCTGGCGCGGCGCTCTCCGTGGCCTGTGTCGCCACATTACCGGTCCCGCCCTCTGCCAACGGTGAAGATCCGGTTCGTTCGGGTTCGAACCGTTTTGGCGGCTGTAGCCGAATTAGGCGGGACGAGGTGCCGACGAAGAGAGACATCGAGGAAGGCTGGACCGTATAGAGATCAAAAGTTTCGGTGTAAAGTCTGGCCGCGGCGAGACTAAATTTTATATGCTGCGAGAGCTGGGATCAAACACGGGTCTCCCGTGCGACGGCTTTGGGGTTCGCCACTGAGCCACAGGGGGAAATGCCCACTTTCGCGCCTTTAGACACAGAGCCATGGCCTTGCCTCGTCTCTCTAGATGCGTCTTTCGCATGACTTACCATAGGACGTCGTGAAGACGGAATCTTTCTTGAAGTAGCCTGGTTGTTTTTAGATACCGGGCTATTCAACTCTTCTTTGGGCGTGAGAGAGCCCACCAGCGGCCGCTGGCGGCAGTGGGCCTCATCCCAGCTGATGCCCGGGTTTATGAGGGCGCGCACTGGTAGACCGGCACATGCCTGTCATCCGTGAGTGCGGCCTCGGTAGAGTGCGGCCTCGGTAGATCCTTGTTTGGGTAGAGCGAGTCAATACCGCACATATCGGGCATGTAGCAGCCATCGGATGCGGGGAGGAAACGTGGTGAGTAACCTCTATTGCAACTTCCACGATGACTTCAGATAAGACTTCTAGCGTGAAGAAAGAGATTCTGACGTAATTGTCGCGTCCATGCTATTTATACTGCCCGCGGACCGGTCAGCATTTGCATGTTTTGCGTCAATTGGCCAGCTGTCTCCAGCTGGCGTTATCCTATAAGATTTCAGTGAAAATGGAGAAGGGAGGAGTTCCCATATACGTCAGTATGACGTAATGTCGAAGTGACCGCCTTGAAAGGGAACATCGTAACATCCAAGGGGGTAATCCATCAGCCGGAAGTTGAAGCCTCGCGGGAGCCGCCATTGTAGCAGAACTTCACCTGCTGTTAGCATCCCATTGACTCCCATTCATTTTGGCGTCACTTTGACAGCGAATAACTTTACATCTGAGGCGTCCAAAGGCTTAATTTGTCGATTATTTATTTCTAAAGAAACACGACAATGTATAAAATGCTCCATTACTTTGTATCTTACGTTACGACCCCGTAGAAGCCGTTTTTGTAAAAATAGGCTAAAGATTGCGTCATAACCATGGGACTTTCTGTCGCACAATAGAGACATTACCGTATAGACAGGAGGAGAAGCTCGCGGCAATCTTTTACTGTCTATGAGGCAATCGGGGGGACATGAAGGCACAAAGTCAAGGTAGAAGCCCATAAATAGAGAGTCCATAAAAGCAACGGGACAAAATATTTCAACAACGTTTTTGAGGAATTAGGTGATTCCGATTTTTCTTGGCACAGCTACTAGAAGATTTTCAACTGTCAGACTGTCGTCACGCTCAGTTTGAGCCTGCGCACTCGCTCAGACATCAGACAGGAAGTGCAGAAATCGGGCTTCAAGTCTTCTCCGTTGAAATCAATGGGGTCGCTGTGTCCATTTCTTTTACTGTCTATGGTAACATCTCATCTCAACACGCCATGTGACAAAAACCAACCGATCAGCTTTGGCCTTTCCGTAACAACATCGACAGCTCGGCCGAACAGCTGATCATAGCTGTACAGGGCGGCTTTTTATTTCTCATCTCCATAAATATATCTAGTAGTAAAGCTATTGCAAGGGCTAGAAATCAATTAATTCTTTGCTGCTACTTCCTCGTCCTCATGGAGAGCGCCGCTTTCTCCTTTCTAAAAGCGCTTGCTCTCTCCCGTGGCGTCTGTCGTTGCTATGCAACCATGAACAGAGGCGGCCTGGAGAAACGAGCGCGCTTCCCGCGCGCCTACATTTGAAATAACGAATTTGCAGTGCACGCTCAGAAAAACACGCTATGTGAACGGCCCCTTATGGCAACGTGACATTAGCCTAATCGAAAATATTTCCATATTTTGGAATTCCATATCTTTCCTCCTTTCTTGTCAACAAGTGGATTCAGAGCCACCGCATTAGCAGAGCCGGCGGACGCCATGTCTCTGTGTTTTTAGGTGTGTAAGTGGATGTAGTGATATTACTGATCATGTGAAGATTTTGCAGCGGCGCTGAAAATCCAGTGGCGGCGCTGCGCCGCTGCTAAATACATTGTAGGGGAAACACTGCATTATGCAAATTTGCTACAAACCTACATAGGTTAGTTCAGACAGTAAGACTTTATTGTCTGTCTATTTTGACTTGCCCTCAAACACTGTCGTTGTAGCTGATGCCCGGAAGTGTTTTGGTTCGTGACATGTTGAGAAGACGCGATTTTCTGCACTGTGAAAGCAAATTTATGCACTCCAAAAGGATGAGATTGATTGCATCGCTACTGTTCTTATCAGTGTGTATACTAGAGCTGAGGAAGTCTCCGGAGGTGAAATTCAGATACGGTAATTGGCGTTTCATTTCCGACACATACAGTAAAATGTGGACCAATCACAAGAGACTGGGCCATCTGATCAATCAGAGCAGAGTAGGCTCTCGGAAAGGAGGGGTTTAGAGACCGAATCCATCAAACCGTTTCAGACACGAGGAGAAAAAAGGTGATGCTACATTATGAGAAAATTAAAGTATTTTTTGACCTTGGATGCATGTTAACCTATTGTACCTCTAAAACAAAATTAGGAACCTTTAAAAGGAACCTAAAAAGCATAATAGGGGCACTTTAAACTGATTGCATCTTCAAAAGGAAGTAATATTAAAACTGTAACCATATCATGAATCCTTTATTGGGTTTTGTGAGAAGTCTTTGTCTTAACTCACTTATTAAATCCTCTAGACTCTTTTCCAGTATTCCATGATGTTGCTCAGTCTCTTCTGTTTCCTGAGAGATAAGTGACCTCCGTTGGGCGTCAACAGTGGCACCCGCCCGTCTTTCCTCTTCCAGTTCAGCTTGTTTAGCTACTACATCATCCCACTAAAGAGCATACAAAAATAATGCATTGGGCTTTCGTATGTTGTAATGAAACTGAATTACATTACTTATGAATCTTGTCTACTTGTTACGTTAAACAGAACACTAAAGGTGTGGTTTAACAATGTTTTAACAATGTTCGATGAATTTTCACAAGGAAAATCTATCGTGAATTTCATGTGAGGGTTGATCACGCGAATGACCAACAGAAAGCAGTTTAGCTTGAAAGTGACCCGTGCTTCATAAATCACTACACTATTGAAAAATACCCTTTTGCCCAGAAAAAAAATCCACAAATCTGGCTGCACCTTAACATGTAAATTCTCACCTGCTTTCCCTCCACTTCCAGCATTATCTGGACTATTTTATCCTCTTTAGCACATGCTTGTTTGCTGAGGTTCACAAGTCGCTCTCTTTGTTTCTCTTGCCTCCCCTCCGCTTTTTCCAATCGCTTATTCACCTCGGCCTGCCAATCAGAATCCACTTCCATCTGTCCCACCTCTGCCAGAGACTCTTCCAGCATCTGAAAGAGTGTGAATTCTCATAATTAGTTTCATCAAAACTTTATTCAACAATCAACTGCAAAACACAAGACTGTTAAGGAGAAGGAAACGGGATCAGGATGGAGTTAGATGTCTGACAAAGATAATCAAATCCACTTCATGAAAACTGTAGCGAGACATACCTTTTTGTTTTTCTGGCTGATATCTCCATCTGTCTGAATCAGGTTTTGAAATGTACAATGGTCTATTTCAGCCCTGTGTCTCCTCGTATCCACTTCTGCTCTCACCTCTTGACTCACTCGCTCTTGCTCTTTGGCCAGTTGCTAGTAGGCCAAAAATATGGTGATCAGCTTTGGATATGCACATCTCAAGAGTGTCCGAACCAGCTCATAGAGGGCCACCTTCCTGTTAGTTAAATTCCAACCCTAATTAAACGCACCTAAAACAGCTAATCAATCAAGGTCTTCAGGATTACTGGACACTTCCAGGTAGGTGTGTTGGGGTAGGTTGGAGCTAAACTCCACATGAAGATGGCCATCCAGAAGGAAGATTGGACACTCATAGTGCATAAATTTTGCAGAAAAGAAAGTTTTTTTTAGTGGCCAACCTGTTCAAACAGTTGTCTCTGGGCATCCAGTTCCATCTGTCTCACTTCTATATCTTGAACGGCGGCTGTAGTCTCCTGATCTCGCAGTGCCATCTAAGTACAACAATAAACATGTAAAGAACCTGCCAAGCTGCCTGTCTTTCTAAATAATACTTAATACTTTTCAAAATACATTAACTAATCTAACAAAGACTTTGTGAAAAGTGACAGTAAAGGTGATGATACACGAGGAATATATATAAAAAATATATAAAAAAATTTGAGCAATGTTGCTTGGGCTCTTTTCCATTAAGAATGGGCCACAAATTCTATCTGGATACTTAAGATCGGTCGTGGGCCCTGTGTCTCACCTGGTTGTCCGTTGATGGCGACATTGCCCAGCAACATTGCTCAAAAGGTTGCCCAGTGTATCATCACCTTAAGACATTTATGTTACAAAAGATTGTTTTCTTGTTTTTTTTTTTTAAATAAATGCTAGTGTTCTTTCTAACTTTCGACTCAAAGAATCCTGATAAATGTATTGTTTTCCACAAAAATATTAAGCAGCACAACAGTTTTCAACATTGATAATAACATGAAAATTTTCTTGAGCACCAAACCAGTATATTAGAATGATTTCTGAAGGATCATGTGACACTGAAGACTTGAGTAATGATGTTGAAAATTCAGCTTTAAATTGTAATAATATTTCACAACATAATTTTTTCACTGAATTTGATCAAATAAATGCAGCCTTGGTAAGCATAAAATACTTATTTCAAAAACATTAAAAATTTAAAAAGCTTATGAACCGAAGTATAATATGATTGATTCATTTACATAATCAAAAGTAAAGTGGCAACATATGAGTACAAAGCAACCTTTCTCTGAATCTCGTCATCAAGTCTCTTGAGCTGTACACTGCGCTGATTCTGTTGGTGCTTAAGAAAACGTCTTCTAGCAGAATCAATCAGATTGAGTTCCTTCACCTTCAGCTCACGCTTCATAGCAGCCAATCTGAACACAGCAAGTTTTGTGTGTGAGAAACTGCTAAATTAAATTGAATCAATAGTGAGAATTCCTGCATAAGGAGAGAAATCGACCTGGCTCTTTGTTGTGAAAGTTTACTCTCCTCTTCCTGTAGAATCCTTCTCCGTTGCTCCTCTCCTTGCAGTAGCAGCTCCTGCTGTTTGTACCAGGCCTCAAACTCAGCCTGCTGTCTGACCGCCTCAGCATGCAGCTGCTGAACTTCCTGTCTATATAGAAAAACATAAGCAGAAACTTTTTTTGTAAAAGGTGCACCAAGTATGAAATACTCCAGTCATATCAAAATTTTGCACCTCTCCCTTAGATATTCCACTTCTTGTTGCCGAATCCTCTCACGTTCTTGGGACTGGTACTCCACTATGAACGTGGGGTATTTGTTGAAAATGGGGTACTGTCCGTGTGTCAGAGGTTCAAAGCCACTCAGCGCAGAGCTAGGATGAACATCTGCAGGGGTGCTGTCCATCAACCGATAGGTTTCCTTCAGCATAGTACCGATGTCCAAGCTATTCCGATGATGGAAAAAGTACTACATTGGGACAGATTTCAACAAAATAAATAATAAATGAAATACATGAAATGTATGCATTTGTAATAAATAATAATAGTAATATATACACTAGGGGTGTAACGGTACACAGAAGTCACGATTCGGTATCTACCTCGGTTTTGGAGTCTTGGTTTACATTTACATGCTTGTGGAGCGTGTCACAAAAATTAATCAAAACTCAGCACATAAGCCACTAGCAAGCTCTTGTGTGCCATCTGAACTCTTGTTTTGGGTTAGTGCATAGAATCGCCAATTCTTTTGCTCATTTTTCCTGTTACTGCACGCCGCCTTCTGGATTGGAGTGTGGATCGCCTGTGACTGACTTTATTCGTCGTCTGACTGTATGCACCGAACAGTGACGTCCGTACCGTGATTGTTCGGGACGAATACATGTACCGTTACCGTACCCCTAATAAATAAATAAATAAATAAATAAATAGAGCTGGGCAACGATTAATCGCGATTAATCGCATCCAAAATAAAAGTTTATATGTGTGTGTAGTGTGTATAATTATTTTGTATATATATATATAAGAAAAATTTGTTTTTTAATATATCAAATATTTATATATATATATATATATATATATATATCAACCCAGCCCTAAATATATATATATATATATATATATATATATATATATATATATATATATATATATATATATATATATATATATATATATATTTAGGGCTGGGCAATGATTAATCGCGATTAATCGCATCCAAAATAAAAGTTTATATGTGTGTGTAGTGTGTATAATTATTTTGTATATATATAAGAAAAATTTGTTTATTAATATATCAAATATTTATATTTATATATAATATTAATTGTATAAATATATACATGCAAATATTTCTTAAATATATACATGCATGTGTGTGTACTTATAATACAAAATAATGATACACACTACACACACATATATTATGTAAACACAAACTTTTATTTTGGATGCGATTAATCGTTGCCCAGCCCTACACACACACACATATACATATATATATATGATGTCTGTCTTGATAAGCCAAATTTATTCTTCATAAAACTAGCTAAAATGGCTGGTGAGCGTAAAAAAACATAAAAATGTCTAATGTTATACCTCAAAGTCCTTCTTGTCAGTACAAAGCAGTAGCGGTGCTCTGCAGCAGCTGACATAAGCCACCACAGCCATTAGAAGGAACGAGGGATGATTTGAGAAAACGTTGTCAAACAGTTTTAGCCACTCTTCTGTCATCAGAACCTCAGAGAACAGGGTCTCAAGAAGGGGCCACACATACAACTGGAGAGGAAAAGCAGTGTGTAGGGCATTTTCTTCATCATCTTTGGCTTTAAGATAAAAAATTCTTTGAAAGTCAAAGTCTATGTCATATAAACACTTGTGTCAACGTCTTTTACCTGTGAGGTAATGCCACAGGCAACAAAATGCTGAAGCAGCTCTTTATCATGATGGGCCAGCACATTCTCAGCCAGGCTCAGCACATTAAGCGGAGGGTTGGGAAAGTACTCAAACCAGTGTTGGCACCAGTTCACTGCAAAAAAGCAATCCAAGACACTTAAAGTCTCTCCACTATGGACAGAATCATTGAATCACTGCTAAAGAGACCAGTGAACATCACCCAACACCACACTACTGTCTTATGGCGCTTTTCCATTACCAGTACCAGCTCGACTCGACTCGACTCAGCTCGCTTTTCGCTCCGTTTTCCATTGCAGAAAGTACCGCCACAAATAGTACCCGGTCGTCATAGCGACGCCTTTCGTTCCTCGTTGCCCTATCAAGCTCTCGCTGGATGCTCTCTTCGGCAACCAAACAAAGGAAAGTCTGCACCTCCTCGTTTGACCACGGCGTATTCTTCCGAGTTGCCATAATAATAGTAGTAAGTTTAGTAACTATCTCTGGCCAAACTATTTAAAAATGGCGGGGTTATTCTGGATACTCCATCTGGCGCGTGTAATGATGACGCAGTGAATGGTGACGATTCACTCTGACCAATCAGCAGTCAGCATTGTTTTCACGTGACATTTTAGTATCACCTTAGCTCGCCTTAGCTCGCTCAGAACCTCGCCGGAGGTGATACAAAAAAAGTACCCGAAAGCAAGTACAGGTACAACTTTTACACAGTGGAAAACCAAACAAAGGCGAGCCGAGTCGAGTCGAGTCGAGCTGGTACTGTGTAGTGGAAAAGCGCCATTACACTACCTACCAATGACGGTGGCCACTACTTCAAAGCAGATCAGTGGATTGTTCTGGAACAGCTTGACAAATGGGAAGGCCAGCAGGGGGAGATAATCAGTCTCGCCAAAGACAGCAGCCCAGTGAGCAAGAGCAGACAGCACTCTGTCAGGTTAAAAATGAAAAGTCAAATTTAACTAATTTAAGATTCTGACATAACATTATGGTGGGCAAATCTATATGTATATAATTAAATCATCAATTGATTGATGCTGTGTCCACCTCTGTAGGCCTCTATGTAGTTTGTGGCTTTTGATGGGGTACCGCTCCTGAAGGCACATGTATGCTGAGTGCAGGCCTTTGTCAGTCAGACTACTGAAAGCTGCATGGTTCTCAGGTAGATGCAATAGAGAACGCCAAATAAACATCCTGCAGAAAAAAAACAAATATACACACACAAATAAAACAGAGATGCACACTACAGCTAAACATTAAATCAACCAAATATTATTAGCATGACACATTTTTTATATTACCTGTATTTGGCTGGGTACTCTCCAAACGCTCTTAGTAACGCTTGTAGTCTTCTCTTGTTAAGGCCATTGGGCAAATCATTCTACACAAAATAGATTAAATAGATAGGATTATAATCAGGTTATATGTTGTGGTTAGGCATGTGCCGGTATCAAATGTTCATGCTGCGGTTAATTGATTGAGCTTTTATCATGGTATACGGTATTATCGCGATATTTTAATTGCTCAAGAGAAACAGATGTATTGTGGGTATCTAAAAAAACAACAACTTGCATCACAATGTGTAATTGTGATTTTCAAAACATATGGTAACTAAACAGAATTTTTCGGTACCTTACGGTAAGTTGTACTGTATCTTTAAATGAAAAGTAACAGATGATCGGTTTACTTGAACTGAGGCGCAGCGATCTGTCACAATGGACAGAACCTAAGAGCTGATTTTTTTTTTTCATATAAAAAATAACCTGCTTCGTCTAGTCTGTCAGTGACGTCAGTGTCCTCTTTGCTCCGCGATTTTTCTCTGCGTGTGAAAAGTGTCAATTGCGTAAAGTGCTTTTTAGACAGGACGCGGAATGCGCGGCGCTGGCCGCTGGGTTCAACGTTGCCCTTCAGATACAACGTGATTTGCTATTTTGCAAATAAAAAGTTGAACTATTTTGAACTTTGACCCCGGCATGCTTTGGTCGACGAAGCAACAAAACGTCCCCTGCGCGTTGCGCGCGTATTCCGCATCCTGTCTGAAAGGCGCTTGAGTCTCAAGCTGAATGTGTGAGTTGGCAGCCCTGCGGGGCATAAATCGTCAGCAGAGTTCCTCCTTCCGCCATGCTTCTACTCCATGTGAGGATTGTTTATATTAGACTAGAGTGCGCACTGCGCCGCGTGCACACAGTGCTTATACATGTGGGGATTGTTTAGATCAGAGTGCGCATGTGTTTTGCGCAGCATATACGCATTCTTTAAGCAGTTGATGGAAAATAAGCTAATGCGCGTTCTAAGTCTAAATTCGAATCTATTATTTTTCACGGTATTTTGAAGTGCCCGCGATAACAATATCGTGCATATTCATTACCGCGATTTATCGCATTACCGAATACCGGCACATGTCTAGTTGTGGTTGGAGAATGTATTGAAAAGGCAATACAGAAGGTGTCACATGACCCCAACCCCTCAAAAAATAAATCAATTTAATAAAATTTAAGCTGAATAAAAACAGAACCTCTTTGTCATCCAGTGTGGAAACAGCAGGCGGTAAAACTTTGGATTGTATTCTGCGTCCTGATGTTTTCACAGAACGCTGACCTGCCCCAGTGTGCACCTTAATTTTCGAACACAATCCTACATTGATGTTGCCTTTAGTGACCTGTTTCAACAAAGGCTGTGGAGGCTGCACAAACAAACACTTGTAATTAGCATTTTTAGGAGTAAAAAATATATTATTATTATTAACACAAACATATTATACAACCGTTGAAAAGTTTGAAGTTGGACAGATTTCGGTTTAGGTTTTCGGCCAAGCTCATCCAGAGTTTTCAGTGAATCAATCTATCTATCTATCTATCCATCCATCCATCCATCCATCCATCCATCCATCCATCCATCCATCCATCCATCCATCCATCCATCCATCCATCCATCCATCCATCCATCCATCCATCCATCCATCCATCCATCCATCACCTTAGATAGAATCCCTTCAGCCGATCTCTGGTTCTGGCGGTACCACTTTTAGCATAGCTTAGCATACATCATTGAAGTGGACAAGACCATTAGCATTTCTCAACAAAAAAAAAATGACCAAAGAGTTTCGATATTTTTCCTATTTAAAACTTGACCCTTCTGTAGTTACATCGTGCACTAAGACCGACGGAAAATGTAAAGTTGCGATTTTCTAGGCTGATATGGCTAGGAACTATACTCTCATACCTGCGTAATAATCAAGAAACTTTGCTGCCGTACCATGAGTGCAGCAGGCGTAATGATATGACGCAGCGCCTGAAAATAGTCCCCAGCTCGGTAACTTCCAACGTGACCGGGACTGAGTGCCTGCACCTGCTGAACTCATGGTACGGCAATAAAGTTTCTTGATTATTACGCAGGTATGAGAGTATAGTTTCTAGCCATATCAGCCAAGAAAATTGCAACTTTACATTTTCCGCCGGTCTTAGTGCACGATGTAACTACAGAAGTTTTAAATAGGAAAAATATCGAAACACTTTGGTAATTTTTTTTTTGATAAATGCTAATGGTCTTATCCACTTCAATGATGTATGCTAAGCTATGCTAAAAGTGGTACCGCCAGAACCGGAGATCGGCTGAATGGATTCAAAAACGGTAAAACTCAACAGTTTAACTCTGGGGGAGTTGTAAAATGAGCCTATTTCCAAAAAAAGTGGAGTATCCCTTTAAAGTAGGGATGTCAATTTTCACAAATTCCCCTGATCGATCGTCGTTTAAATTAACGATCAATTAATCGTTAGCCTTAATACTGCAATATGTGTCTACTGCAAATGCTGCTCAAAAGGCTATGTTCCTCACCAAATTAATGAGAATGGTTTTTAATCTAAAGAAAGGGCTAGTAGGATTGTAAAATGTTTCGATGTGATTGATAATTCAATTAATTATTTAATAATCAAATATAACTACTAATACAACGTGTCACCAACGCGCTTATGTGTGACTGTTGTGGACGCGCTCTTCCTGGAACAACTGCACGCGCTGAATGAATCTGCTACCGTTAAACTGGAGCACTTTGCTAGCACGTTATTTATCTAAAAGAAACGCATCCTATATGAGATTAATCCGATATATTCAAAATAAACATAATATTACAAATTATATCTGCACAAAATGACGCAAATTCATGCACAAGTGAACTTGAACTAAGTTGCGTGCCATTCATTCAGAACTACTCATGTTGTGGACGCGCTCTTCCTGGAGCAACGCGTCACGGCAACTAAGCCCAAATAATTCACAATGTTTTATTACAATATTGTTCTCTTTATAATGTTATGTAATATTACAGTCCCAATAGTCATTATTAGTCGTGCATTGCCATTTGAGCTGCGCGCGCTGAAGCTGACGCTTCACTACAGAGTTCATTCTTAACCAAATGCATCCAATATGAGAAATCAGATATAGATAGGCATACACAAAATAAACAGTATTACAACTTACATTTGCACAAAACAAAAGGCTGCGAATGCACACGCAAACTTATAGTCATGATGAAGGTGTAAAATGGTCCCAAACATAACTCCGAGCGCTCGCTTTACATGTTTCGTGGTTGAGCAGCACGCACGCGCATGAAGACCTGTTTAATCGATGATCGATAAGTTGTATCGATTAAATGTATTATCGACAATTAATCGATCGTCGATTAATCATTGACATCCCTACTTTAAAGGTACAATATGCAGGATTTTTCACCACCAGGGGTCGCTAACCTCTTACAATAACAAAGGCGTATATTAATGACGTATATTCCGCATTACGCAGAATTATGGTGAAGGGTTGGTCAAAATCCCTTGCCTCTTCAAATACATCTATAATCATAAATCCTTTTGGATGCTTATATACTTCCTTATAAAAAATCAATAATCAAATATATTCATTATCACATACTCATTTTTATATTCTTTGTGCTTGTGAAATTATATTTTCTTAAATGCATGTGATGGAAGTAACCAGTTTCTTTTAGGTGCATTCCAATCTTACTTTGAGATTGCACGTAATACACGCAGGACACGAAGGCCATGTAACCCACAAGGCCGTTTGTCTCTTTCTCTGGTATCAGAAGAAAGGTTAGAGGGTCCTAAAGGCAGCATGGACACATTTGATCCTTCGCTGGACAGATGGTCAAGCTATATTGATCGTTACTATTGAACTTTAATTGTTGTATTAAAGTGTATTCTTTCCAGTATATTTCCTTCCTTGGGAGTAAATGCCAGTTATGTGTTTTTCTCCCAAACGAGTGAATGTTTTAGCATTATGTTTTGGTATACTTAACTGATAATAAGGAGCTCAGACTCTCTTCAGCCTTGATGGGAGCTGTTATTTGCTAGTGTCTGTTATTTGTGTGTGTGCGTATGACATTCTATGTAGGTTCTGGACGTTCGGACCAGACACCCCGGCGCCCTTCTCTTACCTGCGAGGCCACCACAGACCTAAATCTATTGAGTGGACGACAACTATCTTTACTAATGGCGATAGGCACCCCTATCTCCTCACATGTGTTAAATTGTTTAGGCTCTTAATGTTTCTTAGCCAATGAGAATCATTCAACCTGTAAGCAATGACGTAGCTTAGACCTTGGAAATGGTATAACTGCTGTGATCTTTGTAACTGTAAGGGAGGCGGCCTACGAACTCCTGTGTGAGTCTTGAAGCTGACTTCTGCTGATGAAAATGCAAACTATCTTCAGTAAAACTTTTCTTTAATTTTTTATAATTCTGACTCCGGGTCTTCATTCTTCATATCTGGTTCTGGGTCTTTAACTGTACACCCCCTTACAGTTATGGTGGAGGATGCGGGCATATGTCCTTGGTGACATCCCTGGCTAATCAACAAACAAGGTAGTAATTTTATTATTTGGTTAGGGCTATCTGATTGGGAGAGATTTTGAAGGGGAGCGGGAGAGCTTCACTCCGATGAGGAGAGTGAAGATTAATTATACTGAAGGTTAAAGTATAAAAGGAAGTCGCTGATAGCATTGTTTAAAGTTTTAACAAGAGCAGACAGCGCAAGCGAAGCGTGCTCTGTGGGGGCCCCATTGGGCATCGTTGGTATAGCAACACCCCAGCAGAGTACGTCCCTGGATTGTAGGTCCAGTGGCACCGAAAACCTGCTCAATCTCTTCCATCTCAGATAGGGGATCCCCGAACTTAGTGAAGTGAATCAGGCAGTTAGGGATACTAACAATAATAGGGTTGTTTGCCAGGGATGCATCAGGAACGATTCCGAGAGAGAGAAAAAAAAAAAAAATAGAAGTTGTGACCCAAATTGGCATGGACCAGTATATGTAACTGTGATTTTGGAGTATACTTTGCAGTTTCATCACGCAGAAGCCGAGCTGTGTGCCATTTCTGCAATAACTTCAGGTGAGTATGAACCATGATTAAGATATGGCAGTCCTGAAACAAATAGTGAGACAGGAAAGCAAACGTTGTTAGCAGCATGTGCTCTGAAGCCCTCACTTCAAAGAAATTTGCAGAAATTATTAAGTAAATGGTAGTCAGTATTTTGATTCTGATTGGAAATTTAAACAACTTGACTGGCTACAAACAAATAAAGAAACTGGAAAATTTAAATGTTTAGCCTTGTATTGCTTACGATGATTACAAAAAGCAAGTGAAGTAAATTCTGGGTCGGGGATAATTTCCCTCGACAAGCGACTAAAGTTAAAAGGAAACTTTGTGAAAACAACTTACAATATTTTGAGCATTTCCATGCAGCTTATGAAAATTAATGTTCTGCCAATGATAATGATGAAGATTATGATTTGGCTATTATGATTAAATCCGCCACTGGTGGACTGTAAAAGAATACAGAGAACTGCTTATCAGTGGCTCTGTTTGCATTCCTGAATGGAACACACACTGCTTCAAGAGTGTGCAGTAAGTGGAGCCGACAGAGAGTGTTTTTAATGGTGGTCATCAGGACCATTTAATACGTAACTGTAAATACCCACGAGAAGGTGTTTAAAAATGTGATAGTGACAAATTCCTGGTATTAATGTGGGTTTGAAAGTTGATCAGTGTTTAAATGACGACATTAACATTTTTCGTCTGAAAAATAAGAGATAAAAAAACAAGGTCAAAAGATTGAAGTCTTAAAGTGAATCTTGAAGAAAAGATCTATAATAGTAATTTTTATAAGTGAATTGATGAACACTAGTTGATGTAAAATTAATGACTCCAACAAATGTGAGTTGCAAAATATATCAAAGTAACTAAAAGGATGATTGTGTTATAATTAAACATTTTAAAAAGGTTTTAGATGATATAGAGAGACTTATCTCACAGATGATTTACAATAACTGCAAAAGTATCACAAGCAGATAGGTCTAGCCTCGTCAAAGTTAGTGTGAATCCTAATTGGAGATGCATAAACTCCAAGAGAAAACTTAAGTCAAATATTAAACTATGGTTGAGAACTTGACACTAAAATCAAGATTGAGAAATGAAACATTATTTAGAACTAAAATAATCAGAAGATCAAAGATCAAATAAGCAGAAGCAGGACTGGATTAACAGTTGCTGAATGCTGATTAAACAAACAGCTTGAAAAGTTGACCATGAAAGAACTAGAAGCTGATGTTTTGCTTTCAAAAGATAAGTTTATTATTGGTTGTAATGAAACAGTTTGCTTATCTGGATCTGATGTGTACTGTGGCTGAAACTGCCAGTGCAACAGAGACTCAATCTGAGTGGAAATTTGTAATGTCTAAATAAAGACAACTATAAAAATTATGTTTATTTGGAAACACATGTAATTTCTGACAAATATGCCTTAAGCTGGGATAGAGTTATAGGATGGTAGATAAAAGTTTGATGTTAGAAGTTTATGAGAGTGCAGTGTGCCAGTCCTGAATGTCTCAGAGTCTCTCTCATTCAATGTCAGCTAAAAGCTGTTATCTGAGCCTGTCATTAGTGATAATAAGCTATTTGAATTAAAACACAGTGTTTCAGTTGAAGAATCATAGACACAGAGATGTTTAAAGAAACAATTGCCATAAAGGGCAATTTGTATTTGTAAATGTTTTAAATGTAAAACTGAATGACTTTAAAGAAGTCTTTAAAATAATAATACAGACCTTAAACTATAGAAGTGACATCTTTGATTAGGTTATTTTAGGACCAGTAACTTCTTTGTCTGATCTTAGTCCCTACCATGAAACGGGGGTTGGCCGACGCCTTCGGCTACAGAAACTGTACACTGAATGTACGGTTGTGATCTAAATCCACTGAGTAGCTAGGTTGCTGCTTTTAAGATGGTTAATGGATTTAAGTGATTAAATACTGTTGTTATTAACCTGTCTCCCTGTGTTACAACTATTAGGCAGTCCGAATGGCCCTGGTGACTCTTGATTGTGTCTTTCCTAAGCTCCAGAGAACAACAGATTTTGTTGAAGAAAACGGTCAAAGATTCTGTGATGGGAAAGAGCGGTTACCAGTGGGCACGAGTGACCATCCCAGTGACGGGTAAGACCTTCTTTGGCCAGACAGGGGGCAACCTAAGGCAGGGGGGTCACGTAAAGTCACTGGGCATTTCCTGAATGGAGATGTTTTATGTGAGACAGGTATGAGAGTTGAGCAGGAGCTGTGAGGCCAGCAGCGTCCTTATACCATTAAGGGGAGATGAAGCTGGGACGAGTCCCGGCAGTCTGCCCCATAATGCAAGCTCCTCTATACCACTCACCAGAAGAAACCTCATTAGTTGTATGGCTTGTTTTTCATTGTGACAAGCGTCTGCAAATATGCCAGGGGGGGGAAAAAAAAACACCCTGAAGGAGGTTATAGATAAAGAGCTAACAGGAATGAGCTTTCGGGGTTCAGTCGGGGCCATGAAGTGATTCCCATTAGTTGTTGTGGAGACAGTAATAAAACTTTTTGATGTCGGTTGCCTTATGGGCAAGGAAAATGTATAGAAGTTGATTTAGAACTAGTATGTCTATAACATGGTTTTTAACTCCTGAAGGTCGTTAGACATGGTGGTGACTAAAGATGAAGACAGTTTTTGTAGATTCAAGAAAAGTCTGGCTAACAAAGGTGAATGGTCAAAGGTTCATAGTGAGAGAGACTGCTTGAGTGAAGGAAGGGATGTGTCTGTCTTTCTGTCATTGGCCTGCAAAAGAAAGCTTAAACAAAATAATGTTAATGAACCAAAACAACCCAGCTGACCTTGTTAAAATCAAATGAATAATGAACAGGCATGCTTTGAAACTGGTTTAGGGACCATGTAAAATTAGATAGAAGCTACAGGAAAATGGAAAGGTTAAAATCTTATTTAAAATTTAAATCTTTTAGCAACAATATAAAATATATGAATATGAGAATATGAGCAGTTCATAGTCAGGTATGAATGTGTTGGTGACTGTGCGTCATGTCTTGTATGTGTTAGTTTGGGGTACTATTATTTCCTGATTTTAAGGATATTGTGTCATTAACTTCTGGAATTAGTGTTTTATCATTACAGATGGGTTAAGTAAAATGACAAACTTTAAAAAAAGTTGATAATTCTGAGTCAATCTGATGAAAAGACAATGCATAACATGGGACGAGCTTTAATTGGAGTGGTTTTCCAGCTCTGTCTGGTATTGGTAATTATGAATGCTTTTGTCATTTATGATATTGATCTGAATTACTCTCTGGATTAGTATTTTATATGAATTGGAATTGTAAAGAAGATTGCCGTCCATTATGGGGTAAAACTCTTGTCTAAATTCAACTGAGGGTCTAAATTTAAATAGACAACTAGGCGGGATCATAAGGATAAACGTAGGAAAAAAAAACATACATATATATATAGACTTGACGGCAGAGAGACAAAGTGACACATTGGCTAAGTCACTATCCAAATTATCCAGAGTGAGCTCCCTCATTTTTATTGAAAGGCCGGAGGGCGAACAAAGGAGGAGTGAATATAACTTCTAAAAAGAAAAGGTTTTATTTCTCAATCCATTAAATGGATGTATGACATTAGATATCTAAGAAAACAGCTATATGGCTGTCTTAGGGGTTGGGATCTGAGTAACATAATATTTTGGTTTCTGTGAAACTGTAAAGATAAGTGGGACTGAGACAATACTGCTAATATTATTATTATTTTTTTATGTTTGTAATATACTTACAATGTTCTAATAATCTTTAAACTAACTATTTGATAGACAAATACTGTATGGAAGTCAAATTAAGTTTAAATGGTATGAAAAGTGAGTTTCAAAATAAAAACAATAAGGCATTGTATGATTAACAGGGATTAATGTGATATAAAGATAAGGAATGAACAAAAGCTTTATTAAGCAGAATAGGAAACACTTCTATATTTTAGTGGTAAAATAATGACTGAAATGATGATGTGAATTTGTTTTATTTTATTTCTATTTTTGAAACAAACAAAAAAGGGTATAAGATGTTATACAATTAAAGTGGTACATGCTATGTGACCGTAAACTGAAAGATGATTTCAGTAAAGACTTAAAGTTCTTACATCGATTATTATGGGTCTTAATTATTAATATTTTATTTTTGTTGTTGTTTATTTTTAGTTAGATAACCATTGTGTTTTGAACCTAAAGGGTCTAGAAAAGGGGTAGTGAAAATAATGGATTCACCATCCAACTTTGTTTATAATAAAAGGATTTGGAAATCATAGTTTTATAAAAATAAAAACCTAGTGCATATATTCTGGTATTCATGATTATAGACAATGTCTTCATTTAGGATCTGAGTAGTGACTGTGGATCTAGGCCATGCTAGGAATACAGCAACAGTGCTTGCTTATTTAGCCTGGCTTCCAGAGAATAAATATGTACTTGTTTCGTAATCAGTTATGTGTTTTATAAAAATTTTAACCTGACTGATAAACTGAGGAAGAATTACGTTGATGTCCTGTTGTGAGTGGAAGGTGGGAGAACCTCTTAATGGGGACTGGAATTTTTAGTAACCAGCATGTCCGTGACGAGGTGAAGAGACAAGTGTGACCCGTCAGGGGAGCATGCGTCACCACTCCTCCCTTCCGTAGTGACCTCACTGGTTAGACCAGACGTGGCGGTATTGGACCCCACATTGGTCTAAAACGGGGGACTGAAGGGTTGGTCAAAATCCCTTGCCTCTTCAAATACATCTATAATCATAAATCCTTTTGGATGCTTATATACTTCCTTATAAAAAATCAATAATCAAATATATTCATTATCACATACTCATTTTTATATTCTTTGTGCTTGTGAAATTATATTTTCTTAAATGCATGTGATGGAAGTAACCAGTTTCTTTTAGGTGCATTCCAATCTTACTTTGAGATTGCACGTAATACACGCAGGACACGAAGGCCATGTAACCCACAAGGCCGTTTGTCTCTTTCTCTGGTATCAGAAGAAAGGTTAGAGGGTCCTAAAGGCAGCATGGACACATTTGATCCTTCGCTGGACAGATGGTCAAGCTATATTGATCGTTACTATTGAACTTTAATTGTTGTATTAAAGTGTATTCTTTCCAGTATATTTCCTTCCTTGGGAGTAAATGCCAGTTATGTGTTTTTCTCCCAAACGAGTGAATGTTTTAGCATTATGTTTTGGTATACTTAACTGATAATAAGGAGCTCAGACTCTCTTCAGCCTTGATGGGAGCTGTTATTTGCTAGTGTCTGTTATTTGTGTGTGTGCGTATGACATTCTATGTAGGTTCTGGACGTTCGGACCAGACACCCCGGCGCCCTTCTCTTACCTGCGAGGCCACCACAGACCTAAATCTATTGAGTGGACGACAACTATCTTTACTAATGGCGATAGGCACCCCTATCTCCTCACATGTGTTAAATTGTTTAGGCTCTTAATGTTTCTTAGCCAATGAGAATCATTCAACCTGTAAGCAATGACGTAGCTTAGACCTTGGAAATGGTATAACTGCTGTGATCTTTGTAACTGTAAGGGAGGCGGCCTACGAACTCCTGTGTGAGTCTTGAAGCTGACTTCTGCTGATGAAAATGCAAACTATCTTCAGTAAAACTTTTCTTTAATTTTTTATAATTCTGACTCCGGGTCTTCATTCTTCATATCTGGTTCTGGGTCTTTAACTGTACACCCCCTTACAATGGATCTTGTCGTCAAGCTGATGGATCTTTTATGGATGAGTTGATGTTTTTAACATGACTGTGGTATGAAGCAGGGCGCGATTGCTAGACGTATAAGCGCCACACGCAACGCGAGTCCTGTGGATATAAAAGAATAAGGACATTTCATTCTACCGAACTACACGCAAGTGCTGAATTAATACTCACACATGTCAGTTTATTAGAGGAATTAAACTTGAGGTAACGCAGCGCTGTTTCACTTGCTCTAACAGTTACACTATCACACTAAACGGCATTTGTGGGTGGAATGTTGTTAGTTAGGTTGTTTGTTGGCTGTATGAGACTAATCTAGATTAACATTAGAGAATAACATACAGATCATAGTCTAACTTTTCATCATGTTGAACTACATAACATTGATTAGTTTTATGTACATTTGCTCACCTGTCAAATAAAATAACATGCAACACTCGCGTCTCTGTCAAGTCAAAGTTAGTCGCGGACGTGGAGCTCTCGGCATCTCGAAAGATGTTGATCTTCGTTTTAGTCCTCTTTTTGTCTCAAAGTCTGCTTGCCATGGTCCATAATGTTTGAACAAAACAACAGCAGCGTGAGCGTCCTTCTAGGCATAACCGTCATAAACCAGTTGTCTACGTCTGTCGCCATGGTTACTATTGCAGTACGAGGTCAAACCTGGCGGAAACCGGGGGTAAAGCGGATATGACGCCATTGACTGGCGACTCCTCACCCCTGCTCACACGCCCTGTTTCCTTGGTTAAAATCGCAATTTTCTCACGATTTACAAATAGTTGGAAACATTTGGGATATTGTAAGTAATCAACTAAACAAAATATATAACATTGGCCTAGTGGTTTTTGGATATTTTACTGCAAAAATCCTGCATATTGTATCTTTAAGCCTATTATTTACTATTTACAACAAATAATACATAATTAATTAATAACAACATATTTACCTTACTGATTTCTGGGGAAAGACTTCGTACATCATAGATTTTAAGAGCACCGCTGTCCATCACAGCAGCAATATGGTGGCCTTTAGGACAAATGGTTGCCGAGGTGATGGCGTCCTCATAGGACCCTATTTCAAAGAGCTGCTTGCATGATTGAATGTTGATAAAGCGCATGACACCATCTTGGCTCAAAACGCCCAGAGTCTGAGGACAGATTCATGTATCAGTGTGATTATTTCCACAATAAAATTATAAACTGGATCATAGGGGTAAACTTTTTAAGTTAAGTTCAGTAGTTTTTATTCTTCTCATTGCTGAGTGTTAGAAAAAAACAAGAATGTCTCAGGAACAAAAGCACAATATGCTGAAGTCTAACCAAGTTGATTCCATATTACACAGTACAATGAGCATACAGTTGATAATAAATGCATTTAGTAATAAAGTAAATTATAAGGCATGATGTCAAAGTTTTTTAAGGTGGCAGACAACTGATCAGTACCTGGTTGGATCCGCCATCAAAACTATCCGCCAGGAAATCCAGATATCTTACTGTCTTGACTTTTGGAGGCATCAGAATTACTCTCAAGAGCTGTCGACTGTCCAGACACCACAAGTGGACTAAGTTGGAGCGTCCAGCCGCAGCAAGTGTTTTCCCATCTCTACAAAGAAACAAAATGATTACATATGATACAACACACCAGTCAGTGCTTTACCAATTTTAGGGTCTAAGTGTAACAGCCTTACTGTGTAACAGCAAATGTCTTGTAGTGGATTCTGGGCCCATCCTGTGGAACAGGCAGCTGATACTTGCAAAAAAGAGTGTCGCTCTCCCAAGCAAAAATGGAGTCATCGCTAAAACAGCTGAGAATGGTGTTGCTGTGTGGGAGAAAGAAAACCTACAACAAACACACAAGAATGAAGGACTGATGCAGAGCTGTTTCTATAATATGATGCTTAAAAGGATGATTCACCCAAAAATGAAAATTCTGTCATCAAATTACTCACTAACTATCATGATGTTCAAAGCCCATACGACTTTTGTTCCTCTTCAAAACACAAATAAAGATCCTTTTAATGAAAACTGAGAGGTTTCTGTCGCTCCATTGAAAGTCTGTTCAACCCATGTTCATAAAGAGATTGTAAAAGAAAACCATATAAATGGAGCGGTTTTATATGTATATATATATATATATATATATATATATATATATATATATATATATATATATATATATATATATACACACACACACACACACACACACACAGTTTATAATTTCATTTCAGCTTTTAATCACACATTTGTTCAGTGAACACACATAGAGCACTTAAATATAGTAGACGGAAGCCTCATTGGTTCTCACGTGTCAAGCTAGCATGATTTCTCATTTTTGGATGAACTAACCCTTTAAGGACGGATAAGTTATGTCTAACCTTTTGTATGCCAACTGATTGACGAACATTAAGCTTCCTTTTTCTCTGGAAGGTGTCAAGGTTCCAGAGCTGAGCGGTATCAGAAGAAGTGCTGATGGCGTAGCTGCCTGAACTGTGGACGGACAGGGAAGAAATGGCACCCTCGTGACCCCGCATCCAGCTCACTAGCTGTCTGGTGTCTGGAAACAGTAGTTTGTCAGAAGAACAGTTAAACATTTGCAGGTCTATGTGAGAAAATATAATATGTCATACTCAGACTGTAAAAAAAAGGTCTTACCTTTGTCAAAGCACTTAATGGAGTAATCAGCAAGAGCAACCAGGAACTCGGTGGTTCTTCTCAAGTTGAAAGCTAAAGCAGTGCATGCTTGGCTTGTTCTCTGGACCAGCTTGAATCTGTCGAACGATGCCGTTAGAGACATACGACATAACATTACAGTGAACTTTTTATTATTATCAATCAACAGGAAAGAACACTTATGGAAATGTACAGAGAACTTTCTATACCTGTTTCTGCTAATGTCAAACACATAAATATTGCCATGATGATCACCAGCAAGAAAGGACTCTCCTGTGGTGTCGAAGGCCACTTGTAGGAATCGAACCGTTTTGGTTTGACGAGCAGACGCGTTTCGGATCACAGTGGCCAAGACGCTGTGAATAAGTTACATAAATGCATTAATTAATCTCTTCTCGTTGTATCAACAGTTTTCTCCGTGCTGGTTATGTCAAACTTACCCATATTTTGTTGATACAAATTTTCTGTGCCATATTTTCCCATCTTCTCTGGACCCAATATCTGTAACTTGCATGTTTAGCATCGACTGACACCCTGCAACTGTTAACGTTACTCCAGCAAACAGCCTCCCGCCTCACACAGCGGGAAATTCAATGACTGCAACGACTTTCATAAATGTATTAAAGACTGTCTGTCATACTCGTTATTGAACCTTAATCTCATAATCAAAATTAACTGTAATAGTGACAAAAACGTTTATGCTAGTGTTTGTTAGAAGAACCAAGTAGCAAGCAGACGCAAGTTTCAGTTAGAGGAAGTGACGCATGTAAACACTTGTTGTTGGCATTATGGGTATTGAAGTCGTACGGTTTTAAGGAAATGTCACGTGAACTTACGTGTTAAACAAAATAAAAGTATATATAAGTAATACAAATAAATAAATAAAATTCAAAAAGTAAAAATCGTATTTAGTAATGCGTATTATAATTTTATATTTTGCAATAGTAATTTGAAATACAGAATATCCAGAGGTGTAGTGGTAAAAAAAGAGGTGGGTAAACTATAAATTCTGGTGGACCACGACGTGGTCACCCGGTAAGGTGGGCCACTGCCTACCTGATGACATTGCTAACATTGCTCGACATTAAGCCTTTTCACTTGTCCTTCGGACAAGTAAATCTGTCATTCACTTGTCTGAGTAAAAAAATTGCTCGTCCGGATTTTTTTTTTTTTTTTGGTGTGTGTGTTAATTTATTCTGAAACAATATTCTCATTTATTCTGATTATTCTCATCAGTGTTCAATCAGCTTTGATATTTAAATCGGCATATTGTAATATCTGCACCTTTAAAGGGCATCCCCTCCCCCTATACTATTAAATGTATGCTTCATCTTTCATTTTAAATTCATTAATTTGGTCAATAAATTCAATTATTTAGAATAATAAGACACTATAGGGCTGTTACCCTAGGGGCTGATCAAATTAAATAATTTACACTGAAAAATTACAATTGTGTAAAATAATGTTATGAAATTGATTTAAATTTACATATAAGAAACATTGGAAAGAATGATACTACTTTTAAACATAACACTACACCGCCAGTAGGTGGCGGCAGGCGACCGTCTTAATGAGTGAGTCATTGATTAATTCATTCAAACAAACAAACGATTCGTTCAAACGGCTGATTCATTCAAGAATGAGACAGGCTGTGTCCGAAATCTCCACTCAAACCACTACTCCCTAACCTCTATGTAGGGGGTAGGGAGTAGAGCACTATATAGTGAGCTACCAGCATAATAGAAACACCACTTTCGGACACTACTCGATCGTCTCTCGGCGCCGTTGATTACGGCATTACTGTCGCACTATTTAAACGCGCCATCATCTGTCAGCTGGTGCCGAGCCAGCTCTGGGCTAAATAGATTTTTTATATATAAATACATTACATCATATTGAGCTTATTTCTCCAAAATTGTAAAATTAAAAGTAATTTCTGTTATAATGCGTTACTCCACACATGATTATAACTTATAAACATAAATAAAATTAATACACATATTTCATATATTTTCATTTTCGCGCCACACCGTTTTCACTTGCCTGTCGACATTAGGAAAAAAAACAGATCTACGTTATCAAATATCTTGCTCATAATACTCTTAATAAAACAGCTTTTAGACTCTGTGGAGATGCCACTCAATATTTATCTTTTTTGTTTGTTTGTTCTCGTGATTCAGAAGATTTCGCGGATTAGCAAAAGAAACAGGATTTCTAGACAGAAAACGAACATAACTTACATTTGTATGGCAATGTTTGTAATACATTGCTCCCAAATGTAAGATTGTTATATCATAATAGTAGAATAAGTACCCCTTAGTTCTATAACACTTACAGTATAAATATTTTTTTTAATTCTCCTGGTTGTTACCCCTTTATTCCCCAAACTTAAAATATTGTTCCCTTATACTTACATGAAAGTACTTTATAGGTACACTATAATTACAGAAAGTTACACTGTAAATTCCTCTTAATTACACAGTACTTTCCGGGCTGTAATCTAAAGCGTTACCGAAACTGTCAGTATTTCATTGAGATTTGAGATTAAATAAACTGGTTAAGTATTGTAGATCTTGTAGTATTAATTTTCACATGTAGTTACACATTGTCGGTTAAAAAGAAGAAAGTGGCCGGTAAAAACATTGAGTGGCTGGTAGATTTTGAAATCCACCAGCCACAGTGGCCCGTGGACAAAAAAGTTAATTTCCACCCCTGGCAGACCTACAAGAATACATTGAGAAATTATTACAGAATAACCATTTAAACATCAGGAGAACATCAATCATAATAGTTAACAAATATTACATAAAAGCTTATAGAAAACGTATAAAACGGATGCATAACAAATGTATTAAAATGCCAGCCAACATATTTATTTTTAAACATTTCTGTTCAACAAATAAACACTAATATACCCATTAAAACATGAGAAACAGTCAGTAGCAGTCATATTCAGTAGCAAACAAGGCAGCATCAAATATAATGGCCACTTCAAGGCACACCGGTTTAGAAAAATCCATGATAAAGGATAATATTTCAGTGTGTTTGGCAGCACCAGATGAGCACCTGAGCATTGGTCAATTGAAAGTACATATTATGCTGCGGTGTACAATCATGGGTCAGGCCTGAGTTGACAAACTGCCAGCGTCTGCAGCACGAGGGGGCCTGGCCCGGCCATCTCGATCACTGTGCCCCCCTCCCCCCAGATTACAACCCAGTAACTGGATCTGCCCTCTTCCCCATTATTTCACATCTTTTAACCGATCACATCAGGCTCAGTCTCTGTATCCTCCTCAACCTCCAAGTTCAAACACTCAGTGACTGTCATACTGTTGTGATCCCCTAAAATGACATACTCTATGTTGGATCTCTCCATGTGAATGCTGTTGCCACTTATTGTTTCCCGCTCTGGGATTAGTTCATCATTGCTCTGAGTGGCAGCCATTTCATCCACTGTTTGTAAAAAAAATAAAGAAAAAATAAATTCCGTTTAATATAAACGTATAAAAACAACAAACTGTAATATATAACATATAGGCCTAGTATAAGTCTATAAGGCTAGAAGAATATGACCTATATTTCCTGCTGTAGAGCTCTTACCTTTGATTGCATCATTCCGAGCAAGCAAAGATTGCTGGTCACAGGTAATGCATTGGCTATTGTGGTTCCCAATAATGCAGTTGGTCAGGGAAGAGTTTTGTATGTTTATAATACAAGGTGTAAATTGCATTTTTTCTGTTAAAGAGAAGACAAAAAGCAAAAGACATCAATATGAGCAATCACACGACATTGCATCAAAGGGATGTGGGACAGCAAAACAAAGCGTCTAGTCACTCGCACTTTTGAGAAGTGTGCGGTTTTACATTTCAATACTTTTGATACCAAGTGTGAGGTAATCTTTCAAACAAAAGAGACAACAACAACAGGAAGTAAGGTGATAAAGTAACTACTGAACAGGAATTGCAAAATAATTTCACTACCCTGATGCTTCCTTAAACAACAGGGCAAAGAAAAAAAACAGTCTATGACAAGGTACATTACCAATGAGGCAAAATATGCAAAAATATCTACCTGAGAAAGGAATTTCCTCCATCTGTTGATGGTCCTCATGACCAAATTGTGCTGAATGACAACAAATGCATAAATAAAGAAAAAGAAAGAGAAAAATAAAAATAAATAATGAATAAACAATTCAGACATTGGCATAGATACATTTCTAGAGATTTGATAGATTGTCCAACCTGGATATCCTGTAACATTCTCATACAACGCCGGGTCACAAATTCCGAGGCATCTGAGGAACGAGCTGCATGCATGTTGACCTTTTTTAATGACAATCTGCATCATCTTGGAGGCTTTCTGCATGTCCGTGGCCTGCGATGTGATAACCTGTGATTCATACGCTGTGATTGTGCGGGATCGGTACAAGCAGTTGGACATCCTTTGAACTAAAATCCCAGTCATACACTTACTGAGGAAGCCCAAATATTGCTGTAATTGTTGATCTGTTGAAAAAGAGAACGAGAGAGAATTGTTTAAATCACAGGAAGCTTAAAAAACAACAGAAATAAATGTAATACACCCAAAATAAATTGGATGCATACGCTCTTAAAAATAAATGTTCCAGAAATTGGTTTTCACAGCGATGCCATAAAAAAACAAAACAATTTTGGTTCCTCAAAGAACCTTCCAGTGAACACATTTCTTTTTCTCAGTGTGAAGAGCATTTTAAAAATCGAAAGAAACTTTTTCCACTATAAATAACCATTTGTGTAACAGAAAGGTTCCATGGATGCCAGTAAAGAACCTTTATTGTAAAAGTTGGACTTCAGCTAAAGTTGGACAAATAAGTTAAATACTCATTTGCTTTTACCTTAAAATGTTAGATAACGTGTAACAGTAATTTTCAGAAACGTTTCATGAAAGGAAGTTGCTCTTAATGTTTTTTTAGTGTTTAAACTGCATCATCATTTTTTGATAATTACAATAAATTCGCAAACAACTTAAATTACATATGTGAAGCATTTAAATTAGAAGGGTTGTGTCATTACAAAAAAACTAACAGGTTGAGAGTAAAAAAATTTTATCTGTGCATACCAATAACTTTTAAACTTTTGCATCGATCACACTGTATTTGCGTCATTACTTAATTACAACATAGTGATTTGAAGCGCTTTGCGCTTCCTTGTAACATTATTTATTTTCATAAAACAAACTACAAACAAACAAAAACAGGCCTGACAGAACGAGATATGGGTATGAGTTCGGAACTTACCAGAGAATATAACAACCGTGCTGTCCATTAGTAAACATAAATAATGCCAAATAACAAAGAAAAGTGGCTCTGAAGTCATGTGAAAACGAAACTGCAGCTGCCATTAATATACGTAGGTGTGTATGCGCATGCGCGTTGAGAATGTAATTTCCACACATGAAATCCCCCTTGTATGTCTGTCATTCTGGTTAACCGCAGATCTGAATGTCATGCGATCAACAACAACAGCAACATACACGACAACTTTTTTTAGTTTAAATTCTTCAATAACAATTTAACGCACTAAAAGGCCTACACTGCATGTATTTTTTTAAATCAAATTAAAAGAAAAAGAGAGCCAATAATAATCTATTTTAATTTGCGACTAATAGCCGAGCGTTTAAATGACCTACACGTTATTTATTATAAATCACCTTTGCACATTTGTAGCGCAACAGTGATGTACATCAAGCCGTTTAAAAGCGTCACAAAGCTTGATGTCTATTGGTAGTTGCTGTTATAACAGGGAGGTTCCGCGCCCTTCATTATGAGGGGCATCTCAGAGCAGGGTATAATGGGAGCAGAGCGTGAAAATATGAATATATGATCTACAGTCCACCGTCGTTTGGAGGCACTTTCAAATAGTCGTAGAAATGAAGCTTTGGAGCACGGAGCACATATTCAGGTAGAGAATTTGCGTTTATCTGCACAGATTCCAGCATCCTCTGTCATGATTTGCATCCCGATTCCCTTTAGTGCCGCTGGGATCGGGAAACAGAGCAGCTCTCGTCCTTTGAACATTTCTGTATATGTAGCTTGTAAGCTATTTATTCTTGCACATAACACAAATCTGAGCATTATTTGCTAATATTCATTAATTTGGGCCTAGCCGGTTGCTTGTCTGTTCAAGTCTATTACAATTATGCGCAGTGTCGTTACTGCACAACGCACTGTTACTCATCACGCATGTTACTAACAAAACTCATATATGTAGTTACATATTATATAGTTTTTTTTTTGTAAAAAAATAATATTTTTTCCTCTCTAAATTTCAAATATTGATATGTTGTATATTTCCCTGTTGAAAAGAAAAAAACCCCAGCTGGTTTGGGCACAGTCAGGGTGCGTGTTTATTGGATGTAGATTAGAAAAAAGAAAAAAAAAACACAGCCAATGAGAACACCTTAAATGAGTGAAGAACAAACTAACTATTTTTTTCCCCCACCAGGATTCAGCACCCCTAAAACAGAATTGTGCAAAACCAGTATATTTTCTAGTTTCTCTTTTCCTTTTTTAAACCCAGTCATTAGTTTCACTCCAAAATGATTCATTATGAGGAAATAAATTATCTCAAACAAACCTTTATTTTAAGATCCCAGCCTCTCATTATGGACATGATGCTCGTTGTTGAAAATAGGAAGGACTACACTGGCCAAAATTCTTTCTGCTCATATTTAAGCTAAATTTCCCTTGAATGTGGTTTGCCCATGAGATCAGAGTCAGTACAGTGAAGTTCCTCATAAACCACGGTAAGCCATTTTCATGAGTTTATGTCTGTATTCACACAGCTATCCATGGGAGACTGTGATCAAAGCAGCTATGAGGAAGTACCCCAATCCAATGAACCCTAGTGTTGTTGGAGTGGACGTTCTTGATAGGAACTTGGACACACATGGACGTCTACACAGTCATCGGCTCCTCAGCACAGAGTGGGGTCTTCCAGGGATTGTCAAAGCGGTCAGATGAAATGCTTCACAAAGCTATATGGGTTATGTGATCATAAAATACTGGGTTAAAGATGATGAAAATGTGAAAACTGTTGAAGCTCCTTATATTTTAGGCCCTAAATCTAATATTTACATATTTTACATCTTAAAATTTGTACATCTTGTATTTTACATTTAAAACACAAATTAAAGGTATTTTTTGGCCCTCTAGCAGTTAAAAAACAAAACTGCATGCATTTTGCAGAAGAACATTGTTTGCGCTTTGGCTCTCTGTGACTATGCAAATGAATATGGTTGTCCTACTGCTCATAGAACATTCACCACTAGGCTTAAGGGATATAACAAGTTTAGATGGAAAAGGTCTCAAGCTGACTAGCTGAAGATTACTGTACTCTACTGTTACTGTAGCTATAGTCATTACTTGACATTGTACTTCCTTGAAAATAAATGACAGCACAGCACTACAACAACCACCCATAATGAAACAAATCTAGATATATTACTATTACTCTACTACAGTGGCTAGCGATGACTTTTTTACCGGGTATGCTGGGTGATGCGTTATGTCAAAAATGCACCTGGTGCACGCTGGATGGGTTTATAATAAGCATGTTCGCTCTAGAGTAGACAGAGTGTTAGCTTCTCAGTTGCTTAATCACACGAGACATGGCAACACAGCTAAAAGTTTCCTATTTTTGACCATTTATTGAAAGTAGTTGATGCCTTCACAATCACTTGTAAAAGCTGTCGAGTTGAGTCACGTGCAATGTGCGAAAGGGGGGTTTGCAAAATGTGCCGTTTTTTTTGTAATTCCGCTAGGTGGCACTAATGTCACAGAAATGACATGCGTCACCTCCAAGGGGGTAATCCATCAGCCGGAAGTTGAAGCCTCGCGGGAGCCGCCATTGTAGCAGAACTTCACCTGCTGTTAGCATCCCATTGACTCCCATTCATTTTGGCGTCACTTTTACAGCGAATAACTTTACATCTGAGGCGTCCAAAGGCTTAATTTGTCGATTATTTATTTCTAAAGAAACACGACAATGTATAAAATGCTCCATTACTTTGTATCTTACGTTACGACCCCGTAGAAGCCGTTTTTGTAAAAATAGGCTAAAGATTGCGTCATAACCACGGGACTTTCTGTCGCACAATAGAGACATTACCGTATAGACAGGAGGAGAAGCTCGCGGCAATCTTTTACTGTCTATGAGGCAATCGGGGGGACATGAAGGTACAAAGTCAAGGGAGAAGCTCATAAATAGAGAGTCCATAAAAGCAACGGGACAAAATATTTCAACAACGTTTTTGAGGAATTAGGGGATTCAGATTTGTCTTGGCGCAGCTACTAGAAGATTTTCAACAATCAGACTGTCGTCACGCTCAGTTTGAGCCTGCATGCGCACTCGCTCAGACATCAGACAGGAAGTGCAATAATCGGGCTTCAAGTCTTCTCCGTTGAAATCAATGGGGTCGCTGTGTCCATTTCTTTTACTGTCTATGGTCACCTCTAAAGGGGGTTGTATAATGCCCTTTTCACAAGATGTAAAATACATCTCTGATGTCCCCAGAGTGTGTATGTGAAGTTTTAGCTCAAAATACCCCACAGATATTTTATATAGCATGTTAAAGTTGTCACTTTTTGAGGGTGAGCATAAACGCCTCGTTTTGTGTCTGTCCCTTTAAATGCAAACGAGCTGCTGCTCCCGGCACAGGGGGCGGAGCTTCAAGAGCTCTTGTCCTTAGCAGCTTGATTACCTCACACAGACATGCACTGAAAATTTCAAAACCTTTTTGACTCCAACGCCCTCCATTGTCCACAACAGTATTTGAAGGATCCATGACTTTTCCAATTGTGTTTATGTTATGTTATGTTATGTTATGTTATGTTATGTTATGTTATGTTATGTAAGTTATGTTTACTAAATAAATAATAAGGATAAAGATTTTTTTAAATAAATTTTTTACCTGATAAAATATTTTAATGCTTGGCATAACTAGAAAAATGCATATTTATTAAAAAAATGCCCATGGAGATTTTATTCATTTACATTTTTCCTGAAATTACACTTATAAAAGAAGGGCTACCTCATATATTCACGTTTTTCAAGACCATGAGAACCCTGGTTTTTCAAATATATATAAAACATGTTGCTTAGGTGATGAATTAAAATAAGAAATATGTAGATTTTAATAGTTTTGGCTTATTTCAAATAATTTTACATAATCTTGAGGCTCCCTTGGAAGATAGCTTAGGCTACCTGATTGAGAACCACTGATTTATAAAGATCTTAATTTCCTCCCCTTAGATTTTAGGGACAAATCGAACCACCACATATGTACAAGAACATTCCATTGTGGACCCAGAAGAAAAAAAAATGGAGCTTTGCTCAACAAATGTGAGTCTTTGTTTGCCATTAAACAACTTTCATTTCTTTCTTTTTTTTACAGAAAAACAAATCTAATCAGATTATTTAATTTCCTCCTTCAGATAACCCTAACCAATTTAATATCTGTTGATGAAAGACTTGTCTACACACCTCATCCAGAAAATCCAGAGGTGTAAGTAAATTCTTACTTAATTGTTGTTTTTGACATGTAATTGTAATATCTGCATATCTATGCACATCAATGTAAACCATACTAATAGAAAGTAATCCAATAATCCGTTAAACCAAAAGATTTTCAAAAAAAAAAATGCTTTATTTTTGCAGCACTGTATTAACACAAGAGGCGATCATCACGGTGAAGGGGGTCAGTTTGAGCAGCTACCTTGAGGGACTGATGGCTCTATCCATGTCAGCGAATGCAAGAAAGGTAAATCGTTGTTATGTATAATGTAATGAAAAATATTTATCAAATATCTTTGGAATATCCATCAAATATGCCTTATCATGTGTTACGAATCCTTGATCAAAGTTAGCTATTCTCTGCAGAATGGGAACTTAGTAGTTCCTATTTTCCTGGTGACACAATCGAAGAAGGTCCAAAAATAAGCAACTTAAAAGCACAGATAATGTGGTTTTGTCCCTATCTAACAAACCCTGTTGTTTTTTGTGGATGTTTTTTTTTTTCTATAAAAAAAAACAGAAGTAAAGTAGTTTCATTTATTGTTTCATTAATAGTTTCATGTCTTTTGAAAACAACCAAAAACTGCTGGAGATTATTTTATATAGCATACATGAAGTATTATAAGCATTATATAAGCCTCTAAATAAAGTATGACTATTAAACTGATAAGCTCTATTTTTGCCATAGGGATGGGATGCCATTGAATGGATCATTCAAAACTCTGAAAGGGAAAATGTTCCTTTGTGTGACCTGTGTTGAACAGGCAATATTTCATGAAGCGCCTGTTTTTGGATGGTACAAACCAGACATGACATGTAGCGGTTGGCTTTATCATATGCATTGGTACTAAAGGCTATTTAATAACTTTTTTATAAGCAGATGGGGCATACATGTTTGTAATATAAATATACATACCTACATACATGTTTATTTATTTACATTATTTATAATTTTCATGCTGAGGCATAGATAGCCATAAATGTTATTTAATGTCTCTTTCATGATAAGGCAAAATACATATTATTATTTATTTATTTTATGTCAGTTTCATTTGTGTTTTTAGAGCACATGAATGAACTTTCAGCAGCTCTAAAAGCACATCTGGCCTGCCTGACTTTGCCCCAGCTCTCTTTGTGTTGATGATTGTACACAAAGGTAGTCAAATGTGCTCATTTAGGCACATAAAATTGCACTATTACAGACAAAACTGTATGGAGTTTTGAATGTCGCTACAAAATATGAATGCACTGCACTGACTACCTCTTGTTTTAGATTTTTTTAATGCCATAACATAATGTCTCTGTATGAAGTGGATATTGGATGTAATTAAGAACCTTAAAGTTAAGAATATTTATAAAGTCAGTATAATTTTTGGTGTGTTCTTAATTTTTTTAATTTGTATTTTTTTTTTTGCTTCAGAAAGTTTGCATGGGTAGTCTTAGAGTGTAATTACCTATAAAGTCTAGCTAAAACTTGTAGGATAGATACTATAACTTATCAAAAGTCATTTTGTAATGTTTACTCTAAAAAAGTCGTATATTTAAAAGACATTTATGCTGCTTCATAATTGACACAATGTGAACGTATTGTCAGCCCATTTGGGAGGATTTAAGTTTATTTATTAGAATGATATTAACAAATGCTCATTTACGGTTTATGTTAAAAAATAACTTATTTTTATTATTTTATCCTTATATTACTGCTGTGGTTCAATACGAAGAGCATGTTTGATTTAGTTTGTGAAGAAAATGTTACAATATATATGTTTATTAAATTATTAACTGTAGGCCTATATTTTCTTTAACAGTTCAATGTTACAAATTCAACATAATTTAAATAGTTTGATATTTAAAAACAATGCTTGTCAAAGTATACCAACAAACAGTTGGTCTTATGGAGCCACCTATTGGTGAGACATTTGAAAAAGAAAAACTTTTTTTTTTTATGTTGCTTAAGTTGCAGCAGACATCTTGTGTGATTTGTTTTTTCTTTCTTGTTTTCGTCCTGTCATTTTAAGGACTGCCTTGTTATTGTATAATTTTAACCTCTTTAATTATTTATTTTTGATGAATTCTAATGAAATTATCATCAATGTCACTGTTAATTAAACAATTATTTTCACTAGTCATTGAGTTACAGGCCATAAGAAAAATGAAATAACCTACTTGACATTGCGTAAAGCTCTTCCACTGGAAAAAAAACATGTCAGCATTTCTTCGGTAATGATGAAACACTACCCAAGCAGAAGTAAACAAACTTAAACTTGGTTTGTAATCGAGTCTAGCATAATTAAAGGGTTTGTTCACCTAAAAATTTAAATTCTGTCATTAAATACTCATATTGAGAAAGTGAGTAATTTTCATTTTTGGGTGAACTATCCCTTTACGGCACACAGACTGAATGCTGGCTTTATTAATTGTGCATGTTACATTTTCTCATTTATGACATTTTAAAGCATCTGTTTTTCTTTGGTAAGAGGGCAAATTAGTCATGCATAATATTTACTAAATAATATTTACTAATAAGTTTTGTAAATGCCATTTGTTCTTTTAATCCTATCCCACCCAAACCCTGTATTTTGTTTCCTTCTGTGTGAAGGATGTGGAATTTATTGCTTTACAAGAAATAAAATAAAATTTTCGTCTTTTAATGATATATATATATTTTTTTGTTTTTGTTTTTTTTGTGATGTGTATTTATTTGAATGTTTATGCCATGGAGAGATACATGGATATTGGTTAATTATGCGGTTTACTGTTGGGAATGTCTTGTTACAGCAAACTATGCTGCATAAAATTGGTTAATGATATTTATATGACCCATAGAAGAGCACAATATATTTTAATGACAATTCAATTGTCAAAATATTAATGTACTGTATAATTCAACAATAAAGTTAATAAAAAGATATTGATTCATTTTTAGTGAAGAATTATTTGGTGCGTCGTGATCATATCTATAGTTTAACAAAACCAGTCACCACCAAACATATTCAACAACAAACACGTGTATACACTGCCGTTCAAAAGTTATGGATTGGTAAGATTTTAATGTTTTTTAAAATAAGTCTCTTCTGCTTACCAAGGCTGCATTTATTTGATTAAAAAAATACAAAAAAAGTAATATTGTGAAATATTATTACAGTTTAAAACAGCTGTTTTCTATGTGAATATAGTAAAGTGTAATTTACTCCTGTGTACTTCAGTGTCAAATGTTTCTTCAGAAATCATTCTAATATGATGATTTGATGCTCAAGTAAAATTTCTCATTATTATCAATGTTGACAAATTTTAAAAATTGTTATTTACATTTTTATTTCAGGATTCTTTGATGAACAGAAAGTTCAAAAGAACAGCATTTATCTGAAATATAAAGCTTTTGTAACATTAAACACTACCGTTCAAAAGTTTGTGGTCAGTACGATTTATTTTATTATTTTTTTAGGGGAAATAAATAAAAGAAATCAATACTTTTATTCATCAAGGATGAATTAAATTCATCAAAAGTTACAGTAAATACATTTATAATGTTACAAAATATTCTATTTCAAATAAATGCTGTTCTTTTTAACTTTGTTCAGCAAAGAATCCTGAAAAAAAAATTTGTACACAACTGTTTTCAACATTAATAATAATAATGAGTTTTTTGAGCATCAAATATCCGCACATCTTAATCTCCTAATCCGCATATTAGAATTATTTCTGAAGGATCATGTGACACTGAAGACTGGGGTAATGATGCTGAAAATTTAGCTTTGTAAAATATATTACCGGTAAAAGAGAAAATTACTACAAACTGTTTTTTTTTGATCAAATAAATGCAGCCTTGGTGAGCAGAAGCATGAGCATGTTCTTTTAAAAACATTAAAAATCGTACCGATCCAAAACTTTTGAACGGCAGTGTATATATACATATACATACACCTTTACATCAGATGTCTGGTATTCCAACAACCAAAATAAATAAGAGAAATTACCAGTTGAAAAAAAAAACATGCAAGAGTTAATGAATTATGGTACATCTGTACAAATATTTTATTTATAGAGATTCCCATATAAATCTGAATAAATATCATTCAGAAGTTTTATTCAGAAAAAAAACATCTGCAAACGAATGACAAACATTTTAAATTCGCTTTTCACCAGTCAGAATAAGGCACCTTGGATGAGTTCACGCTTTAGAACAGCTTACAACATACTCATGTATTTATTGTTTACAAAAACAAGCATGTTTAAATCGCAAACCACTGAAAATATCAAATGTATAAAAGTGAAAAAAAGTACTTAGAAAACGTATTGCACACCAGTGTCTAGGCTATTTTGGTAAACATTCCCATTTAATGCACTTGCTAAAGCACCAATATGCTATCTGAAATTCAAACAAATGTTTGTGTTGCCAAAAATAAAATCTATATTACATTCACAGAAGAAACCAAGGCATCCTGACAGCACAAGGGCAACTTTTTATGCATGTAGGATTATTTTAAATATCCTTTTTCTAATACTCAATGTAACTTTTCTTAGAGTAAACAGTACCCATGCTAAATAAATATAAATATTCAGTTACCAAACTTATAAACATTATGACACTTGCTTCTAATGCAACCCCATCTTTTCCCTGCCTCAAGTCATCCAGGAATCCTTTGCAATATTGACACTATGTACATGGCAGCAATGCAGCGCCCCCTAGAATTTGAAAAGGTTGATGAAACCCTGTGGAGACACGGGCTTGCAGCAGCTCTCTGGGTTATTGGCAGTGCAAGGATGGTCTGTATCCTAAGTGAACAGGAAAAAACAATCTGTTAATGCCATAAATTGAAAAAAGAGGTTGATATTTTCAAATAAAATGTTAAAAGCTAGAAATGAGTCTAGTCACCTTCCAGAACAGGATGTGGCAATGTGTACAGAACTGTAACGTGTCACTGTACTGTTCCTTGTGAGGGTAGCACCGGCACAACTTAAAATACATCTTCTTCCATTCCAAAAGTCCTTTATCTGACACTATGAGGCGCTTGCGGATCTGTGAAGAACATACCAAATTACTTAAACCAAATAAAGTGTTTGTACTGTATGCCAGGTAATGGAATTCATGAGCAGATTTAAGATATAAATAAACAGTAACATAAATATGCAAGACTCATCTGGTCCTTTAAGGGTCAGTTCGCTCAAATGAAAAATATCGTTTTAATACTTACTCACCCTCATGTCGTTCCAAGCCCGTAAGACTTTTGTTCATCTTCAAAACACAGATGAAGATATTTTCAATGAAATCTGAGAGATTTACATACCTCCATTGACAGCCCATGCAACTACCACTTTGTCGCTTCAGAAAGTTCATCAAGAGATTGTTAAACTAATGAATATGAATAGAGCGGTTTAGTACAAAAATTTTGAAGAGACTCAATCACTTTATATGGCTTTTAGGCAATTTTGTCTTTTGTTTACATATAAACCTTGATCAGCGAACAGAAACAGAAACTCAACAGTTCTTGCTTGAATCTTATTGGTTGTTGCGGCAGCTCAAACGCTTGTAACACACAAGAATGAACCTCATTGGTCTTTGCACATCAGGCAAACATGCTTGAGCTTCCGTTGACCGCATCTAATGTGTGCGTTTATGAATATGTGGGAAAAAAAGCCTAAATTCAATCTGTTCATCAGAAAGCGACAGTCTCCCTTCAGAAAATTTGGACTAAACTACTCGATTTATATGGATTAGTTTTACAATCTCTTTATGAACGTTTTGCAGTGTCAAAGTGGTAGTTGCATAGACTATCAACGGAGGGACAGAAATCTCTCAGATTTCATTAAAATATCTTCATTTGTGTGTCGAAGATGAACGAAAGTCTGGAAAGACTTGAGGGTGAGTAATATAAACTATTCCTTTAAGCATGTGACAAACATGTACCTGTCTGTCTGCAAAGTGATACTGGCAAAGTTTCTTCCACAACAGCCGATCTTCTGCCAGCACACTTAGGTCAGGGCATACTTGACCCAGGCTAACCAGATCTCGTCCGTCTGAAAGATGGTGCATGATGTTAAGCTGCAAGCTAACCGGCAGATCAAGGTATGTCATCCCTGTGTTTGTAGGCTGGACAAAAAAGAAGAAGAAAGTCTCTGTTTACCTTCATGATCTGAACAATCTCAATGTATATGTTTGCTAGGTTACACAATATAAAGCATGTTCTGTATGCTGTTATTTGTGGTTGAACTATCCCTTTAAATGCAATAAAATAAGTTTTTCCTTTGCTACATTATCTGGAGCTTTTACACTCACCCGGTTGATCTGAATGTTATCAAGCTGCTGTTGCCACTGTAGTATGTTCTCCATGCGGTGCACCCAGATATTGATGTTGCCCACTAGGACAGATTTGCCCATGTCCTGAACCAGACTGCACAACGACGCATATAGTGTCTGCAGGAGTTCTTTAATCGGACGAACATTTTGCTGATCATCAAGAACTGAGAAAGAGTGCAAATGTTTAGTTAGTAACTAAAAGTTCAAGGGCGCACAACAACATGGGCCCAACACTGTTGACAGGATCTGGTGTGCGTTACAGGATACTTTAAGTTCATGCCAGATGCTTTAATAACATACAGCAGATAAGATTAAGACATTACATATGCATTTATATCATAAACTGAGGAGTAAGGAAAGTGACAGGTAAATTAATAAAGTGGTTTGGATATGACGTAGCCTACAAGTGAGCAATTTAGTTTCCCATAACAACCTGCACATTTGTTTAGCTGAGATGACTTTTGGTTTACAATACAGCTGAGATCCCTGTTTGCTCTCTGAGGCTTGTCGCTTTTTCCAGTGCAGGCAATTATAAAAATTCCATTCAGCTATGAGCTACTGGCCAAGCCCACCAAACTAATTTTGTTGTAAAAGATTGCAGACAACAGAATAAACAGCTATTCTGTTAGGAAAGATTTTGCCTGCCTCATCTTTACTTCTTATTAACCACAAGAGAATTTCTGTACCAGCATCGGAGTAAATAATCAGAGACTTGTACAAACTTGTGCAAACATGTAATGTAAACAGACATTGTTGATGTTTCACATTGGCTAATAGTTTTGCAAATGAGATGGTGAAGACGTGAGATATTAACAAGAAAGCTTACCTTTCTGCACAACCCTTTCCAGAATGTTCATGTAGTTTTTCTGTGCCACTCCACTCAGCGAAGGCAGTTGGGACTTGGCGATCAGCTCCAGCAGCTGAAATGTTGGACATAAATTTGAGAGGTCAGACTAAGAGGCTGTGTGTTCCAGCATTGCTTACAGACTGTTTTATTCCACTCTCTTCAGCCTTGGCAAAAACAAAGGGCTCAGAAATAGGACGTTCTCTCCCCACACACACACTCTGGCTTATGTCTGTTTCAGCAGTGTTGTTGTTTTGAAGTTCAGACAAAAGCAGGTAACCATTCCTTCGAATGGACTCTAAAACAAAATGATAATTTTACAGTAACTGTTTGTGCACCTTATATGTATGCTATCAGTTGGACAAGAGTAGGTTTCCAACACCAAGTTCATTTTTCAAAAGTAAGGACAGCCAAGAGCAGATAGTGAGTGCAGAGTTGTGTTCTCTAAAGGCTGCTGGGTGGCATGACTGGCATGTCATACCAGCACAATCCACATCATGGAGCAACACTGACCCACACTCGACCCAGCAACATGTGAACATTGTCATTCTCCTCCCTCCCCTACAGCGAGCCCCTGATGAAAGATGCTCCAAGTGCCTTAATGTGGACTGGAGCATGAAAGTTTGGGGATTTTTCTATTTTAATAGATTTTAAAATGTCAGCATCATTACTCCAGTCTTCAGTGTCACATGATCCTGCAGAAATCATTCTAATATGCTGGTTTGCTACTCAATAAACATTTGTTATTATTATCAATGTTGAAAACCGTTGTGCTGCTTAATATTTTTATGGAAACTATTATACATTTTTCAGGATTCTTTGATGAATAAGTTCAAAAGGAAGGCATTTATTTGAAATAGAAATCTTTTGTAACTTTATAAATGTCTTGATCAATTTAATGCATATTTGCTGAATAAAAGTTACTTACTTTATTAAAAAAAAGCACTTTACTAACCCCAATGTTTTAAATGGTAGTGTATATAAAAAATAAAAAATAAAGACGACTTCTCATTAAATACTGGAAAAAAACTGGAGCAAGACATGCAAAAGCTGTTTGTGTATTACACAGTAATCATTATTAAATGTGAATTAATTCCAATAAATGACAGTGATGAGACATACTATATGTATATATATATATATATATATATATATATATATATATATATATATATTACAAGATTATAGTGGTCTTTGTTTGTCATTAGTAGCCTTATAGATTTGTTTTTCCATCCCCACTAAACCTGATCTCTGTAACTGAGCTCTAACGCAACACCATCACAAGGTCAGACAACCAAAAGAGAAACTGCAAGATAAACCTGACACTGACTATGGTGTCTCAACAGTGCCTGGAAATGTCTAGAAAAATAAATGATGCACATATGATGCACTGAAGTGACCTTAGCTGAAAAGTTTGAGTATACAACTTGATCCTGATCCTGTGTTTACCTGTCTTCTGAAGTGATCACAAGGATTCATGACCCAATTTGCCAGCACCTAAAGCTCATCATAGCTGACTCTATACCACAGTGGAGTCAAGTGATCGGATCAGAATTCAGGGTCACAATGCCGACAGATAGAGAGAAGGGCCTGTGTGTGTGTGTGTGTGTGTGTGTGTGGGGGGGGGGGGGGCTCCTATGTCCACCTAAATGTCACTTGACTTTCCGTTCGTTTCATAAGCTTTCTCAACCTCAGCTGTCTGATTGACAGTGACCTCAACGTCACACCGACCTGTGTTTATCTGCTCTTAGCCGATGACCTTTGCTTTCATCACTGGAACAAGTATGAATGTCCAGAATTTCCAACCATTAGTGACCTTAAACCAAAGGAGTAATAGCTAATTTGAATTTGAATTTAAGGCTGCTTAAGTCACTCTTGTTTTTTCATTACAAGAAACAGTTGCAGCAAACACAGATATGTAAACAGAAGCACAAACATGGTCCCTGTGCATTTGCCACGAAACTGCCCCAGAGGCCCACTTGTCTGGTGTGCGATGATAAGAATGAAGACAGTGGCAGATACCCAGAGCCCAAGACTTGTTAACCCTTTTTTCTTCAGAGACTGAGCCTGGCTATTGTCACGGTTTTCCACAAATAGACGAGCGGAAACTCACCCTTACGACATAATTGAATCGCCTGGTGTCTTTGATGGCACTGCAGAAATCCAAGCGATTAAATGCTTCTCCCAGAGTACAATATCCATGACGCTGCGGGAGATGAAAGAGGAGTTAGTTGACTACTTATTCACACAGAAGCCTCTTATATCGTACTGCAGGAGATGATTACCAGGCCTTACCTCTTTGGTGCTTCCTTTGTGGACATAAATCCATTTATCTTTGTGAAAATCTGCAATGAAGAAATACATCAAGGTTTTTGCAGTAACAGACTCGTTGCATTTAGATTTTCAGAAAGATATGGCGATGAGGCTTACAAGGAATCTTTGTATTGTTGTTTAGCAAGTCCTTCTTTCGCTTCTTTGCAGCCACGTCATAATTAATGCTCAGGATCAAATTTTCCTTGTCATGTTCTTCCTTGCAGTAGCTGAAAGCAAAGTGAAGTTGTCAACACACATGCTTTTTCAAGGATATTTTTTTTCATAGTTTAGCACCATGATGGGGAATTATACAACATATGGCCACTATCAATATGCAAATATTTAGGCCCTAACCCATTTCTTGTCTGTACCTATAGCTACACTTTTAGAAACAGAAAATAGTTCGAGCATATGACCTGTTGTATTATTAGATGGGTGATTAACAGATGATGAGTAAACACAAAGGCATTGTATGTTTACAACAGCTATTTACTGCAGTGCTGTCATTTGTGCCACATCTCCGTCAATAACTTCACTTAAATTATTTAATTATACGTAGCCTATTTTTTATTCGTCTTTTTAAAATGTAGCCTATTTACACACGTTTTATATTTTCAAATAAATTAAGTATATACAATACAAATAAAAATGTCATAAAATAGGCTAGATAAATATAATTTTAAACTTGATAAATGCCTGTTTATCATTTTGACGCAGATTGCGTCTGCAGTAAACTACGCCATTTGCTTTATGATGCTCTTAGTGGTGGACAACGGAAAATATCAGTTGAAGACTTAAAATGTAAATGTTGAATCATTAATCACTGACCTCTTCCGTTCTGAAGCATTGTTATTTGTCTCGTTCTCATCTTTCATCGTTTTTTTCCAGCCGTCCTCTGTTTTTACCCAGCTTTGACCAGGAGACCGCCAGTCTTGTCCAAGAAACGGCATTGTCAAGATACGAAAATTAATGATAACGAAAGAAAACTTGTTAGTGTTAAACTTGAGAAGTTGTTAAAGTGATTTTCTCGCATATGTGCTGCTATATTAAATAATGTTGTGAACGCGCTTCTGATGATAAAAGTGCGCAGCTGTATTTATATTGTCAGGAGGAGAATCCGGAAATGTTCCTGATCCCGCCCCCTTTGGACCACGTTCTCCAACACGTGGCTTTGTTTATCATCTTCCTTAATATTGCAAAACCTCACCAGAAACATAATCACAGATAGAGTTCAGTACGCTGCTGGATCATCTTTCCTCATGCGCTTATTAAATGTCAGACATACACAGTCAATGCAATTTAATAGTTGGTTGGTGATGAGCCTGAGATTTCTTATTTTCTTGAGTTCATCTTGTGAAACAGACAAGAACATGACTGAACAAAAACTTTTAGACTTGAGCTAAACATAGAAAGCTGACTTCTTTCTTGATTTTCCCTGAGGATAAGATCACAACATTAACTGTAGCTGCCCTTACATATGCTTCATAAATTAAAGGAAAGTGAGATTTTGAATCACGAGGAGAACATAATTAGTTAATGTTTGTGAATGACATTTCCTCCTATTCAGGATACAGACTATAGTGACTGTAAAGAAGTGGGTCAAACAAAGGCTGGTTATCCATTATGAAAAAGCATGTATGTTTTTACCTTATTACTGAGCCTGCTTAGTAACATGATCAGATTCCAACTGAACTCACTGAACTAAGATAACACCATTTCTTAAAATGAAATTGGTAGAGAACCGCACTTCACACCATGATAAGGAAATATAATCTTTTGAAGTTGATTTCATCAAGCTATTCACTTTTGTTTGGTAATGAGTTGCATACTGAGCAAGAAATGTGACCCAGCTGCCCTTCATGATGTAATGAGAGCTGATGGAAATGAGAAACTAGCAGCTTCCTTTTATCATTTAAGCTCTTTAAGTCACACACAGGAGTTTCTCTGTGTTGATTGTTTGCTTTCAGACAGTTTAATTCTTATCAGCTGAAAATGGTTGTGTGGAGACCAAAAGATTTTTAGAAGGTGCATATTAACAAGTGTTTTACACTTACTTGATGCAAACACTAACACTTTATTGTAATTGCCATTCAGACCCACGGGTTTCATATACCGAGATGTAATTTACATGAAACATGAATGACACCTAAATAAATAAATCTGTTAACACAATGCTCAATGCGTCTTTTTAAAAGGTTTAGACTATACAATAGCATCATTTATGCTGGATAGCTGCCTAAACGTTGCGCTTGTTAATGTTTCCTAAACTCTAGCATGGGGATCAGATTAAACCATGACTAGGGGTGAATTCAGGTTGATTAGGACACTTTTTCCCAGTCATCTCAATGGCAAAAATTGTCCCAATCAACCTGTATTTAACCCTATAACATCACTTATAATTTTTCTGGGATTTTCTTTTAATTCATTAAATTGATAAATGAATTATATATATATATATATATATATATATATATATATATATATATATATATATATATATATATATATATATATATATATATATATATATATATATACAGTGTACGCACACACACACACACACACACACACACACACATATATATATGGATTGATAAGGAATTATTTTGCACAGTGAGGAGTATTTCTGTTGTTGACCTCAATGGTGTTATTTCATGGTGACCTCAATGTTTTACCAGACACAGTGTTTAGAGGCAGAACTGAGCTTGTGTGAATTTTCATAAAGGGAGAGCAATTTTTTTCTTGTAATCAAAACATTGCATTCCATGCAATAGTTAAATGGTAATTTAAAATTCAACACACGCTCAGGCCTGTGATAAAGGTTACAGGAAACATTTTTCAAACAATTTGTTTCCTCACCAATGCAGTGCTAATGTAACCTGACTTGGCTGGGTGCAGTAAACTACTGTGTTTAAAGTAGAGAAGACTCCAGAACAGGTCTCTCTATTGCCCCTTGCCAGTCGGGTAAGTTGAAAAGGATGCAAAAGGTGCACAGATCTCTGTAGTGGCATATACAATAAATCATAAATATGTTTTTTGTTCATTGATCAATGTGATTAATTCATAATTTGATCAAGAAGAATGATTAGTGATGAGATATGGTTTAATCTGACCTCCACACTGGAATTTAGGAAACATTAACAAGCACAACATTTTAGTCAAGTCAAGTCACCTTTATTTATATAGCATTTTATACAACACAGATTGTTTGAAAGCAGCTTTAGAGTGATAACAGAAAAATGATTCAATGATGCAAACAGTTCATTTCGCCTGTACAGCATCTCTAAAAGAAAATAGTGTAATTTAGGCAGATATCCAGAAAAAATTATGTTACTGTGTAGTCTAAACTTTTTAAAAATATGTTTGAAATGGTTTAGTAGCATTCTGGAGCGAGACCCATTCCATTAGGTTTTCATTCCAAAGGTTTAACAGCACATCGGGAAGGCATTTGCTTCCATTGCGAGGCAAATACATTCAACAACGTGACATTTGTTCCTCTCCAAAAATATCTTTTCCCAAGCTATGCTCAGTGTTCGGCTCTCAGCTCAGGGACAAGTGCTATGAGGGGATTTCCTAGACATCTACACGGCTAAATGACAATCATATTTCCATTTTATGACTTAACTTCCATTTTAAGTTAAGAAAAGCTCAACATTTGTCTGTTGAACAAGAGCAATAGAAGTAAAAAAAAGGCATTAAATGTAAAACGCTCATGTAATGAAGTAAACAGTCTAACTGTTTTTGTTTTGTGTTCATGTTGGTGGACACGGCACATGATCACATACGCTCTCGATTGCTCACTAACACACCTGTTGCTGTTGCTCTTACACCAATTTCATCATTCCCTCATGTTTCAGTTTCCGTGACCAACAAATCTGCAAACTGGGCCAGCCACATGATTCTGGGTGTGTAAAGTTCTCCCTTGTTTGTTTCCCCAAATAACATCAGATCACCTACAGTATGGCCCCCAAGGACTGAATCCCATCATCTCCGACCTAAAAGAACAAGCTACAGCACGAAATGTTCTGATATGAAGAGGTTTGATGTAGTATAATCAATTCAAACCCCAAACAGCACATGTACTAAGGATCTCACAGTGCATTGGGTAATTGTAAAACACACTTTGTTGTTCACGTTTTACCATCCTTAATGTCAATGAGTCAACAGAACATGATTATTGCCTAATGGAATATTATGTGTCTAGTAAAAGCACATCGTCAAACTTGACATCACTTGGACTCCTACATGTTAAGGTTTGTTGAAGTGTGTTGATAAAGTGAAATGGGTATTGGGAATTTATACCACATATCACAGCATTCACAATACAGTAGCAAGTCTCTTAATGGCTCATCAAAGTCTTCTTTGCAATTCACAGTTTCATGCCTGGGCATGCCGACACCTGTTACAGTCTAACTGAGAGTGACAGGAAGACATGTGAGACACAGACAGGGCAATAACACATATACCCAGACACACATTTCTCTCACACATCTGCTGCCTTACGTCCTCACACCTTCTGTGTCATGTCATATGATGAGTTTCTTATCTTATGATCTAGGATGATTAATAGGTCACATGTAAATTATTATAAAATTATAATTTTTGGTGAATTGTCCCTAATAATTAAGTTAAAAAAAAGAATTCTCTGTCAATAGTTTACATAGGCCTATACATCATATTCACCAAAAAATAGACTTTTATAATAATTTAATTACTCATGTCATTCCAAACTAGTTTCTTTCTAAATACTGTATAAAGAAAGATATTTTGAAAAATGTCTGTATTTAAGCTCATACAATGAAATTATCCATCAGTTTATTTTATAGCATTTGTTCTGCAGAAGAGAGAAAGTCATACAAGTTTAGAATGACATTAGGCAAAAAAATATTTATTTATTTTTTGGGTGAACTATCCCTTTAAATTCTATACAGCCAGATAAGCCAATTTACAAATAACACACAAAAGAAGCATTATTAGTTTTTATGAAGAATTTAATGGTAAAATCATTTTGCATGTATAACTGTCCCACTCAATTAATTTTTAAAAGAATGTAAAATATTTGGAAAAAAAACATGAATAAATAATCAATTTACAAAAAGAAGGAATGTTTAAATAAAAGTACACATGTAAACAAACAATGTGCAACTATTCAGTGTCAAGTGCAAAGTAATACAGAATTTGAAACTCTTCAAGTTCAAAGGTAATGTGTATTCTTTAGTAAACACTAATATGATTTAATTGTTCATTAAACAGGAGATCTAAAAGACACTTGAAAATAAAAGCTGAAAAAGTATCATACTTCCATCTGCTATATGGCCAGAGCTTAATTTGAAATATCTTCCAGCTATTTCAGATAATTTTTTATAACTTTTAATAGTTATTTTACTAATAACCTCACACACATTCAAAAGGCAACACGTGCAAACACAGACAGAGAGCTTCGAAAAATGTGTCTCATTGCGTTGCTGTCTTAATATGATCTCCATTTTTACTCTTTTCTCAGTATGATCTGTCAAATAGAGCACTCCAAGAATTTTAGTTGGAGACAGACACATTTAAGCTTGTATCAGCTATATTGTCACATTAATACAGTCATGTAGGCAAAAACTTATCAGAGAGATAGACCAGATTTACTGAGCCATGGTCAAATAGCTTGAATGGCAAAGTTCCCATCGACACCCATGAGTCTGTCTTTGGGTCGTAGAAGTCAAAGCCGTCTGAGTCTTCCACACTCTCGTCACTGTTAATAAAGCGCCCCCCCGTGACATAGATCTTGCCATTCACAACAGCAGCAGAGTGATGCATCTTCCTGGCCTTCATATTTTCACATTTTTCAAATCTGTTGCTTTTAACATCATATGCTACCATTCTTCTTGTATAGCCTGTTAAATAATAAAAAAGAGAGTTAAAGTAGCATGAAATGGAAATTGAGATCGTCTTTTTTCCCCTATAATTGTGATGTACACTACTGGTAGCCTGGGTTTCCCCATACTGCCTTTGCGCAGTGCGATTTTATTCACGCTGCTAGGCAGTCTGGATACCATGGACCACATTTTTCGCCTCAGCGAGGGGACCAATCACAGAACAGGAAGGGAGCAGCAAGACAATGACGACGTCTATGCGACACACCGAAGCAGTTTGTTTATACCTATGGATCAAACATGGCAGCAGACGCGAAGTTACCTTTCAATGCAGCCTTAGATATTGTTCTAAGTAGTTCAGAACACAAATAAATCTCTGACCCATCGTCTTCTTCCTCGTCTAATTTCTTTCGCTCTACATACATCATCTGGTATAATTGAAACGATTGCCTATGAGCTACATACAGGTGCATTTGATAGACATTCGTAGCACCCAATAAACGGCTCTGGGCATTTGCAAACCATGCCTCAAATACGAGAAAATGAACATGCGGTTCCCAGACCACGTCTCAATGTCAATGAGACGTGGTCTGACGTTAGCCAGGCTACACTACAGGTCAAATGGTTTGGAATAATTAACAAGTCTCTTATGCTCACCAATGCTGCGTTTATTTGATCAAAATTCAATACAAACAGTAATGTTGTGAAATATTTTTACAATTTAAAATAACTGTTTTTTATTTAAATATTTTACAACGTAATTTATTCATGTGACAGCAAAGCTGAATTTTCAGCTGCTTTACTTTTGGAGTAAAGCAACCAATACTCCAGTCTTAAGATCCGTCAAAAATATTTTTTCTTTCAAAAATCTCTAAATTATAAAAAAATGTAATGGTAGTGTATTTCTGAGTGAAATTACTTCTCGAACAAGAAAAAAATGTAAGGTGGGACTTGGTCAAAAATTGATTGGATTGTTGTCATTTGCTAATTGCTGCAATCTCATATGAGTGACAGGAGGAGATGGATCTTTAATATTCCGCAAAAATTTATTTCATGGTGACCTCAAAACCATTATATTCACAAAACTACCAAAAAACCCTCCTTACCGCCTACAATGTAGATTTTATCATCGATCACAGCAGCTGGTGCACAGACGTTCTTCACTGTCCTGGTTTCCATCCTATACCAAAGATTCCTTCCGATGTGGTACACCTATCAAGAACAAACATCTATTACCACTGCAAAATCATTGAAATTTGTTCTCTATACAACTAAACATCCCAAAAAGCCTGAAATATCAAACCTGGATAATTCGAACTGGTTTCTGCATGGCGTCTTCCCCTCCGAACACGTATATTCTCTGGTCATGTGCGGCTACAGCTGGGTGCAGAACTGCGGTGGGCATGGGGGCCATGGCCTCCCATAGGTTGAACATGGTGTCGTATCGCTCTACCGAATTTGACAGCTGTCCGTCAGCTGTCAATCCACCCAGAACAAAAATGAAATGCAGGTAGGTAGAGCTCTGATGGGCGTATCGAGGCGTCAGCATGGGTTCTCCAACTCTCCACTGGTTTGTTTTCAGAGAAAGCGTGTACACAGTGTTGCTAGTTGTGCACTGCCCTCCTGCTGTCATGGTTAAGCCCCCGAGCACATAAAGGATGCTGTGCATGCAGACATAAGAGGGCCGGTGAAGGCGCAGCGGGATTTTTGCGAGACACTGCCAGCACCGAGTCTGCTCGTCGTAGAGCAGCGCCTCACGAGACGTCCGCTCTCCATTCTTACGACCTCCCACAACTACAAGCGCCTCCTTGCAGTTTTTCCGTCGTGGCACCGCCCAAAGGGGCTCAAGATCGCCAGGGCAATGAGTGCCGACAGAAAAAAGAAGGCGGCGAACGGATTCTATAATCTCTATGCATAAAGAAGATGACTGGACTAAAGGGTCATTGGCGATAAAGTGGAAAAGATAGGAAGGATGGACATGTCTCAGCCTCACGCGACGGAACAAGTCGTGGATAGTGCTACGTCTGGAGAACGGGTCATGGTGGATCCAAGCTAGAAGCGTCTCAAAAACTTGCTCCTCCTCAACGCACAGTTTGTCGTCCTCCAAGTAGCTCACCAATTCAGGTAGCGAGAGTTCGCAGAAGTCCTCAGAGACCACCACATCAGAGAAGCTCTTCACAGCCAGTTCTCTCGCTTTTTCCTGCAAGCTAGAGCAATGCAGGATTTCAGAGAGCCGGATCATGCTCAGGCAGTTGTCAGGGCTGAGCTGGGTCTGCAAGAAGGTCGAGCAGGCCTCAAAAAGCCTTCCGTACTGAAGCATAGAGGCGGCTTGCATCAGAGGGAGAACCAGCTCCATGGTGATGCTGATGGACCCTGTGTATACATACTCTACTATACTCGCAAGGATGTCATAAGGAACACCTTGGAGGTCTATCCGGGGCTTCTGGGTCTCCAGGAAGCAGCTGCAGAACATAGCGTAGAAGTAGGGGCTGCTGGACACCAGAACATTGCGGTGACATGGGAGATCTTTGCCCTCAGAGCAAAGAACAACATCAGTGAAAATTTGGTCCTTCCTCAAGGTGTTCAGCTCCTGGAGGAGGGTTGAGATCAGGTCTTTGTCTTTAAAATGCAGGACATCTGATATTGGACCATCTAAGCTGTGAAAAAAAGACAAAAGTTTTATAATCATAAGATATTTTCTTTAATTAGGATATTGGTTACATATATTTTTTTCTTGAGCACATAAAAACTCTTATGGCAGCAGTTCAGATGCATTTTCTATAACCATTTCATTTATAAATCTAGTGATTTTTAAAATGTAGTGATATTATAGTCGCACATTTATGCATCTTTTAGCTTTTATACAATACACACAAATATATAGTATGTATATGTATAATATTATCTACAGTATTGCAGTATACATCTGTATGTTTATATATATATATATAACAGTGTATAAATGTTTATTTATAATTATATAATAAATAAAATAATATGGCTGATTCAATTAAATGCTTCTGTGAAACAGTGCAGCATTCAGTCCCTTTTTTTAAATACATCTGCAATTGCACATTTTAAGAAATCAAAGGAATGGCAGCAATAAATGATTCCCCATAATCAATTAACAATTTTGCAAGTTCATCATCACACAATTACATTAATCTTCTTCCAAGATCTTCCAGTTTTCCTGCAGACTGACATATGGCAAACAAACCAAAATGACATGCAGTTATAGACAAACAACACAGGTGTTTATTGAGCCTGAAGTCAAAGCATCTGCTTGGAGACCTGATGTGTCAGCCATATCTTGCCTTACCTTGTCTCAGATGATTTGAAGCACATTCTAGATGGTCCTGTAAATATGTATCATCAAAACTCAAGCAGAGCTCAAACTCGTCCCTCTGTTTTCAAAAACCAGTTCACTTCTGATTCTGAAAGTCACTTTCTGAGTTTGGCAGGTGGATGTTTATAGAGACAGAGGCAACTGCGGTATGTTGTTGTTCAGAAATCCTTCGAGAGGCCTCAGTGTACATTCCAGTCTCCCCAAAAATAGAAATTTCTCTTCTCTGTCAGAACTGGAGCAGGTCCCGCTAACACCTCCTCATGGTACGCCCTCGCCCCCTCTGTTTTTCCATAACACAAGAAGTTTCTTCACCGTCTGCATCGCGTGTCCGAATTGCTCCATGCTCCACAACGTGTGTATGTTTACCGAGGCTGTAAACAACACCACTTGTGCCCAAAAGCTATTCTAAGAGTTTGCTGTGTACTTGACCCCCGTTTCTAAACTAATCCCCCAAAAGCCAGCACTGTGGTCAGCAGTCGTCACTAAATTCTGGGAGGATGAAAGTTCAGAATGAGGAGATATAACAGCTGAAAGTTTTGAAGCCGAACCTACGCAGGCATAAATTAGACAGCGCTGAGTGATTGGGTAATTGTTTGAACATAGTCTTGGAAATTTGTCCATAGGTTGCACTGTAGGAGTATGAAGTTGGATAAGCATTACTAAACTATTTTAATGTTAAATAACGAATAAAATGGTTATTTAAAATCTTAATCTATAACTCTTTTCAACAATAAGATTCTTTGCTTATTGTTTACAAGAACTACTAGGTCCTTCAGAAAAAATCAAAATGCGCTTTAAGATAAACAGCGCCATCTTGTGTTAGTTCCCTGTACTGGGGTTTCTTGTGACCTGAGAGGCATTGAGCAATAGTTGCACATATGCTGTCATCTGTTTCACATGCTGTAATCTAAAATGTTCAACAACTTCAATTAAATATGTTCTCATGTCGCCTACCTTATGATAATGTTGTTCCACATTTGATCAAGCAGAAAAACACCCCCAAACAGATATAGATATAGGCCTACATTTAACAATATAATAAAGATATTTGGATTATTTTCAAACATGATGTCCTCAAGCCTTGTAATGGACTTTAAGAAACAAAACAATAGGTTACTGTCGTAACCCCGGTTCTCTGAAACATCGAGTGGCGAGATCCACCTATGGGAAGGGCATCCGTACCTGACCTCTGCAGAAGCATCCAATTGCACCAAGTCTGGCTAACAGACAGAAGCGCGCAGCCACTGCCAGGTAAGGCCACACGCCCTTACCTACGGGCATATAACAGCTGGGCGCGCTGCTGTTCCTCAGTAAGTATATTCGCGGTGAGAGGCGGTGCCTGACACGTCCCACACACATGACCCTGCAAGTTTTCCGCCACGCTAAACTGCTGTGGACAAGCAGGGCATGAAACATGCATGAGACACATACATGATAATGGCCCCCGCACCACCAATGCACATAGCTAAACCCAAGAAGGAATGCGAATGCTTGGTGACAGGAATGAACATGGCCAGCCGGCCCATTCACTCCTCGTTGGTTAACCAAACGGGGCTGTGGGAAAGGGCTAAGAGGACCCTACCCCTAGGACCGAGTGTGCCACCGAAGTTCTGGTGACATCCAACCGGTTGTAACGCTCAAAGGTATGAGGAGAGGCCCAGCTGGCCGCGGAGCAGATGTCCTGCAGTGGCACTCCCCTGAACAAAGCCCAAGAGGCGGCTTAAGCCCCTTGTGGAATGAGCTCTGCTGCACTCCCTTTGCTTCATAAGCCATAGTATAGCGTCCACAAGCCAATGTGAGCGGCATTGCTTTGAAATGGGACTCCCCTTATGCAGGGGAGCCCTTGAAACAAAGAGCTGGTCGCTCTTGCGGAAAGCACTGGTCCTGGTCATATATGCTTGCAGAGCACGGACGGGACACAGAGCATTCAGCCCCTGATCCTCCTGGGAGGCAAAGGGTGGAGGGTGAAAAGCGGATAGCTCCAAAACCTCCGAAGTGAACGCAGGGAACCATTTCGGGATGAAGGCCGGGTTAGGCTTAAGGAAAACCTTATCTCCACTTAGGGAGAATTTGGCGCACGAGGGGTGAACCGAGAGTGCATGTAGCTCACTGACCCGTTTAGCAGATGCCAAGGCCGAGAGCAAAGCTGTCTTGAGGGACAGCAGCTTAAGGGAAATACTCCTCAGAGGCTCAAAAGGATGCAGAGACCGCGCTTCCAGCACCATGGGGAGGTCCCACTCTGGAACAGATCTCCTGATGACCGGCAAAGAGCGGCGTGCACCCTTCATAAAACTGCGGGTTAGAGGGTGCTGCCTGACGGTGGAGCCCTCAAAACCCACATGACAGGATGAAAACGCAGCCAGGTAGACCTTAATAGTGGAAAAGGACCTGCCTCTTTCCATGAGGTCTTGCAGGAAACAAAATATCAGGCACCAAGCACTGATAAGATGTGAGACCACACCTATCATACCACCCTTCGAACACTTGCCACTTACAGCCATATAGGGATCGCGTGGAAACGGCCCTGGCATTCTGAGTAGTGGCGATTACACGCGGCGGGAGCCCCAGTGCATTTAGGTTCGTCCTCTCACGGGCCAGGCCCAGAGAGCCACCCTGTCCGGGTGGGGGTGGTAAATCTCCCCGTTGGCTTGGGACAGTATGTCCGTGCGAACGTGAAGGCACCATAGCTTGGCGTATAACAGAGGGATTATCTCTGCCAGCCATGGGGCTTTGGGCCACCTGGGTGCTATCAGAATGAGAGACAGGTCATGCTCTCTCACCCTGGCCAGTGTAAAAATGATCAGGCAGAGGGGAGGAAAAGCATACAGTAGCACTTTGGGCCATGGGTGGGCCAGTGCGTCTGCCCCGAGGGAAAGTCACCTTCCTGCCTTCCACGTCCTTTAGCGAGAAGAACCTAGGACAATGGTGATTTTCGCGCGAGGCGAAAAGATCTACGGCTGCCTGTCCGAATTTCATCCATAACCTCTCCACTATCTGCGGGTAAAGACGCCAATCCCCGTAGATTGGGTTTCCCCTCGATAGCAGATCCGCGCCTCTGTTCGGAATGCCCGGGACATGAGTCACGCGTAATGACAGTCTGCTCCACACCAAAAGCCTGTAAGCTAGAGCGTGGAGTTTCGACGAGCGCATGCCGCCCTGACGGGTGAGCCACTGCCGTGGTATTATCGCACCGTACTAGAACGGGATGTCCCTGCAGGCAAGGCAGAAAATGATTCAGAGCTTTCCAATTGGTAAAAGCTCTAAATAGTTAATGTGCGCTGAATGTAGTCTGCTCAGCCACAGACCGTTCACCGTTCTGCCTTCCTGGGTGGTTCCCCAGCCTGTTAAGGACGCATCTGTCGTCACAACTCGTAACCGTCCCGAGGGGGGTTCCCCGTATGTAAAAGTTCTAGCTCTCCCAATGGCGCAGGGCCGCCGAGCAGGCGCGCGTCACCGTTACCGAGGCGCAGAGATCGCGAATCGGGCTGAAATGTAGTGACAAAACCCATTTCGTGACTGCTCTCATTCTCAGGAGACCAACGGCACAACTTGGATAGATGAAGCCATGAGACCCTGCAGCCTGAGGCATGTGCGATATTGTACTCTCGGCCCTTCTCTGAACTGCGACAGACAGTTCATCAGAGAGCGAACGCGCTCTTGAGAGAGACGCGCTCGCATGGAGACTGAGTTTAATTCCAAGCCCAGGAAAATTACATTCTGACTGGGAGTCAGATTGTTTTTGCTCGCATTCATCTAGAACTCGAGGGATGTGATGTGCGCGAGCACCCGGCCGGTGTCCAGCGACACCTTCTCCTTCGATTTGGCTATGATGAGCCAATCGTCTATGTAAGTCAGAATTCTCAGCCCTGATAGTCTCAGGGGAGCCACGCCCACCTCCGCACACAGACAGAACGTTCGGGGACCCGAACGGAAGAACTGTGAATTCGTAACAAATGCCTTGGTAGGCGAAACGAAGATATTTCCTGTGTAAAGGGTAGATGCTTATGTGAAAGAAAGCATCTTTCAGATCGACTGATGTGAACCAGTCGTTCTCCTTTATGGGACAGGGGAGAGAGCCTTGTGTCACATTCTGAAATTGTATTTCCTCAAATGTTTGTTCAACACTCGAAGGTCCAATATAGGGCGGGGGGCGCCACGCCTTTTGGAACATGAAAATACCAGGAATAAAAACCATGGTTTATCAGATTGGGTGGCGCTATCTGAATCGCGCCCTTGTTAGGAGTGAGGAAATTTCCTCTTCCAGAATGTGTGAGGCGTTTTCTTCTGAGTGAGAAGAGAGAACGCCGTTAAAATGTGGAGGTTTTATTGCAAACTGCAGCTTGTAACCCTGGGTTACGGTACGCAAAAACCCACTCGGGCCGGAGCGGGGCTGTATGGGCCCAGCTGGTTCATTTGTGATGCAAGGCGCCATCTAGTGGGCACACTAGAGGCGACATGCAGGGGTTCGGAGGGATTTCCTCCCTCTACAGTTTTCTCCGCGGAGAGAGGTCTTCTCTCCAAAACGCATTAATTTGATTCGCAACTTTGTGTGTTTTGTGTCGGGCAAACACTGGGGCCGAAGCCTTTATTGACCGAGTGAGGGGAACATAGTGTGGTGTCCACTGTGCTGAACTTTCCCTCGCAAGGTGCCCCCTGAAAGTGGGGGGAAAAACACAAGGCCCGCGAGACCGTGTTAACAGTCTAGCGGGACGCTCCAGCCGCCTCAGACTGGTTGGTGGTCCCAGCGCTTACCCGTCGTAAATATTCCTATCCTGGTCGGTGGAGCTCTGTGGAGCTGGCCACACAATGTTGAGGCGAACGGCCGCTCGCTCACAAACTTCCAGGAGGATGGACTGAGGCAAAGCCGCGTGAGCACTAGCCTAGGGAACAATAAAAGGACCGCAATTCTCCGGGTTCTCCAAAGCTTCTTGAGCGTGTTAAGCCCAAGCAGACCGCGCAGGACGAGAGGGTCCTCAGCGGCGATGAGAGCACCACACGCGGCCGGGCAGGCTCGTCGTGATAGGCTGTTCCCCGGGGGAAGCGGCTGTTTAGACGGTCACATAGCCATGGGTGGGCCAGCGGTGAAGAGCTCGGAAAAATCCGTGGCGGGCAGCCATGTAAGGAGGAGCAGGTGAAGGACAGCGAGAGCTCGGGTGGCTCCGGATGCAAAAAACACAGCGGATAGGCTGAAGTAACGACTGTCACTCACGTCTGGCGGAGGCTGATCTGGCGATATGTCCTCCTGAAGACTCGAAAGTGAGCAGCCTAACGTTAATCCAACCGAACTGTGTCAATGCAGAGATAGCGAGAAGCGAATGTCAACTGAGGAATAGCAGCGCGCCCAGCTGTTATATGCCCGTAGGGTGTGGCCTTACCTGGCAGTGGCTGCGCGCTTCTGTCTGTTAGCCAGACTTGGTGCAATTGGATGCTTCTGCAGAGGTCAGGTACGGATGCCCTTCCCATAGGTGGATCTCGAAACGAGATGATGAAAGAGAACTTGCTGCAGTGGCTGAGTGAAATAAAGATGCGAAGAAGAAAAATGAGGAAGCTGAAAATTTCTTTTATAATTGAAAGCATTTTCAAAAGATAAACACACACACACACACGCCAAGTTTTAATGCATAACTATATATCCTATTGTTTTTTTTCTGCATTAAAACTTGCCCTCTCTCTCAGTTTCAACTGGAATCACAAAATGTACACACAATAATGTATTACAAGGTATGATTCTGTTGGTGTTATTTCACTGTACCCAATAGCTTCACCATCAATGTGCAAACCCCTGAAATTCCAGAAACAAAATAATGGAAAACTAGAATGTCAGGTTAAGAAATTCATGGTAAACACATTTCAGCTCCTCCCTACCCATTGTAAGGCTAAATGGTTTGAGCAATCCCTTTGAACTTCTACCACAACACCCTTTGAAAAGATGGCAGGCAATATATTACCAATAAAATCACAAGAATGCCTATGATGTTTGGTAGCAAAGAATTTTGGGACCTTAAATTCTCCAGAGCCACTCTTTGTGAAAATAACAGTCTCTTGGTAGAAATCTTGATTCGCAACCTGTCGGGAGAACTCTTAAAGCCTGCAGATACTTTGCATATCGTGCAAAGTACACAGCAGTGCTAAGATCCGCTCTGCTCTACAGCATCCACATTACATTACTGTGAGTCTGTTGTGCAGTTGCTTATTATCTCATGCAATTCCAAAGTGCCTGTGCCTCAGGGAGAGCATCCTACCCGATTAACCCTGCTTATCACTGCATGAGTAAATGAAGGGTAAATAACAGTCACACCAAGAGATGGAGGGTTATGACCTCTAGACATTTTCCAAAAACTTCTGCCATTTGTATTCCTAACTATTATTACTACACATTGTATATATTATATTAATTATATTGTTAGACTATAATATTATATATGTATATATATATACAAATATATATATATATACGTGCTCAGAATTAATGGCACCCCTGGTAAATATGATCAAACTGGCTGTAAAAAATAAATCTGGATTGTTTATCCTTTTGAAAATCTAACCTTTCATCGAAGTAAAAGAATTGAAAGTGGGGGCGGGGGTGAAATCACATTATGAAATACTGTAAATGTTTTTCTCCAAAACACTTTGGCCACAATTATTGGCACCCCTATAATTTTTTACGAGTAAAATATCTTTGAAGTATATTCCCATTAATGTTTACCTTTTCAGCACACCAGGGTGACTAGGAACATGAAATTGTCCAGCCATGACTTCTTGTTTCACAGGAGTTTAAATATGAGGAAACACAAAGGCCAAATTCCCTTAATCATCCATCACATTTAGTAAAACCAAATAAGATAGTTCTGATGTGCATCAAAAGATTTTTTAAGCATCACAAAATAGAAAGCGGCTGTAAGAAAATAGCTAAAGCCCATTTTGACCATTAGGGCAATAATTAAGAAGTTCCAATCAACTAAAGATTTTACGAATCTGCAGGAAGAGGATGTGTGTCTATATTGCCTTAATGGACAGTGAGGAGGAAAGTTTGAGTGGCCAAAGACTCTTCGAGGATCACAGATGGAAAATTGCAGAGATTACTTGAGTCTTGGGGTCAGAAAGCCTATATATTTTTTTTTTTAAAACCTACATCACCACATGTTGTTTGGGAGGGTTTCAAGAAAAATCCTCCTCGCTCCTCCAAAAACAAACTCCAGCATATTCAGTAGTCAGACATGACTGGGACTTCAAATGACACAGGGTTCTGTGGTCAGATGAAACAAAAAAAAAGGGCTTTTTGGCAGCAAACACGCTAGATGGGTTTGGTGCACACAAGGATAAAAAGTACCCCATGTGTACAATTTAATATACCGTTGGATCTTTAATGTTGTGAGCATATTTTTCTGCTGGAGGTCCTGGACTTCTTGTTCAGATACATGGCATCATGGATTCTATCAAATATCAACAGATAAAAAATCAAAACCTGACGCCTTCTGCTAGAAATCGTATAATGGGCCGTGGTTGGATCTTCCATCAGGACAACGATCCAAAACAAACATCAAAATCAACACAAAAATTTGTTACAGAGCACAAAATGAAGCTTCTGCCATGACCGTCCCAGTCCCCTGACCTGATGAGTGGGTTGAACTGAAGAGAAGAAGCACCAAAATGGATCTGGGAATATGCAGGATCTGGAGAGATTCTGTATGGAGGAATGGTCTCTGATCTCTTGTCAGTTGTTCTACAAACTCATCAGATTAGGAGAAAACTATTATGAGCTGTTATCTTGTCAAAAGGAGATTGCAAAAAGTATTTAATAAAAGGGTGCCAATAATTGTGGCCAACGTGTTTTGGAGAAAAACATTTATTTCATAATGTGATTATTTCAGGGGTGCCATTAATTGTGAGCACAACTGTATATATATATATATATATATATATATATATATATATATATATATATATATATATATATATATCTCATAAGTATATTGATTATTTAAATTGTTTTATTAAAATTATATAAAATATTTTAATATTTTTTAAATAATATAATTAATTATTTTATAGCTTATTCCTCACTATTATTACACTGTATATAAATATATTATATTGTTATACTATATGCTTTTTATATATATACAAGTATATTAATTGATGAAATTATATTTCATTATAATTATATAAAATATTGTAATATTTTTTAAATAATATAATGAATTATTTTATAGCTTAGAATACCTTTATATCTTCTTATTGTTATAATCTACATGCAAAAGGGCAGCATTTTGTTTATATATGCGTCACTCCTGCATGTTCTATGAACACAAGCCTTTGTACATTAAAATAATTGACACTAACCAAAACAGTGCCTACTTTACAAATGAAATTTACAAATGAAAATGAAAGCACGGGTTTTAGATATATTAAAGCACAATGTCTGATGCATTTTGAAGAGCACTTTCATCTTTTGGTTCCTTTTATGGGCTCCTTTGTGATCCTTCTCAAATGCTACAACAGACATTTCAAAAACAGACCACCATAAAACAAGAGCCTCTCTCTTCAGCACAAAATAATTATTTTTGAGGACTATATTTGAATTTTTTTGTGTAACATTGATTTGGGTAGATTCATGCAACAAGTGCTTGTGGATGTTGCTCTACAATATCATCATATTAGGTAGTGCCACTGATGTTGCAATGCAAATTGCAATATGTCCATTAGGAATTGCAGGCTGACCTCTAAAAGATCAGTATGACAGTGATATATTACATAGTTTGCTTCGCTCATGCAGAAAAATTTAAGGGAATATAGCAAATAGTGCTATAGCAAATTGGGTCATGTGTCAAATCTGAATGACCTACTTCTTCCGGCCTTTTTTCTGATAAGAGCCTGGAGAAAATGTTCCACTTTCAGAGTGGTGGCAAAAGTTCTGATCACCATCACCATACAGCAAATACTAAATCTTCTTCTTTGAAGTTCAGAGCAAACAAACCAGCTATAATGTAATCAGCAGTCGGGTAGACATTTTATAGTGTTAAAAAATGCCATAAAAAGAGAATATCTAAGAAAACCCTTGTGAAATGAAACAAACTACTGGAACGTTAGCAACATTATATTGTCTACACAGCAAGGGTTTTCAAACTTGTTGACGTTAAGGACCCTTAAATATGATGATCTTTGTGAGAAACGCTGTTGATAAATATTAAGGCAGCTTTTTGTGTCTTTAATGCAATTAATGAATTGATTACTGACCCTAATTAAATATTACATTTAGTGAATGTGAACATAATATATATATATGGAAAAATATAAATATATTTTATACATTTATAAAAAGAACAAATCATGAGAAAAAATATTAAATAACTGCAATTAATAGCCTATTGATTTCTGACCCTAATTAAATGTTAAATTTAGTGAATGTGAACATAATAAAATATTATGTTAAACATATTTCACTAATATCTTAAATACACACATTAACAGATCCCCCCAAAAAATCATTTTGTAATATATAAATCTCTCAAATTTTTCTCAGACCCCAATTTGGAAGCCCCTGCTCTACAGGAACACAATTTTAGGCCTGCTGGTAGGGTTGTAAAATCTAATATTTATATATATATAATATTGATATTAATACAATATATAATTATATATATATTGAGATTTATACATTAATAAAAAATAAGCTTTCCATTGATGTATGGTTTGTTAGGATAGGACAATATTTGGCCGATATACAACTATTTGAAGATCTGGAATCTGAGGGTACAAAAAAAAAAAATATTATATATATATATATATATATATATATATATATATATATATATATATATATATATATATATATACACACACATACAGTTTTTAGGTATAAATATAAATGTGAGTGTATATAGTACACACACACAAATGTATATAATATATAAATAAATATAATAATATACTGTATATACAAACATATTATGTAAACACAGAGTTTTATGTTAGATGCGATTAATCGCGATTAATCGATTTAACAGCCCTACCTGCTGGTGTGATAGTAGCCTACTTTGTGGCATGAGAGCTATATTTTGGTTAAAATTTCATGTTCCTCTAGAGGTCAGTGCAGCTCAAAATTTATACTTATGAACTTACTGTGAAAAAATGTCCTAATAGACTAGTCATCACACATGTTGGGTATTATGATTAGACAAATAGCCTAAATGTTTCACTGCACTCAATATTAGTGATCACTGAACTACCTAAAAGTACTTTCATGATTTTTTAAGGTAACCCGCAGTGCATTATGGGACAACACACAGCTCTATTTATTTATTTATTTATTTAAAAGGGACAATGCATATGAATGAACATAGCTTTTCAGCACTGTACATATGCCAAAATTAGCCCCCAGGCTATTTTACATTTGTAGTCCCATGTGAGGTCATCAAACAATACCTAATAACACAGCTAAACATTTAATTTAAACATGATTCAACTTAATTTAAAAGACACACAATTAACAGCAACATATAAGAAATGACGCAATTAGTAAACCGGGCATCTAATACGGCATACTCATACATGACAGACACACACATATAACATGTACATAGTAAAGTGCTACTTAAAGTGCATTAAGTGCTTTATCAATTTCTTAAGTGCTATTAGATGCTGCAAAATGCTGGATCTAGTTTGGTATACATACATATATTTATACAGTAATACAATGAACCATATCTATTTATCTAAATTACAACAATTATCATTAGTGGGCACATATTTGATTTGTTTGAAGCCATTGTTTAAGTTGGTTCTTAAAACAGGAGAAGGTCGGGCTTTCTCTCACAGCAAGCGGTAATTTGTTCCAGATCTCTGTCCCCTTAATTGATAGTACATATTGTCCGAATGCTGTACGTCTGTAAGGCACCACACAATCACCTCTCATGCAGGCCCTGGTTATATTTCTGCCTCCATCATTGCTTTCACTTTAATGTAGTCCCTCAGTGGGGGTGGGGCAAGACCATGTAAGGTCTTATATATAGCACAGGCATATTTGAGCTTTAAGAAATTTGCAAAGCTTAGTAGGTTATATTTTTGTAATATTAAGCAGTGATGATATGAGAGTGGTTTCCGATCTAAAATTTATTTTTAGTGCTTGTTTGTAAAGTGCCTCCGTTTTTTTGAGTGTTGTGACGTTTGTGAGTGACCAGTTTGTAATACCATATTCTAGATGAGAAAGGATCATAGAGTGAAGAAACATTCTGGCTACTTTATGTGACAGGGATGGTCTAATGAATCTAAAGTTAGCAAGATTAAATTGAACAGTTTTTGATAAGCTTTTTATATGATTTTTAAAAGACAGTGTTGGATCTAGTACAATGCCAAGGTATTTAAATTCGTTTACTAACTGTAGTTCTTCCTGATTTAAAAATATATATGAGCGAGTCCCTTCAATGTGCCGCTTCGAAAACATCATACAGACAGTTTTTTTAGGGTTCAGTAGTAGACATGATTTAAAGAGCCACTCCTGTACACGGGTCAATGCAGATGTAAGTGACTGAGAGGCTTCTTGAACAGTTTTTGCATGTGTAAAAAGTATACTGCATCATCTGCATACATTAAAATATTGATGTTTTGGCATACAGTAGGCAGCTCGTTAATGTATAAAGAAAAAAGAATAGGGGCAAGTATGGAGCCTTGTGGAACCCCTACTGGACATTCTAAATAGGGAGATTTAATGTTGTCAATAGAGACACAGTGTATTCTATTGGCTAAGTACGAGTTCATCCAGCTGATGGCTTGTTCGGAGAAATTGAAATGTGTTAATCTAGATAGGAGCATCTGATGATTTACAGAATCAAATGCCCTTTTCATATCTAGAAAAACAGCACCCACAACAGGATGAGTGTCTAATGAATGTTTGACCTTTTCCATAAAAACATTAACAGCTGTTTCCGTTGAATGATGAGCACGAAAACCAAATTGCATTGGATGCAAAGGGGAGCCGCATATATTTAGATGTTTTATTAATTGGTTTGCTATCCATTTTTCAATAACTTTTGATATAACTGGCAAGATATTGATCGGTCTATAATTATTTATATCTAATCTACTCCCTGATTTAAAAATTGGTGTAATTGTGGCCATCTTCCAGTCTGGAGGAACAGTAGATTGTTTGATTGATAAATTAATCATATGTGTAATCGGGCATACTAAAGACTCTATGTAGTTTAAAAAAGTGTGTGTCCAATCCAAACTGATCCTTGGCTTTGGAGTTATTTAACCCATCAATGATGGATGCCACATCTGGTTCCGTGATTTCTTCTATCATAAATATAGGCTGTGAACAGTTTACAGGAGAAGAGACACATTCAGGTGTAATGAATAATTGAGATATTTCTTGGACAGAATTTTTAAAAAATGAGTTTAACTCAGACGCTAGAGTGAGTGGATCTTTCACCACTACATTATTAATTTTAAGTTCAGTTAATTTATCTTGTTTATTCTGTTTGCCAATTAGTTTATTAATGCTTTGCCATATTTTTTTCCCATTCCCTTTTGCATCGTCAATAATATTCATGAAAAAATTAGATTTGGCCTTCCGCATTATTTGTATAACTTTATTTCTTGCTGAAGTGAATTGTTGTCTGTCTGAGGTAAGGCCAGTTTTAATCGCTCTTTTTAGTAATTGATCTCTTCTCTTCATTTGCAACCGACAATCATTATGAAGCCATGGTATGGAATTGTCATTTGTTCTTTTATGCCTCACCTTTTTTACAAAAGATGCCATAACCATTTTAACCTTGCTATGAAACATGACACTATTGCCTATAATATCTTCGCTTGCGATTAAATATGACCAATCCTGCCCATTCAGGGCTATTTCCAAATTTTGATATTGACATTTAGGGATTATATTATGAACCCGAGAACTATTTGAAGCAATAGAGTTACAAGATCGTGTTTTAGTTAGTTTTCATGAAAAAAAGATTCCATTATGATCAGACAAACCAGTTAAAAGATTGTAGGTTTTAATAATTCTTTCAGGTTTGTTTGTAAAAATTAGATCTATTGTTGTTTTGGAACGATTAGTTATTCGGGTTGGCGTTTTGATTAATTGCTCCAAATTAAAATAATCCGTTGTGTGTTTAAGGTTTTTCCTTTCTTTCTTATTATCCCAGTTAATATTAAAATCACCTATTAAAATTAACTCTTTTTTCAGATTAGCAAGATTGATAAGAGTTTTAAGATCACTATAAAAATCAATTTTAGCTGATGGTTTACGATACATGCATATGACTGTGAAAGTCATTTCTTTTGAAAGTATAATCTCTACTCCCACACACTCAAGCTTAATGTCATCAGACCATACAATCTCATTACATTTAAGGGTATCTTTGACATATATTATAACCCCCCCCTCCCTTCCCCTGACCCCTATCCTTTCTAAAAACATTATAACCAGGTATTGTTATTGCTGCCTCAGGTGATGAAGAAGTTAACCACGTTTCTGTTAATCCTAGAAAGGAAATATTTGATTGTATTAAAAGATGCTCTAACTGTTCACGTTTGGGAATCATGCTTCTAATATTTAGGTGTCCACCAAGTAGCCCTTTAGGTTTACAGCATGGATCCCAAATCATCTTTGCTTGATTTATAGTCTGGAAAATTCTTAATGCTCTATGTTTCTTAAAAACTAGGTTTTTATGTTTGACTGAGTTTATCATAACTTGGTTGTATTCATTGCTGCAGTTTATACCTAATGAAGTTGATATCGTTTGGTGTTTACCGCCAAAAGTCTGCACCGCTCCGCTGGTTCATTACAGAAAAACATCAGCGTAACTGTGGGGAAATTTAACTGCACATAACAGAGTTGCATTCAATAACATTAACACTATGTCATTTTCACCTCAACTTTTTTGTCACCTGATGATCTTCTCTTCCTTCTTTTCATTTCTCTCTCTGCAGCCAGTCCAGGCTTTTGGTAGGCTTCATCGGCATGACACCAACAGACACACGCCATGCAACTTCAGCAATAATACACCTTTGATGGAGTGCAGTTGCCTTTGGAATCCTAGAGAGGGAAAGAGGGGTCTTAAGGGGCTTACTATTAGCTGCTTAAAATTCTTCTGATGTAACCAGTGCATAGCCACTGGAAGAAAAAAAACATAGACGCATTCCCACTAGTGTGGCACTTTCACCCTATTTTGTTTACTCTTGGTGGTGTTGTGTTCCAGACGTCTTTTTTTAACAGTTGAGGAAACTAAATAATGCGTTCTTTCACTGAGCGAGTCAGTGTGAAGGCAATGCTGTTTATCTTTATATCCTCAGTGGTGGCAGACAGATTCATACGGTGTCACATATACTGACACAAGGTGCCCTGGCATTCGAAATGGCCGGAGTACAGGCTTTCGGGTGAAGGAAACTTAAAAAAAATATATCTTTTTAGAGATCGAACACTCAGAGGAATTCCTGTGGTTGTGTCGGACCAATCCTGAAATGTCAGGTCGTTGAAATTCCTCTGTTCACTTACCAGGGTAGAGATGAAGGGTGTGTATCTTTTTAACACAAACACAAGGCTTCAGTGAAAATGTCACTCTGAAGACTGATTGCTGTAAAGCAGTATCATTTGTGTGTGCAATTAACAAAATGTTAAAGTATATCTGTTTTTGGCACATACATAATTGATTAAATAAGCACAATATGCTAATGAGATTTACTATTAATGCTTAAAGGGTAGCAGGTGTATCTGGCCTGAAGAGACTGTCATGAGCCTGGATTTTTTTTGATGTGGCACTGGGAGATGGACACTCGGCTTGCAACTGGTGATATGCCTCACGGCGACAGCCAGATATGAGCAAATACACAACAGACTGGCCAGCTGTTACCATAGGTAATTAATAGCTGAGGCACGCTTTTGGGCAGGAAAAGCCCCTGTACTGGGGGTGATGGACTGACAGCCAGAGGCTAGCTGTTTGGCAATCCACAACACAGGACTAAACACTGCAGTGTTTTACAGACCCTCCTGCCCCGGACTGGATACCACAAGCTGAAGTACCTCCTGGGAGACGCCTTTGAAGATGCTGCCACTGTATTCAATGTGAAGGACGCAGGTTCTATTCAGGGTAGACACCATTAGCCTATAATTTTTCACAAATGCAAACAAGGCTGTTAGAAATAGATGTACAGTGAAGTTAATTTTAATTTGGTTGTACTGTCTTCATTTTTTAGATCATGCCCAGTTTTTCTTGTCCCAGTGATTTTTTTTCCCCAGAGAAAATACATTTGAATAGTCGCTCACAGCCTTGATTTAATTCAATAAAAATAAATATGCCCTCTACCCCGAAGCAGCAACATATTAAAACAATAACAACAATATTAAAATAAGACAATTACAACAATTTTACAAAAACATAGGGGGGTATAATGATTGTTTTTTACAATATATTTGCAATGTCTGAATCCATAATAACGCAATATATACTGACACTATTTTGTTCATGCACTGTCCACTAAAAACAGTGATCAAAAAGCTGTTACAGCTACCTCTTCAGAAAAAAGTAGGGGTAACACAATCGCTCCGTCCGAAATTGAATACTTCCCTATATAGTATGTCCAAATGTGTCCCAATTCGCCTACTTATACTACGCCCTAAAAGTATAGCTACTCTTTTTGTGAAGAAAAAGTACATACTTTTAAGTGTTTCGCAAAAGAGTAGACAAGCTTTGGGCCATATTATCACGTCAATAAATTGTGTATTTAACAGGCGCTCTGTTGCATATTACAAGCAATCTGTCACTGTAAACTGACCTGTCAATCATCTTGCCACTGCAGTTAAAAGATTTCATTTACTTTCATTTCCTATACAGTATTTGAGAGAATGTTGATCTGCCAGACGTGGGTTTTTCATGCTGAGAACTTTCCTCATGTGTTTGCATAATAATGCATTTAAAAGTTGATAGGCCAAATGGATCTTTATAAAAGTGCACATTGTCGTTGCAGATGATATGGATAACATTTAATAAATATTTTTTATCAGGTTAAATGTTGATTATTAGTCACTCAAACCCCTTTATCTAAACCTCTCTAACTGTTGGTTATTTCTTTTAACACTTTTTATTTAACACTTTTTATATGTTGGTTGTTCTGAACCAAATCCTCCTCCAAAGCGCAATGGGTCGTGGGCAATATTAGCCACATACACACAGAGTAGCCTCTTTAGGTTATTAAAGGTGGGGATACATTTACTGTTGTACCGCAATTTTTCGCAGGCAAAATCCAGTCATTTCAATTGGAATCCACACGATCTGGAATTTCGTGTGAGGGCGAAAAATTAGGTTCAAGTTGGTCACACAAATTTGTTGCAAACAAATAGTTTTCTTTGACCTTATGAAGGCATTCTTAAATGTCTAAATCTAGTAGGGTACCATTTTTGAAATTTTACTTTAATTCTTTTTAAATATAAATGTATAACACTAATTTGTGTTATATTACCTTGGCAGTTAATTAGGCTAACTAATTAACACTGCTGCAAAGGTGCTTCTAATACAACGAGTGACATCAAATTCCACATGATTCTCTCTTCTAACTGCTGTCTCTCTATATTTTCCCCTCTTTTGGAAAGTCGTGGAAATGCTATCAAGGATCTTTTCTTTTGCTATTGAAGCAAATGGGAATACAAAAATTATATTTGCTGTTGTGGTCCTCTTCACCACTACAGAAGTTTACCCAATTATGACAAATTCCATTATATCACCATTTTTAAAAGGGTCCATTATAATTTGCACTCTTTGTAAAGGCTAATAAGTAGGCTAATTAAAGATTTAAGCGTTTAAAGAACTGATTTGTAGTAGCCATATATCTGTATTAGGCTATGCTATTGCGTCATCATGATGTCTGAAAATGTAAACATGTTTGAGTTTAAAGTTCAGACGCTATTTTAAGTCAATGAAAAACAGTTAACTGCATGTCATGATGCATCCACTCTCGTATTTATGTACAATAAAGTATTGCATCTGGCCAGAAAGGTAATCTTTTAACTGTAGACTATCAGTGGGTTTAGTTAATTGAAAACCCTAAATCCGCTTCCAGTCTAAATGTACGCTGTTTCTTTAACTGACCGTGCCATGAGTAAACATTACCGTGCTCGCGCTACTATTTTACACAGAGCGCTGCTACTGCCTCTGCCATAACTTCATAGAGCCCGGCTGCCCAGGACATCATCTATTAAGTGGAAAGAGAGGAAATAAATCATCAAAAGAACAATTCTTTACAGAGGACGTTAACAGCAGGACTCCCCGTGTGTTCACCTCTGTGTCTGATGGGCTCCCCTGTCTGCGGCTCACACCAGGAAGTGAGCAGGTGAGACGCACCTGTTCGGAACGCAGACTGAAGCTCAACAATATCTAACTGCTTGCAAAGAGTTCGGATAACTGTATGATATGCCAAAACGCACATCACGTAATTAACTTTAGCCTACTCCAAACAGCTATTCGCTGATAAAAAGAAGACATGGACTTAGACCTGAACTGGGCTCCAAAGCCGGATTACGTGTTGCGTTTTTGAAATCCCGATACAGGTGGGACGCGAAATTGTTCACACGAGTTTCGGACATTGTTATGGGGAATCAAGTGGAGAAACTTACCCATTTGAATTACAATGAATTACCCACGACTGACCCTAATGGATTCGACCCAGAAGACGACACTCCACGCATTGGCGTGTCTTATATTTTCTCTGCGGATGACGACGAGCTAGAGGACAACATCGAGGAGACAGAAAAGGACGATGTGAAACATTACGACTGCCGCAATGAATTAGAATGCGCGGTCTATTATCGCGACGAGTGTATATACGAAAGAAACAACAGGTTCGGGGAAGTGGGAACGCTGTCGTGCGAGAACTTACCGAATAAGTGCATCCCCGGTGACCTGGTGGAGTTTGTGGCTATCGGCCAGTACCCGCACTGGGCAGTATGTGTTGGCGACCTACAGGTAGTTCATTTTTATAGAAACGAGATTAAATGCGACTTTCTTTTGGACGTAAGTCAAGGTAAAAGGGGCAGAATTGTAAACGACCTGTATAAGTTCCGCGCGCTGAGCCCGGATGTTGTGGTGCAGAATGCCATGGAGCAAGTGGGGATGAAAGAGCGAGATGTTTGCTGGAAGAACTCTGAATGCTTCGCTGCCTGGTGCAGGTTTGGCAAACGTGAATTCAAAATTGGAGGGGAGATTCGAATTGGAAAGCAGCCGTACAAGATGAAACTGCAGCTGTCGGAGAAGAAAAGTCACGTTTTGGACTTTCAAAGTTTAGAGGACTTGATCATGGAAAAGAGGAGAAACGACCAAATGGGAAGGGAAGCCGTCATACAGGAACTGGAGAATCATTTAAATGGCACAGAAGAAAATGAGAATGATTACAATTGTAACTGATGGCTGTTGGGCAAACAGCCTCATCGTGGAGGATATGGGCTTTATTTGTAATCAGCGGCAGTGTTGCAATTTCATCTGTTTCTCAAGAGAGTTTTTGTCAGCAGCACTTTTATAAATTGGACAACTTCAACTTGTTAGCAATGATAATCCTGGTGTTTTTGTATTAAGGACATCATTCCCTCACTTTGCTAGATTTACATCCAAGGGAACGTTTTACAAAAGCCTTTTCATTATGATCTCATGTATTACCTTGACACATATTAGCCTATTTCAATAAAGTCTGAGTATTTTTACTTAAACATGGTTTTGTTCTTCATCATGATTGTCTTATAATCAACACAACGTTCAGAGTTCAGATTAACTCTTCCGTTTGATGGATGGAATTTTTTATTTATTACTTTTTTCACTCTGTTAATGGTGACTGAGCTTTTTCTGCCCAGAGTGAATTCCTGATTCCATCATATTTATTTCATGAGCATCCAAGCATTTAATGATGAAAAACAGCCCAAAGGGAAAAAGTAAACATTCATTTATGAATATGATTAAAATTGCTCATTATTGCTTATAACTCTTGGTTATATAATAACAAAGAGTGTAATATGTTCCGAGGAAAGGATTTCTAAAGATATATGTTGTGTTCTCACTGAGATTTTCATTATATTTTACTTAAATCTTTTTGAATTATGCCACGTAATAAATATCAATGAATAACCACCATTGACTTCCATAGAATTAAATAAAAAAAATACTATGGAAGTCAGTGGGGTCCATCTACTGTTTGGTTACGACATTCTTCAAAATATTTTATTTTGTGTTCAACATAGGAAAGGAATTCATTCAGGTTAAGAACAACTTGAGGGTGAGTAAATGATTACAGAATTTTCATTTTTTGGGCGAACTATCCCTTTAGATTTTGGGTAAGCAGAAACTAATCATTCTTACTCTCTTTTCTGACTTATGTTCATGGTGCATGTATTTGCCTTTTGTGTTTTTTGTTTGTGTGTTCATTAGGGATTAAATATAAAACTGTTCAATAAGGAAAACAGGGGCCATAATAAGAGAGAAATATGTGGTCTCTGACTTTCTGATGTGTTTTTGTTTTCATCATACCAGACTTTAGATCCCCCCGGTTGGTAGTATCTGGGAGATAATACTGCCCAAAGAAAGTTTTGTTTAGCCAAAGAAGAGAGGATTACAGATCTGCTGGAGAAGTTGACTGTGCTCGATAAGATGATGCTCAGAAAAGATAACCGCTGCTTTTTGAAGTCTCTCAAACTAGAAGTCTTAATTAGATTTAAGTCTCAATTTAAACTAATTTCTCATTTAATTTAAGATACTGACTGATTAGACAGATTTAAGCATAAAAACATGTTTTTAACATATAACGGTGCTGGTTTAGACAAGCTCTGATCTTATCCGTATATTACTTGCGTTACTCATTGGCTCAATATGCCTGTAAATGTGTGTGATGCTCCACAGGTCACACAAAAGAGACTCAACTAAATAGCTATTTTAAAAGAGCTTTTGCAGTTACCCAGTGATTGACATTCATCTCCAAATCCTCTGAGAAGAGCCACATAAAGCTGTCGTCTCCTTTACCACGCAGTACATCAAACAAAGTATTGGGCCACACTGTTGTCTTCTGGGCAATGGTTTTATGGACTATCACGGAAATACTTAGACAACATATAAACAAACTGCCCGTCTTGTTCAACAGGGTGAGGTTTTCTGTAGGACAGGACAGGATGTTAAATGATGAGTACAACTGATTACCCCCTCAGATTGAGCTGTTGTTTTGACATTGTACTGTTTATATTATATCATAGTAGTAAGTTACAAATGCATAATCAGAACAATTTACTCTGTTATAATGTGTTATCTTTCTAATCCCTTTTCTTTGCCAGGGCTTGTTGGGTTAGTTGGACTGTGGCTCTGACTCTCATACCCTCCCTCACTTCCATGGAAACATTGAGACTTAGTAGTAAAACATGTCTGAATTCCAGAGAGAGAAAATGAGAGCAATCCATTCACTCACCCTGCTTCTCCTCTTTTAAACTGATGGTCAAACATGACCATCAAATATTTCATTCTTATATGATAATAACAGCATTCATGTATAAATTAGTATTGTAAAGGAAATGTAAAAAAAAAAAAGATTAATTGTTGAATATATATATATATACACACACACAGTATATAGCCTATGTGTGTATGTGTGTGTTTTATGATACCCTATCAGTCTTTATCCCAGTCCCTGTAAAATTCTATTCTATTCTATTTGTATGTAGCACACATGTACATACAATTTTGTTTATTTTATATATACATATTTTGTATCTTATTTTACTATCTGTGTACTGTTTTTGTCTCTGTGCACTGCATGGGAGCTTCTTCTGTCACCAAAACAAATTCATTGTGTGCAAATATACTTGCCAATAAATCTCTTTCTGATTCTAGTAGCCTATATTTTTAATAATATAATGGATAATTTAACCACAGCCATAAAAATTATCTCCAAAGCTCTGGTGTTAAGATCTCCTCTCAAATGAGATAACTGGAGATACTTAAGACCACATAACTCGGTACAATTATTTACAGCTCTTTGATTTGATAGCTATGAATTATCTTGATACTGATCCAGTTTTAATTTGCTGCTCATTCTCTGAAGTTCAAATGGATAATGTGAATTTAAATCACTGCATAAAAAGATCCATTTCAATAGCATTATGCTAATTTGGTAAAAATGCCCCTTTCATGGAAAAAAGGCTAATGAAGAGGAATAATAATCTGTATTGTCCAGATGATTTTTTTTGCCATCTATAATTCCATTGCTGATGAGGGTTTGAACTCGTGTTTGCAGCTGAGATATGAAAGGAGTCCTTCAGGTTCTCCTGACTAAAATCGCTGTAATCCTTCAGAATTTGTTTAGAATTAAGACCATTTATGACCATTTGAATCATGAAATTTTATCTCTTCAGGGTTTTAGGTGTGTGTGTTTTGTGGACATTTGGGAAGAAATTGTGAAGAAGCAGAAATGTGACCAGATTAAGACTAAATAAAGTAAACATTTCGATCACATCATTCGCCTCACACAAGTAGGTATGACGAAAATTTTCTGGTTTAACAACCAATGGAAATGAAGCATTTTTTCTTGGAAATAAAAACCTTGGGCTGGAGGGTTTTTTTACAAAAAATGAAAAAAAAAAAAAAACGAATGAAAAAAACAGCAACATTTTCAGGTTTAACAACCAATGGAAATGAATAATTTTTTCTTGGAAATAAAAACCTTGGGCTGGAGTAAAAAAAAAAAAAAAAAAAAAACTAATAAAAAAAATACAGCATTGCATAACAATAGACTTGTGGGTAGGATATCTTCTTATCATAACCTGTATGACCGATTCTTAGTTCAGTAAAAAGTACAATTTGTATCCAATTTGAATGTGAATCAATCATTTTGATGCATTGCTGATGTTAGTTGTGTTGGTCCGTAACTTAATACATTTCAGTTTCACATGATGATAATATTTCTCAGGAAGTGTTAAAACATGCATCAGACACTAAATAGCCTAAGTCTTTCATTTCCAGGGAAGAAGATTATTCCAGTGCAACAAAGCTACATCTCCCAGCTGTGCAATGTGTTATTGCAATTTATTGTGAGACTAATTACATGGGATCATTACACCCCCAACAGCAATCAAAACTGTCTCCCGCAAGTAAAAGACAGATTAAAATCTTTATATTTTCAATGGCATGTAAGGAAGAGCAAAATGGGAAGAATTACTTGCACTTAGCTAGTTGGCACTGGTAAGGAATTGTGAGAGATGGTGGAATAAAATGTATTGAAGCACTGGTCTGATGTGTATTAACTAAATAAACTGAGACAAAGCAGACTTAGCTTTTAGAAGAAATTAATAAATAAATACAATAATAAAACCATAAGGTTTTGGGTTCACATGGTTTACAAAATGGCCATTTTCCTCAGTACAGATAAGGATATTCTGACTTTTATCTGCTTATACAATAAGAGGAACAAGAGGAAGTACAACACCCTTCCTATGATCCTTGTGAAAATGCTTCAGACAATTGTTGGGAATAGCTGGGAAAGCTCAGGGACACAGGAGAGGCAGTGCCATGAAGCCTTACCTAAAAATAAATAAATGTTTAAATATGCAACTGAGCTGTTGTGTTGACTGCTTTTAATATGTTTTTTTCCATAATTTAAAATCAGAATCTGTATATGTTTAAGTGAGCATTTAATTTTGGACAGTGTACAGGCCCACAGGTTTGTGAAGAATTTAGTTTTTTTTTTTTAACTCAATTGTGAAAAAATGTTGTTACGACCGCTAGGGGTCAGCCGCAACAGGAAAAGGAAGAGAGTCACACAAAATATCTCAGAATCCTAACAATGTGAAAAAGCGTAATCAATCAGAGCAACTCCCTAAGAAACATTTAATTTTAAAAAAGAACAGAAAAAGACATTACCTGGAGACACTGAATCAATTATTTGTTAACGAACAGAGCAGTCCTGCTCCTCCTGTATTCCAGTGAGCACAACATTGTGTTCCAGGAAACATCTTATCAGAAGAGCTGTACAGCTTCCAGGATTTCCTTGGCCAAAGAACACTTCAGGCGTTTGCACCGTACCAGTCAAAGCCATTCTCTCGAGAGCACTCCCATAATGTCTCTGAGTTTTCAGAGAGTCACTTCTTCATCATGTGTTCTATGAGTGCTAAACTAACTTTTAATTCTAAAATACAACACAGGCCTACGACTTGCTATACAAAAGCCATCTGTCTGGGATTGACACAATGCTGAGTCATGATGAAACCTCAGCCATTCATTCATGACATGATATTCATGGCCTGGTGCACAAGCATCAGATGAAGTTTTAAATCCATCCATTTTTTTTGGATGCCATATTTGCCATAGCACAGCCAGCCGTTCAGGTCCCTGTGTTTCTTGTCTGGCTAATTTGTGGCCAGTCACTGGTGAGCCATTGATGTGCCCCCATGATGCAGAGCAACAAAGGCAGTGAATGACGCTCTTTAAGACTAGGTCTTTAATACCCTCAGTGAAGGAGGGTGTCAGAACCTTCCAGTGTGCTGAAGAACCCGGCCTCAGCTCAAGCAGAAAGAAGGATCAGGGGCAATGAATTTGTGCCATTTTCTTATAAAACTGCATTATAAACAAGTGCAAACACAAATTTTATGTACTGATTTTGGAGATTCACAAGTTCTGACATTGCATCAAGCCTACCATGGATAAACAACTTCTATAAATGAGAAGCAGGAAAATGAGAGACCACTTTGAATATGCCCCTCAGGCCCTGTCAGTTTGCAAAGCTCCAGTGTTCTGACAAGATAAGAGGATGACCCTGTTACTGACTTTTTTCAGGCCAAGGATCATCAATGTGACACGTATTCACCCAGCTCACTCTGACTGGCACTTTAGTCACACAACACTCCTTTACTCACTGCCAGGGTACAATGTAGTGCTCTCTACAAATACACACCCATACACACACTCACAGAGGCGGAAAATTACAAGGGCAAGTCAGAATCAAATTATACAATCTATTTCCCAGCACTGGCTCAGGAAAAATCTAAATTGGGTCAGAAACTTTGATAGAGTGAACTATTTCACTTGACCCGATGTACTGAAACTTGCTATGGAGACTCCTGTTTCTGGCTTCTCTCATCTTTCTTCATATGTAATTTTCATGCAAATGAAAAGGGTAATGACAAATTTACTAATAGAACTTTTCAATTACATTTGAAGAAAGATAATAACAATATTCTTATTAAGTGTATATATTATTTTATTAGGTTAATTAGATGTGAAGCCACCTATATTTAAGTGTATACTAAAAGGTGATTATGATATATATATACAGTGCATATTTAATCAAATATTGATAATGATTTGTCAAATCAAATACTTTCTAGAATGAGAATGCCCCTCCCCCAATACCATCTGCTAGTGACTAGCAAAATAGCTAATCATGGTGCATAGCAATGACATAACTAAAGCCTACTATGGGCTAAAGGCTATTTATGGGTCTATGAAGGAGGACTCAAATGCAGAACGAGTGTTAACAGGTTTATTGACAAACAGTAGACCGATGACAGGATGTGGTGGGAGAGGTGAACAGTCCAGACAATAGGCAGGGATGAGACACAATGACAGCCGTAGAAACTGCTGAGCAGCAGTTGTAACTAGCAAGATGACTGGAAGCTGGAGAGTAGTAATGGCAGAACAGAATGAGACCTGAGAATACTAGCAGTTGCCAGACAGGAAGTTCCAAGTACTCCAGCAAGGCACTCAGGGATCTTAGGCACAGCACCAGGCTTCCTCCAAAACCAAGAGTGTAAGCAGTCAGGGACGCTCTGCTAGCAGGACTGGAACTAGAGACACAGAAGACAAGACAGACAGGACCGATGGCAGGACTAAAGCACAAAATACTTCTACAAATAAAACACTGTAGACTTTAGTAACAAGAAACAAACTATGTAGCACAGAAGTACACAGTAGTACAACATCTAACGAACTGGCAACACACGAGGGAAAGAGCACACACATAAAGAGAGTTAACAAGAGTAACAGGTGAGAACACTCAGACAGGGAACAGGTGAACACTCACATAAACGAGGACTGAAACAAGGGAGCAGAGAACATGAGGAACAGGTGACAACACTGAGACAAACGAGGACTAGACAAGAGGGCGTGGTACAGGGAAACAAGGAGGCAGGAACAGAGGAGCACATGGCCAACACAAACAAAACCATATGTTCAAGCACAACACAAACACAGAGACATGAAACAAAGACAACACAGACAAAGCTGCCAGAACCCTGACCATTTAAATGGGGTGTGTTTAAAACAGCGGGGCCTTCAATGTGTCCTGCCTGAACTAATGAAATATATTACCATTTAAAAGTTACATAAGTATCTTATGTTATGCCCAGTGTCATAGCACTCAAGACAGATCTTGGTCTCAAGACCATTATTTAAAGGTCTTGGTCTTGTATAGGTCTCGACCGTATTTGTACCTGGTTTCGGTCTCAGATTTTATTTCGGTCAAGACGACAACTGCGGGACATCACTAAATTGCAGTCACATTGTCTGATTTATTTGTTAACATTATTAATGTGATTGGATGTAAAACTTCCTGCTTCAAAAATGCAATCAATAACATTTCTAATTTAATTTCTTTTGTTACTGTTCTGCCGCGTCAGAATTTAACAGGGAATTAGGCCTATGTCAAAAAATTCCACCAAAATTAATACAAATGCCCCCCAAAAGTACTTAAATGTTTTGGTCTTGACTTGGTCTCTCCCTACCTTTCTCTTGGTCTTGGTCTCAGCACACTATGGTCTTTGTTTAGGTTGTCTTAGTCTCAGCCTCAGACTTCAAGCCGTTAGTCTGTTAGTCTGAAGTTCTGGCTACGCGAGACTAAGGTGGTCATGACTACAACACTAGTCTAGCTACAACCAAGGCATTCACTTGTTTAAAAATACAGTAAATTTTATTTTTAATTTAATTTAATTTTATACTGTATGTTGTGGAATATCATTACAATGTAAAATAACTGTTTTCTTTTTTTCTTCAAATTTATCTGTCTAATGAATTTTTAGCAGCCATAACTGCAGTCACATCATGATCCTTCACAAATCATTAATTCATGCTGATTTGGTGCTCAAGAAACATTTCTTATTATTATCAGTTAAAGTCCCTGTAAAGTCAAAATTAAGTATGTGTTCTGTTGTCACACCACCGAAAAATGTGTTATTAGCCACCCAGCCAAATTTGAATGATAAAAAAAGCCGGCAAGTACATTAAATAAGCTATCAAAATCTTGAAAAACTGAGCATTATTCTCTGCTCTCAAACGCTGGGGGCGTGTCCGCTGGCTGCGCTGAAACCACGCCCACTCGCGGGAAAGCTTCCCTCGGGGAGATGAAAGCCGAGGCGGGAGATAGTCGTTCGGCCCCATTCACCAGTAACAGCGGATCATCAGTGAATCCCTGTTGTGTCAGACGACAGTTTATAAAACTATCCTGTGTAAAATAATCCCTACAGAGGTGGGTGTTGGCGGTGATCCTCAGCTCTCCATCAAGGTTGGCTCTTCAGAAAATTGATCCACCTCTTCTTGATGTGATCGTTTTTAGAAAATTTAAATAAAGACAACGATCTGTTTTGTACATGATCGCATCCAGGTAGTAGCCTGCGCATTTCTGTGTCGAAGGCATAGCTAGCTAGCAAACTGTAGGCTGTAGTAACTAATAGTATACTGACAGTAACTCGCGATTGAGCGCCAAACTGATGCGAATGTGCTCTATTGTTAGGGGAGGGGCCAGTCTCAGTGCGTCATCGAGTAGGGGCGTGTCCACGAGCTCAGGGGCTCCAGTGCGTCAGAGCCATAGAGAGAAAGAGTTGCGACCTATTTTTTACCATAGACAGTATAAGAAGTGGACAGAGCCATCTCATTGAACTCAGTTGAGACAGTTGAAGCCCATTTTTAGCGATTTTTGAGCACTTCCGTTCCTGACGCGCTGAGTCAAATCGACTCAAACTAAGCTTGATGACGTGAGCAACCTGTCTGACAGACGTAAATCTTCTAGTAGCCGTGCGTGAAAATTGCCAATGTTAATCTTGCAGAGACGGGGAACTTGAGCAAAGAGTTCTTTGGCGTGAGTGAGCAGGAGTAAGTATTCTGATTAATGAGTAATTTGTATAGTATAGCTTTTATGGACTCATTATTCTCCCTTGACGGGACGTCCCCCCGATTGCCTGCGAGCTTCTCCTCCTGTCTGTATGGTCATTTCTGTACAGCGTGACAGAAAATCGAGTGGTTATGACGCAATCGTTAGCCTATTTTTACAAAAACTGTTTCTACGGGGCCATAATGTAACATAGAAGGTAATGGAGCCCTTTATACATTGTCGTGTTTCTTTAGAAATAAATAATGGACAAATGGAGTCTTTAAACGCCTCAGATGTAAAGTTATTCACTGTCAAAGTGACGCCAAAATGAATGGGAGTCAATGGAAATGCTAACGCAACTGAAGTTCTGCTACAAGATGGCGGCACCCGGCCGGCTTCAACTTCCGGTCGATGGATTACCCCCTTGTTTTTTACAGTCTATGGTTGCGACACTCCCATAGACCGCCATAGAAACTTTGGAATGCGGAAGTAACGTGTGTCATGGAGCAGCCTATAGAGGGTATGCACATGACGTCACCGTCGGCCGGAGTGAATGCGGTCACGCCCACAAGTGGCAAAAAGACTGAGCTGCAGCATTTGTTTTCAGCGTGAATGCCGTGAAAAACACACAAAACACATCTAAAACGGGAAAGAGCTTTGCGATTGACTGTACAACTAGATTTGACCAGAAATCTGAGGTACTGTATATTTTTACAGACTGCAAAAAGCTACAGAACAGACTATATTCTGCATAATTGTTTTTGCAGAAATATGTTTTTAAATAAACACTGACAAAAAACTATACAAGTTTTAGGGCTGGACGATATGATGATATACAGTATAACATTAATGTAAGTGATCACTCGGATTTAGACCTATCTATATTGTATTTATATAAAACGTTTACAGGCAAATTTTCTTAGTTTATTTCCCCGGCGTCGAAATCAGGCACATATAAATGTCAGGAAACACGATTCCTGGCTGCATGTCAATATCCATGGATCACTGGATCTTTGATAAGTTGTAAGGAACACTATATCGAGTCCAGCTTTTAGTTTAAACTGATAATAGTTTGTTTTCGCAGTTTCCCCTATTAACTCCAGCCAAGCAGCAGCTCTTTTGCCACTCAGTCCGGCTGAGGGGGATGTGTTCCGGCGGGAAAGTGACGTTAATGCATTCCCTCTATAGTTCCAAACACTGATAGTTCCAGCATTGAACCCCATTCATTTTCAGTGCTTCCGAAGTACGCTCGCTGGTAAATTAATTAAATTACTGTAATTTTTTACCTTTACACACATTAGCCGACCTCTCGTGAATCTAGTCTGTAGTTATATTTTATGTAGCCAGTTTTAGTAAATATTTTTTGGAAGATAATATGTTAATTGCAGCGATAGCTTACATGACCAACACTTCACAAAGGTTAGCTAACTTACGGTGACCCGATGTATATAATATATAATATTTTTAATAATATTTGTATATATATATATATATATATATATAGCCTATATATAATATTATATACATACACACACACACACATAATTCATTTATTTAAATAGGGTTATGCATATATGTGCTCATATGTATTTAGGAACATAGTTAATTCACTCATTAACTATCTCTCCGGTTTAATTTTATTAAAAATATTTTTCGGTTGAATATTTACCGAACATTGCTGTATATAGTCGTTGCTTTCTACGTTATGGGAGCAGTCTATTTCCCTCCTAAATCATTCATTTGTACATGCACAGCGTAATTATTTAAATTTTATGTTGGTTGGAATTCTGAACGGACCGCCACTGCAGACCTCTTTGCATGATCACGAACGTAGGCTAATGGCTGAATCGGAATTTATAAGCAAGATCACGGGAATCAATTAGTGGTCGACCGATATGGGTTTTTTGATGGCCGATGCCGATATCTTAGAGAGCAGGGTGGCCGATGGGCGATATATATATATATACATACACACACACACTTTATATAAATCAATATTTAATAAATTAGATACATTTAATAAATATTTAAAAATCTTTAAAATAAACATGCTTAGGCCCTATACTTTAGATGGCAACTTCTTGAATCTGCAATCCTATTACAGTATTTTTCACAAATAAAGTAGTTGTTTAAAAATGTATGAATATGTGAATAAAAGGAAGTAAACACTAAGGGCACTGGTAATCTGGTAATTTCATGCGCACTGATAATCATATTTTTTCAAATAAAGACTTTTTTTAACTTTGACTTTTGACAAGGTAACGCTAATTTTACATGCAGCACACAGTGAAAACGACATGAATATGACACAGTGGGACACTGGATATAGCACAGCATATTTAAAATGAAGGATTTAAAGTTTTTCGATCGAGTCTCCTGTGAAGCTGATCTTCTGTTTGTATTCACTCACTTCACACTTGCAGGAACACGTTTATGCAGGCTACACATGCACATTTCACAAGATATCACAGCTGGATTCGAATAAATCTGCAAGGTTTGTGAAATTAAATGATTATTAGATATTCAGAGATTTGTTTAAATTATGTAGATGCGCATTTGCTGAATGTTGATGGTTGAAGCCTGATTGTTTGCCTTTTCGGTTACAAATAATATAAAAGCAAACGCATTACTTTTTCGCATACCATTTACTTTCTTTGATTACTTGTTCTGTAGCCACCGGTTCTGTCTAACAAAGTATTAGATGACTGACAGAGATCGTAAACTAATGATGACGGAGAATGCGAGTGATCGTGAGCGCTGTGTGATCAGGCGCTGCTTCTCTCAGGTGCTGGTGTTCTCAGCGCCGCCTGTCAAAATAAAAGTCTGCGGCGCCGTCAAAATAAAAGTCCTGCTTCCAACACATCGGCCAATCAGAAAAACTTATCGGCCGATGCCGATATTTAAAAAAGCCAAATATCGGCCGATATATCGGCCGTGGCGATATATCGGTCGACCACTAGAATCAATAGCCTAATACAGCCCAGTTGTGCTAAAATACATATCATGAGACGTCCATCATCAGATGAATGACATGGAAAAGTTAAGTTAGAGCCACTGCCAGTGCTACTACCCATGCGAACATGAACACTAAGCTTTTCCCTCCAAAAATATAGCCTAAAACTTATCTAAGTTGTCACCCTGCCTCTCTAAATGCAAAACTGACATTTACATAACAGCTTAAAAAGTACTTGGGTGTGTGTTTTATTTTATATCTACCGTTTAATAATGCAATCGCTGCTGTCTGTCCATAGAAGAACATGACAGCCCGCGCATGTTTTGGAACTATTGGGGCTTACATGAACCACGTGACAGCCGTTGCGGCGACATCAAAGCGTGTCGCAACCTGGTCGCAACTCTTTACCGTACGTTCACACCGCCGCCGGCGAGAGCGGCAAAATGTCAGCGACGCCGTGGAAAGATTCGTGGACGCTCTGATGCTCTGACGTAGATCGAATGCTTGGTCTTTTTTAAAACTTTATTTAAAGGGGCCGCAAAGCAAACAAGCATGTCGATCGTTATGTTTGCAGAAAATTGATCGATGGAAAGGACTTAACAATTATAGTGACATGTTTGCTAACGAAATAAACAAATTAAAAGCCATTTGTTTGGTGTGGGTTTTGTGTTCATGGTTAAATGCTATTCTAATTTGCATTCCCGCTGAAAAACAAGCGTTCTAGCACGAATATCTTGCCTATAAATAGTGTTGTGCGCCTTCTTATGAAATTTAAATGATCAACCTCTCCACTATTTTGCTTGGGAACTAATGTGGTCGGAACCAAAGTTACTTGACTGCGTTCTCTGGAATCCTCTCAAACGGAGCACATCTACATTCCGATTGGTTGACGCCGAACCGCGTCATAGCTCATTTCCCTAAAGTTGAGCTGATTTCAACTTCTTCTTGCCGCTCCTCGCCGCTCTCACCGTCCAAGACGCGCCGCGCCGCGCCGCCCTCGCCGGAGCTCGCCGCCGGCTCTCATTGAAAATGAATGACTTCCGGCCACTTTGACGCTCTCGCCGCCGGCGGTGTGAACGCACAGTTAGGCTTGTTTGAGATGCGCCTTGCCTCGCCTGAAATATAGTCGAGAGTAGGCGGCTGCAGTGAGAGGAGGAGTGAAAAAAGCGCAGGAAAGCCGGACAGTTATCGCTTCTCGCAGTGGATCAGACACCGAGGCGAACCAACATTGAGTGGGGGCCCCAGGCAAAATTAATCAATGAGGCCCTTCTAAAATATTTTTTTGTAAATATATCCGTGACTGCACTGACCTTTCAACATTCAAATCACTGATAAAAACTCACCTTTTTAAAATTGCTTTTAATGTTTAGCTTAGTCCAGTGTGTTTTTTTAGTGCATTTATATGATATTGTTCCCGATTTTTTCTTTTTCTTTTTTTTCTATGTAAAGTGTCTTTGAGTACTCAGAAAAGCGCTTTCAAATAAAATGTATTATTATTATTATTATTATTATTATATCTTTGTTACCTAGAGATATAATTATACAACATACAAAAAGTAGTCAAAACACATCTAACAGAACATAAATTGTTTATTGTTTACAACATTAAAGTACTTAAATGATATGTTGGCTTTAATTAACTTTTTTATGTCAACAGGATGCACATAACTGGGTTACGTTAAACAAACATAATTTGCTCATGTAACTTCAACACACTCAAATAAATGATATGTTGGTTTTAATTAACTTTTTTATGTCATCAGGTTTTGATATGTTGTTCAATACAATTTGAACTATGCTCCTTCGCACAGTCCCTTTTGTAAACAGTGGGGCGGCGCCGGCGACATCGAGCGTGACCTTTCAACGTGATGACGTAGTTCCCGGCGCGTTGCAGATCAGCTCAATCCGAACAGTTGTAGTTAAAAAGTATATAATTTTTTTTAGAAAATGACCTATCGTTTCGCTAGATAACACCCTCTTCCTCAGATGCGATCGTACACAGCCCGTTGAAGCACTTCAAAGACCTTTGAAACTGCATTGATTTGGACTTAAAAACGTTGGTTGTCATTGAAGTCCATTATTCGAAGAAAAATCCAGAAATGTTTTCCTCAAAAAAAAAAAAAATTCTCTTCCACTGAGGAAAAAAAGACATGGATATCTTGGATGGCATTGGGGTAAATTAGGAGGAAAGTTTCATTTTGAGGTGAACTAACGTTAATCCTTTAACGGTAACGTTATTCTATTTCAGCCTGCATTAATAACGAATCGGTTACCTAACGTAACCTCGGTTCTCTCTAGATGAGGGAACGAGTATTGCGTAAGCTAGCTTACGCTAAGGAAAAGATTAATCTTTTCTGAGAAATTGAAGCCAAAAATTATCCTATAATTTTGTATCCATTGTCAACGCAGTTCAGCTGCAGCAGACCATGAGCGGGTTAGCTAGCAGCTCATTGGTTCGCTCACAGAGAACTGCTTAAGCCTATGAGGAGACGCAGATGAACTCTCAGCCAATGAGAGTCTGTCATGCTCTCATTGCGTCAGAGCCCGCCGAAACGGGCGTGGTCGGAGAGTATATCTTGGCGTCCCAGGCTGTCAACTCTGGTTTTCATGAATGAAGCGAGAACGCTAGTAGCACAAGCACGGCCAGGAACGCAATACTCGTTCCCTCATCTAGAGAGAACCGAGGTTACGTTAGGTAACCGATTCGTTCTCTTACGAGAGGTTCTCTCGTATTGCGTAAGCTAGCTTACGCTACAGGAACACCTGGTCAACGCCGTGCGTGCTAAGCATCCACTACGAGTCCCAGGGGAGATCCCGGGGAGCCCTTATGAGTGGGAGTAAATATATGTACATGTGACAAAGGCCAGCAGAGCGGGCCGGTGATTGTGTCGTACATAAGCACATGAAGAGAGGGACAGAGCGAAACCGGTCTGTGTGAATAGCTCCCTATAGTGCAGCTCAACCAGAAGAGCTGTAACATACTAGACTGCTAGTAGTTTAGCCTGCAAGGCAGGAACTTCCAGGTTGTAAAATCTGACAAAGGTGGAGGGGGAAGCCCATCCCGCTGCCACACAAATGTCGTGAATGGAAATTCCGCTGGACCATGCCCACGATGAGGCCATGCCTCTAGTGGAATGAGCCCTGATGCCCAGAGGACATGGCAGGTCTTTTGATGCGTATGCGGCTGCAATGGCATCAACTATCCATCTTGATAGAGTCTGTTTCGAGGCGGCCAACCCTTTGGTGCGCCCACCGAACGAAACGAAAAGCTGCTCGGATCGTCTGACCGGAGCAGTGCGAGTAGTGTATAATCTCAGGGCCCTGACCGGACACAGGAGATTAGCGTCAGATTCACTATCGGATGCAGGCAGAGCCGATAGGGAAATAACCTGCGCCCTGAACGGGGTACCAATCGCTTTTGGGACATAACCATGTCTAGGTTTGAGAACGACTAAGGAGTCATTGGGCCCAAACTCGAGACAGGAAGCGCTCGTGGACAGCGCGTGAAGGTCTCCCACACGTTTTACTGACGCGAGCGCGAGCAGAAAAACGGCTTTGAGCGAAAGGTATTTGAGGTCCACGGTGTTTAACGGTTCGAATGGGGGGGCTTTCATAGCTTCGAGAACTATGGAAAGGTCCCAAATCGGCACCGAAGGGGGGTGTGGGGGGTTCATCCTTCTAGCTCCCCTGAGAAAGCGGGTGACCAAGTCGTTTTTGCCCAGTGACTGGCTGCGCCGGGGTTCAACAAACGCTGCGACGGCTGCCACATACACCTTGAGAGTGGACGGGGACCTGCCCTTGTCCAACATCTCCTGGAGAAAAACTAGCAAGGAAGGAACCTCGCCTGACCGTGGGTCCAAACTTCTGTCGGTGCACCATTTAGAGAACACAGACCATTTAGACGCATAGAGCCTTCTAGTAGAAGCCGCCCTAGCCTGAATGATCGTGTTTAACACTCCCTCTGGCAAAGCAATGGGTAGTCGTTGATCACCCACGCATGTAGCGCCCAGCGCTCTGGGTGGGGATGCCAGATCGTGCCGCGAGCTTGGGAGAGGAGATCTGCTCTGACTGGGATGGGCCACGGGGCTGTCTGTGACAGCTGAGTGAGCTCCGGGAACCAAGTCTGACCCTCCCAACGCGGGGCTATGAGGAGCACCGAGTGGCGTGTTTCCCTGATTCTCTGAAGCACCTGTGGTAGCAGAGAAACCGGAGGGAAAGCATAAAGCGGGCGGCTGGGCCAGGTCTGGGCTAGCGCGTCCACGCTCTTTGTGAAAAATATTGGGCAGTGGGTGTTCTCCTCCAAGGCGAAGAGGTCCACCTCTGCTCTGCCGAATATCCGCCACAGCTTTTGAACTGTAAGAGTGTGCAGGGACCATTCCCCGGGGGAAATGGGGTTTCTGGACAGACTGTCTGGACCGTCGTTCAGATGGCCCGGCACGTGCGTCGCTCTGAGCGAGAGCAGGTGACACTGAGACCAAACTAAGATGCGTTCTGTCAGCCGGAAGAGATTCCTGGATCTGACTCCGCCCTGACGGTTTAGATAGGAGACCACGGCTATATTGTCCGAACGGATCAGCACGTGGTGACCGTGAATGCGCGGGAGAAAACGCGTGAGCGCGTTCTCGACCGCCAACATCTCCAAACAGTTTATGTGGAGGAGGCTCTCTTGAGCTGACCAGGGGCCGAAGGCCGGTGAGCCCTCGCAGACCGCACCCCAACCCGTGTTGGATGCGTCTGTCGAGATGACTTTTCGGCGAGAAAGGGTCCCCATGGAAACGCCCCGCTGAAACCATTCTGCCACAGTCCATGGCTGCAGAGCTGTGATACAGGTCTGCGTTACCTTTATCAGCTGGAGGCCCGTGGCCCACGCACGGTGAGACACACGGCTCTTCAACCAGAACTGAAGCAGGCGCATGCGCAGTAACCCCAGCTGGAGCACCGCGGAGGCTGTGGCCATGTAACCCAACGCCTTCTGAAAAGTTTTCAGAGGTGTGAGTCTGTTCATCTGAAAAGATGCGGCGAGACGCTGAACACGGCGCGCGCGCTGTGTTGACAGGCGAGCCTTCATCGTGACCGAGTCTAGCTCTATACCCAAGAAGGAGATAGTCTGACTGGGATGTAGTGCGCTCTTTGTCCAGTTGACAGAGAGGCCCAAGGCTTTCAGATGGTCGAGGAGAACTGTACGATGAGACAGTAGCTCTCTCTGTGATTGTGCCAAAATCAGCCAGTCATCCAAATAGTTCAGTATTCGCAGCCCCTGACTCCGGAGGGGGGCGAGCGCCGCATCCATGCACTTCGTGAATGTACGGGGTGCTAAGGATAGGCCAAACGGAAGGACGGTGTATTGATAAACCTGGCCTTCGAAGGCGAAGCGTAAGAATGGCCTGTGAAGGGGATTTATCTGAATCTGAAAGTAAGCATCTTTCAGATCTAGTGAAATGAACCAGTCCCCCTGGCGCACGTGCGCGAGGAGTTTTCTGATCGTGAGCATTTTGAACGGTCTCTTCATGAGAACTTTGTTCAGAAATCTGAGGTCTAAGATTGGTCTGAGGCCGCCGTCTTTCTTGGGAACAAGAAAATAACGGCCGTAAAACCCCGACTCGCTCATAGACAGAGGAACTCTCTCCATAGCCCTTTTGCCCAATAGTTTTGCTATCTCTGAACGGAGCAGCGTCACTGCTTCTGGGTTCACAGTAGTTTCTAGCCGTGCTCGAAAACGTGGAGGGCGACGGTGAAACTGTAAGCGATAGCCTAGCCTTATTGTGTTTAGCACCCACTGGGAAATTCCCGGAATAGCTTCCCACGCTTTGAAGCGTAACGCTAGGGGGTGAATGGCTACATGGTCCCCGTCGTTGCACATGGCGGGCTGCGTGAGCGCGCTCATATTGTTTATGACAGCGGGACTTACACTCAGAGAGGAGTTTATGGGCCGTGTAACAGAGTGAGCAGAGGGGGGACGCGCACACGGGCTCGTGGGCCCGCTCATGCACTCTGAAACTCAAGCGGGTTGGAACCGCTTTATGAGAGTGGACTCTGTGTGAGACACGGGAACTGAAGTGCTTTTGTGTATGAGTGAACAGTGTTGTGGGCACATTTTCTACACAAGAGGCTTTTATGCTCTTTTTGAGATTTCTCTGGGTCGCCGTGAAAACGGCGTTTTCGCTCATGCAAGCGGGAAGGGAGACCGGCTTGGTAATGGCGGTGTACACTGCTGTAGTAGCCGCGTGAGCGGGGACTAACAGAGGGCGAAATTTTGACGGCGGTCCGGCCGCGGCGGGAGAGCGCCGTCTTTTTCTCAGCTGTGCTAGGCAGACTTCGAGTGATCAGGTTTCAGCGCGATCCGAGGCCCCCGGGGAGGCGGCGGTCTGTGGCGGCTGTCAGAGCGAGAACGAGGGCGGCCGCCCTGGCGTCGCTGAGAAGTCTGACTGTGTTGAGCTGGGCGCTGGGGTGGGGCTCATGCAGGAGGCTGGTCACGTGAGCGGCCTCCAGAGGAGCTAGCGCGACGAGGCAGAAAGAGATTCATGGCCTGGGAGGCTTTCTGCACTTCGGAGAAACGGTCAACGATACCCGTGACAGCAGATCCGAAGAGGCCGGATGGAGAGAGCGGGGCGTTGAGAAAGGTGGCGTGCTCAGAATCTCCCATGTCGGCGAGTGTGAGCCAAGATGTCTTTCAGACACACAAATGGCAGCCATGCATTTCCCCAGGGCTTGAGCAGCAGATTTTGTAGCGCGAAGGGCAATGTCCGTGGCGCTCCTTAAATCCGCGACTGAGGGGGGATTTTTTCCGCTCTCGTCCCATTCACGAAGTAAATCGCCCTGTAGAATCTGAAGGACGGACATGGAGTGGAGTGCAGAGGCTGCTTGACCGGCGGCTGAGTAAGCGCGGGCGTGAAAGCTCGAAGTCGCTCTGCAGGCTTTAGAGGGAAGCACAGGTGATGAACGCCATCTTGTGGCAGCGATTCGTTTTCGTGATGTACCTCATCGTAATTTTGTACTAGATGAACCATAATAATACGTTATTATATGAAATATTTGTTAGATAAAATATGTAAAAAAAAAAAAAATGCAACTCACAATTGTCATTTGGAGAGTTCGCCACCGATTCGGGTCCGTGATATACCTCTAAAAAACGCTTTCTACATGGTGTTGATGTGGACGTAGGCATACATTGTACCTCACAGCTTTGATCTGGAAAATAAAAAACATTTCAATTATTATTTTAGATTTTCTAGGAAATATAAAATATGATAAGGTAAAAACATCGTCGCTCACCTCCGTATGGATATTCTAACTCTTCACCGTTGTCAGAATTATAGTCCCCATAAACTTCTCGAAGACGCTTAATTCCACGTCCGGAACCTCTGAGATCCCCCCGACCATCAGAACGTGTTACCCCGTCACTGGATGAAGGCTCCTGATGTGTATCCTCATCCGAAGTCGTATCGCTTTCGTGGGGTATGTGTGTCGACGCATTACTGGAGAAGCCTGGTGTTCCCCAAGGCGTGACGTTATCGTACGACCCACTAGACTCATCCAATGGCGCGTTCGCTTCATCTGCCAATACCTCCCCTGAGCACTCTAGCATGTGACTAGGGATGGGTGATAATATGTTTTCGAAGTTATTCACTTCTAGCGAATTTTCATTATAAGTAAGTAAAAAATCACCAGGTGAAACACCGTCTGGAAAGGACTCCACATCTAAAATCAGACAGGTGTATATTAACAACACTAATATTTTTCAATAAAATGTATCCACCTTATTCCTGCGCCCCATGACGCTTTGCGCGAATTATGGGTGTAACTTCCGTTAAGATGTAAACAATCAGTGAAAGGCTCGCTCTATGATCGCAATACGTTAAAAAAGTGTCACAATGAGATGACATTAATCGACTCACCCTTTAATCATCGAACATTAAAATGAAATTTAAAAGTTTAAAAGAATCAACAGACCAAAAATAGCCCCAAAAGCGCGAGTCTTTGGTTAAATATCACTGTAGTAGGCAAATATATATCTGTATTGTATAACAAGCCTTAATCAAAAATGTGCATTAACTTCAGCATTACGTGACGCTACATCAAAGTGATTTCCGTCATTTTGACAGATTATAGATTGCATTTACCTGTGAAAACAAACCTGGAAAGAGACGTGAGGATTTGAGGAGAATAACGAGAGATTCTTCGTGCATTCCAGTGAATTATTAATGGAATATCGTAAATTAAATTCGGGAGAACAGACCACAAATGTGCCATACATGTTGTCCTTTTTCATACTTTTACAGCGGATTGCAAAGGAAAAAATAAAAATCATCATGAGGAAAAGAAAGCAGCGACTGAAAAGAGCTCTTGCCGTAGATACTCTTGTTATAACATGTCACGCTAAAATACCAAGTATAACGTTATTCTCATGATGTCTGAACATAAATCATGAAGGAAAATTGACAGCTCATACAGTCAAACTGACGGATAAGCTTTATTTGTAGGGCAACCTTATGATTGGAAATGAATTGTTTCAGCCTTTTTGAATGGAAGTTCCCCAAACCGGAAGTGCCGCCCATAATTCAAAACGCAGTAAGCTCGTCAGGAATAAGGTGGATAACGTTTGGAAAATTTACTCACAAAGCTCGTTCAAAATCTCCATCAAATCTTCGTCAAAATATGCACCCTCGGACCCCTCTGCTGCTTCATGTTTAAAAGGAGAGAAGAAAAAAATAAAAACAACAACAACAAACAAAATATATATATATATATATATATATATATATATATATATATATATATATATATATATGTATGTATATATATATATATATATATACACATTCATCGTGTTATAATATTTTTGTAAAAAACGAAATAGACTATACCCTACCGTATTGATCTTCGGCCATGTTTTCCAGGATATCGAATCTGTAGACGATCTCGTGCAGTGGATATCAAACGAATGAGCTAGTCTGGCTTATTCGTGAGATCCCAAATTCAAAAATACGCGTTTTTCCCCTCAATCCCCTAAGTAAAACGACCCCCGAAACACGTCTTTCTCGAAACGCGTCTTTCAACTCAGCATGCGATCTGATAGCTGATTTTACAACTAGAAAAACATATGGTGAATCTCACGATAGAACGGTCAAACATCGCTGATAAGCCACGTAATAAATAAAATAACCTCTGCTATAAAATAAAGCCACACTTCACCAAAAACTTCAAAAGAGAAAAATAAAAACAGACCCCTCATGGTTTCAAACACACCATAGGGGGGTCAGACATTATGGAGCCAATAGTTTGTGATAGTGTGTGCGTGCGTGCGTGCGTGCGTGTGTGTGTGTGTGTGTGTGGAATGATGTGTGAAGTTTGCTGGCATCATTGCAGACAGACCTCCTGAACGATCAGATGTGTTTTTATCGTGCATTTCGGAGATTACACTCTGTGCTCTTTCACACATGTTTAAACACAAAAACTGATTAAACTCATCTTCAGCTTTCAACGTTTTTGTACAAACGAATATTTGTCTGATGACATTTTTCACTATAACATTTATAAGAGAACAAATTATACTTTTAACATTTATACACTGTTTTAAAGCTGGTTTTAAAGCTGATTTTGAATGTACAACGGACTCTGGGAAAACACCGTACATATCTCGTCAACCTTACGGTCAACCTTCTTAAAAAGCTTTGAAAACACATTGTTTGAATGTTTTTCAACATTTTTGAACGTTTTACATTTTTAAAATCATAAAAATCTCGGAGGAAAAAACCCACGGTCCAGGTGTTCAAACCGGAAGTGGATGGGTGGGTAGCAAGGGGGCGTGGCTTGAGCGTGGGAAACATTTTATTGGGCAATAAAACTGTCAGTTTGATGGTTTGTGCCCTTATAACTCTCTCTCTTGCTGGTGTTGGTTTATGTGAATCCTCTCTCAGCATGATGTTTTTTTTTTCTATTTTATCAACACCAGCCAGCCAGCCGAGTGCTAAGCGGAGTTTGTTTGATTTGACAGGGCACCCAATCTCCCTTAGACGATCAGGGTTCATAATGTAGCAATGGGGAGGGCAGGAAGATAACATTCACTCACCCTGTCACCATGAGATTACTGAGTATTATTTGGCATTTTTCTGAACTGTGTGTTTCAAGCAGTTGCACAATACAGTGTTTCCTCTAGGATTTTTTCCAGCCGTGGTGGCAGGCCCATTTCGCCAGGGGGAGGGGGCGTGGCCCTTGAGTGATATTCTCATTGACCACACCCCCTTACCCCAGGTGTTTAAACCTCCCCTAAGCATTATAACATGAAAGGCTCCAACAAGAGCGGCAAAGCGATTATGCGCATCCCGTGCGCACAATGATGCACTTGAAGCAACGTGAAGTCGCGTTGTGCACTTCGCATTGAAAAGTTCAAAGCACAAAGCGAAGAGATTATATCCATCTATGCTTAATGTATTATATGAGCCTTTTCTTTTAACAGTTTTAAATTTCAGTTTCAGTGCGCATGAAGAACAATTCATAGCGCCCTCTACTTCAGTGCTGTAACAGTGTTACATAACGTATGTAACACTGTATTCATCTAACAGACACCCGGGAGAAAGGAATATGATTTAGAAAGCGCTATAAACTCCAGTAAGATAGTCATTTTATGCAAACTATAGACCTTTATCTACAAATAAAGTATAATAATGGGAACATTGATCTTGAAGAGAGTGTCATCGTGTTACTCTCGTAACCGGACGCAACGCGCTGTTTGAATGCTGAATGGAGAATGACTGAGAAGAAATGAGTTTCCATTATCTTTAACTTAACGACTTAAAAATTAATTTTTACCTCACATTATGCTATTGAATGACTTTAGAAGTCTTGGAATATAGTGTGAAAACTTTATGGTGCTTTACAATGTTTTTTATGCCTTTAGCTTAACAATAACACAATAGTATGCACAATATCGGACGGACCTCACTGAGAAGCTGCAGCCATGACGGGATGATTTTAGGTGTGGCGGCCCGCCACGGCAGAATGAATGTTGCGGAAACACTGCAATAAGATTTTTTTTTTAAAACATGAGAGCAACTAGATGAAAAAATGGAGAACTAACAGCAGGTCAGTATCAACCCTGTAGGGTTTTGCAGGGAGGGATTTACAGTTGTATATTTAACCCTCTGAGGTCTAAGGGTTTTTGGGGTCCTTGAGGTGTTCTGACATTTGTGCTTTTTTCAGTTATTTATAAACATGTTAATGGCAAAGGTGTAAATTCACTCAATATAGCACAAACTGGGCTACCGTAATTTCTGCCCAACAATTATGAAACATGTTTGTATTTTTGAGAGAATATTGCTTATGCATGGTTATTGAAAAAACTAAAACTTAAAGTGTCTGAAATAAGGCCACAAAACACATACTAAATATGTGTCCACAAGACTTTTGACTAATGAGTGTTGTTGCCTAGAATTTTTGCTTCAAAATGATCTGAAAATCATCCTGCCTAATCATTTACACAAACACATACACTGATTTGAATTTTATTAGAGACCTTTTGTTTGGAAAGGCAATATGCGTGGAGGCGTGTTCACACCTGAGAAGACAAAGGCCGGATAATGTGCCGCATAATGAGCTGCATATTAATTAGCCCTTTCACACAGGTGTGTCACAGGATCCCAAAGAATGCAAGGACAAAAGAAATTATCTATATAGCCTATACATATTTTACAATTAGAAATTGTAACCAATTACAAATAGGTTACAATTACAACAACAATTACAATTTTAACAATATTTCAAGTGTATTTCTTTGTAAAAAGTATACATTTTATCATACGTATTAAAAAAAGGTTTCATTAGTTTGAATATTGGAACAAACACTATAATAACATCTTAGTTGATAATTCACAATACCTACTTTATTTTTGACAAAACATCATACTATAGTATATTTAACTATGAGCAGAAATTGGTGAACAAAAGCGTACCTATTTAATGTGACAGTAGTCTTTTTTTACAGTCAAAACTTTATAATCTATCCAAAACTAATCACAAAATCGTGTCTAAACATTCATATTTAGTCTGTAATATATTGTGTATGATATATTAGTATATACATGTGCATTTGCAGCTTGTTGCTTATACAGACATTTTATTTCAACATATTTCAGTCTATTTTTACTCATCTTAGTAGGCTATAGCAATATAGTTTGTATGTGTTCATGTAAACATAACGTTTACTAATGTAGGTGCGAGAGTGAATGAACAAGGCACAGACACGCGCTGTATAACTGTATAACTGCAAACAAAGCGCGCGCGCCTATGCCGTTCATTCATCATTAGCCTACACACAGACACGCAATTCATATTTAAACAGTCTTTTTGCGGTTTACAGTCCGACACTATTCAATATCACAATTAGAACAAAGCACTAGAATAAATGACTTACTACATCAGCTGGATCCATTGCTCCTCGAAATGAAACTACCAGCACTTCTGGTACATTTTCCAGGGTTAGATAGTATTATTCCTCACAGCGAAAGGATACGCTGTGTACACAGCTGTACAAGATACTTACTAAACACGATGTGTTTTATAATCCAGCTGGTGGGCGTTGGCATGTTTGAACGGCTTGCCTTAGATCATTTGCGTTTGAATAGCGCGCGCTCTCCGTGGGCGTGGCACATTAACGCGTAATTAGGTATAATGAGCTGGAAAGAAAAATACTGACATCTCTCTCTTTTCATACAGATTACATAAGCTGAGAATATTTGTTTTTTTATATAAATTAATTCATTTAAAAGAAGAGAGTTCAAGCTTCATTATGGAAAAACACTCGTGCCTGTATGACAAGTATTCGCGGAATTAAAGTTAATCTTAGGACGCGTTTCAGAATGGACTTCACTGACAGAGAGAAGGCAGAACGCGCATCATGTTTGTTTTTCTTTATTTGGCGAAAAGCACAACACTTTGTTTTTATTGTGAGTATCCACAAAAAAAATAGACACTTATCAGGATCTAATGATGTACAACACTTAATATGTAAGATCAAAATCAACAGAGTATTTTGAGTTTCTTTTGCACTGATAAGAAAAAAGCGAGACTATCGCGCCGGCGCGATAGCCGACCTCAGAGGGTTAAGGCTGTGAGTAGTGATACCATTCACCACCTGTCAAAAAGGATTGATTGACAGGTGGGCGTGACTATCCTTTGATCTTGTCACACCCCTTCCGGTCCCGCCCCTTGTCCCACCCCTTCCGGTCCCGCCCCTTGTCCCACCCCTTCCGGTCCCGCCTCTTCCTGTTAACTTTGACTTAGTTCCGCCCCTTCCTGTTACCTTTGACCCAGTTCCGCCCCTTCCTGTTAACTTTGACCTAGTTCCGCCCCTTCCGGTTAAACTGTCTGTCAAAATGATGGATGGTGACAGTTAGTTTGATCGTTTGAAGTTAGTTTGATCAAGAAAAAGGGGCGTGTAGGATGTGTGACAGTTAGTTTGATCGTTTGAAGTTAGTTTGATCAAGAAAAAGGGGCGTATAGGATGTGTGGCAGATAGTTTGATCGTTTGAAGTTAGTTTGATCAAAAAGGGGGTATAGGATGTGTGACAGATAGTTTGAGATGTATTGGCTTTGATGATGACAGTTAGTTTGATCGTTTGAAGTTGGTGTTTTGTTACCGCATCCCCTTCATAACCCTGAGCTTATCACGGGCAGCTGTGAAAGTGATAAGAAAAAAATTGTGGAAGTTTCTGTTCTGTAAAAAAGAATATAAAATAAAACCTCACACAAAAAGTTTAAATAAATGTACAACTATTCGCTGAATCAAGCATTTCAGTTTAAATAAAATGGAGCCACAAAAATATTCCAAACAGTTAAAAATGTATTAGAGAGTTGAAGAAAAAACATACAGCTTATGTAAAACCTCACACAAAAAGTTTAAATAAAATGGAGCCACAAAAATTGCAAACAGTTGTAAATGTATTAGAGAGTTGAAGAAAAAACAATGCAATGATCTCACACTGACTCAAAACATAGGGAGCGCGCGTCTATGTGTGTGTGTATGTGTGTGTGTTAGCTGGGGACGTTGGAAGTTTATCTCACACAGAAGTTGAAAAAGCATTATGTTCATTTAAATTAAATGGTTATAAAATTTACATTTAGTCACTCACAAATATTTGACACTGACTCAAGTTGAAAAACCATACTGTTCAATTAAAAGTATATAAATTAAATAAATAAAATCATCTTACTGTTTCACCATGGTTGAAAAAAACCCACAAGTGTTTCCCCTGAAGTCTTTTCTCTCTGTCACACCAGTGTGTGGCTGGCCTGTTATCTGTTTTTGTGACAAGTTCCTGAGCCCATTGACAAATATCTTACACAACAGTTGAAAAGCATTGTGTTCCTTTAAAAGTGTATAAATTAAAATATATCATATATAAAATAAATAGTTTACTAATTTAACTAAAGTTGAAAAGCATGTTGTTAATTTAAAATCTTACTAAATTACTGAAATTGAAAATCATGCTGTTCATTAAAAAATCTTACTAAATTACTGAAGTTGAAAAGCATTCTGTTCATTTAAAATAAATATTTGACATATTTACTGTACCAATTATGTTAGATTTAGATAAAAATAAAATCATCTTACATTTTCACCAGGGTTGAAGTAGCTCCTATCACATAGATGTCCATATTGACCATTTTAAAGTTGAAAAGAACCCCAGAGTATTTCTCTCTTTCTCTCTCTCTCTCACCAGCGTTTGACAGGTATGTTCAGTGACTTGTGAGAGCCGCAAATTTCAAAGTTCTTTACATGCACCCTGATAAATAAAAAAATATAGTCAAGTTTTCCCCAGAGACCATCGATATAGCCTATTTGTTTTTTATGAATTCATTGAATTTAATTAAAATCATATTTTTAATAAGATCTATTTCAAACTTTTAATGCTTATACACTATGAAATAAATTTAGCAAAACATTCACAGTCGCATGTAAAGAACTTTGAAATTTGCGGCTCTCACAAGTTATCTCACACATTGTGTGAAATGTTTAGTAATTCCTCAAGTAGTATCTGTGAGAAAATCCCCACAGTGGCCTATCTGTAGTGAGAGAGCAACAATGAAGACTTTTAGAATCTGTGATGCCTCAGGCGGAGCCCCATTGATAGCCTGCTTATAAGCTCCTTCCGATCACCAGCACATCTTCAGAGAAATACGTTACTTTACAATAATGTTAGCTTCAGGATATAGGGTGACAGAGCAGATGAGCCTCTGTGCATCATGTAATGTTAGTCTGCTAACGCCTTTCCAGAGCCAAAGTTTTGTTCGTACTAAATTTATTTCAAAGCATAATCGTAAAAGTTTAAATATTTAAAAATGAAAAGATTATTTAAATTAAATCTTTACAGTTTTAATACATTCATATCTTTTAGAAGATTACTGTCATGATTTTGTTTAACGGTGACCTAAAGTATAATTGTTATTAATATAGCTATAATGATTTTTGTACTGTAACAGCATATTCTACCCCGTACACCTAAACACGACCATCACAGAAAACAAATAGTTTAGGATGTCATAGCTTCACACCCTCACAGAGACGAGAGGAGTGACAGGCCAGATGAGCCTCTGGGGTCACAATGCCCCAGCATATGCAAAGGTAGTCTGCTTTCCACTGTTTTATTCATATTAAACTCGTTTAAAAGCATAATCTTAAAATTTTAAATGAGATCTTTTCAAATTAAAAGACCGTTTAAAGGGTTAGTTCACCCAAAAATGAAAATTAAGTCATTAATTACTCACCCCCATGCTGTACCAACCCCGTAAGACCTTCGTTCGCCTTCGGAACACAAATGAAGATATTTTTGATTAAATGTGACAGCTGGATCACTCCTCCATAGGCTCCCTAAGGGAATGAATCCTGACGTCCCAGAAAGTCAATGAAGAAAATGTTTAAATATTCCATGTCACAACAGTGGCTCAACTATAAGTTTATCAAGCGACGAGAATACTTTTTGTGCGGAAATAAAACAAAAATAACGACTATATTCGACTATTCCTTTTCTTCCTTGTAGGCCTGAAACGAGACTTCAAGAGATTTCCACGACGCATGCGCGAGAATTGCGATCTCCTTCAACTACTTCAGTTAAGTTCTCGCGCGTGTGCGTTGTGGAAAGTATTCTCGTCGCTTGATAAACTTATAGTTGAGCCACTGTTGTGACATGGAATATTTAAACATTTTCTTCATTGACTTTCTGGGACGTCGGGATTCATTCCCTTAGGGAGCCTATGGAGGAGTGATCCAGCTGTCACATTTAATCAAAAATATCTTCATTTGTGTTCCGAAGACGAACGAAAGCCTTACGGGGTTGGTACAGCATGGGGGTGAGTAATTAATGACTTAATTTTCATTTTTGGGTGAACTAACCCTTTAAATCAAATCTGTAAAGTTTTATTAAAATCGTATCTTCTACTTCTGTATGATATAAATGATTTTCATCAATTTAACCTAAGGTAGGCCCCTATTATTTTTACTAAACATCGTTTGTTCAGAAAATAAAATAAAAAATGTTATAATTCAAGAACTGTGCTTTAGCGTCTTAGATCTTATTTCAAACAGTATTTTTGTCCATGCGACATGAAACATGTTGTCACAGTGTTTTTGTTGTTTTAAAAGAAATCCCAGGACTCTACATTGCTCTTATTTAGATTAAGTTGTATCATTTAGAAAGTCACCACACACGTTCAGAGACGCGATATGCCTCTGTGGTCCATGACGCTGCATAAGTCAAGTTTGTCTTGAGCGAATATTTAATTTTACTCGTCTTAATTCAAAGCATGATCTTGCTTTTTCTACGGTAGCTATGATCTATTGTACGTATAAGATCATTTTTACTTTTCTTGTATCTCCCAAACTATCCTTATTCATTGTGGAAACACACACAGGGTGAACCCCTTTACTGAGAGTATACTATCGGTTATCTACTCAAAATATATGTAGAATTTCAAAATGTTAGCCTTTGTTGATGCGACAGGCCACATGAACCATAGGCCCCGTTCACACTGCAGGCAAAAGTGGCCCAAATCTGATTTTTTTGGTGTCAAGTGACCAGGTCAGACTTCTTTAGAGGTAGTGTGAACACTCAAATCTAGCCCAGATCTGATTTTTTCAAATCAGATTTAGACCACATACATATGTGGTCCTGAATCAGACCCAGATCTGATTTTTTCAAATCAGATTTAGACCACATACATATGTGGTCCTGAATCAGACCCAGATCTGATTTTTTTCAACGCGGCCGCAGTGTGAACAATCAAGGCGGATTTGATGCGACTTTTACGTCAATCTACGTCGACATTTGTCACAATTATGCGCCGGCGAAGCCCTACACACAACAGACACAGCCAGTAGCCTAACATTAAAAACTTGACTAGATATGGAGAACAGCGATGAAGCGAGTCAATGAGAGTGAGGTGTTAGATCTAAGTAGTATATGGGGAGATACTTCAATTCAAGCTAGAAGGACCTACCGTAACCGCTCCGTTTTTGAAAAAATTGCACACGAAATGGAAGAACGGGGACACAGGAGAACAGCGTCTCAGTGAAACTATTCACGTCATATTCCCACCACTCCTGGCTTCGTCTACGCATCCACACAGATCTCTGTAGTGAATTTGCAACCATAAATCCGCAAAAGTTTTCATTACACAAACATTATGAAATAAATGCGAATATGCTTACTTCCTCCATAACCTCCCGACCTTTAGTGCAACCGCGTGCTGCGTCTGATGTCATTGTTATTGTTCTTGTGCGCATGCCGGTTAGTTTGAAACCTCAAACATTTCACACTGCAATCAGATATAGGTCACATTTTAAAAGGTAATGTTAACAGCCAATCAAAAAGTCGGATCTGAGCAAAAAATCAGAATTGAGCATTAGGACTTGCGGTGTGAACAGGGCCATAGACAGTAAAAGAAATGGACACAGCGACCTCGTTGATTTCAACGGAGAGAGTTGAAGCTCAACATGGGCACTCACTTCCTGATAGCCAAGCGTTCTGCGCAGGCTCAAACTGAGCTTGATGACGTAGATGTCACGTGAGCAACCTGACTGACAGTTGTAAATCTTCTAGTAGCTGAATGATGATCAGTGCCCGGTTGCATAAAGCACCTTAAGTGTAATTTTCCCTTAAGGTCGCCCTTATGTTTCCCTTAAACCTAAGGGTGTTGCAGAAAAATACCCTTAAATGTTACTTAACGGTTTTTTTAAGTGAAACGTCATAAACACGTAGAATTTCCCTTAAATGCTGTTTTTTTTCACTTAAGTAATCGTTAAGTGTTGCATAAAACCCCTTAACGGTAATTTCCCTAAGTATAACTTAAGGTTTGGAAATCGTAACCTTAAGAGTAACGCGGACAAAAATAAGACGACATGGCTGAATTTATAGAACCAGCTGAATATCATAGGGACTAGGGAGAACCCTTTGGATCAATTTAGCGATACAAATTGTTGCAAGAATACCGATTTGATCGACGCGCAATATTTGACATCGCTATCAAACTAGACGGCTGTCTGTCTGTCATTAAACGCGACTCGCATGTAAACTATCACAACGTTAAGTCAGTGCGCACACGGAGTGTGTGGCCGACCCGTGCAGAAAAAGATTCACAGGAGAACGAGCTGATTTGTTTTTAAAGGAATCATGACAGAAGAAAACAGGTATGCTATGGGAATATACTCAGCTGTATTTCGAGACACAGAGCCAGAAGTGCATTCACAAAACCTAAACAAATGCCAAAGCATGAGACGGTGAACAACGCAAACAAAACTGCCGCCACTTTCGGAGCTAACGCGGTGTTGCGTGATAGCGTCACTGGACTGACACGTGATATTCCGACATGTTAGTGTTTTGCGTATCTATGGCAACAATAGACTTTTATAACGTGAATCCAGGATCGCTGTCATGAAACACTTAAATGTTTCCCTTACCTAAGAGAACCGTTTAAGAGATTATATGCAACACCCTTAAGTTATTCTCTTAGGTAAGGGTAAATCGCCCCTTAAGTATCATACTTAAGGGAAAAACTTAAGGTGCTTTATGCAACCGGGCACAGAAGTTTCCAAGGTCGAAGTATCACGGCTCTCCAGAAATAAGGGCTTTGACTAGCAGGCGCAAGCAAGCTAATCTCGAACGGTCAATGACGGATCAGAGTAAAGAGTAAACTCACATTGATGTGTGTGTGTGTGTGTGTGTGTTTTGGAAATCAAATCGTTTAGTATTGTAAAAACATAATATAATGTTTATTAATATATTACAATACAATTAATAATTATAATAATTAATTTAATATAACATATTACGCTATATAATTACAATATGACATGATAAAAGAAGTGGCTAAAAAATAGCCTACTTTAGGATTGTAATCGTTTGAGTAGCCTATCTGCAGTTCTAGTAGCCTAATTTTAGTTAGTTAGTTTAGTTTATTTTGAACATGTTTATGTATATATCCATTCGATTTAAATATTTGGCTAGCATACACACACACATAATGCATTTATTTATCTGTTATTTTTTATTGTATGTAGGCTACAGCACAATCTTCCAAAATTATTCAAAATTATTCAAATATACGCACATATGCAAATAATTTTTTCCCTTCTTTTTCGTTTCCTTCTACATCAAACATAATAATCAATCACCCATCCAAAAAATATAAAATACTGTCCCCTCGAGTCATTTTCGTATCCATTCAATATTACATGACCATATAATATTCCAATATATAAAGAATTGTGAGCTGGGTGTTAAATCATGTAGTTTTGGCTAATAAATCATGGTCACAAACACTTGAACAAAACCTTTTTTCTTAATTTCACGTTATGTAGGCATTTTGTACATATGGCTTTCGAACGGGATCACATTCATCTTCAAGCGTAGATCTGTAAATAAATAAAGCAACAACGTTAACCGCGATAGACATTAAGATGTTTTTTTTTCTTCTTCCATTGCCTGTATAATTTCCTGATAATTAATTTCCCCATCCCCCGTAGGTGTAGTAGTAGATAAATAATTTAAAGTTCGTGGATAAATGTTAGGCTACTTCATATGTATTCACTTGCCACACATCGAATAATTTCCAATTCCTCAAAAACGTTGTTTAAATATTTTGTCGCGTTGCTTTTATGGACTCTGTCTATCTATGCCATGGGCTGACTTTAGACAGTAAAAGACTGCCTGCGAGACTGTGCGAGCTTCTCCTCCTGTCTATAACGGTTACTTCTCTACTGTGCGACGGACAGTCGAGTGGTTATGACACAATTTTAAGCCTATTTTTACAAGAATGGCTTCTACAGGGCTATAACGTAAGATACAAAGTAATGGAGCCTTTTATACATTGTCGTGTTTCTTTAGAAATAAATAATGGACAAATTGAGTGAAAATAAAACCATTTTAACCTCGTTACACAACTACGGTAGCCGTTATGTGCCAAGAAGCTATGACAACACGTCTTCCATTAGCACTTCATTGAGTTTAACTATACATGTTCTACTGTTATGCTGCCTATATAATGAATTACACAACCACAGAATAAAAAAGCTTGTAATTTAGACCGTAACATCGACTTACACCTATCGAGAAGAAAGCAGACAACTTCTCCTTCATTAGCTCTATCCACCTGGGAAAAGCTATCCCCATATTTACCCTCGTTTTGAATTTGCCGGACACGTTCCCCCTTTAAATGAATTTGTATGCTTTATCATGGCTATGAGGATTGCATTATGAAGTACTGTGCATTGCAGCCTTTCAAGCGCCTCTCACTGACCGCTTCAGATGGTTTCAGTCAGCCGGCTCTGAACGAAAAGGTTGGCTAGTTGAGCTAGGCTAGTGCTTTTTGTCCCTCTCTGCTATTATAGTTTTTCAAGATGGCGGAACGACATGGAGGCCTCCATGGACTTACCCGTACCATGTAAATAAAGATAAGAAATTCTTTGCTTACGATGATAAGTCAGTTCGTTGGCAAAGGTAATTTTACACCAATGAGAAAATATTTATGAATAAAGACATTGATTTTAGCTAATAAAATACTTTATAAAAAACTACCATAAGTTTAATTTCAGATGTGTAAATTACAAAACTAAATTTTTCAACCGAGTGAATCTACGCATGAGAGGTCTTCAGAAGTCATAACTTCAAACCAAAAGACTAAAAACCAAAGATTGAGCTAAATGACACTAGGTTCCAGCGTACCCCCCCCCCCCCCCAAAAAAAATCAAATACTGTTTTACACTTCAAAGTGTAATCTTTAAAGTTAGAATAAAAAAGTTAAAATCATGCATATCTACATACTTGTTGCGTTCTGACACAAGGCCATTAGCTGATTCTTTTTGTTTTATAAATTTACTTTACTTATTTCTACAAATATCAGCCTGATAAATATATACTTAATACACGATGAAACAAGATAATCATGCTACCAATTACGTCTGACACAATGTTTTTTAAGAAAAGTAGTGTTTTAAAATGCAACTAAACCAGATGATTTTTCTTTTGACAAACCTACAGAAATGCATGTCGATTACTAAGTTTCAGGCATAGTGCAGACATGCAATGTTCGAGAAAGTGGAATCTTTGCGAGGTCTCACCCACAACGCAAAACTTTGTGATATAGATATTCTCCTGCATAGTATGTGTGTAAATAGTAGTGCTTAAATCTTTGGCTGTATTTTGTCACACCGTAGCGATGCAAAGCATCATACTCTAGCCTATGGACTAACTTTATACAGTAATCCAAAAGACCAAATCACTAAGAAATGAGGGTTGAAAAGCACTGTTTATAATAAATAGACAAAAGTTCACAAACGATGGTTTTATTACTATTCAGATAGCTAGCCGATGTTACTGTTTCACATGTTGGACCGTATGTGTTTTAGGTGAAGACTTTTCTTTGAGAGCCGTCAACATTCAGTGTTTATAGGAATAAAGGTCGTTAATAATTTAAGTGATACTATTTCGGTTTGAGAACTAAATTTATACTTTGTTTAGTGCAACCTTCCCTCTATCTATGTTGTGGAATCACACAAAGTATTAACATGCTGCAAGTATTACTTACTTAAGTTACTTATAAGTAAGTATTAACGCGAAAAGTAAGCTCATGCTGTTTTACACTTAAACTATTACAACAGAATCACACCTGACTATTGCACTGAGAGACGCATATTCATTAAAGCTCGAGGCTGTTAAACAAAGTTTGGTAAAACCTGCAGATAACATTGCACAAAGTAAATTCTAGTGATCAACTTGCTAAAAAGTAAATACAACATGAGCCATACAGAAAAGCCACTTGTGATCAGTTTTGTAATTGACATTTTATATACTAGTCAAGTCAATTAGGCCGATTACATCTTGCTTCTTTTTGTTTTTGTACAGTTTGCAAAAACTATAGTCTCCGAGCGTGGTCAAACATATAGGAATTCATGAAAAACATGCACAAATATAGCATAAAGAGAATTACGGTCCTTCTACATTAGAGTGTTAAAGACTAAACAAATCATATTTCTTTTAGAATATTATTTCTAAAATTAGTTATTATTTTCATATTTCTGCTATGTCTACGAAAACATCGACATGAAAGATGAGTATTGCTGTTTTTCTGTTACCTATAAAACTATTATACTTCAAACTCGTCTAGCTATTTCCCATTTCACAGCACAGTCATAGATACACAGTTATTTTATGTATGTGGCTAAACAACGGTTAAGCTGGTTAAACAACGTGAAAGGCGGGATAATTCATTTTTTAATCCGTCTACACCGATACTTTGACACAAGAGTTTTAGGCAGGGGTCTTTTAGGTCTGATCCAGAAAACAGGCGTTGTGTTTTATGTCTTAATAATTGTTCTTCTTCTTTTTTATGAAAACATGTGGTAAGCAGTTTTGGCCTCATCAGCAGACAAAATTTTTTAACATATCGTAAATTTCAATTGTTAGATAAATTATATCTAACTATCAGCAGTTATATGTGAAACACGCTCAGTCGCATTAGAGTTGGATTCTTGTTGATGAACATTGTTATTGAACCGCATGTTTAACAGTGCTAGTGTTTACCACGGTTTCATTTTTAACAACACTATCGTAACCCTTATCATATTGCCGGGTGTGATTGTAATGTTTTGTATGGTGTCTTCTTTACACTTTTACCCCACGGATATCTGTTTCCTACAGTTAGCTGTAGTGAACTCTAGGGTCTTCTCTTTGTTCATATACGACAGTATTTACATGAATTGGCTTGATTTAATAAAATGATGGTTTAAACCACATTATTTTATTATACCATTTTTAAATAGCGCTTAAATTTATATTTTATATTTTAACCCTTTATGCGAATATAGAATAGGCCTACCGCACAAGGATCTCTGAAATATTTTTTTGTGTGTAAAACATATGTAGATCTATCTATGTTTTTAAAAATACAAAGACATCTTTCTACCAACGACCCTCAAAATCTGGGCATACAACAAAACACAGTGCATCCGTGTACGATGATTGATCAGAAAAATACTTTTGTCGCTTTGTTTGAAGAAACATTTTAATCAGCTGGTGCTTGATAACTATTAAACAACCCTAAATTCGGTAATGATGCGATATTGATATCACGTTTTAATTTGTTTGTCACGTTGTTTAATAACAACTCAATGCGCTAAAGGTCTATTAATACATTAATACAAATACTAATGCAATTTAAAGATAATTTAATTTAGTAATTGCAATTACAATTTAATACAATTTAGAGTCCCTTATTGACTGCTGGGTGGACGACCGCATTCAAGAGAGCAGACGGAAACGCTGTGGGGAGGTTGGCCTGCCTGAACCCCAAGTATCTAACAGTGCCATTGATTCACCTCCATCTCCCATGCATTTTGAGGAACCCATGCAGTTGGGAAGGGCCAGACTGTCACAAGCCGAGAGGGAGTGACGCATGAGGGAGAAATGCTGCTTGATCTGTGGAAAGCCAGACCACTTCAGGTCCAACTCTCCCGAGTTGACGGGAAAAGTCACATCTCTTCCAAGAAAATGGGGGCTGGGACACGAGTAATCACCTTCCCTTGACCTGCGGCTTCTGGTGTTTCACTCGATGTTTCACTGGATTAGGGAAACCAACATCACAAGCTTCTGGCCTTTGTTGATTCGGGGGCTGCTGGATATTTCATAGACTTTACATTGGACAGACACCTGAAAGCTCAACCCATCTCTCCTCAAGAACCCCTGTCCATAACCGCATTGGATGGTCAGGTAAGCATTGCACTCCATCTTCAAATTAGTTGTCATAAGGAGAAGATACAGTTTTTCTTGATTCATTCACCAGAGTTCTGTTTAATTATTGGCTTTTTATATCCTTTCACAATCCACATATAGATTGGACTGCTAGGGTAGTGACTGGTTGGTGCACTAATTGTGGAATTTCAGGTCTCTCTCTCTGTTATTTTTCCGATTTGCTGACGACACCTCCTGCCCTCATCGAGGGAGACTTTTTTCCCTCTCTGCCCCAGAGAAGAGCTGCCATGGAGGAATATATCAATGATGCCTTGCATTGATTACTGGGGCCTTAATCGCATCACGGTAAAGAACCGCTACCCATTGCCACTAATGACCACTGCCTTCGAACTCCTACAAGGGGCAACCTTTTTTTTTTTTTTTTTTTTTAACAAAATTAGACCTTTGGAACGCCTTGTTAGGATACAAGAAGGGGATGAGTGGAAGACGGCTTTTAACACTCCAAATGGCCACTATAATATCAGGTAAGTCAATGCTCCAGACGTTTTTCAGGCACTTATTAATGATGTGGTACGAGATATGCTAAACAAGTTTGCATTTGTTTTTCTTGATGATATTCACATCTTCTCTCGTTGCTATCAAGAGTATGTCCGACTCGTCCTGTCTCAATTGCTGAGGAATGGACTCTTTGTCAATCTGGAAAAGAGCAAATTTCATGTCCCCACTGTCTCTTTTTTTTTGGATTCATTGTCTCTAGTGGCAGCGTCCAGATGGATCCCAGCAAGATTCAAGTGGTTCTGAACTGGCCCCAACCATACTCCGTCAAACAGATCCAACGTTTTCTGGGATTTGCCAAATTATAGGAGGTTCATTAGGAACTTCAGTGCTATTGCAGAACCCCTGACCGCTCTTACCAAGACGGCATCAAGCTCATTTAAGTGTACTGGAAGGGCTAATCTCACATTTGAACCGATTTAAGAACCTCACTTCCGCACCCATTCTGACTCTCCCAGATCACGAGTAGTGGAGGTGGATGCTTCAGACATCGGGGACTCTCACGTCGACTTTCCCCAGCCGAGAAGGATAATGACATTGGTAACTGGGAGCTGTTGTCTGTGAATTTGGCACTTGCAGAGTGGAGACAGTTGCTGGAGGGTGCCAAACACCCATTCCTTATCTAGACAGACCACAGGAACATCACCTACATCCAGGAGGCCAAAAGATTGAACTCACGTCAGGCTCATTGGGCCCTCTTCTTTAACAGCTTTGACTTTACCCTCTCATACCGTCTAGGTTCCGGGAACTTAAAAACTGATGCCCTCTCAAGGCAATTTGATCCACCAGAAGTGGAGGCCAAATGCAAACTAATCCTAACCAGCTCCAGAGTGGTGGCATCAGTCTAGTGAGGAATCAAAACAGTGGTGAAGAGGGCCCAACAAAAACATTCCGACCCAGATAACTGCCCTCCGGGTCTTTTTTTTGTGCCTAAATCCATGCGTTCTGATGAGTTACATTGGGGCCTTTCTTCCCTTCCCTCTGGCCATCCTGGGAGCACAAGAACATTGAAGCTCATCCAGAGAAAATTTTGGTGGCCTAACATGCAACCAAAAGTTCAGGTTTCTGTTGTTGCCTGTGGTGTGTGTGCCCAAAACAAGGAACCCTGAACCTACCCTTGCGGCCTACTGCACTCACTACCCATCCCTACTTGCCCCTGGTCCCACATATCTTTGGACTTATTGGGCATATTGCAGGTTAAAGGACCCAACGAGTCAATGTATAGAAAAATAATTTAGGAACTGTATTTTCTTTAAAATATACTTATAAATACGCTACAGAAGCTTCTGGGGTGATTTTTGTAAGAAAATGTTACTTCCGCGTGTGAAAATGTGCGTGGCGGGCGTGACGTAACGGGTGGGAGAGCGGTCAATTCAGACAACAGGAAAACAATGGATCGCAATGACATTTCGGACGCTGAGGAAATACTTACTCGTATGACGGACCACAGCAATACAATTATGAGCCTGCTATGCTGCAAAGAGAGCAGGACAGGCCAGGATTAATGTTATACAGAACGGTCAGAGACAAATTGAGTTGTGCTGTGAGGAGAACCAGTGGAGAACAGGACAGGTGTCTTGGTGAGAGAGACCAGTGTTAGCTTATAGATATATACACGTTCGCTAACGATATACACGGTTCTCACAATATTGTACAGATTATTACCATCGTATATCAGGACAGCAGACATGAGTATGTTTAGGGTAGATATTTACTATTAAATGTATAAAAACTATACTTGAGTCTATTTGTATTGTGCTAAAAACATACTGAAGTACATTTTTAATACATATTTTTCACCTGGGTTATAACATAAACAGAAAATTAAAGATTTGAATATTTAAACAACCTAGTCATTTTGTTTTTCAATTACAAGTTGCCTCTATCACACTATTTGATGCCAATGGTACAGTATAAAACGATCAATATTCTTGCTTCGGCATCCCATGTTAAACTCCATCATATCGCCAGGATGATAATCCTCCGATCTGAAGTGAACGCTACACACGACCGCGTTTCTCGAAGCCGATGCGGAAGAGAAATCCCGTCTCTTCACCTGCACAAACCGCACCAGGCATGAAAGATATATAACACCGTCCTTTTTCTTATTGTGGAAACATGTAGACTCGATGTCCTGACAGGCCGGAGTTTTTGCAACCTCCACAAACACAATAATTTACCATGACGATGATAAATTGAAATACAAAAACTACCGAAAACACACTGACTTACAGATAGTGGACTTATTGATGCAACATGTCTTCAGAATCGGGGATCACAGTTCACCTCCCGGTTCTGGAAATCTTTCGGACGCCTAATTGGGGCATCCATTAGCTTGTCCTCTGGATTTCACCCCCAATCAAATGGACAGCCAGAGAGGGTTAACCCATTTGATCTGGGATGAATTTGCACACAACACTCTACACCACTCATCTTTAGGCATGTCTTATTTTGAATGCCAGTTTGGTTTCCTACCCCATCTGTTCTCTGAACAGAATCCTGAGGTCCGTTTACCAGCCGCTGCTCAACTTGTCCAGAGGTGTCGTCGGGTATGGCGGAGAGCACAAGCAGCCCTTATAAGAGCCACTCAACAACAGCAGAGGCATGCAAACCAGCACCGTAGAATTGGACCATCACATAGACCATGACAAGGACTGTGGCTGTCTACTAGGGATCTACCTCTGCACGTTGAGTCACGCAAACTAGTGGCTCGCTTCATCTGACATTTCAAAGTCCTCAAAAGGATCAACCCAGTGCCCTACCATCTTCTTCTACCCAGGTCCATGGTAGGGTTAACTGAGGGTTATGGCCCGGAGGAGCGGTCTTGGGTGCCATCTAGAGATATTCTAGACCCAGATCTCATCAGGGAATTCCACCACTGTTGACAACAACACAGCTAGGGGAATGTTGGGAGCCATTCCTGGAGGAGTGGCTCCTGTAAGGCTCCAGCTTGGAATGACTTTCCCAGCCTCAGTTCGTGCAGGCTTTTAATTACTCTCCCTGCCACTAGCTGGCATCAACACCAGGTTCGAATCCACTGTGAGACACCAATGTGTCCCTGAGCAAGACACTTAACCCTAGTTGCTCCAGAGGCGTGCGACCTCTGACATATATAGCAATTGTAAGTCCCTTTGGATAAAAGCGTCAGATAAATGAATAAATGTAAATGTAAATGTAACACTTATGCCTCGTAATAACTCTCCCAGCCACTAGGTGGCCTTAGCTGCTGTAGAATTCATTGTTTTGCTACTCATTAGGATTTGATTTCTCCGACCTGTAGTTCAATAGCTTGTTTTTATTGGCCTATTTAAGCATGCCTCTTACTTTAAGTTGTGTTCAGTCTTGAGACTACTGTGCATGTATTATACTTGCCAAGAAAGCTAAGTCTGTTGTGTTTTTTTGGTTTGCCTTTTGCTCATCTTTTGTTTCTTTTATTTAGTCCTGTAAAAGCTTGGCTTCCTTTTTTGTTCAGTCATCTCAGCCTGCATGTTATTCTTCTGCCCTTGGGTCCATCTGCTGTCTGTCATCCAGATAAGCTCAGTGGTAAAGACCAGTTCAGTTGACTAGAAGACCAGACATCGATCCCAGCCCCAGCCTCAATCTTACCAAGCCCAAACTTTTGAACAGTAGTGTAGCTTCAAAAACATCTCTGTGTGTAGTGTGTAGATACTTTACAGGACAAGACTGTCCGCAAAAGTGAGCTGAATCTGACAAAACTTCCATTTGGGCATGTCCTCAATTGTGAAATTGATATATCAATAAAGTATCAATTTAAAAAAACATTTAATTCTAAAAATACAAAAAGGTATTTTTTAAGGGTTGGGTATGGCTTTGAGTCAGTGTATAATATTTATAATTAAAATAAACTGTATAGACCTTATGTAGCCCCGCCCCTTCTCAGGGCTGCGGTTGTTATCTTTTGTCTTCTGGTTTGTATATCCACAGAGATCTTACATATTTATGAATGAACTACCTGTTTTAAAATCTTCCATTTGTTAAGACATCTGCTTAAAACATTACAATGATTGTGATAACTTTCGTTAACTCTACAATAAGTAAATCCATTTCACCAGCTAATTACTCTTCGACAGCGATGCCATAGAAATATACAGAGCGACCGCAAAACCAGAAGTTCAAAGATGGCTGCGTGCTTTTTTCTCTGGCGCATAAGGTCTATATAGAAACAATTAAAAAAAAAAAAAAAAACTTCTAACATCTGCCCAATTACATTTACAAGTGTGTTTGTATGAGAGAGAACGATAAAGTTTTGCCAATCATAATATGTATAACTCTTCCATTCCTGGAACATTTCAAGCCATGGATTAAGGTTCCAAATCCACATGAATGTATACCTCATATTCACCAGAACAAGCATTCAGAGTAAGTCTACTTTACTTTAAGACATAAACTCTATTTGTTTTGCTTGTGGGTTCAGTTAAGGAATGTGTTTTCATAGTCTGATAAAATATCATACGCCTGAAACTGATAACTGGCTGCCAAGGTCAGGATGCCACACTCCTCCTGTCCTGCCCAGCACATACCAACAGTGTAAACTATGGTTAGATGAAGTCAAACAGTTTGTCATGTCATTCCATATATTTCAAATAGATAAGAAGGATGAATTTAGAAAAGCAGGGATACTGCACACTCAAATAAATCAAAAGTTGAAAACAGTTTGTAAACACTCAAATATGTATGGTAGATTTTCTCTCACACGGAGAAAAAAATTAAGCAAACAAACCAAACCAAATTCAGAAAATAATTGGGGTTCTTTCTCTGAATATGTTCCTGCTGTTTCTTTCTGAGTAGTTCGTGCATGCCAGGCTTTGGGTAAATAGTGCACAGGAAGCAAAAGAAAGTGTTTGAAATCCTATTAGAAAAAAAAAACCCTGATGAAAGATTATTAAAAGATTAGCTTAACCTAGTTTCATCTGAATGCTCTCTTTGTTTGTCCATATGTCCTGCAAACAAATAGCTTTTACTCAGAATCATGAAATATGCTCATATACGCCACTGAATTCAAATTGTAATTATTAAAAAATAATCTAAATCTGTCTATCAAATGCGCCTGTACGTAGCTCATAGGCAATCGTTGCAATTATACCAGATGACGTATGTAGAGCGACAGAAATTAGACGAGGAAGAAGACGATGGGTCAGAGATTTAAGTGTACACGATGGCGTGTATCTAACGGCCGTTTCACACCGCATGGGTGAGCGGCGCGTATTTTTTTTCCGGCGTGCATATTAATCAATGAGTGCATTCACACCGGGAGCAGGAGCAGCGCGTGAGCGTCGAGCAGTGATCTGCACTGCTCAGGCTAAATTAAAGTGGAAGCACACTTTTGATGGACAAAAATAAATGATTTCACACAAAAAGTGCCCAAAATGCACAGAATAAGCATGTCTAGTGAGTTTTAACAAGAACTTGAGTAGGCAAATAAATTAATATAAAGACTCAAAAATATTTATAGAAGATTTAGGCTACCCGGTAAACACTTGTTTTTAATTATTCAATTTGGGTGAAAGTTGTGTAGGCTATTATATAAATAAATAAAAACTAAAGTAAACTAGCCAGAAAATATAATATATAAACGTTCTTTTAGTTTATGTAACACACACAGACAGCTAGGCTAGCACAACCCAAATCAAACCCGAGTGTGTGGTTTATTTGTGTGTTTTGTTTTTTATCCGCGGAGTTGAAGTCTTGTAATTTAAACTTATCGAAAGTATGACTGAAACTAATAGATTGGACTTGGAGCCATTTTTGGGTTGTTTTGTTGTTTAATATTTATATGCGAATGTTGTACACCTCCCCATTACAAACTTTCAAGACAATGTTATAGACCATTGTTCTAAAAACTGTAAAAACTAAAAAATGTAAAAACTGTCTTTGTAAAGAATTGCTCGCTTATATATGTAGCTTTGGAGCCGCTGCTGTGACTCTGTACAAACTCTTCCAGGGTGAATACTCTCGCGCGTCTGCAGCTGCAGTGACCAGTTACGCTGACGCGCTGCTCAAGTGCCGCTCACGCTTGCGGTGTGAAACGGCCGTTAAGGCTGCATCGAAATGTAACTTATTGGGTTCGAATTCGCGTCTGCTGCCATGTTGGATCCATATATAAACCACAGACAGACAGTAAAAGAAATAAACTGCTTCGGTGTGTCGCATAGACGTCGTCATCGTCTTGCTGCTCTCTCCCCGTTCTGTGATTGGTTCCCTAGATGAGGCGAAAATTTGGTCCATTGTGTCGGTACACGATCCGTTCCACCTGCACGATCCGTTCTACGCATGCGTAGTAGACGCAGGAGAAAACGCACATGCGCAAATGATAATTCTGTTTTGCGACGCTGATTTTGATTTACGACGCTGCACGATCTGTTCCACGCATGCGCATATTTTGTGTGTGTGTGTGTGTGTGTGTGAGAGAGTGTGAGAGTGAGTGTGTGTGAGAGAGAGAGAGAGAGTGTGTGTGTGTGTGTGTGAGAGAGAGAGAGCGAGCGAGAGAGTGTGTGTGTGTGTGAGAGAGCGAGTGTGTGTGTGAGTTTTTACTCCTAAATAAAGATACTCAGTGTACTTCACTACTGTCCCACCGCTGGTCTCATGTCACTTCTGTGTGCACACATGCTTCTTTCAAGTAATTTCCATTGTCAGTTTGAAATACTCTATAACGTTTCCCCAAACTTGTTTGTAGTTCTTTCTTCATGTAAGTGCAGATAGTCTAGGCAGAAATGCATATTATGTCCCTTATTGTCTTCTGTAAACAAAATCGAAGGGATTATTTTCCTCATTTAGATTGTATAGATGTATATTAGCTTATATAGACGACCCATACTAATACAAAATTACTTTAACTTAAAAGTTAACTAATATTAGCAGCTTTTAATTAAAAAAAACGACACAAACCGTCTTTGACAATCCTACCTCAGACCAAAACACGGCAAGTTAGGTAAATTAAGCCTAATACCATACAGCAAAGGAGAGTATGGAGGAAACAGATCATGCATGTTCATGTAACAACTCACAACTCCTTTATAATTTTGGATTGGCAACCACGTAAACACATCGTAATGCATAGCGTAAGCTACATTTAAAAGCATAAAAACAGACCCGCTGTGAAATGTTAAACACAATACAACTAACGTTACACAAATATGCCGCAAGTTGTGCCGCCTGGCCGTCAAGTGTTTCATCGCATGCGTGGTACCGATAGTGTAGGAATACCGTGACGTTTTCTATTATGTAATTACGCGCATGCGTGAAACGGTTCGTGCAGGTGGAACGGATCGTGTACCGACCAAGCGTGCCGCACAAGCCCTCAAAAGTGAAGCCAAAACGTCTCGATCGCTCCCCAGAGGCCGGTCCTAGTATAGGTCATAAACCCCGCCTCCCCATGTTATTCAACGGGACGTGAGACCAACTAAACAATTAAATTACACTTCACATTTCCTTTTTCCAAAGATAGTTTCTGTCATTTACTGTAGTTTCTATCACGTTGATGTAATTTCAAGTGTTTGTTTTTAAAATAAGTTTGTTTTTAGTTAGTTATTTGATGCTATAAAAACGGTGTTGCGACATCATGATTGACAGCTGTGATTGACAGGCTCTCTGTGCGAAGTAGTCACTGAAGCACCAATGGACTTTTTTTCATAATGTTGACTATGTGGATAGTAGCTGTATTTACCTTATTTTAACGAGGTACTGCAATCAGCAGACATCATTGGAGAGGAACGGAGCAGACAGAGGCCACTTAAGAAAAGTGCAGGGGCGTGTGCTTGCGATTGATTCTGCGAGAGTGAGGGCGGGGCCTTGATTTCGCGGCTTTACTTCCTGCTCACGACTGCGCATGACTGGTCCCGAAAACGCAAGTGCGCAGACTCAAGTTCCAAGATGTCAGCGCCATATCGGGACACTGGCGGCTTCAGTTCTCTCCTATGGAAAAGAGCGAAGGGGCGTCGTCCATCTTTTTTACAGTCTATGGTACCGACACATGTGCTGCGTCCCAATTCGCATACTATCCGTCCTAAATAGTATTCGAAAATAGAATTAGTACGTCCCAAATCGTAGTATGTTGAAATGAGTGTCCCAAAGAGACCCGGATGGTCTACTATATCCGGTCAGAATCCGAAGTGCAGATCGATGCGCACTCTAACGGCTGATATTGCCCACAACCCAACGCGCGCTGGACGAGGATTCGGTTAGAACTACAAACACGACTGAAAAGTGTTCAAAAACTACAGACATGGAGGACGCGCGAGTCCGGCGGTTATGTAGAGATTTAGAAAAAGGGGTTTGAGTGAGTAATTATCAGTATCTAACCTCACGAAAATGTATTTATTCAATGTTGTCCAGATTATATTGCATCTGCAGCATTGTGAACTTTTGCAAAGATACGTTTAGCCATTAACTTTTAAATGCATTATTATATTCAAATTCCAAACACATGAGGAGAGTCTCGGCATGGAAGCCCTATGACTGGCAGATGAACGTGCGACAACAATTCTCTCCGAAATGGTAAGAAGTTATATTAGATTGAATGGAGGATTTTAACTGTGACGAGATGATTGACAGGGCGGCAGTTTACGGTGACAGGATGCACGCGACAGAGCTGTCCGTTAAAGATGACGAAGTAGTATGTCCCAAAGCTTGCCTACTCTTTTGCTACACACTCAAAAGTATGTACTTTTTCTTCACAAAAAGAGTACATACTTTTAGGGCGTAGTATAAGTAGGCGAATTGGGACGCAGCAATGGTATCCAGACCAAAGCCGTTGAAAAACAGAGTTGCGACACTCCCATATACCGCCATAGGAACTTGGAATGCGGAAGTAACGTGTGTCGTGGAGCAGCCAATAGTTCCCAACACTGATAGTTCCAGCATTGATCCCCATTCATTTTCAGTGTTTCTGAAGTACGCTCGCTAGTAAATTAATGAAATTACTGTATTTTCTTACTTTTACACACATTAGCCGACCTCTCGTGAATCTAGTCAGTAACGTTAGTTATATTTTATGTAGCCAGTTTTAGTTAATGTTTATTGGAAGATAATAGGTTAATTGCAGCTATAGCTTACGTGACCAACACTTCACTAACCCATTCCCTCCAAAATTCAAAACACAACAAAATGTATTCAATTCAAAGGGCTTTATTGACATAATAGTTAAATAAATCAATACTTTTATTCATCAAGGATGAATTCAAGGATCAAGGATGGATCAAAAGTGACAGTAAAGACATTTATAATGTTACAAAAGATTCTATTTCAAATAAACACTGTTCTTTTGAACTTTCTATTCATCAAAAAATCCTGAAATAATTCTACACAACTGTTATTTGATCGTAAATAATGAATGTTTTTTGAGCATCAAATCCACATATTAGAATGATTTGTGAAGGATCATGTGACACTAGAAAACAGTTTTTTTTTAATTGTCATATTTAAAAAAGATTTTTTTTTTAAATCAAATAAATTGCAATTTGCAGCCTTGGTCAGCAGAAGAGATGACTTATTTTAAAAACATTAAAAATCTTAGCCTACTGATCCAAAACTTTTGGCTGGTAGAGTATGCATATATATATATATATATATATATATATATATATATATATATATATATATATATATATATATATATATATATATATATGTGTGTGTGTGTGTGTAACTGGAGAGATGGTTACTGAGTGAAATAACTATAAATACGATCTAACATTAACGTTATAGGATTCATTTTAGAATGGCTAATGTACCCCTATCCTTTCAAACCAAACCATTCATCAGAACGCACACCAATACATGCATACGATGTACTGTACAGTATGTAAATGTATAGCCTACTGAAATTAATCCCGTTAACAGTAACGTTAATGTTATGAATCATTCCACTCAGTAACCATATCTCCAGTTTAATTTCAAACTGACCACACTCTCCCTCATATTTACAGAAATTTGCTGCAAATGGTAGTTGCTGTATTCTACGTTATGGGAGCACCCCATTTCCCTCCTAAATAAACACAAAAACGTATTAATGCTGTGTTTCTGCTACTCCCCAGAAAAAAAATTATACTATGCAAGTCATTTAAGTGTCAACGTAATAATCAATGTACATTATGCTGCGTCGCCTGCCGCGTTAAATGCTCAAGATCTTGAAAGCATTAAAGTTTTTTACCGTTTATCAGCTGGGAAAAAGCATTCTGAAAGTGATTCCAATAGACATAATGTCTATGATTCCAACGATATCGTTCCTCTGTCTCGTTATACAGTAGGCCTTGTCAACATTTGAAGTGGATCAAAACCACTTCAAAAGTTTTATATGAATTTTGAACAAGCTGGTCTTATGACAACTTTGATGAACTTTTTTGATCCACTTCAAATGTTGACTACTGTAGATGGTGTGGATATAATGAGAATGAGAACGATTATTAAAATCTTACTTCCTTTCTCTTTAGTCCACTAAGGAGGTGAAAGTTTGCAAATAGCTAAATCTATTTAACAATCTTACTATTTAACAATCTAATCAAAACAATTTTGCTATCAACCTATTGGATGCTGTCAACAATTTCCCATCTGTTCCTATTGCTACTTGAAAACCAACACAGCTGGCTTCACAGTTTGAGCTCTGTGCAATATGGCTTATTACATCAAAGTACGATTCAAACAGCCTCGGCTGTAGTCCAGCATGTCTTAGAAATAAATATTAGCGTTTTGCTAGCCTACTTCAAGTTTCTCAGAATATTCACAAAAACGTCCATTGTTTGCAAAGACAAACAAAATATTGAATCTGTTGTAGATCAAGAAGACATTAAGGTAAAGTGCACAGAGAGGAGCTTCAAAATAGGACATGAATGATATGAAGAATGATAAGTCTGAAGACAGACAGAGTAGGCCTATACGCTGTATGTGACATGTAGCACACTGAGATAATAGTGCACTCTTGTGGACGTTTGAAGTGGTCACATTTAATCTAGTAGCAAATTGAAATTGGTCTCTATGCCAAACCACGTCAAGCACCCTTCAGTTTAATTTCCTTGATTTTCTTTGTTTTAATATAATCACACTTGACTTACATAGACATAGAGCAACATATCAGCAATAGTGGAAATGCTCATAAGTACATATAACTACATTTCAGGATTTAAAGTTCAGGATTCAGGAAATTCAGGATTTAAATTCAGGACTTAAGACATTCATCATCAAAAAAGTCCCTTTTGTCTAACTGACTCACTGCGGTCATGCGATTTCTAAACAGGTCCGCTATACACAGTGTCCACTTCCTTAGCCACACACACACAAAAAAAAAAAACAGTGCATGATAGGTGTTGCTTCATGCATCTTTCTACCCCACATGTTGTCTATAAAAAGCAGACAAAAAATTATCAAAGGCCACATAATCAAAATAAAACATTTATTTATACACGAAGAACGAGGGAATTATGTTCTGATATAGATTCATTACAAAGATATATTATGAATACATAAAAATGACAACAATTGTGACAGCTATATTAAAAAATTTAGAATACAAATTTTTGAAGATCATTTCATTTCCATAAACCATGAACATTTATTTATTTATATTCATGTTTCATATGTATGCCACAACCAATCAAAATAATTTAAAAATTTAAAAATTGTTTGCATAAATCAAGTACTATAGCTTATTTAGGGTAAATACACATTTGTATGATGCAGTTTGACAACTTAATGAACTTATGCAATCTCCAACTATTCTCGTACATGACCCATTATTACCATTACATGTCATACGGTCACCTCATTTCCGATACTGCTGAAGATCATTGTATACATCTGATTGGACTCCATAAAGTTCCTGTCAAACCATTTTGAAAATTATTACATGCATAAACACATTAATGTTGAGATTTAACCAAAATTGGTATTAAAACTCACAAATACTTATTTATGAGTATTACAGTATTTATAATAAATACTGATTTATATACATTGACCTGATATTGTTTACCTGATAAGGTGATTCTACTTCAATTTTCTTTGACCTCATTGATGGCTGGTGATTTTTTGCTTTGCCTTAATATCAGAAAAATAAGTCACTTTGACTGGAACTCATAGTCGTGATTCTTTTTTGATTTCTCTAACAAAACAAGACATACCTGACCCATAGAAACTGGTCTGCACATGTAAACTGCCTCTCCTTTTCTGATGGGAAACAAAACAGTAGACTGAGAGAGCGATGAGGAGCGTGAGGATGATGTCACACGTGATGATCCCAATAACCACTCCAATCTCTAACTGGTAACATGAACTGCAGTCTGAGAATCAGAAAACACATTGGCACACTAATGTTCTAATAGGCAAAAAGAAGATTCAGCTGAATTTCAGAGATCTTTGGAGAATTTATTACCTTGATTCCCCTCAACAAAGCCTGCTGATAAAAGTGAGAAGGGAAAAGAACATTTTTATTATAGCATGTTCTCAAATCAATCAACAGAATTGAAAATGCCATTTCATCTTGATTACTTGCAAATTGTAAAAAAAAAAAAAAAGTTGCTACCTTAAATTTTTAAGTACAATCAACTTGGATGTTTAAGTCATTTCGACTTAAATTACATTAAACTGACTTTTAAAAAATGAGTTGAATTATATAACTGATATAAAAATGTTGAAAATTGCTTATTTTTATGAGTTAAAGCAATGTAAAAACATGTTGTCATAACTTATTGATCATAAAAGTTTTCACAGTGTGCAAGTACACATAAAACCCACAAACAAAACACGTACAAAAATAGTTCTGCAATCCAGTTTTTTGCAACCCCATTAAACTGATACTGCCTATTTATATTTATATTTGATAGAATACTTAAAAGGAGAAACATTCTATGCCAAATCAATTAGTTAATGATTATAAATAAGATATTACATACAATATATACTTATTTAATATATACATATTCAATTTAGAACATGACATATACATGTACATGAATTGTAACTTAATAGCTAATACTATATAATATGCATGAAGTATTTTTATGCTTTCTCTACATTGCGATTGAATTACCATCTATTATATTGAGTTTTGTAGTGAAAAGTATGCCAAAACCAAATGTCTTCAACCATTGAAATGTTTTAATTGTGGTTCAAAGACAGGAAATATTTGCTAAAGTATAACTGACCCCAGAGCAAACTGATCATTTTAATGCTGATGATTTAAACTAGTGAAGAACAATATAAAAAAATCAGTTTATCCAAGTTCATTTATACTTAAAACCTATGAAAGTTTGTAAATGTACTCACCAAAAAGTCCATTCATAGGGACAATTAGGTATAGAATCCTTCTCATAATGAGCGCAGAATTACTCAGGGTTGGTGCAGCCCTGACTTGAGGTTTCTTTAAAACAGCGCAATACGCCTTTCTGGCTGTGAGCTAGAACACCTTGAATATCAGAGTGAATTATATGGAAATTGCCTGTGTGTGAAAAATCACTGAGTATGTGTTGATGACTTATCACCATCCATCAAAATAGAACCAAAGGATACATGGGAGGAGCTACACGTGCTTGTGCTGTCTGAGGTAACATTAGTCTCTCTTCTCCCTTGCTCTCTCACCTACATCCCCACACACACACTTATATAGTTCAGTATTTCATTTGTTTACATTGTATCCTGTCAATGTTAGAATATATAGGCTATTTCTAGCCTTAAAGTACAAGATTAAAATACATTGGAAACTAAATCTGAGCATACATCTTTTAAAAAAAGCACATCTTTTTCAAATGCCCTTCTTAGTAAACGTAGTTGTACTTCACAGTAAGTTAGGTCTGTGAGTAAACGGCTAGTGAGAGGGACCTGGTTGTTAATGCGGTTAAAAGTCTCACTGCACAGGATGTGACTACTAAAGCCAGTATCTGATCCCCTCAAACAGGTAGAAAAAAAACTATATCCTGTTCCACTTACCATTTTATTTAAAAACGATGTTTTTCTTAGCAAAGTGTGCTTCAGTGATACACAGGTGTGTGTAATTCATTCTCACCTAAAGACCTGCCCTGTTAAGAAGACAAACTAACTGATGAGGTACAGTCACAATCTGACAGATAAATGACCTTTGCCCTAAAGCACTTGAGCTTTTTAAAGATTATTATGCTTCGTTACATGCATATTAAAAACATAAACATTTTGACGTTTGTATACTGGGTGATAATATGAAGATTTTAAATGCATTTCAATAGACATTGCGGATATGATACATTATATTATGCTATTATATTGTCACTGTGTAAATATTAAATCCACATTTTTGTTAGCAAAAGGACAGCGTAAAAAAATTAAGACTTTAAACAATTTAAATTATTCCAAAATTTACTTATCAAATAAGAGTGATCAGCTACATTGGTGACAGAACTATTACATTTTATTGATAATTGAAAATAAATCAAAAAGATTCAATTGAAAATAAATAAAAAAGATTCATTTCTTTCTACTTCCCCTTTTTTCCCCCATGGAGGAGTCACAGTCTTGTGCTTGTTTTAGACAGGAATTTCTGGGAGATTCCAGAGCACAGTCATTTGATACTTTTCATATTTATAACAACAAGAACATGCTAATGTAAAAGCACATATGTACAGCGAGGACACGTTTTTTTTTTTCTTTGCTGATATTTTGAGGGTTAACAGTCCACAGAAATGAAGGCCTTTTCTTGCGCTCAATTATCAGCACAGAACAGATGTGATTGGAGAAAGTCAAGATCATCAGATTACAGAGAGAACAAAGCAAATGTTAATCTACATATACAAAATCAAATCTGCAATACACACTTGCAAAATAAATTTTGTGTTGTGCAGAAGATCAAATAAATTCATAAATCCACTTTTTAAAAAGATCTAAGATTTATTCATTGTTTCATTATATGCATAGAAATTATACAGAATACCAAACATTGCAGCTGAATATAAGAACTCTGCACTTTTTTGCATATTAAGCTATGATGCCATAGACTCAAATTATAACCTTACTAATCACCTACAGCTCTTGCAAAGAAACTGAGATGGCATCATGTCTGTCTTATACAGCCCTTTTTCTTATATTGACACATGTAGAAAGAATGCATAATTGCATACTTTCATGAACAAAATTACGGAATTGTTTTTGTTTTCTTTGTATAATACAGGTTTCAGAAAGCTTGATTATATTACATTTTAAAAGTCACTTTCTCCTAGAGCAAGGAAAGAGTAGTGAGACAGAACTATCCACTAGCTGGCAGTGTTTTTCCTTACTGCAGTTATTGCTGTTGATAATCTACTAGATTGAGTTAATAATATAAGTTTCCAGTGTACGTAATTTTTTCTCATCTACAAGATAACTATATCACAAGAACACTTAAGAGCGTATTCAAACTGTGCTAAAATGTAAAATATAAATCCTCTATTATCATATAATGTAATATGATATTAAATGTCAGTGAGTCTTCCATAGCTCATGTCAGTCTTCAAAAGATCATCATGTTTTGCAGTTTGCTCTGACATTCATGTAGACTTCGTCAGCTAAAAAAAAACATACATCAACACAAGCATGTTCAATTTCTTCTGTGCACTTACAGGACAATTACAGGATTGCTAGAGAAAATTAGTAGCGTGTGTGTAATTTCTGACCGTTTTCTTTCTTTTGTCTGCGCTTGCTGGCATACCAGTAGGTGGTAGAAACAATGAAGATCGTCACTGCAACATCAGCGAATATAATACCTGCCATAGTGCCAGAGCCGATGCCATAGCATGAGCCTTTGTCTATGGGAAAAACATTAATGTAAAGAAATGTAAACAGGTACAGTATATTGTGCAGGAGTCAGTAGAATATCTATAGGATTTATATGCTTATTTAAATGTAGCCTAACTAGCATGACTGAACATGCTAACCAAAATAATATAAATACTTACCTTCAACAGCACTGACCATAGCTTTATAAAGGTTAGGGAGAAAAAGAAACACATGTAATGTAGACTTTTTATAGTGATGTAAAAATATATGGTAATCAATTTTTAGAAAAAAAATGGAGCAAGATAAACAAGTCATTAAATGATGGCCACAAGTATCAGTGTGACCTAAACACCAGACAAAATAAATTGTGATGAGTGAAAATTAACACCCACACAAGAGTATAAATAAAAAAATAAAAAACCTGTTCTCTGCATCAGCAGAGTAGGCTACATCTAACAGGATATTGCTGCAAATATGCAATGCACGGTGGTCTCAAATAACAGTAAAGGAAGAGGTGGAAAAAAAACCCCCGATAGTGTCGCCTACCTAGCAGAGAGAGGAAAAAAAGGCCGTTCTTTGTCATTTCCTGTGTTTGAAACTTGTGTGATCTCGTCCTTTTACCAAACCTAACAAGAAAAATGTCCAAATTAGAAAAATATGCAAAAGCTCAGAGAACAGCGCCTATAGCCTAATCGAACTCATATTTAAACACTAATATTGACTTTCGTACGTAGGCTATAAGACAAGTCACAAGTTATATAATGTATTAGGCTATATATAGTCTACAAGTTATTCAATTTACGACGATAAAGACAAGCTATACATTTAACCTGCAAAGAAATCTGCTAAGTCAAGTGACAACATTGGACTATCGTAATGCAACCGACTGCAACGTACAAAATGTAACATTTACCACAAGCGTCAGTGTAGTAGGCTATATGGTCTCACATAATGTATTAAAACATTCTTGCCAGTTTTAAAAGTAGGCTAGGCTAAAGTTAAATAAGACGACCACAAGAGAACGCTTGAAACAATATTGTAGTTATATTTGTAAATGAAAACAGATGCTATATTATAGGCTACTTTAAAACAACGAAGATAGTCTCGCTTACCAGTGAAGTGATGTGCAGCGATTCATTTGATCTTTGATGACATTTTGCTCATCGATTTTTCCGCCCACTCGGTTTATTTTTCCCGTATGAGTCATTGGAGTTGGTTTAGCAGCCTATGAACACCTCGCAAATAGGCTAAGACTTCGCTGGCGAATCGAAAATCTGAATAAACCCATAAAGAATGGTCTGTAATCCAACGATTTGACTTTACTCTCAGTAACAACGCCGTCTTCACCGTGAGAAGTGACCTTAATGTTATTTTTATAACTAGATTTCACTTTGAACTCAGTTGCAGCATTAATTCCAGAGAACCACCGAAATAGTATCAAATGACATCACGATTTTAGACTCTTATAAGTGCCGGCAGCCGATGTAAATTATTTATTTGTAGGCCTACATCATAGCCTAGTTAAAAAAAAAACAACAATAAAAAACATTCAAGAGTCATTAAGTAGGTTACAGAACACACATTTATGTAATAATAAAAAGTAAGTTAGCTTGCAGCTTCTCTTAGCAAATGGCTTGTATTTCTTTTCAAATGCTTCTTTACAAAAATAGGGAAATAACTTAGAAAGAGGAACAAACGAAAACAATCCAATACAACTCATGACAACTTGCTTACATGAAGTAAACAGACACTGATATTTTTACTGATTTTCAAATATTTTATAATTTATTGAATTTGCAGTGAAAATGACGTTTTGTGGCATTTGCATATTTATTTTTGCTGACAGAAAAACTTTTTGCCCCCACTTTTGCCCATTAGAAACTCAAGCAGGACTGACACCAAGCAGGACTGATAAGATGTGCAGTCTCGCACAAAAGACCAGAATTAAGCTGCTGATCTAACACTACCTCAATTTCCCAAATTACCCTGAAATAAATATAGATAAAAAAAAACAACAACAAAAAAAGCATTTATTCCAATGTCCTAATCTACATTTATTGTATCTTACACTACAATCTGGAAATGTAATAACTAAGATACCGTGAAAGAAACGTCAAAAGTGGAACACATTCAAAACACACTTGGTTTTAACATACACCAATCTTTCCCAAATTTTCATTGGGTAAAAATGATTGACTCCTATTTTCAAAGTTAATGGTGTATTACTAATAACCAGGCGTATCAATTTAAAATAATAAAAAAGAAAGGTAGTAAATACTCTTGAACAAGTGTCACAACTCTGTACCAGATCGTAGTCTTTTTCTTGATGGGCTACACGGGGATTGTTCTGTAGTATGAGAGGAACAGTTAGTATGAGAGCTCTCAGGACTGTCTGTGACGGCCGCATGCTTCATGTAGTGCTGGATCATATCTTTTTCAGGAAGGACTTGTCCACAAGTCACACATTCATGAAGCTCACCATCCAACATATCCACTCCGCTGTCTTCATCACCAATCTCCACTTCCATGCTGCTCAAATCCACATCTTCATTCATTTCCACCTCTACATCGAAACCAGATTCGTTTTGCCCCTGAGGACCACTTTCTGATTTGTCCCCAGTCATGGTAAAATTCATTAGTGACTCTGCACACATCCTGTCAGATGACTTGACTTCTTTGAAAAATCTCTGATCTGTACTGTCCTGCGTATCCAGCATTTGCTTCTCTAATTTTCTCATGAAAGGCACACTAACTTCTACTTCTGCCATTAGAGGCGAGGAGTTCAAATTTGAAGACTTTTTCTTGATGTTGTCATCCTCATTCTTTTCCTCATTTAACTTTTTTAGACATAATGGTGTCACAGGGCACGTGGAATTGAAAGATGCAGCATCTGATGAACACCCTGGATGCGATTTTTCATCCCTCAATGCATTAGGCTCCCCATTTGATTGATTTTTCTGCTCATTCTCCACCTCTACTTGCGTAGTACCGTTCATTCCCTGGTTCGCTTGCGCTGCACCTGCAGCCTGTTCACCTGCCTTTACATTTTCTTTATCAATAACTTGAACAGAACCCTGATCTTCTAAAATGGTCCACATCTTCTTGGAGGAACTGTCATGACTTTCCACAGGAATGAGTGTATTTGAAGGAATGTTGGTTCTGCAGGGCTCTACAGTGTCTTTCTCTGTCTCTTTGCTAATAACAGATCCAGGCGGGACCACCGGCATGGAAACTACACGTGGAGCAGATGAGCGTGTTTCTAAGACTAGAGAGGATGGCAAAACGTTTTGGGATCTCTTGGTAGGATCTGAGGTAGATGAGTACTGTGCAGTCGAAACTGGCACAAGCATGACTAAAGGCATACCTGGAGTCTGCTCTTTATTTAAGGTAAGCTTCCACCTACCATCAGCAGGCTTATTCTGGTCACCTAATGGAACCATGCGGACCTCCTTCAAGCTATTGGAGAATGTGACAGGATTTGAGGCCTGAGCAATAGTTTGGAAGACAATGTTAGGAGCAATTGTTTTCATTATTTGTGTAGAGGGGGTTGGTTTCGGTTTTGGTTTCTTCACAGAAGCCTGTAAACAGAATAAGGTTACAGTATGGGGACATTTTTTTCAACATTGATATATTCTCAACATTTTGATATTAAAGGGGAACTTGGCAACTCTAGCCATTTCTTCGCTGATTTTCACTTTTGTTTTCGCATGTTTTCTCATCGAGCTCCCCCTACAGCTGTGGGGCGTATATTTCACAACACTGTCGTAAAAAAACAACAACTCACCCTCCTCGCCCTTTCTACCGCTGCTCATGTGCATTTGTTATTATCAGAGCTCCAACTTTATCGTGTGGAGCTATTTCTACCGAGGTGGGTATAATACATCATACACAGTATCATAGAATTATGTCGAATTGCCATAAAGCAGTTTGTGTTTCTCGCTCGTTCTCGCTTTTCACTAGACTTCCTATTTCCAACTTACCGGGACGTTATGGTGCGTTCACGTGCTATGGTAATTATGGTAAATACCAAAAGCCGACGTGGAAAATGCACATGAACACCCCCTCATGTGGTATTTTCCACTAGGTAGCTCGTAGAATATTTTGATGCACGAGTTGCCGAGATGAGATAGGATTTGCACATTTCAGTTAAATGTTCATGTTATATATTTGGTTGCATTTGTAAGTTAATAGAAAAAATCAGAACTGGTTGTGTAAAATAGGCAAATAATATATCATCAATATATCAATCAGTATACCATTTTTTGAGGTTTTGAGGTGAGATTTGCAAATACCGCATCTCTGGCTCAAAGGCACACTGTGGAACTTTTCAACCTTTATAATATATATCCAAAACCCATTGAGATGGTACATCGACTTACAATAGGTTGAATGACACGTCTGCCGTAGCCTGAAGGTGTCTGTATCGCTTTTACTAGCACTATGTAACTTCGGGTTGCGGGTAGGAACCCGAGCACAAAAAGAACTACAAAATTCGACCGGTTTACGGCATACGTCACTTCCCCAAATTCTAACGCGAGCTCAACTCGCATTTGATTGCCGTCTGCATGTTTTCGTCATGGCTGAACCAACAGCTACTCGGAAGAAGGCAAAGCTTTTGTAAGAGGACACAAAAAAAAGAAAAAGGGAGAGTGATAAACTAAAAGCCAGGACGAGGATCAACATTGGTCCACCGTTCGCTCGCTGGCTAAAGGAGGAGGAGGGGTGCCCGACCGATGCTGACCTGGCCGTCATGCTTTTGGACTAACTTAGTAAGTTTAATATATATCGCTTGCACAATATCTCTATTTTTTCGAATTTGTTGTCTGTCTGGCCATGTTACGGAATCCATCTTGTCCTCCATTTAACTTCATGTATCAAGGAATGCTAGTAGAGTAGCGAATTATCAATCTGGTAGCTAGTAGGATGCTATAAGTGATATAAGTCACAACATACTGCCGTTATTTATTTGCATTCAGCTCATATTTGTATGCGTGTAAAAGGACAAACAAACTGAAGCCTACAAATAACGGCAGTATGTTGTGAGTTACATCAGTTTTGTTACACGACTTCTCGACTACGCGATTTCATCTCCAACCCTGATCAAACACACCTGACTTTAATTTTAAAGAGATCCTGAAGACGTTAATTGTTTGCTTCAGGTGTGTTTGATTAGGGTTGGAGATAAACTGTGCAGGACAGACGATCGGCAGGAGCAGAATTGGGCAACCCTCGTCTATGCGACTTACCTGATCACACATTGTTTTCTGTGTACTTTTGTTCAATTTATTTTCTTTATATAATTTATATTATTAATCTTATATTTATATAATTATTTTGTTCAATAGTGAATTGATTATCTTTCTTCAACCAACAAGTCAACTACTGTCTGCACACATAATCTAAAGACACGGGAGGCTGACCAGTTAACTGTTTGTTGACTTTTGCGACAGCGCTGCGGCGCTTGTGGCCTCTAGGGGAGAATTACAGGTCAAGCGCCTCTAGTGGCCAAAAGTTCCACAGTGTGCCTTTAAAGAATCGATGTTGGATCGTATCGCGAAAAAAGGGATTTACACCCCTATTTATTTATATACCACTTTTCACAATAAAATCATACTAAAGCAGTTTTTCAGAGGTGAAAAGTGCCTAGTGTTTGAAATTTTGTATGTGGCAAAGGCAATGTTAAAAATAACTTTTGACCAGTCTTTAAAATGCTGAATTAAACCATGTTAATTTTGTATTATTTCTATACTTTTGCATATACGATAGTACTAACTAATATTTTAAGTGAGCTTTTATTTGAAAATATATATATGTTTTTTTTTACTTTTAGTAATTTTGTCAAGTGCTTTTGCAATTTTCAGTAGTTTTGGTTTTTATTTCTATATAGCATTCATTTATTTTTATTAATTGTAGTACTTCAACAAACTTATTATACATAGTTGCCAAAGCAACATTCTAAGTTTTCAAGGTTTTCATCCAATATTGATGTTTTATTTTATTTTAGCTTTATTTCAATTTCCGAAAAAGATTTTTAATAGTTTTAGTTGACAACAATACTAGAAAGAAACACTTATGCCAAAATCAATGAATGTGAAGTTTTAATTAACATTAATTAAAATGAACATTCTTTACAATTCTCCTTAGCCCCTATGAAAACCCCTGCTTTAAAGTACAGGACATTTAAAAAAAGAAAAAAGAAACTAAACCCTTACCACTGGTGGAGTTACCATTCCACATGTTTTCAGGTGGCTGTCATAACCCTGTTGATGTGGAAAGCCCAGGCCACAGTCCTGGCAGAGACACGGCCGCTGTGCCACATGCCCTCCCATGTGTGACATAAGCATGAGTGACGAGCGGAAACCCATCCCACATTCAGCACATTTTAGGACCCTTTGGTGAGTGCTCCCATGCTTCTTTAATTCCTCAATGCTTGCAAAGACTTGACCACACTCCATGCAGCGGATCTCGTCTTTCTTGGTAGGCAAAGCCCCTTGATGACCCCAACAACCTGTGTCCTTCTTATGCTTGTCAAAGTCCTCTTGACTCTGAAAGAAAACTAAACACGCCATGCACTGGATGCTCTCCGGCTTACACTCGTGGCTGTGGTAGAGAGAGGGCAAGCGGAAATGACGCTTGCACTTTAGACACGTATATGGCAAGACGCCCAAGTGAGAGAAACTGTGGCGTAACAGAGAAGCCTTGCTGGAGAAGGTCCGCTCACAGTCCGAGCAGGAGAAGATGCCTCTGCTGTGCCATTCCAAGTGACGGAGCAGCGAGTTGCGAAGGCGAAAACTGGAGCCGCATTTGAGGCACAAATGTCGTTTCGCCTGTTGCCTGTGTGCTTCTACGTGACCCTTGCACACATCTATGTCAGTGAAAATCTGCTTGCAAAAATCACACTGGTAGAACTCTTTCTCAAAATGGTTGGTGTCCAAGTGTTGCTGGAGCTGTTCCTCTGTCTCAAAAATGGTTGAGCAAACACGACAGTGGATCGAGCCCTTGTGCGAGTGGGAGCGAAGGTGCGTGCGGTAATTGACTAACTGGCAGAACTGCTTCCCACATTCATCGCAGCGGTAGGGACGAACACCCGTATGCATATTTAAATGTTCTCGGAGTAGGAAGAGAGAGGAGAAGGTAAGGTCACACACATGGCAGCGATTCTCTTCATTCTCTCCACATCTATTCGTCTCTGAAATTGAAGACAAAACTTGCATCAACAGATGCTGAAAGGCCACTGGAATCATTAGTTAAAATGTAGAGCAGCGGAATATAGTCATTTTTATGCATCGCAATGCTGATGTGAATGTTCTGCATAAAAATAAAAGAATCGATTTTCAAAAAGTGTAATAGGTTTATGTGTGATCTATTGTATAGGTATATCACACAAGTACTCTTATTATAAAAAAAGTTTAGCATGTCCTTCAGAAGCAAAGCACTTGTGTCTAATGTTTCGGTTTGTTTTTTGCATCTTTGTTCTTATTTTTAATAACAAATAAAACAACAAAAAGAACTATATTAATAATATTAATAAAAGATTTGAAGGAAATAATGCATCGTGATGCACCGAAAATAGTTTTATAATCGAATCGTGAGGCAAGTTAAGATTCACACCTCTATTAGAATAGGATGGAAATTACTAACCAATCAGTAATATTTCACATCTTATGCCACCATTATCCAGAAAAAGTGTTTATGAATTTATAGCTGTAATGATTATAATATTTCAAATAAAAAAACAAGTAGATTGTACTTGTTAATAAAATATATAATGACACATAATTGCTGAAAATAAAATAATTAGTAAGTCCCAATATTCTTTACTTTCCATTTTCACTATTTTGCATTAATTAATAAAAAATAAAATCAATTATTTAAAATTTCTTAATATACATTAAGTACAGTATAAACAATTTGATATTTTTAGTTTTGGATCACTTTTTTTTAGCAATAAAGATTATTAGTGCTAAAGATTTTAATTTATTTGTTTATATAAAGATTAATTTTAGATGATGGCAAAGGTAATTATGGAAAATGAGCCAGCACACAAACACACACACCAATATATTGTGCAATGTATTGGAATGTAGTTTTTTTTTTTCTTGTGGTGGGTAAAGTAAAAATTTTCTGTTCCAGCAGTGCAAAATTCTAGTTATAAGCTCAACAAAATCTACAAAATACTGCATTAATTAAATCACAATCCATTATTTGTAAAACTACACAATACCTGGCCACGAAACATCATCTTCATCCAATTCCTCCTCAACATCATCATCTTCCTCCTCCTCCTCATCATCATCATCATCAACAACATCATCATCATCATCAGTCAAAACAAATTCCACATCCTCATCTGTCCTTTCTTCATAAGATAAAGCGTCATCTGTCGTAAGACTGGAGGCTTTCGGGCTCCCCTCTGAATTCTGTTCCTTTTTATAATTTTTCTTTACCTCTTGTCCACTTTGCTCTTCGTCATCGTTTTTCTGTTCTGTCCCCTCTCTTCTTTCTCTTTTCCATGAATTGCAAATGACTTTATCCTCCTCTGAGGAAATGATTTTTGAATTACCTTGAGCGGTTTCCTCTATAGATAAAGAGTCCTGTTTGAAGGGAGATGAATACTGATGGTCCAGCAGAAAGCTTTTGTCGGCCAATGCACTAGTGACAATGCAGGCATCTTCATGGCAGCTTACAGGTATTTCAGTCTCAGGTGCTGGCTTTTCAATGCTGTTCGGGGTTGGCAAAAATGTCTTCTTAACGTTTTGTGGCTCACAGAGGGGGAAATTCCAGTTTGGAAAACCTAACTCCGTCAGCTGGATATCGAGGGTAAACTCTGACATGGTGTCTTGGGGGGAAAAAAGAAATACTGTATCAATTTTGCTATCAAGGCAAATCAATCTGGGTTTCCTTTAACATTTTTAATTGTATTATTATTATTAAAGGGTGACATTTTTCACCTAAGCACTTCTAACCTTAATGAGGTGAGAACTTATCCATTTATGCCAATGCCATGAAATAGTAAGTAACCTAACCTTTATTAATAAAATCAGATTATTAAAAAAATTGTAAATCAAAATAAATATAAATGATATTCAGACCCCGGTTGAAACATGATTCAAGTAGTATTAGAGAAAGAGATGTCTTGGATTTCAGACATAAACAGTGTCTACAACATCTATCATGAACTGCATTGCTGCATGACACAGTGACATTTTAAACAGTTTTGTTCTGTCAATTCAACCACTACAGTGAATGCAGTAGTAAGCTTACTTCATTTAGATTACCTAGGAGTCTTCGACGAACATTTCCAAACACCTTCGCTCCAGGATCTACAGTTCAGTAATGAAACAATGGATCTCTGATAATGGCGGGTTTAACTGCTCAACAATCATCTATTAGAAAAATGAGACAACTGTATAATGCGAGATCGTAGCTACCGCCAATGTCAAAACTCTTTTATCTCGACTGTGATAAAACTCAAATTAGGTTGCATGAGCATGCAGAAGCAATAATGTGAAATAAGCTACTGTCCATGTGATCCTTCCGGTATAAAATAGCTGCTTGGAATGTTGATGCTGCCGTCTGTAGGAGGGGAGAGGAGTTAGAGCATAGACAGTAAAAGAGAGTTAGAGCGGTCTTCATATAAAAACAATCAAAGCGGATGTTGCCGTAATAATTTTATCCTTATGTTTTAAAATAATCTTAGGTTTCTCAGTTTGTGAAAGGGCAGAAATTAATATTATATACTTGCACATCCGTTTAGCAACGCGTTGTGTGTGGGGCGTGGCTTTGTTTCGGATCTGACTGAACTGAACCATCTCTGCGTTTATAATCAACACCAAAGAACAAGACATATTACCTGGCTGGCAGAACTTTTATGTTATGATGTTGTCTCAGTCCATTGCTTTTCTCTACTATTCAAATAGATAGTCTGAATTGTTGATGTCATCATTTTTTATTCTACATGAAATTTAACATATTTATTGATTTGCGCAATCCTTCGTACTTGAATGTCGACCTCTAAAAATGGAACACTTCACCGCCCCTCATGGTGAGATCAGATCGAGTTGTTCACAAATTCATAATAGTTCAGCACAGACCAAATGTTTACCAGAAGTAAAATGCTGCATACAAACAGGTTTAGATTTGGGGTTCCTTTATCAACCTGTTTTCTCTAACGTTACTAGAATGCGAAAGAAATTGGAATAAACGTAATAAATAAACGCTACCCCCCTAATAAACGTAACGTGTTGTGCAGATACCATGTTCTAGTTCATCAAACAAACTTAAACACTTAGTGCATGTACGCTGAGCTTGCTAACCAAAGATTAACTGGAACCGCAAAGAAAGGGAAAGGTTTGATAATTGCAGTTTTAGATATATCCTCTGTTCTCCTTCATGAACGATCAGTAATGCAGATATAGATATTGTTCAACTTGAAAAGATCAGCTTGACCATTGGTTTCACAAGTGCAAATGCTGTAGTGTGCAAATAATTAATAGCAACACAGAAAAAATCAGATGACATTTAAAATATTTCAATTAATTATTCAGATATTTACTTCACTCAGAGAACTGTCTTAGTTGTGGGTAACATTTAAGTTCAAGTCAAATGTCAAATCATACCAGCAGAAAATGAAAACGTTTGAAATAAAATTTAGCCAGATTTCATCAGAAAACAATCATTTAGTAAATCTTTCCACTCACCATTATACACACTTCTAAAAATAATGTAAAAACAATAACACATTATATTCATAGAAAAAACTTTAAAATTTAAAAAAAAAAAAACAACAACAATGTGAAGCCTTAGACAATACAATAAGGCTTTTCTGTGGGCTTCTCTTGATGGTATTAGTTACAACATGGTTATCCCTACAAATGAGAATTCAGTCGTGGTCTGAATCCTTTGTTACTTGTCATGCCAAAGCTACCCTTTGGGTTTCCAGTTTTCAAATAACATGTTCACAAAGTGTTGATCTCGAGCGTCACACAGTTGAAGGATCCCCACTATGTTACAACTTCACATCTAAAGTGAACCCTGTCCCCACCTACATTTCTATACACAATATTTAAAAAAATCGAATTCGTCTTCTGATAACATAGACCCTCAAAATTCTCCCGAACTGAATTATCTCTTTCCGACTGGCTTCTCTTCTTTTCCATGGCTCTGTTGATGGGCCTTCAGGTTACTTTCTCTCCCAAAGCTTTTCCCACATGTGGGGCAGGTGTACCGACCAGCACTATGTGCTCTTGCCATGTGGGCCTCCAGCTGCGCAGGTCGGTTAAAACTCTCCTCACACTCTTCACAAGGGTGAGGCTTCCGCTGCGTGTGCTTCTCTTTCTTATGTGCTCGAAGTTGCGCCAGGGAGGCAAAAGTGAGGTCACATTCAGTGCAAGGGATCTGCCGGGCCGGCTGAGGAACAGCTTTCTTGTCATCATTTTCTGCTTCATCATCTTCTGCCTTCCGCCCCTGGGTAGATTTGGCTGGGCGTCCTCGTCTTCCTCCTATCTTCGATTCAGCTGTGCCTGGTGTTGCAGAAGCGTCTTCTGAATTGTTGGTTTCCTCAGGCTCCTCTGCCTCGTCTTCCTTCTTTCGCTTCAGTTTCTTTTCACTGGCAGCTGTGGCCTCAGTTTTCGGCGGTCTCCCTCGACGTTTGACGGCAGCACTACCATTGCAGTGCCGGTCACCTGCGTGGTTCTCCTGATGTTGCAGGAGCTCTGCCTCCTCTTCAAACCCCCTACCACATTTACCACACCGGTAGGTCTTTGTGGGATCCTCTACCTCTTCTTCATCCAGGGGCACGGGGTGCTGGGCCAAACGATGGTTGCGTAAAAGTCCAGGGCTTCGAAACATCTCGTTGCATTCTTTGCACACAAACTGACGTTCAGGGCATACCTGCCGTCGATGCGTTGTTAACTTGTGGAAAGAAAGTAATGCATGTTGAATTGTTATTAAACATAGGCTTACATTTACAATTATTCAAAATCCAAATACAAGCATGGCATGTGTAAGTCAACAGTACATAGTTGCCCAAGCATATGACGTGCTAGAACCAATGAGGTTCTAGGGGTTGAACCGACTAGTCGATTAGTCGACCTTAATGCAATGCCGCGACGCTTTAAGCTTGACGTCGACTAGTCGCGTTGATCATGTGACACTATGATTGCGCTAATTTTGATACTAACATGTTGCAGACGACAACAGATGAAGAGCCCAGAGGGTCATTGCAGCAAGAAAGCAGCATTGGTACATCAAGTGTGTGTAAATACTTTACTAAACTAACACTAGAAATAGTTGAAAACGAAAGTAAAAGCATGACGCACGCTCACTGTTTTACCGGGAAATGAGAGTTCAGTATCTTTATTAAAACATTATTTTTTATCATTTATTTATTTATACATATTAATGATGTAGCCTACCTCTAATTCACCCACAATTAATTTGAATATTATTTTGTATTACTTGGATCTGCACATCACTAAGGCGCTGATGTGAATTTATAGCTTTTTTTCCTTTTCTTTTTTCATCCTAAATGATGATGTAAACAGTGGGCTGTTTACACCTGGCCACTTCTTGTGTTTCTGTGATCTGATAGCTATCCGATCGTGAAAAGACCAGGTGTAAATGCCCTCCGAAACGCGTTCGGAGACGGATTTAAATCCGATCGCTCAAACCGCTTCAGGAGGAGGTCTGGGCCGCTTAACAGACGAAACTGGACAAGTGTAAATGCATCTGGTAGTTGAAACCACATATGTAATTGGACTTCTCCCAACAATGCTAACAATAAACGTGTGAGAGCGTATTATAGCCTAGTGATGAAGCTATGGCAGCACGCATCGCCGCAGATGAGCAGCTCGAGCATCTATTCATCAAGCCAACGTGCAAACTATCGCAAATCAAAGTGAAAGTAAGTCGCGGACGCTTAACACACAATCATCTTCGTTAAAAGTAAAGAAACAAAATTATCTTACCAGTGCTGTCTCTCTTATTGTGGTCTTTGATTTTGAAATTAGCTGATGATCAATAAAATGCAGCTCATTATTGTTGCTTTCGGTGACGTGAACTCCGTTAAATCTGCATAGCGCGTTGTTTGAAGATTGGATTTACATCCGTTTTGCGTAAACATATTTATGTGACCAGGTGTAAATGGAATCGTTTTGATAAATCAGATCAGTAAAAACGCATTAAGTGACCAGGTGTAAACGGCCCCATTATGAGCTGTCTGTCAGCATCTGTATAGTTTTCTGTCAATTAATTGCAAATTGTGGCATGTTGCAAAGCAGTCCCATCTCTTGTGGTTTTATGAATGACGTCATCGACTAGTCGACGTCGACTCGACTTTGATGTCATAACAGTCGACTTCAAAAAATCTGAAGTCGTTCAACCCCTATGAGGTTCATTCTCGTGTGTTAAGCAGCACGTTTGAGCTTCCACAAAAACCAATGAGGTTTGTTCTCGCATGTCAAGCATGTACGGTGAGCTTCAGTTTATGTTCGCTGATCAGTGTTTATATATGAATAAAAGCCTAAATTAAATCTGGTTATCATATTAAAATAGCGAGTGTCTCTTCGGAAAAATTTGGACTAAACCGCTTAAATCATATGGATTAGTTTTACAATCTCTTTATGAACGTTTTGAAGCATCAAAGTAGTTGTGCTGTCGATTGAGGGCCAGAAAGCTCTAAGATTTCATCAAAAAGATCTTCATTTGTGTACCAAGGATGAATGAAAGTCTTACGGTTTTGGAACGACATGACAGTGAAAGGATTCTTTTTTTTTTTGAGTGAACTAACCCTTTAAGATACTTTTATACTTTATACTACAAAACATCACATTAAATGGACAGCATTTAATAAAAAAATATATGAAATATATAAATATAAATAGAGTGGTTCAAGCATTTTAAGTTCCAATAAATGTAAACCGCCTCTCACCTCTGAGAATGTGCGAAAGCTTTCTTGACAGTGTGCACATTTGAAGGGCTTGTCCTCCTTGTTGTGGGTCGACTGATGTTGTGTCAGCTCCTCAGAAGAGGGGAAGGTTCGATCACACACGTAGCATGTGAATAGAGTATCGCACTGTTGAAGCAAAGGCAACAGGCATGTGAACATGCATCCTTTTCAAACCAAAATAATTTCATGTTTGAATGAACATTAAAAAAAACAGATTCAGATTTTTGCATTTTGTGTCTCTTTTAAGTTTATTGAATAAGTTATAATAGATATATGGCGGCATAATTCTTTCGCAAATCATACATCACTACTAGCATGGACTCAGACAACAGTTATATTGCATCCATCCACTATGTTAAAAAAAAGGGAAGCACAGTGCAAATAACTACTCCTTCCTCTGAAAAAGCATTTATTTCACCTGTTGGCAATCTTACAGCATTCAGTTTGCCAAGTCTGTCAAATAAAGCTGACATCACAATATCTGAAACAAAACCACTTGATAATAGTAGAGTAGATTAAACCAAATAAATGCATGTAATTTAATAACATTAACTGATAATTTAAAGTACTTTCAGTCATTTTCAAAGAAAAAATCTGGTCTACTGGTGAAGAAAAACTCAGAAACAGTTCCCCCCCAAATCAAACTGTGAATGTTGTAAATGAATAAATCCTAAATAATCAGAGATATGTGCTTCTGTGCTATCAAGGTAATGGTTCATTACTAACCTGCTGAAGTTGCTGTTTGTATTCTTCCCGATGACTCTTCTTCATGTGCCTTTCCTTGGCTTTTGAGTTGCAGAAAGTAATAAAACACTGGAAACACTGCAGGCTTTCATGCTGGTCTAAATACACAGAGAGAACGACAAATTTAAACCTCGCTATAGGAGGCAATGCCAATTACAAGTTTATAATAAAGGTATATACCCAGTGTAACATTAAGACAAAAAAAGTCTAAAAGTAATATAACTTAGAAAAAGAAAAGAAAGGATTTAGGAGTATGATAAGGATAACAGGATAATATTAATCCAGTAGTATCTGGATCATGGAATATTTTAGTAATCATGTCCTTTCTTTCTTTTTTTTTCTTTCTTTTTTTTGTAATCTTACTTCCCAAGACTTAAAAGTAAAATTATTATATCCCTGATTTTAAATAGAAAATGCTAGGACACCAGTCACCATTACACTATTTGAAAACTGGCATAACACTGCAACAGTAAATTAGAAACATGCATTTAAAAGCTGGAGGGACATCTTTCCAGTACAAAATCAATGATTTCCCATCACACTTACATGACTGAATGATAGGAGGTGGTGCACGGTTCTGAATGGAGGTGGTGTAGGCAACCTCTGTCTTCTCAGGGGGTAGTTCAGCGGGGGCAGCAGTCTCTCCACCGCCCATTACTATCTCCTCTATGTTCAGTATGTCAGCGTCCATAATGAGGGCTTAAGGATTCAATGTACACCTGCTGTTAATTTCACTGTAACGAAGAGACGATAGTCTACATATACAAATATATAGGGTATATGCATACTAGTGTGCATACATCAAAAAATCCCATCCCCCATTTAAAAAGTGCCACTCTCGTAAGAACGTAATTTAACTTTCTACGTAGCCTACTTCAGCTTTCAGTATGAAGTTTTACATGTCAACTGAGCCATTAAAACACAACATAGCTGGCAAGCTTAAAGTAAGATACATTTGACACCCACTAATAAGTTAACAATCACTGCAGTCCAAGAATATTTGTCCATAATATTTTTTTTTTTTCATTTTAGAAAACAGTGTTAGGATACCGAACGTCTCCAATCGTGCGTTTTAGAGCCGCCTACCGTTTGTTCGCATTAACTAAGCTATGCTAAGCTACATGCTACCGGCTAACGAGGCCTACATTGGCCTTTATTATCTGCAAACTAAACCAATGCTATTGCTAACAAGCTCATTACTTAATGTATTGTAATTAGTCCCACTACCAATGCGCCGATATCAGTCAAAACGAAACATTAGCGGTTTAAACGGCGCAATGCGTTTCTTATTTATTAAGCGGCTATTACATCAGCAGGCTATTTGAGTTCGAGATTAAACTTGTTGTAGAGTAAAAACCAAGTTCGCTAGCCAAAGCCGTATCAAACAAAGCCCAAAAGAGAGAAATATTATTATTTTAAGTTACTTAAATCTTGGTATTTAAAAAATAATTCAGCAGAATTCTTACCCGAATGAGAATAACCTTTTTGTCTGGAGGGAAAAGGCACAAGCCAGACATACATATGAAAATAAAGGGGGCGCAAACGTGTAGTCAGTGACCAACTGCTAGACTGAAAAAACCCTGCATCACGTGCCAAGTAAAGGCGTCCGCTGTACTTTCCATTGTGTTCATGAAAAAACAGAACAGGTATCGAAATGCCTTGTTTGCCATGCAAAATAAGTCAATCGCTTCTAAAATGAGATAATATTGTTAATTTTGTAGCCCGCATGTAAAATAATTGCATACGCAATGATAATAAATATATAATCTATATATTAGGTTACATATTTAAATGCATTAAAAGGTGTTTATCATAAAAAGATTGAGCTCATACTATACAATTTAAGAGCTTTTATTTAATACAAATAAATTGAAGATGATTTCGCAATGCACAATGAGCAGGAACCATAGTAATGAATTATGAAATGAAAACATCACATTCTAAACATGAACCTTTCCTTTTTAGGAAATAAAAAGCAAATAATTCACAGGACACGTTCTACTGTTTGCTAGGTGTAAAATACAATAAAATACTATTCATAAAAAGAAGATACTTAAATCTTAAAAGTATCTACATAAAAAGAAGATATAACAATCACAATAAAACATTCATTATACATCCAAATGGGTTTAATTGTGTAACAACTACACAACCTGGACAAGAATAGATATAGGTGGCTCATGGTTTGTCATGAGTCATGGTAAGCAATAACTTAACAATTAACCATCTTATTTATGTAAATGAGTAAATGTTATAGTTTAAATGTTCACAGCCTGTAATCCTCATGAAGACCCCTGACTGTGAAACTTCAGGAAACAGTTGTGGTTTCGAGAAATGCACAGGAACACACAGCATTTGAGACAACGCACACGTGATGTTCTCTCACAGCCTCCAAATCTACACCTCCTGGCCTCCTCGCCCTCTGCTAGCTGCTCTGGCCAGTGGCCAAAGCCATCGTACCGTGTGTGTACATCCGGCAAAGGGCTCTCAAGAACCTGAGAAGGTCTTGAGTTTGTATCTGGTCCATGTAGTTTGGGAGCAGGAGGGCAGGGGGGTGATGAGTCTTGAGCATCAAAGCCACTGGAGAGAATCAGTGCTTTGGCCACCTCCAAACGAAATGCCATAAGTGATAATAGATCTGTAATATGACTGTAATTTTGCTTATACTGTATCCATGCATTTACCAACACTAGATCGATCAAGTCCCAGAGAACAGAATGTGGCCAACCACTGACTGCTGAATTTGTGCATGGAGTGCGATAAAGACTTCTCAAGTCACGGTTAAGATTCGCAGTTTTAATCGCTCGCTCAAAGCCACTGACAAGAGATGTTGAACGCGGCTTTTCCTTTACCACAGCAGAAAGGATAAAGCCATGATGACATCTGAAAAGTTTGAGTTTTCCATCTGAGCTTACAAACTCGTCACCTATTTGCCCTCTTGCCCCACCAACCTTGCCAGCGCTTTGCACACCCGCCTCTAAAAGATGCTCTAGCATAGAAGGTGTGGAGAGCTCTGGTTTGCAAAGAAACACCATCCCTTCATTTCTGTCTTTACCCCTAGAGACCATTTTCTCCACTACATTTTCTCTATTGGAGTCATCTGCACTCAAGTTGAAGTCCACAACCAACCCTCCACCACTTATGACAACTGTGTGAAGTAATGAATGGGTTGGGTGTCTTTGAAAAGGAAGGGGGTACTGGTCGACCCCATAGCTTCCATTTCGCTTCAGTGCCCGACAACCGACTTGAACTCTTCTAATAAATGACATTACCTTCCACAAATGATTTGCCTTTGAGTTTGCACAATTATGTGCCTCCCCATTACTGTGCACTTCATTACTCTGTCCAGACTGGTCTCGATTACTTTCTTCAGGCTGCTGATCGTTACTCATCTCCATGGAATCTCCACCAGAACTGGCTAGCTTCAGTTTACGAGTGAGCTCACAGAATCTTGAAGCCGTCATGGCATCGGAGATCAGAGGTACTCGTGTGCAGTCTTCCCAGTAGAGCTTTGTGCTGGGAAACTTTGTGGTAGGAAAACAGAGAAAGAGAGTCTCAGTTTAGTTTATGAAAAAGTAACCATAAGATACAATAAGATAACAATAAGATGGTGACACCTCTGATCTGACAAAAATCAATCTTTATCATTATTATTATATATCATCCATATATTCATATATATTTACATATGGAATATTTTATAATTACATTTAAATTATGAATATGAAAAAAAAAATTAAATATTGTTTAACATCACCATTTTAAAATCTGAACTTGGAAATATATTTTCCACAATTTTTTTTTTTCCATCAGTCGTGACAATAAATACAATCAAGAGACAAGCATTGATAAAATAGTTTATATATATATATATATATATATATATACACACACACTTTTTATACCTTGCACTGAAGCTTAACCCAGGAAAATAAAATGACATATAAATAAATAAATAAATAAATAAATAAATAACTGTAAATCATTTACCATGTAGGGGAAATGTTTTTGTTCAAGGCATTTGACAAATTCACATAATGTGTGCAAAACTATATAAAGTCAAACCCATTCATATTACATGTTTTCTTGGCCATTTGAAATCTTTTTTTCCATGACTAAAATGTCAAGGAAAATGTTTGTCGTCATCTTTTGAGAAAGATCCATTTTTCAGATTTTGTCATGCTCTTGTGTTATGACTAACCTTCAGAGTTCCCATTGCAATGTGGATTCCCACATACTGTGCAACCTCTTTTTCTGTGACAGGGTTTGCCAGTTTTGATGTTTCCCTTGTACAGACAGCAATTTCATTCCACGTGTCCAAACTAAAATACTGATTAAAATAGTTAATGGGCTTCCAGTTGAGCTGTCTTTCTGGTTCTGTGTGCCTTGTTGGAGAGGCACCCATGGTTCTAAAGAAGAGATATAAACAGGTTTTAAAGATTGATTTTGGCATACCTGGTATCTTATGTTGCGCCAACAACACTCACGTTCTGACACATCTCTCTGTGCCCTTTTGATGTACAGTATCATTACACTGTATTCCATGGTAACAGGACATCACAATGGTTTCAGCTTCTGGTTCAGAATGGACATTATCGACATCATCTGTGTCTGAATTATCAGAGAGAAATTCTAGAAAGCTCTGGGTTCTCTGCTGTTCAGCACTAACATCACCTACAAAGACAACATAGCACATTCTCAAACTGAGCTCACAGAACAGACCACACATCAAAGCATTAACCTGGCTATTCTTTTATTTACCCTCTTCAGAGTTTGTGTTCAGGTGTTGCATGTCCAATTGTACCGAATCCACCCTGATTTCCTCACATTCTTCAATTCCAGATGAAGCCCCTATGTATTACGACTGATTAGTGATAACATGCAAAACAAATGTATTTGATACTGCAAATAATTCCAAATTAAATTATTTAAATACATCTTAGAAATCCAGAATTTTGTTCCCTACCTGCAAGCTCCCCCGAATCTAAGCATGCATGTTCTGCATGAGGAGGCTCCACTAAATGTTCTCGCTCTTCCTCCTTAACAGGATAAAAGATACATTGCTTGCTGTAGGTCTGCAGGGGCACTACACGAGAGTCAGAAGAGGTGCCATCTCTGTTCTTATCTGCAAGAGGAATAAAAAAAAAAAAAATTTAATAGACAAAATCTTGCAGAAAGGCTTCATGAGAATACATTTAGTAAAAAAATATATAGTTGTATTAGCAAAAATAAATAAGTAAAAAAGAAAGAAAACAAACAGTAATAATGTTGTATGTAACATCAAAGTAATATGAATAAATAAAAAGTGGTAAAAGGTTTAAATAGACAAACATTTGCAAACAAGCTGCACCAGATAACATCTGGTTAAATGTATTTTCTTGATACTGCTGTATTAGAACAGAGACTAACAAATAATTAAGGTCTAATCATTTAGTTAAAACTGACCTTGACATGCAACACGGTGAGGATCTGTAGGCTGGAGTGCCTGAAACATCTCATTTGTTGTCAAGTGGTCTTCTGCTTTTACAATAAACATCTGTACTCCACGCATCGAACAACTCTGAGACAAATTTGAAGAACGTTCTTCTACTTTCATGTCAGAAGATGTGTAAGCTGAAGTCACTTTATTGGCATCCAACTTGGAGTTTGCCTTTGATGAGAATACACAATACACACATACAATACTTTACATGACACAATATATAAGGAGTTTAAAAGTTATTATTCAAATGTTGAAGGACAACATCTAAAAAGTCTGAAAAACATGCAGAAACCCTCACCCGTCTAATCTGACTCTGGGTGTTTGGATTTTCCATATTTCTCTCACGTGCTGTCAAGTATTTTTCCAATATGATTCCAGGAGAGCTGCCATCTCTGACCAGCTCTCTAGATGTCTCGAATGATCCATCTTCAGAGTTCACAATGTCCATTACACTTGTGGTAACAGAGTCCAACTCAAAAATGACCTGTTCCTCAGGAGCCTCCTCAGAAGACGATGGTTGACAAGTTTCAGAGGCATTAACTACATTTTTGTCCGTTTCTTTGTTCTTTCTCTCTGGAGTATCAAGTACACACATATGATAGAGCACTTGGCATTCTTGTGGATCCTTACTTCCTTCAATATCCTTTTTACTTTTGTTTTCTGTGCTAGTTCTTCTTCCAACCGGTCTCTTGCCCTGGCTTCTTCCAACTACTTTCTTACCCCTTTTCACAGAATGTCCTCCCATCACGCTTTTATGATCATCAACTCTCCGTACAAGTACCTCCTCTTCTTCTTGCTTTATCTCTGGTTCAGTAAGAACTTTTTGAGTAAATACTTCATCAGCATCTCTTGCAGACTCTTGAGTCTGAGGACTTGGATTGCTTTCTTCATTTTCATGCTCATGAGAGACACCTGAAATGTTATTTATCTGAGTGTTATGGTTCTCGTCCTCATTTTGGTCTCCAATCATGACTAAATTGACACCTATGGGCAGTTCTTCTTTAATTTCTTCCTCCAATGCATCTTTGAATTCAGTGCAAGAAGTTTCTGTGATGGTCCCAACCTCATTGCTCTGTTCTTTTTCTGACACACTCTCACTAGCATTTTCAGGTAGCTCCTGGGGCACGATACTTTTGACTAAGGCTGGGGTAGACATCTGTGAAGGGATCTCGCAAACTTCTAAAGGATTTTTCTCAGGAGGTTGCTCAAGTTCAGGAACAATTTCTTCAATGTATTTGTCTCCTTCTTGTTGCTTTCCTTCAACACCACCAGAAGCAAGTGTCAAAGAAGGAGACGGACTTAATGCTGGGAATGATAGTCTTTCTCCCACAATCTCCCCCACCTCAGACTCCATATCCCAATCTGTTGCAACCTGAATTTCAAAGACATTAGGTGAAATACGCTTTTCATTAGGACCAGGTCTCATGACACGTTTTTTAACAACAACAATTGTCTCATCCGGGAAAGCCTCCTTTCCAGCGGAGTGCCAGGCCGCCATGTGTTCCTGTAAAGCAGACACTTCTGAGAATGTCTTCCCACAGTCCTGGCACCCAAGAGTAAGTTGAGAATATGGGGGGCTCAATGCAATTTCCTGGTCTATCTTTGTAGGCGCTTTGCGTTTCCGTACAATTTTGGGCTTTGTAGACACAGAACCATGGCTGTTGTCAACAGAGGACATTTCAAAAGACAAGGGCTCTCCGTGATACTCCACCAATTTATTTTGAACTGATTTTTCTTTCTTTTGGTGAGCTACATTCAAGGATTTCCTAGGTGCTTTTTTTGTTTTTTGCAGTACCTTTTTATTGTATTTGCTTGGGGGTGATTTTTCGAGTTCAGTAGCATCCAACTTATGTACCTTCAGCTGAGGCTGCTTGTGGCCTTTTAATAAGAGCAGAGCTTGTTTCTCTATGTGAGGCACTTCTGAAACATCAGGTCTGGATTTTGCCTTTGTGACCTTATGCTTTGGTAATTTTTGGCAATTCTTCTGAAAATTATTATTTTGGGTCTTTCTAACCTTGGGTTTCTTGGGACAATCGTCTTCAGGTGTTTTACCCTGCTTCTTTTTCTTTCGCACAGGTACCAGTGATTCATCTCGTTGGACCTCATGGACAGACTGTGCATTCTTGAGCAAATTGTTCAGATCCTTAATTTTTCTCTTCTGAAGTTTCCCTTGTTGTGCTGCTTCTGGTGCTACCAAAACAATGTCTGTTGTTGCATTATTCATTTGACCCACTGACTTCACTGCTACTCCTGAAGGATTTTCAACCCCCTTTACTTTATCTTTTTGCACTTTTTGGTTAAAATCCATTTTATTGTAATGCTGAGACAAAATAGGCACTTGGTTTTGATCACTAATTTGCTGGTTCTGTTTTTGTTTGGTTTTAGATGTTTTTATTACCTTTGGTTTAGAGGATTTTTTCTTCTCGCTTGGTCCAAATTTGACAACAAGCTTTTTGTTTTTTGTCTTTTCTTTTTTCTTAGTAATCACTTTTGATGAAGTATTGATTTTCTTGGTAGATGCTACCTGGCCATCACATACTTTACTTGCTACCTTGGTCTCTAGTTTGTCAGCCAATTGTTTCTTAGATCTTTTTTTCTTTATTGGAATTTTCTTCTGAGCAAAAGGGCAATCCTGTAAATTGGCTCTAGTCTGGTCTGGTGTTGGCACAGAGCTTTGTCGAAGGTCAATTAAGGTGTTGTTCTGCACAGTGTTGAGGGAATCCGGGTGAGATTGTGGTACCATCATGGATGGTTCTTTCTCTGACTCAACTTGGTCCTTTTGAGCTTGGAATTGCTGAAGTTCTTGAGGCTTAATTAATTTGTTTATATCACCCTGTTTACTGTTCACCTGTGAGTCTGATTCCACTGACAAGTCTATTGAATCTTGAATTTTAGTAGGAAATGCTGTCTCTGCATTGGTAAATGTCTCCTCAGGCGTTACTGTGTCAACTGGAACATTGTCTTTCTCCATTGTCCTCTGATGAGAATTTGCTGTATCAGGTTGAGGAATTAAATGTGGTTCACTGTTTGTTTCTAGAATATGTTCCTCTGCTGTATGTGACAGTTCATGAACTGAGTCATTCTGTGACGCTTCATACTGTAAAGGTGTTTGATCCAAAAAATCCGAAGTTTCAGTCTGTATTGGTATAAGTTCAAGGTAATTTTCATCCATTTGCATTTGGGCCTCTGTTTGTGTCAGTTTAACAGGTGCTACTTGGGTCTCTGAGTTTTCTGATGAAATAATAGTTTCCTCTTGTGACATAACAGTTTCCTTTTGTTGCAAATCTCCCATCCCTGCTGACACTTGGAGGTTAATTTGCTCTGCATTTGATGGGCCTGTGTCAGATTGTCCACATAGTGTTTGCTGAATGGTTGATTGAGTAAAATTTACATGTAATGGTTGCATTAATGGTTGTGGATGGGGTAACCCAAAGCTTTGTGGCTGCAAAGGCAATATAACCAACTGATTTACTTTCTGTACATTTCCAAGTTTCTCAATTAGTCTTTTAATTTGCTCAGCATCCAGCTTGTCCATTTGGGGTGGTGCTGGTCCGAGGGTCTCAATGAGCAGTGGTTGTCCATTTGCTGTCTGTGTCATAGTAAGTACATGTGGTTTTGCTTGTGGCACCAACACAGTGCTACTTTGTGATTCTTGAGAGTGTTTATTTTTGATGTGAAGAAGATGTGCTTTGGAAGTCTTGAAGACTGCATCGCACTGTGAGCATGGGAATTTTCGCTCATTTGTTCCTGCAGAAAAACAAAATTAAAATTATAAATAAATCAAATGGTCAGCACAGCAACATTCTCATTTACCAATCCTTCTAATCATGTTTTATTTAGTGATGAAAGAAAAGTATTATTAGCAGCCATGTTTTATTTCTAAGTGATAAAAGAAAAGTATTATTAGCAGCCCTGTCTGTTAGTCTGGTTGTTTGAAGAGAAAAAGGTGAATTGTAGCTATTCTGCTGCCCAGAACTGAGGAACAATTGATGATGGCACGGTTTGATCATGACATTTTTATACTTTCATTATTAAATTAAAAACGACTGAATGAATGATACCTGGAATGTTTTAGTCATTTACCTTTAGTTCTCTTTTTCTTTGTGGTGGTTGAAGCATTTGTCTGGTCACCTTTGGTCTCTTCTTTGTGATATTTTTCTAAGTGGTTCTGAAGAGACTTGGATGCAGAAAACTTTTTACCACAGTGTTTGTGTGAGCAAACATACGGCTTTTCCGCTGTGTGTACCCGTTGGTGGTATCTGAGCAAAGTAAAGGTTTTGAAAGGCTTGTCACACTCTGAGCAGGTGTATCCATGTTTGCTGTAGTGGATTTTTTTTTTGTGACTTGTTAGATCACAGGATTGGTAGAAGGCCTCACTACAGAATGGGCACTTGAACCGCTCGTTACCAGTGTGTGTCCGTTGATGGGCCATGAGCTCTGTGGAGGAGGTGAAATGCTGATCACAAACATAGCATGTAAAGAGAACATCTCCCAGCATGCACTGCTGATATTCTGCAGGGTGGCTCATTTTAAGGTGCCGATCTTTGCTTTTGGAGTCACTGAAGATGATGTGACATTCTAGGCACTGTAGTGAGAGCTGGGATGCTAGGAGTCAGTGTGATAAAACAAAACAATGCATGTTAGAAAAGAACAAATAGCTAGAGCAAACAAAATTGTACTTGACTACAAACAGACATGAAACTTTTGTTATAGACTTTACTACAGCAATTGGGACGTTTTCTAAGTAAAATGGCTATTGAATAAAAAAAAAGTGTAGGGTGTGACCTGATTTTATACATTGGTTGTTGCTCGTATTGTGAAAAGCGAGCATTACATATTGGTAGGGAAAGATTTGAAAATGATTGGCCTAACTGCAGCAGAGAGAAGTGAATCACAGAAAGAACTAGTTATGACATATAGATAAAAAAAATGCACACACGATTTAATCCTTCAAAATAAGACAAATTTCAAAGAAAAAATATAAATTTTGATTTGATACATTTATAAATATATGAGGACTATAACAATGGATCTTCTAGAAAAACACTCATAAGTGTCGAAGAACTTACAGGTGAGAGGTATCACTTTGGCCATGTCAAGTTTCAGAGGGTTAAATTTGTCCTTCTTTGGAGGGATGTTCTTTCTGTCGGCATTGTGTGCTGTACATCCAGTTGATGATTTAGTGTTGGCACACATTTTTGGTGTTTCATTGGAGCTCATGGGCTCTTCGGGCACACAACTTGCAGCATTAGAGTCTGATGAGCCAGATTCGTTGAATGCACGCTCACATTCCACTTCAGTCATGGTATCTGAACTCGACTCAGCCAGACTTGACTGATTTTCACAATGCAATCCTTCAACATCAGCAGTTTCATCTGTTTCCTCTATAACGGGTTCAGGTTGTGTGCTGTCCTCTTGTGTTGCCACAGGAAAAGCACAGTGCTCCACTGTTTCCTCTACGGGGGTTATAGGTTCTATTATTGGTGGTGCTGGGACATAGAGGTCCAGTTTCAACTCAAGACCACTGGTTTGATCTGTACTTTCTGTAGCCTCTATTCCATGTACAGTACTATCTAATGGTGCTTCCAAAGGAGACGGGTGGTCTGAAAGTGAAAGTTGCTCATTGTGCAGATTTGCTTCGGGAGCAGAGGGTTCACTGAGTGGGTCATTAGCATGTTCCATGATGCTTAACTTCTGATTTGAAACTCAATGGTCAATTGAACTCAGATCTCTAAAGTTCTCCTAAAATAAAAAGAAATTATGCAGGTTAAAGGGATAGTTCGGCCAAAAATGATATTTAAACCATGCATTACTCACCCTCAAGCCGTTTGAGATGCATCTGTCAATCTTGTTTCAGACGAACACATTTTCAGTTATTTTAGAAAATGTCTTAGACCCTTCAGTGGATATAATGTGAATCAATGGGGTCCACCTCCTTCAAGTCCCAAAAATGTGAATACATCCTTCACAAAAGTAATCCATCCGGCTCCAGGGGGATAAACGAAGGCCTTCTGAGGGTAATCCGTGCGGTTTTGTCCTAAAAATATACATATTTAAAACTTTATAAATGAAAATATCTGACTTCCGGCAACGATCGACGCGCGTTCACGGGTGATGGAAGTCGGCGTATGAGGTAAGACGTAGCGTAGGAACTGTTGTGACGTAGAACGAACGCGCCAGCGCAGCCAGAGAGCAGAGCAAAACAAAACACGAAAGCGCGTGAACACACGCGCGTCAATCGTTGCCGGAAGTCAGATATTTTCATTTATAAAGTTTTAAATATGTATATTTTTACGACAAAACTGCACGGATTACCCTCAGAAGGCCTTCGTTTATCCCCCTGGAGCCGGATGGATTACTTTTGTGAAGGATGTATGCACATTTTGGGACTTGAAGGAGGTGGACCCCATTGCTTCACATTATATCCACTGAAGGGTCTAAGACATTTTCTAAAATAACTGAAAATGTGTTCGTCTGAAACAAGATTGACATATGCATCTCGAACGGCTTGAGGGTGAGTAATGCATGGGTTAAATATCATTTTTGGCCGAACTATCCCTTTAACTAATGAAGGTAAGAGTACATAGGTTACATAGTACATTGTAAGTATATTGTACTATGTAAATATCTTTAATCATTAGCATGGTAGAGGAAATGTGTCTATTAAAAGGTTAGTTCACCCAAAAATTAAAATTAAGTCATTAATTACTCACCCCCATGCTGTACCAACCCCGTAAGGCCTTCGTTCGTCTTCGGAACACAAATTAAGATATTTATGATTAAATCTGAGAGGTTCATGACTGCTACATAGGCCCCCTAAGGGAATGACACTTGACGGCCCAGAGAGTCATTAAAGAAAATGTTTAAATATTCCATGTCGCAAAAGTGGCTCAACTAAAAGTTTATCAAGCGATGAGAATACTTATTGTGCGAAAAAACAAACAAAAATAACGACTTTATTCGACTATTCCTTTTCTTCCTTGTAGGCCTGAAACGAGACTTCAAGAGATTTCCACGACGCGCACGCGCGAGAACTTAACTGAAGTCTCGTTTCAGGCCTACAAGGAAGAAAAGGAATAGTCGAATAAAGTCGTTATTTTTGTTTGTTTTTTTTCGCACAAAAAGTATTCTCGTCGCTTGATAAACTTATAGTTGAGCCACTGTTGCGACATGGAATATTTAAACATTTTCTTTAATGACTTTCTGGGCCGTCCGGTGTCATTCCCTTAGGGAGCCTATGTAGCAGTCATGAACCTCTCAGATTTAATCATAAATATCTTCATTTGTGTTCCGAAGACGAACGAAGGTCTTACGGGGTTGGTAGGTACAGCATGGGGGTGAGTAATTAATGACTTAATTTTCATTTTTGGGTGAACTAACCCTTTAAGCCCAGTCATCATAACTTCTTAAAGATATTTGAACACTCTTCTAATAAATTGGGACTGTAATATGAATATTTCATCTAAACATCATAAAGTGACAAAATTAAATTTCTTTGTCATTTTAACCTTGACAAGAATTTAAGCCCACCTGTTTTCTAAATAAGCCCACTATTTATTTAAGTGTAAATGCTTCACATTTGATTAAATAAACAATAATTTTTTTGGTGAATAATCAGCCTAACTAATTGCACAAAACTCCACAAATGTATTACAGTTATATATGACATGCATCAGCATTCATTTAACATTAACCAAACATAAGTGGTCAGTCAAAACGTTTTATTTGCATGTTTCTTTAACCTTGCCATGGCCTCGGTCTGCTTTCTCTCTGCTACTATATTTTCTATGGCTATGCATCCAACTGGTCGTTCACTCTCAGAAACAGGGCCTTCTCCTATGAACTCTATTTTTTATATTCTTTTATTTTCAGGCTCCATACTCCTTGGTCCCCATAATGAGAAAATGCAATTAAGAAAAGTTCATGAATTAAAAGTATAAATTTTAGGGATGCTCCGATCAGGATTTTTGCAGCTGATACGGACAACTGATTTCTTGTCATCACGATCGACCAATACCAATTCAGATCATTCAAGCTTTATACAAGTGATATAAGCATTATAAGCTCTCTGTTGACTGTCACTGTTCCCTTTTAAAAAAATTTTTTTTAGATAAAGTAATACCACAGATGTTGCCTTGGTTAAATTATTTACAGTAATGTTGTAATTGTTGTTATAAATAAGTACAACAGCAACATGACAAAATGACTTTTGCGTAAACATACACGCCACTTTCAAGTCAAGTGGCGTATTATCTATACGCATTTTGAGCTATCCGCGTGTATGCGTGTATGTCTACGCCATTAATGTCCGAGTGATTCCGCGTATATGTACACGCCATTAAATGTCCGAGCGAAACGAAGCAAAATGTAGATCTACATCTGGGGAGCGATATTTTTTTCCCTAGGATGGCAGGGGAAGACTCATAAATGCTATTAACCCCAGTGACAGGTAGGTTTAGGGACGGGGTTGGGGTAGGTCATTTATTTATATATACAGTAATAACGTTAAGTCAACGGCGTTCATAAACACGCTGAAAAGCGATTATGCGTGTTGATAGCACGCCAAAAATGGAAATACGAATTGGCGTGTCATACACACGCAATTTTATGAGATCAGTCTGACAACAGATATAAATTTTACAATAAAATTTTTAAAAGGACTTTTAAAAGCACGGAAACCAACACAGACCCCGGCACGGATAAGGAAACCAGCACAGTCACTGGGACGGACACCGTCACCAGCACAGACACTGGGACGGACACCGTCTCCGGTATGGACACGGACACCGGCACAAAAACCAGCACGGTCACCGTCTCTGGCACGGATACCGGCATGGGCACCAACACAGACACACCGGCACAGTCTCCACCACGGACACCGGCATGGGCACCAGCACGGACACTGGAACGGACACCGGCACGGACCCTGGGACGGACACACCAAAAAGGACACACCTGCACAGTCATGGTCACCGGCACGGACACCGGCATAGACACCAGCACAGAAAAGTACAGCGAAGGATACATCAATGCTGCCTTGAAGATGAAGGTATCTCAGGAGACAGGAAGTAAAGCTAACAGATGTGCCTTGATGTATTGCTACCTTGGAATGCATACTCCGAAGTAGGGCTGGGCGATATGGAGCAAAAAATATATCTCGATATATTTAGCTATATCTCGATATACGATATATCTCGATATCTTTACAGGAAAAATAACCCAACAAAAACTACTGCAAAAACAAATATGCCAAATACCACAGTCTTTTTTTTATTGGAGTGCAAAGAGGTAGGCAGTTCATGTAGTCCGAAGTGCTTCTGCAATATTTTTTAAAAAAAATCCCTGTATACCAAAATAATAATTCAACAACGGCAATGGCCAGGGTTGCCACCTGTCCCGTTTTACGGGGATTGTCATTCTTTTTAATAACCTGTCCCGGGAAATTTATCCACTCTATCCACTCTCCCGGGACACAGAATGTCCCGGTTTTCGAAAGGCTGCGTGAATATCTATGTTCAAACCGTGTAGCGTGCGCACGGCAGAGAGGGAGAGAGCACCGCGTAGCGCGCGCCAGAGAGGGACAGAGAGTGAGAGACCTTGCGTGTGTTTGCTAGTGTGCGTGTGTGCCTCAAGAAGTGCATGTAAGACAGCATTTAAGACGATTTTTTTAGATGAGTTATGTAGCCTCCGGGCTAGTTGCGGGCGCCGCCATGTTGAATGAGACAACACGCGAGGGGAGGGGGAACAAAAGCAAGGAGGCGGGGGCGAGCACAGCGCAGAGAAGGCAAAGTGGCGAAATTTGAATTAAATATAAACAATATATCGATTTATCCGATATGTCAAAATCCATATCGTGTTTAAAAAGTATCAATATATTTTAAATATCAAGATATCGCCCACCCCTACTCTGAAGGCAGCATTTTTTAAGCTTACGGACGCAGCCTGTGACAGTTGAGCTAAAAAAATAAAGATGTCGTTTGAACGCTGAGGTTGGCTGTGTCTACGATCAACTGCTAAATTAATCAGTGTTTTTAATCGAATTGGTTGAATGAATGAATGTTTCAAAGATTTAAAAAAAAGATGTTCTTTTGTCGCCACCTACTGCCATATTGATGTAACCTACAGAAAGAGTCAATGAACGATCTCCACCACCTCTCAACCCCGCTTGACAGCCTTTCTGGAACACATACAATCAGAGTAGGCTAGCGGAAAGGGCAATTTATCTAACCTTTGAGCCTGGTTAGTACCTGGATGGGAGACCTCCTGAGAAAACCAGGTTGCTGCTGGAAGAGGTGTTAGTGAGGCCAGTAGGGGGCGCTCACCCTGTGGTCTGTGTGGGTCCTAACGTCCCAGTAGTGATGGGGACACTATACTGTCAAATGGCACCGTCCTTCGGATGAGATGTTAAACCGAGGCCCTGACTCTCTCTGGTCACAAAAAAATTGCCCAGTGGCCTCTATCCATCATGGCCTCTTAATCATCTCCATATATATATATCAATTGGCTTCATCACTCTGTCTCCTCTCCACCAGAAAGCTGGTGTGTGGTGGGCGTTCTGGCGCACTATGGCTGCCGGCGCATCATCCAGGTGGATGCTGCACATTGCTGGTGGTTGAGGAGATTCCCCCTTCTATGTAAAACGCTTTGAGTGCAGAGAAAAGCGATATATGTAATGAATTATTATTAATTATTATTATTATTAATAAAGTATTTGGACTATACATCAATCAAACTGTAACAAATTAATGTAGAAGTCGTCTATGTATGGTCTACAATACATAGAATCCAGTGCAAGTAGATACTGATGTCACAAATCTGCCGTCTATGAAGGTACATCCCCACTAGGTTTTGAGACACAGCCCACTGTGCAGGGTCTATGTTTAAAATAAGCTGAACAACGAAGGAAAGGGAAGTCGAAATAAACACGACTACAATAAAATGGCTGTTTAATCTCCCTCGTGCAGTGGTTATATCCTTCAATTTTTCGCTAATATGCGGCTTTGCTGTTCTAACCCATTGTGTGCAAAACTGCCTCTTATATGGCTGTGCGTGGTTGTGTGCAGAGCCATAAAGGCATGCGTTCATAGCTCTGTATTAACTAATATAAGCCCCAAACTCACCGGTTTAATTTTTTTCTTCATCCCAGCATCTTTCCAATTGCAGTATTTTCTTGATAACCCATTGGCTTCGCCTTTATCTAATGGGCTTTATGCGAGATCGCCGCCATATCACAACACTGGGATGAAAGTTGTGTGACGTCACGCACACACTATATGTGGGAGTTGTAGTTCACAAAAATAGTATGTTGTAGTCTTTAAAATAAATAGCCTATAAGCCTGTTTTTTTTTTAGTTTTTTTTTTTAGCATGTTTGCTGTACACCTTGTCACACAGCAGCTTTTAGGCATTTTTCTGTCTTTTGTTATGTGTTATAAGGAGGCAGCCTCTCGCAATACAAAGTTAATGGGGACGGTTGGATTGTTACTTTCTCCCCGGTGTGGGCGTGGCCTAAATACGCTCTGTCTCTCTCTCTCTACACAGGATCAGCTGTTTTTCCTATCCTGGGTAGCCCAGATGTTACCATGTGAATATTTAACTTGAATTTTTCGATCTGAATTTGAGCAGTCGAATTTGAGATCTGAATTTGAGCAGTCGAATTTGATCAACCTGAATCTATTTTATCTGAAATTCTGTAAGTTGATTTTTATTTTTTGTAGAATTTGTGAGCACAAAAATATTAATCGAAATTCAGGTTTTTAAAATGTAAATCAAGAATTTTCGTAGGCCTATTTAAATTTCAGAAGTAAATTCGAAACAAATAATTTCAGATACATGGTTTCCAAAGTAAAATAATTTCAAAGGGATGAATTCAGAGCAAATAAATTCAGATAAATGTTTTTCAAAATAAAATGTTTCAAAACTAAGTATTCAGTGGCTAGTAGTTATGTCTCTTATTTGCTTCCATAATGGCAGGCTCTTTCAGCTTGGTCAGCATGAAATCATTGTTATAGGCCTACGTAAAATCATTATATTCCGGGTGAGGAATCACTTTCTCTGCCCCGATCCGCTGCTCTGTGCCTTCTTCAATGTAGACATTGTGCTCTCCCAGGTGGACAGTAAGACGAGAAGCTCTATTTGACAAACAACTCATATATTACTGGGCTCTAATACAACTTTTATCAGGAATATTGCCTACCTACATATTATGTCAATGGATAGTCTTAAATGTTTGGTTAATGTACTCTCATCTGTATTTTTGAATTAAATGTGTAACTTTTTTAACAGCCTTTGGTTTATAAAATTCTGTATCTGTTACATTTTACAATCATCATTTTCCGTGTATTCACAATACACACGTTAACCTGCAACTGCTATTAGTCCTTTTTAAAAAGTTTCTCAATAGGGAAAAGGAGATTGATGAGGTTTAACATAAATGTAGCCTATATGATGACAAACGAGGCCTCGGTTTGTGTGAAAACGTCATCGGTTCGGTCTGAGTGTCGCTTCCGGATAAAGGTGGTTCGAAACTCGCGCCACCTTGTGGCTGTTTCAGGAGTAGTAGAAGCAGTTGTAGGAGCGTCAGAGAGTCAGAGTTAGAGAAATCTCATTGTCGTACGGTTATTGTGTCATATATGTGTTAGGGCTGTATATTATTACACTATATCAGGTTAGAATAGTTATTAATAATAATTAATAATTGTTATTATCAATTATAGTAGCTATATTATAGTCTTGTTATATGAATAAATATGTCATAAAAAGCAAACAAATTCAAAAGGGCAATGCAAATTAAAAAGCAGTCCAGTCCAGATCCAAAAATCCTAAGCAATCGAAATAATCTTATCTAATAATTAATTATTAATATAATAAGACTATAATAGCTACTATAATTGATAATAACAATTATTAATCCTCCCGGCTTCACCTGGCACGCCCATTTTTTCTCGACACAAGCTCCGACGCCTCGGTTCAAATGTCACATCACTAGTCCTCGTCTTCAGCTACCTGCACCCAAACCTGACAGAACGATCAACCCTTAAAAAAAAAAAAAAAAAAAAAAAAAAAAAAAAAAAAAAAAAACAGAAAATGAGCAGAAGGAAGAATAACAAGAAGGTGAGCCCCATGGAAATACCAATCCTCTTCCAACAAGAGCGCTCACTTGAGGAATATGCGGGGCTTTATTTAGGTCTCTATGATGATGTGACTTTGGAGGAGGAAGAACTTACACAGAGTTTCTGGGGTGGACTGAAGGACCCGCTAGCCCAGATACTTCTGGTAAAGGACCTAAATATGTCCTTCTTGGAATTTGTAGATCACACACTGTGGCGTGTGGATACCTCGTGAAAGATCTCCCACTCCAACCGGTTCCAAGTCCGATCTGAGCTCGAGCGCCAGAGCTCATCGCCTGCCCGCCAACGCCTGAGCCCATCGCCTACCCACCAGCGCCTGAGCCCATCGCCTGCCCGCCAGAGCCTGAGCCCATCGCCTGCCCGCCAGAGCCTGAGCCCATCGCCTGCCCGCCAGAGCCGGAGCCAGTGTCTGCTGTTCCTGATCCGGAGCCAGTGTCTGCTGTTCCTGATCCGGAGCCAGTGTCTGCTGTTCCTGATCCGGAGCCAGTGTCTGCTGTTCCTGAGCCGGAGCCAGTGTCTGCTGTTCCTGATCCGGAGCCAGTGTCTGATGTTCCTGAGCCGGAGCCAGTGTCTGATGTTCCTGAGCCGGAGCCAGTGTCTGATGTTCCTGAGCCGGAGCCAGTGTCTGATGTTCCTGAGCCAATGTTTGTTTCTGTGTTTGTGTCTGTCCTTGTGGCCGCTACTGTTCTAGTGGCTACTGAGCCTGAGCCGGTGTCCCGTTCCTGAGCTGGTGTCTGTTCCTGTTCCTGAGCTGGTGTCTGTTCCTGTTCCTGAGCTGGTTTCTGTGTTTGTGTCTGTCTTTGTGGCCGTTACTGTTCTAGTGGCTGCTGAGCCTGAGCCGGTGTCTGTCCCTGAGCCGGTATCTGTTCCTGAGCCGGTGTCTGTCCCTGAGCCGGTATCTGTTCCTGAGCCGGTGTCTGTCCCTGAGCCGGTATCTGTTCCTCAGCCGGTGTCTGTTCCCGATCCTGAGCCTGTCCTTCTCCCCAAGAAAATTTTTTTGGGGGGGGGCTATACGCCTTTGCCGTGGCCGGCCAAAGACCCACAGAGGCCTTAAAAAGAATAACACCGCCATGGGTGCCCGAAGGCTCCTCACCGCCCTGGACGCCCGAGGGTCCGACAGCTCCGCCCTGGACGCCCGAGGGTCCTACAGCTCCACCCTGGATGCCTGAGGGTCCGACAGCTCCGCCCTGGACGCCCGAGGGTCCGACAGCTCCGCCCTGGAAGCCCGAGGGTCCGACAGCTCCACCCTGGACGCCCGAGGGTCTGACAGCTCTGCCCTGGACGCCCGAGGGTTTGACAGCTCCGCCCTGGACGCCCGAGGGTCCGACAGCTCCGCCCTGGACGCCCGAGGGCCCACAGCCTGCTCCGTCGAGGACACGCCCTCAGCCTGCTCCGCCATGGCCATGCCCACTGCCCGTTCCACCCCGGTTCCCCGAGCTGCCAGCTCCGCCCTGGAGGCTTCCCGTCCCTGCACCACCATGCCCTCGTCAGCCTCCAGGCCGCCCACCCTCCCACCCCTTTGGATGTTATACGGCACGAGGACGCGCCTACGGGGAGGGGGAGGTTCTGTCACGTTTTCTATGTGTTTAGTTTAGTTTTGCGTTCTTGTTTTCCCCTGTCTTTGTGATTTTGGTTCAGTCCTGTTAGGTTTCCTGGTCTGTCTAATTAGTAATCCCCATCACCTGAGTTCAGTTAATTATCCCGTTAGTCCCCGTTCATTTAAGCCCTGTGTTTTCCCTCAGTGTTTGTTGATCGTCGTCCATGAATGGTTGTGTGTGTCTTGAAGTCCTGGAGTTTGTTCTTTCGTTCCTGTATGTTTTTGGAAGTTTGTAAAATAAATCTCCTAAACTGTATCTACCGTGTCCTCGTCTTCAGCTACCTGCACCCAAACCTGACACAAGCCTTCACAATACATCACTAAGCTGTGCACAATATGTACACAACCCAACTAATACTACACAATGAGAAAGCAAATACTTACAGTATTAATCTCAGGTGTTAACACATACCTTGAAATATCTTTCAGTCAGCTGAATCTTCAATTACCTTTTCCAAAAGTGTGAATGAGCATACAAAATCTTCTCCACTTCCATGGCTTATATAATGCACATGAAGCCCAGACTTTCAAAAACCTCCCAGGCCCCCTTAAATTCCTGTTCTTGCAAATTCTTTTTCTGTGCCTCATTTAAATGCTCTTGTTCTTCATCTGATGACTTGGAGTCACTAGTCAGATGATTCTCTATCAGATGAAGATGAGTTATGGTTGTCATCCTCATCACCGATTATCTCTGGATCCTTTTTCCATTCTCTCCTCTTTATCAAAATCATTAATTGCCCCCAAAATATTTTTTTCATAACTAATACTTGATTCTTTCCCATAAACATGTGTCCCCAATGAGAACACCTTCTCCATGTTTCCCCCATAGCAATACGTTTTTTTTTAGGATTTCCAAGTTGTGTGAAGCAAAAACATATTTCTGACTGCATATACAAACAATTTTTGGTTCCCGGAATAGACAACCAATAGCATTCCCTGTTAATTAGACAGAAAAAAGGCGTCCAATAGATTTCTTAGGTGGCGCCGAAAGAACACCACAGACACAGTGTAATCACCATGGAAAAATGTCAGTAAAACTGGGATTTGTGAAAAATAAATACAACGCTGTTTTACCAGATGAGAAGTTTATCTATGTATCATCTTTTTAAAATCATTTTATAACTGTATAGCATATCTCTTTTAATTCCTTTTATATTTTAATTTTCCTTGCTTTTATTTTGTGATTATTATCATTCTTTTCTGTGTAAATCACTTTGAATTGCCGTAGTGTATGAAATGTGCAATATAAACTTGCCTTGCATTGCTTTGGTTTGAGGAACAACATTTTAATATTCTGGATTTAACCTGCTGCATGTGAATAGTCAGTCTTTGTTCCATTGTTGAATTAATGATTAAAATAATCCATTCACATCACAAGCATCCATACGTGGAGGATTACATGAATATATTGAATTAATGTAAACAATTAATTTTAGTGACACTTTATTTTAAGGTGATGTAGTAACATTGCACTTACTCAGAAGTACTGAGCAATATTAATTAAATATATAGGCTTCTTTATATATATATATATATATATATATATATATATATATATATATATATATATATACAACTACGTTATCTTAAATAAAGTGTTAAATGAATTTTTCCCATTGATATTTAAATATTAGATTTATGTTTGATTAAGAGCTATTTTACTTTTTTGAGTGAAGCACAACTTCAGACATTTTTTTTTTAGATATTTTTGTTTAATATATTCAATAATTAATAGTTAGCTATAGTTTAAACTAGCCATAAAAGTCAATGTGTCATCAAAGCACATTACATAATTACACAAAAGGAAAGCATGGCAAATACGTCATCGATATATCACTAGATATTGCAATGCATGGTGTGTTGCATGTTAGGCATGTGATGTCTAAAAATAAGCATTTATCAAACTTCCCCTCTTGCATGCTTCATTCGCTGATGAAGACTCCCCAATGAAATGAATCAGAGCCACTAGTGTCAGGTGAATCCCTCTCAGATGAGTTGTTCCAATTGCATCAGTAACACTGGAGAGATCTAATGACATTTAAAAGGAAGAATACACATTTACAACTTTTAAGTGCAGAATCACTGTTTTGTTTAGTGGAGATTTGTAATATTGCTCTAATTTCACCAGCCATGTTTTCTTTCCCTCTACAATTTAAGTAAAAAAGTGGAATTTAAAAGTTCTTTTTCCTTTAAAATACTTTGTTACACTTACAATCATAGGTAAAGAGAAAATTAGTTTAATGACATTCTGAAACCAGTATGTTCTCTGTGTGTAGCAAAAAAGAAAGAAAAAAGATTGAAATGTTTAACATGCAGCAGATGCTTTCCTCACTGAATAAATAAACAAACCCCAAAGGTCACATTTCTTTCTTTCTTTCTTTCTTTCTTTCTTTCTTTCTTTCTTTCTTTCTTTCTTTCTTTCTTTCTTTCTTTCTTTCTTTCTTTCTTTCTTTTTTTCTTTCTTTCTTTCTTTCTTTCTTTCTTTCTTTCTTTCTTTCTTTCTTTCTTTCTTTCTTTCTTTCTTTCTTTCTTTCTAATTAAAAATAAGTAAATACTGTAAATACATTTTTAATAGACCTTTGGGTTTGGTCATCAGAAGATGGGTACAATGTGGTCATAAAGGGATGCACATGGTCAGCGACAATAGGTAGGCTGTGGCATTTAACAATGTTCAATTGATACTAAAGGGCCAAGTGTGCAACAAAATACTCCCACACGATTACACCACCAGCAGCCGCCTGAACCGTTGATACAAGGCAGTATGGATCCATGCTTTTATGTTGTTTACACCAAATTCTGACTACGATCAGTTTGTTGTTTATTTTACATGTGAACCGACTATTTTTTATTATTAAAGAATTTAAACTCAAATCAATATCATGTCCATGTGTGAACAGTCATGTAATAAGCAAGGTAATGTACAATTATTCAGCCATTATCTCAAAATAAACCACTCCAGATTGGTACAGTATGCATTTTTTCCCATTATTTTGCAATAATGACCAGCTGACTGTATGTTATAAACTTATCTCTTTATTGTCTCTTTAAATTCCCCTGGTGATGGTCAGCAAGATTTCTGATATCACAAGTTTGTGATTGTGAACACAAAGAATAGCGATATGACTCCCCCTTTTTGGGGTTACATTTTGGGCTAAGAGCAACCTTGGCTAAGAAAACTTAAAATACTATATCCATATAAAATGAATGGACAGAAACACTTTTATTTGTTCCAAGCTGAATTTAACCACAGATATTTCAGAATTTTTTTACATTTTATTTAAAAGGTCCAACTCGGCTTAACAAACAGTTAGTTGTTAGCAATGGTGGACTTGACCCAGTCAGTGTAGCGGCACACCTCTGCATAAACCCCAGGATAGCCACGTTGAGCACAGCCATAACCCCAGGAAACAACTCCTCGCAGTTCCCCATTGCACACCACAGGACCGCCAGAATCACCCTGAGAATAGTTTGGAAAAGGAAAAGAAGAAATGTGTGATTTTATATGAAATTACCAAACAGACATAAAAAAGAAGACTACGTCAATGACATACCTGACATGAGTCTTTGCCTCCCTCCATGAATCCAGCACAGAACATGTTTTCAGTTATTTTCCATCCATACGCACCCTCACACTGTGCCGTTGACAAGACAGGCAAATTCAGACACTGTAGCGCAGAAGCATAGTCAACTGGAAAAAGAGTACAAGAACAATGTTAAAGATTTGGATCTTGCACATACCTAACTTTTGTGTGTGTGTATATATATGTATATATATAGTGGTGCAATAGTGGTGTTTCGTTCTTGAATAAATCAGCGCTTTTGAACTAATTGGTTTTGTAAATGAATCAAATGACTCACTCATAAAGACAGTAAAGGCTGGAATAGATTATAACTGCATTATATACTTTCCAAGTTTGTAAATGGTTACAGAGAAAAACTGGGCATCATACATTAAACGACTGAGGATTACAACTACCAGACTTTCAAGTCAATCTGAACACTCGTGCCTCGCTAGGAGACGCATGACAAATGAAAACAATGTGTTCGAAAACGGCTCAAAATATCAAAGATGCTTGATGTGCTCAGACTGGATGCAATCATAGGCTGTATTAAAATTGGCCCCATCCATCTTATTGCACAACGCGGAAGTAAGCTTTTCTGAATGTGCGAGATTTCCAAATTATCGCCACTGTATGTAAATAACTAGAATAATAACAAAGTGCAGTAAATGGTAAACCTATCTACACTACAAAACAGTATTTATAATTACAACAATATATTAAAATATTATTGTGAGAAATACCATTTTGTATTATCAAGCAGCATAACAAGCTGTTTGTACAGTTAAAAATAACGGAAGCCTCGCACATTCAAGTTAGAAATGGCCACGCCCGGATACCCTCATATTTCCAACATTACTCCACTAATATAGTCAGTCCACTTGGACAGCATCTTCTCTAGCGGCTACCTGTTGAGGGTATCTCGGTTGTACGCTCGTTACTGCGATGCATTATGGGATTGAATGAGTGCACTCAATGTCCACTAAAGTTTAAGACAACACCAGAAATGGCTGTCAGTTCAAGTACACTATGACCCTGTCCCAAATGGCACAATTCATGTGGACTTGTAAGGCAAGGCAAGGCAAGTTTATTTATATAGCACATTTCATACACAATGGTAATTCAAAGTGCTTTACATAGAAGAAATAAAAAAAAATAAAAAAAAATAAAAAGAAATAACAATAATTAAAACAGTTAAGAATAAAAAAATAAAATAAAGTACAGTAAAAACAGTCAGACGAACAGTGGCACAGTGCTCATTCAGTAAATGCACAGCTAAACAGATGTGTTTTGAGTCTGGATTTGAATGTAACTACTGTAGGAGCACATCTGATCTCCTCTGGAAGCTGTTCCAGCTGCGGCTGGCATAATAGCTAAAAGCAGACTCTCCATGCTTAGAGTGAACCCTTGGTATTTCTAGCTGATGTGAACCTAATGATCTGAGTGATCTGTTAGGTTTATATTCAGTGAGCATATCTGCAATGCATTTGGGTCCTAGGCCATTAAATTATTTATATACCAGTAATAATACTTTAAAATAAATCCTAAACGTAACTGGGAGCCAGTGTAAAGACCTGAGGACTGGTGTGATCTGTTCATATTTTCTGGTTCTGCTCAGAATCCTGGCAGCAGCGTTCTGTATGAGCTGCAACTGTCTTATGGTCTTTTTAGGAAGGCCAGTGAGGAGTCCATTACAATAATCCACCCTGCTGGCGATGAAAGCATGCACAAGTTTCTCTAAGTCTTGACTTGAAACAAAGCATCTAATTGCTTTGACATGACTACTGAAACTAAGGTCTGACTCTAGAGACGCGCCAAGATTCCTGACTTGATTTTTAGTTGTTAGACCCCTAGCGTCAAGGTATGCATTCACCTTGAGAACTTCATCTTTGTTTCCAAACGCAATGACTTCAGTTTTGTCTTTGTTTAACTGAAGAAAGTTTTGGCACATCCAACTGTTTACTTCATTAATGCATTGGCACAGGGAGTCAATGGGGCTGGACTTGTGGTCTTACAATGGCTGGCTTTTGCCTGTTAAGTCCACAAGACCGTAGGGTATCCCATTTGTCATTTTAGATTTGAGATGGGTGCTCATATCTGTGCCCTTTGCGGCCGATATACGTCTTTGATGCACGCTTTTGCTGGGCCCGCAACCCCACGAGCCCCGTAGCAGACTTCTTCCGACAGTCAAAGCGGCATTACGTCACTCAAGTGTGGACTTGGGAGGAAGAACACAAGGACTTAGGGTTCCATTTGAGACAGGACCTATATTGTAAACCCTAACGCTCAAAATAATTAATTGGTTTGAGTAGGACAAACTTAAATTAAACAAATTAGTTCAGTCAAATTAACTTTTATGAGTATTTAGCACTTTCTTTTTCTTTCAAGTTCACAGAACTGATATATTTTAAGTAAACTGAACTGTTTCATTGTTTTAAGTTTTATGAAATTATTTATTTTAATTTAGAAGAAACTTAAGTTTAACTGAAACAGCTGGGATGTCTATTTCCCAGCATGCTTTGCCGATGGCACCCGAAAGGGAGAGTAAATGCTAAAATTAAGTGTAATATAATGTGTTTTTTTGTGTAAGATTAATGTTATGTGTGAGATTTAGTAGTGATTAATGTTTTGTTATGCTAATTTAGAAGAATTTCTGTTAATGTAGGCTTTAGGATAGTTACCATCATGGTGACAGTGGTGCATGCAGCTTGATTTGAGAGCAAATAATTCCTTTATATTGCTGCGCTCATACAACAAGTGTTTCTGTATAACATACTATTGCTAATATGTTAGCATTTACTATGTTAGCAGATTAGCTTTTTAAAGCTAACTAAGTTTATACTAATAAAAGTGTTTTGAATTCTGCTAACTTATTTGGGTTTACAGTGTTCATAGATTTAAGTTATATTAACTGAATGGAATTAGTACTATTAACTTTATTTACCCAAGTTATCTTAACAATAAGTTATTGAGTTACTTGGACACAAATCAAATATTTTTTTATGCTTAAATTGTTTGAGTTAATAAACTTAAATGATTTAAGGCAATCGGTTTCCTCAAACGGTTTGAGTTGAACTAACTCATCAGGTTTTACAGTGCCACAGCCATAGCCTGAAGCTACAAAATCAGAATCTGTAGCCATCATATGTGATTCACAGAAAAAATCCGTCAACTTCGATATGTCAAAATCTGCAGACTGACTATGACTTCCCGAAACTAGCATTAACTCGTCCAAACTGCAAATTTGGGCAAAAGTCATGCAGTGTATTCCAGCCTTTCACCACCTTATCACCACCACTTATCACCACCTACTGGCACATTGATGTAACCTGCAGTCACTGAAAAATCTCCACCAGTAACACACAGACCAACAGTCTGTCTGGAACACATAAAGACGCAGAGTGATAAAATAGTTCCAGCACTGATGCTCGGCATATCATTGGCCTTGGATCAAATCAAGGAACTGTTTTATAACACGAAATATTTTCATTACTCAGCCATCTCACCTCCAGAGGTGATCTGATTGCCCCATCCAGAAACCAAGCACTGATCCCCCGCAGAAGAGCAACTGGTTGCCAGAGGGATTGGCTGCACATACTGGTTGAAGATGGCAGGCTCTTTCAGCTTGATCAGCATGAAATCATTGTTATACGTAAAATCATTATAGTCCGGGTGAGGAATCACTTTCTCTGCCCCGATCCGCTGCTCTGTGCCTTCTTCAATGTAGACATTGTGCTCTCCCAGGTGGACAGTAAGACGAGAAGCTCTATTTGACAAACAACTCATATATTACTGGGCTCTAATACAACTTTTATCAGCAATATTGCCTACCTACATATTGTCAATGGATAGTCTTAAATGTTTGGTTAATGTACTCTCATCTTTATTTTAGAATTGAATGTGTACCTTTTTTAACAGCCTTTGGTTTCAAAATTCTGTATCTGTTACATTTTACAATCATCATTTTCAGTGTATTCACAATACACACATTAACATGCAACTGCTAGTCCTTTTTAAAAAAAGTTGCTCTATAGGGAAAAAGGAGATTGATGAGGTTTAACATAAATGTAGCCTATGATATACTCACGAAACGTAGCAGTGAGCAGCAGAAACAACCCATCTTTCATTAATCACAGATGCTCCACACCAGCGTTCCCCATTATCGTAAGTAAGGTAGACTTGCCAGGGCTGAGAGTTGGGTGAACATTCATAACCTCCAATGATTTTATCATCTGCACTGCAAACTTCATAACAAGAATGTTTAATTGTTCACAAAGTGCCCAAAATAAAGTAAATAAAAACACTTTTTAAAGCTAGTTGTGGCTTTTATAACTGATTACTTGAACTGATGTTTGTTTTTTTAATATTTAGCTGTTTTATCTGATCAACTAACATTTTAAGACTCAAATTAATCTGAAAGATTAAGGAATTTTACAGGTCAATGTAGGCAGACACTAACATTTGACATTATAATAAATAAGAGAAATCTACATACCCACAGCCACAGCCAGCAAAGCAAACACGATAGTCTTCATTAGAATGAATGAAGTACAACTTTAGAGAGAAGACTTCTGCTAAGTTCAAGAATTGCATCACCTTTTTGAGTTATTTAAAGGGTTTAACATTGATACCTAGAACAACCAATAAGATCATGGCAAATGATTCATAAGTGAAAATTAGCACCTGGAACAACAATTCTTATCACTAAGTTTTCCACGAACATGATAAAACCAAGGTGTACATGCAGTACAAAACTTTAATAAAAACAAAAATGCTTTTACATTTTTAGTAAAGCACAACTTAAGCCATTTATTATTTATTTAACTGGTTAATCAACACAAGAGACATCCTATGATTAACATCACATGGTGTATTGATAATGCATTGATCCAACACATGAAATCCAAAGTAACAATTCGTAACAGCAAACTTTATTCGGTAACAAACAATAGTCCACTCTCAACCAACAAAGATTCTCGATTCAAGACATTAGAAAGAAACAGACATGAACATGAACAGGTCAAAACTGCAAAAAGCAGTGATAAATGTTAGTGTCGAAATCCATTGCTTATTAAATTAAGGCCTCACAGATAACAGCGTTAAGCATTGAAGTACAAAGTCTCCAAAGGAAAATAAGGCAAATCAGGCAATCTTGTGATTAAGCCAATATCATCCAAGACCCACAAAACTATATTATTGCATTTTAAAGGCATCTAACAGACGTGGGTGTCATCAAGATTGACTTTGGTCACTGAAAAATTGAGTCTTTAAGTAAAGAGAGAGTCACATAAAATGCCACATTAATAACAAGCATCTGTGTATTAAACTTCCCCACTTGCATACTTCATATGCATGTGAAGCTCAGACTCTCCAATGAAATGTGAACCACATTCAATACACTCCCAGTCCCCTTCAACTTCCTGCACTTGCAAATTGTCTTCCTGTGCCTCATTTAAATGTTTTTGTTCTTCATCTGATGAGATGAATCGCTCTTAGGTATTGTAGCGTTGTTGGCATTGATTTTCACTTCACCGCCTTCTTCATCTGGGTCCTTTTTCAAATCCTCTTCTTGATTGAAAAAATTAATTACTCCTAAAATGACTTTTTCCATAACTGACACTCGATTCTTTCCTCTAAAACCAGTGTCCTTTCTTCCAAAGGGAACATCATCTCCTTCTTTAAAGACCTCAAGAAGGTGTTTTTTTCCTATGGGTAATTAGATTTCCTAGTTGCAAGAAACTCTTGTGGCAACGGTGACATGAGTAAGGCCTGGCACCAGTGTGAACGTTGAAATAGTTCCGAAGTTTGGCTAAAACCCGAAAGGACTTCTAGCAGATGTTGCATGTGTGATTTTTGTTGTCATGGCCATGCAAGTGTCTTTTCAATCCCTCTGAACTTCTGAAACCTTTAGTACATACATCACAGAAGGGCCTCTGCTTGTGTATTTCCTGATGGTTCACGAATGCCACAGCAGATTTATCACACAGCTCACAGTGAAGGATGGAAGGCTCTTCAGGAACACACTGCTTGCTTAAATTTAGATGAAGTGTGTGAGAGAATGGGCGGTTGAAAGCTTTCTTACATGTTTTACAGCGGATTTCAGGCTGTTGGTCTTTTGAAGTTATGAGCAATTTCTGAAAGACTCGAGGTAGGAATAGACCTTGTTTGCCTTTGAATACACTGGCTTTTCTTCCTCTGACAAAATAGCAACACCAGGACAGGCGGTTTTACCTGACAAGAACCATCAAAAGAATCTTTCACTTATTTGTACCATATCCCAGGCCGTTGTCATTTCCATTAGAGACAGATTCCACCTGTCTTTTCTTGTTTAGTCTCTTTTCTTTCACATGTTGACAAAGATGACTTCTGAAGGCCTCCCAGCAAGTGAACTGCTGCCCACAGACCTGACATCTCATGCCGTGCATCTTCACTGGAGAAGAGAGAAAGTTTCATATCAGTAAGACGACGTTGATATCAATAAAAGAGCAAATCAAAATTCCAATGTCTGCTGCAACATTATCCCAACTAAGTGTTTTAATATTTTATTGTAATCTTATTACAATGGTCATTGAAAAACTAAAACACTTTTATTGCATGCATAGTACTGCCTATTTAAAAAAACAAGAATTGCAAAGTTTCAAGGACATTATCACAAGTTAAAAAGTGTATTTCAGCATGTGGCTTCTAGTTATCCCACAAATACATTAACATTTTTGGATTTATTTGCTGTAAAAATGGCAGTCAGACCAAGTTAAGAATGTGTTACTTTAAGTACACTGTACACTGGGTCAATTTAAGTACAATGTAGAATACACTATTACATGCAGTGTTCTTTTTGTAAAGAGCATACTTTTGACAACTTTAATGGATCATCCAGGTGTCTCAAAAATGGTACTAGTGTGGTAGGATGCGTTTAGAATCACACACTACATAATACAGACAATGGAGTTTTATTAGCCAGCTACAACAAATATTTGCATGTAAGATAACATTCAATAAATCTGCTGGTAAAATAAACTATTCATGTTAATATTCATCAGTTTTCCAAGGAAAAAAAGCATGCTAAATGCAAAAATATGTCATACCATTCAATGATACTGTACCACCAAATTGATCCATTTAACAACCACGGCTTCTGTACCACCACTGTAAAGTTAATCAGTCATGTATAACAGCCAACATATCAGCTACATATTAATAAGAGTGGGAGAGGAGAGATTAAACAGACTATGGCTACGTGAACATCTATAAGGTAAAATAATAAACAGACAGTTTTTGCTGAAATTATGACCAATAAATCAACTTTATAAGGAAATTAAAAGATGGTACTTTATTAACAAACCAACCCATAAACCTTCACACTCACCACCCAGACAAGACAACAAAATGGAATGTTAATATAACTATTCAATTTAATATCACAAGGTGATTCGGTTGTTCAAATAATTTGCCATTTTCTTTATGATTCATAATGCCATACCTACACAAAAAACCCTGCCTCTGCTTTGCCATTTTCATCTTATTCATACATTCTTAAAGACATTAACATGACTTCAGGGCAATTTTACAAGGAACGTATAATATCCATCCAAAACGTATAATAATTGTCTTCATTTTCAAGAGAAACATTAAACCCCAAATGTTTTCAAAAAGTAGAAAGATGAAAAGTTTTAAAATGCAAACCGAAACCTAATGCAACAGAATTGTGGTTAAAAATGGTGATGTCAATAGCAATAAAGGAACAATGTCACTGGCATTAACAGAAGCTGTACAAATCCCAAATCAAAGTTTAGCATGACCACACTGTAGGCTAATGCTTACAAAAAAAAAATTAAGCCATTTTTTAAATAACATGTACAAAAAATATCCAGCAAAGACCTTGGTAGTTTAAATTAAGTACCCTTTACAAGTACAAGCCATGTGATAAAAATCAAGAGAGACACTAAATTGAGCAGTCAAAAAAAGAGGGAAAATAAATCTTTTAAAAACCTCTAAATAGATTGAAAAGCATCTAAGAGATACTCTTGGAACACTTGCAGAGATCTAACAAGATTTTAAAGGGAATGATAGAAATGTACAGCTTTTATGCAAGTAATTACAACACATCATTTGGTTAATTGGTTTAGAGGACATCTGTAATAACGCTCTGAAATCAGCAGAAACCTCTCTCTTTACAACAATTTCAGCAAATGTTTTAAAATAATTATTTTAGAATTTAAAAGCTGATAGTGGCATTTTCCTTACTGCTTAAGCATACGGTTATTCTACTATATACTAACACTCACAGCAGGTCACAAAACTCTGGAATCAAGTCCTCAATTAAATCAGTGCAGATGCAGTAAACAATGTATCAGATACCAATATCCCTCTCCATGCATTTTTTTCACAAGTTTTAGAACCCACGTGCATGTTCAATATAATGCTGATGCAGTTCTGTTTCCTGTTTGAAGGAAATGCCACACTCAATGCAAGTCAGGTTAGCAGCGCCTCTTACTTCAGAAGCTGAGCTACTCTCTTTTAGCTCTTTATCACCCAAGCACTCCTGATGGTGGTCGATAAGATTTCTGATATCACTAAATGTCTGTGAACACAGCGAACAATGGTACGGCTCCTCGTTTTTGTGAAGAGTCTGGTGCTGCTGCAACGCACGAGGTGACAAAAAGGTTTTTCCACATTGCTGACATTTATGGCTATTCGCTTGTGGACTTACAAGGGCTACAGGAAGCTTGACTATAGACTCAGATCTGTGTGATAAAGCCTGCTGGTTGTCTGAAGGCCCAGGTGCCAGGGAAGCACTCAGCCTGTATCGCAGCTCAGTTGGGAGACGCCGGCGCACTTCGTTGTGCCATGCGAGATGATGCTGCAGCTGGTTTTCCGTCCAGTAACCACGGCAGCAAAGAGCACAGCAGTGCGGACGAGTCTTCGCCACCTCCTTATGAGCGTTTAACTGCTCCTCACTGGGAAACGCTTTAGCACATTTATCGCATTTGAAAAAACATTTAGCAATTTCAAAATTTCGATTGTGCTGTACGGGATCCTCCTCCGTAGATGCTTTCAGCTCTATCTTACTAGATGTTTTACGAAGGGACCCTTCAGAAGCAAAGGGCTTTACATATGCAGAGCGCTCTTCTATAGAGGCAGTGGGTCGTTCACTAACCTTGTGGTGTTTCTGCCATTTGTGCGCACGAAGGCCACGTATGTTCAAGAAGCTCTTAGCACAGTGTGAGCATTGAAAGTGTTGTACCTCAGTCTTCTCTCGTCTGGTAACATCCATTTTAGATGTGTACAATAGTTTGACGGGTGGACCCGACTCATCTGTAGAGAGGATTTCAGACTGTAGTTTCTCAGTCTCAGTAGGCTTGCTGTGATGGTCTGCAAAGTGAGTTGTTAGAAGAGACCCACTTGAGAAAGACATTTGACAATCTGGACAGGTAAAAACACCATTTCTTTCAGCAACTTCGTGCTCTTTTTGGGGTTGAGTCTCCATAGTAGGGTGATGTAGTTGATGGCGGCGAAGAACACAAAGGTAGAAGAATCCTTTCCCGCATACATTGCATAAATAAGGTCCACCATCAACACTTTTCTTTGAGTGTATCTTATTGGTCTTTGAGAGAAATCTGGCAAATGTTTTGTCCTTGTGCCACCGCTTATGTGTGCCAAGAGCTGAGTTGGTACTAAAATATCTTCCACATTCAGCACAAACAAAAGACGATTTTGCCAAACACTTCTCTGGCTTTACTTTACCAAGCTTCAATGGCTTTGCCGAGCTGGATTTCAACTTTTTAGATTGGTGACCTTTACGATGAATTCGCTTGTGAAAATTTAGAGCACCAATTACCGAAAAGCTTCTGCTACATTCTTGACATTTGTATTTCAAATCTGAAGCTAAAGGCGTGTTTTGTTCTTTTTTAGAATCAGTTGAATGAGAAGTGTCAACAACATCTTTAGGTTTTTGGGAGGATATGTCTTGCTCCTCTATCTCAAAACATTCTTGTGGAAATTCCACATTGTCCTCGGGTTTAAAACAGTGCTTCTGATGACTTTGTAGTATCGACTCAGATGCAAAAAAAGAGTAGCATGTCGGGCATTGAGGTCGCTCAGAGGAGTCAGAGTCTATCAAAGGAAGGCCAGTCTCATAACCATGACTTTTCATGTGAAACTGGAGGGCCATGGCACGCGAGAAAACTTTTGCGCAGTCGGGACATTGGTAGGAGTTCTTTTTTAACTGTTGGACTTGATAGTCAAAAGATTTGACAGCAGGTTGGAGACCTTGGGTGTCATGGACAAGTTTGTGTTTAAGAAAACAACCTAGCATGTGGTATGATTTGCCGCACACCTCACATATATGTTCCTCTCTTGAATTCATAGGGTGCACTCTTTTATAACCACCCCTACGACCCCTTTTCTTCCGTCGTATGTGACAGTTCTCAGTGTCAGGCGTACCTGGGGGCCTTGTTTCGAAATGTGCACACTCCGAGTGGTTTTGTTTGTGATGACAGAAAGCACCCAAAGACCAAAAACCTTTACCACACTTTTTACAGTGATAAACCTTTGGGCCCAAAAGTGACTTGGTTGGGTTGAAATTCTTTGTCTTTTCATCTTTGCCACTGCCAGAGCAAACCTTCTGATGGTTGTACAGACCACTTGCGGTCGCATAGCTCCTGTCACACTGCACGCAAGCAAAAGTCTTTTTTTTTCTATCGTGATGCTGTTGGTGAGAATGCAATGCAGATAGTCGGGAAAAACACATGCCACACTCTTCACATTTAATGTTGTTCTTCTGCAGATTTTCAAGTTGGTATGAAATAGACTTGTACGCCACTTTATCCTCATGCTTTACTGTGTTAAAGCAATGAGCACTCTTGGAGGGACTTTCATGGCCAAAAACATTGCATGTTAAAAGTTCCTTCTTTGTTGGCGTCACTACGTTAAACTTCTGCCTCCTATCCGTTTTTTTTCCCATGCATCCCTTGTGCCAAAGTATGTGACAGCGCAAGGACGAACCCTTGACAAATTTACGATCACAGTGTGGACAATTATACTTTGCCTCTTGAGGCTGGCTTTTGCTCACGAGTTCCGCATTTGTTAATGGTTCATCATTTAAATGCTCATAATCAATCTGTATAATTTTGACATCAATATCTGGATTCAACTGCAGGGATGAGGTGGATTCAGCTGTCTGACTCAAATTGAAGCCCAAGTCATCTTTTTCCTCTTGGTCTGATTCACACACTAACTCAAGATCAGGATTTTGATCCTGAGAGAAACCACTGTTGTTCTCATAATCATCTGAAGCCGTGATATGGACAACTTCATAATCAACATCTATGGCCCCATATTCTTCTACTGTGTCGGTGCAGTTAAAATCTTTCTTTTGAACTTGAGCGTGTGATGTCTCCTCAGAATGAATAACCACACTGTCAGCATTGTCATTCTGGTTTATTTTTAATGTGTGAGTGGCTGTGCTCATCTCAGGCTTCTTCTCCATGATGTCGCCAAAGACATCAGTATGACAGAGCTGATGCGACTGCAGGGCGGATGCTCGCGAGAACCGACGACCACACTCCTGACACTCAAAAGCCTTCTTCTTGAGCTGAATAACTTGATGAAGGAATGATTTCGCTGGCAGCTCTTCACTGTGCGCCAATCGCTGATGCTTATTGTAAAACGTGAGGGAAGTGAAGACCTTGCCGCACTCTGTACATTTATATGGCTGGCCATTGCAGACAAGTTGTGCCCGTCTTTTATGCCAACGCTGATGGCACAACAGAGCCACAGAGCTAATGAAGGTCTTGCCACATTCAGAGCAAACAAACGAATGCTTAATTTCCTCCTTCACCTTCCCTTCCGAACAGCTGGTTGAGAATCTCTGGTGAGTACCGAGACCACACATGGTGCGAAAAGATTTGCCACAGAAGCACTGAAAAACTTTTTGCTCATGCCCCTCAGTCTGTTCAGAGCTTGTGCCATTGTCTTCAGTTTGACCTGGAGATTCATTAAGTGGCAGAGGTTTCTCAGTTTCACAGGTTTTGGATTTCACCAGCTTTACCTCATGACAACGACGATGTGCGTCAAGAGCCGAAGCCCGAGAGTAACAGCGTCCACAGGTGGGGCACTGAAATGACTTTTTCTTTAGATGAGCAAGCTGATGAAAAACAGACTTTGAGGCCTGCTTATGTGAACGCTGATGGTTGAGACACTGACCAACAGTGGAAAAAGCTTTACCACAATCCTTGCATTCAAAAAGCTTATGTCTTCCTGCACCCTCACCAAAGCCGTCACCTATCCCCTGTTTAATGTCTTGATTGCGATGCTTCAGTTGATGGGTGAAAAAGCCTTTCGAGCTTGAAAACTTTTGTCCACACAGAGCACAGAACAACGTTCTTCGGCCTCCGTCAGTCGAGATGAGCAGGTCATCCCACTGCGAATCTGTGTCCAGGCAGACTATGGGACCATCATGGATATGCTCGCTGCGATGCTCTAAGTAATCCTCCTTATTCCCAAATGCCTCACTGCAATCCTCACAACGAAATGGGCAATCCCCTAAAAATACAAAAGGGGAAAATGGGAAGTCAGGGTGAGTCCTGTGGCCAAAGGAGAGAAAAAAATAAACAGTGTACAGAGCCAACTAATTAAAATGAGAAGACTGAAAAAAGCCCCCTTATACTCCAAATAATGAAGAAAGAAACAATAATAATCTTATAATCTTAAAGTGGAAATAATTTATTAATTCTGGTCAATTTTAACAGAGGAAAGGAATATGATAACAAATCAGTGTCAGACCAAAAAAAAAAAAAAAATCACATTTTGCACTGTGTATTGCAACCATCAGAAATAATTTATGTATTACAGATGATAAGAAAAAAAAATTAAAAATACAATCAACTGTTTTTTATGCAACTTCTATTCCTAATAAGAAATAAAAAAACATCAATAAAACGACAAAATAAAGGTTAGAATGATTTCATTGTTTAAATTTTACACAACTGTAAATTAAGACGATCTGGCAGGCAGCTTTGTTAATGAAACCTGTTGCCATTATTATGAAAATTAATAAAATACATTTCACATACATATTATATAGAGAATTAAAACACAGGAAAATCGTGTCTTAAAACAATATTTAATTCGCCTTTTTATTCTTTTACGTACATGCGCAATTCAAAAGTTGAGTAAAGACTGCCATCTACTGCAAAACGGCGATACTGCGATATAAATTAAGGAGGAGCAGATTAAATGAACCAGTAGCCAACACCTCGTTGCCTACTACAATGTCTGCACAGCTGGTTTGAAAATGACAAAGAATGGTTAGACGAAAATCTCAGCGTTGTGAAATGCCAGCCAAATCAGTCAACCATATACTAAAATGTAACGACCGGCAGGAAGCAGAACATGGTTAAAAATAAAAATCCTCATGGACATGCAGTTCTGCCGCTGTTTTGTCACTCCTCATGACGACACGTATCCGCTGGTGCAAATTAACCCAGCTGTTTTAACGCAAAATATAAACTATAATAAGTAAGATGCACGTCTAAATTGTGTACAATTATATGAAAACAAAATATAATGCAAAGGTGTGTAGTAGTTCCTAAAATGTGGAAGATGGCGTTAATTTAATTTTAGGTGACTTTATATACCTTCTTGGTTTGTTTTCAAGGTAAAAGATAACTATTAGGTAGGGAAAGGTCGGTGTTGTCATAAAAAAAAAGTTGCTTACCTTCGGTACTTCCATCTCTCTTAGACGAGTCTCCTGTACTGGAAAACATATCAGCCAAATCTCCTTCCTCCACCTCGTTCTTATGTACAACCACACATGCATCTTCCTCCACTTGCTCTGCTTTAATCTTCATGGGTGGAACTGCAGCATTGGCCGCAACAACTTCGGCGTGGTCCGGGGCTTTCAATGTAAGGCCACGGGGACATATTTCCATTTCTCCGCCCGTGTTTCTAGCATTACTGGCTTTGCTATTGCTCACTGGATCGATGTTTACATCTTGGGCTGAACCTTTCTCATATTCAGAGGACAAAATTTCATTATTTGATTGCAAACTGCTTTCCTTTTCAGAATAAACCGCAGCCATAATGGCTCTAGCCAGCTCAGGCTTTCCTCGATGGGAAAGGCAGGCACCGCACTTTTCGCGGTAAAGGACAGTGTGTTGTTGTTGGGTGGAGACAAATTTACGAAACCTACTATGGCGAAAGGTTAGCTCATGAATATTGATTAGGCTACGTTCCTTCTGGCTCCATGATTAGCACGCATGACGTCTGCCTGCCCTGAACAAATTCCTTAGGCGCAGTATGATCATATAAAATATATAGAGTAGTAAGATATAATAAGATGTGATAATACGATATTAATTTATAACAACTATTATATCTACATAAAATAGTAAGTTTACAGTCTATGGTAATTTCGCGGGTCATATGTCATCTATCTAAATTAATCTCCTTTGTTTTTTTTACTTTTCACATGCATTTTTCATTATGTATTTTCAGTTAAAATGTTATATCTGTGTCGATTGTGAAAAACGTTGACCATTTATTTTTGTAGGCTTCATGTGGATGTGGTAATTGAATCATTGGAAATAATAGACTTAACGATTATTTTGTTTCGTATATACAATTCTCAAAGAAGACAAACACGTTCTGAGATTTGTATGTGGATGGAATGTGGGCAGAATGAATTTCAGAAGTGCATCTACATTCTACAATAACAAAAGAATCCAGTTCAAAATGGCCATGGCAGCAATCCCTATATACGCCTATGGGTACTACAACTGGGCTATACAGGGGCAGCGGGGGAAAAGGCGCATTTGACTTTATTCTCTTTAAAACAACTATGGCACAACAATACAGCTCAGTACTTTTCATAACAACCGCGTTTGACTCATAGGTTCATTGCACAATGTGCAGGTTTGAGTCTGACTATGCAAGTGGAAATGTGGCTCATCATTACAGCGATCTCGAACAGCAATGCAGTTGATTTATTTTATCTATTTAATGTTTTTAAAATGTTGCAAATGAGAATCGATACAATTACTATATTTTGAGACAAAGGTCTTGTTAATGTTTTTCAGTTTTGTTCAAGGTAAAGCAGCTGTTTTTCAATAATTGTAAAACTATGGCATTTGTGGCAAACAGCGCACCTGCCGTTGTAAAGGAACAATAATTAACATGAAAATAAATAGCTTTTCCACTTGACATGACATTGTTAGATTCAGATGGTAAATATATATTAAATCCACCTTAGAGATAATCACCATATTTATAACGAAACCATCTTATTTAAAAACATTTTACTTATCATATGTAATAAAATATCATATTTATTGTTACTACTGTGAAGCTATATTAAATTATTATGGGATCTCATTCAATGCTTTCAGAATCTTTACTTTTTTAAATCATTTTGTTCCTGTGAACATGAACATATTTTAATGACAGTACCCTATATTTATTGAACAAAAAATAAGTTATTTTATTATCAAAATAAACAGAAAATAGCATAAACTCAACTGTGATTGTTGAACAAGTAACTTATATATTACTCATCAGACCTCAAAACATATTACTTTAGATAAAGTATGTGTACAGTATGTGGGGTAGAAGGCCAACCTTGCCACCTCATACATTTGTAAGATTTTTAAACAAAACAAACCACTTTTATTATTTATTTTCACACAAAAGCTATTGCTCCATCAATGTTCAATACAAAAATCATTTCTACAATCATACTCTATTGGAGTAGTGAAAGGCACATTTTATTATCTTTAGGTGTGCCTTTAGCCCCGTTGTATCCTATATAATCTATTCAGAGTTTACTTCCTGTACAATGTTTAAAATATAAACCAACAAATATGTAATCTTGCAGGTTTCAGGTCTCTATCCCATAAATTATGAGGATGGCTTTTACAGTAATTAAAAAAAAAAAAACGCAGAAAGTTTTCTGTGAGTTTCTATGTTTAAGGGTTGGGTTAGGGTAAGGGGATAGAAAATTTCATTATAATGATAGCTTAATATAAAAACAATTACGCCTATGTATAAAGTCCTGTGTGTGTATTGTTACTGAAACATTTTTGAGATGACAATGAAGGAATTCAGCATACACAACAGTACACCCAAACACGTACTTGATTCGATCAAGCTGAAACCACTGGATTGAGGTATAAAAATCAGGCATTTCAATTACTTGAAACTTCAACAGACATAATTACATACAACAATAACTATAATGGTATACAGGTCAAATTATGAAATACATGCACTTTATTATGTTTACTTAAAATTTAAACAACTATTGGCTACATTATAAAATAGTTTTTTTTTAAAGCACCAACATCCTCAAATCAGTATAACATGTATTTTGTGACTTTAAATGAAACGTTAAATTACTATTAATATTTAAAATGATTTTTTATTTATTTTTGTCTTATTTTATATTAATCCTAAAAGTTTAACAACAGTGAAAACAATCTAAACTTGAGAAAAAAAGAGAAAAAATGTATTACAGCTTTTCAGAAGGTTATGGCATATCATTGCACGATAATTACTTCTATTTTAAATTTAGTCCAAAATACATGAACTCATTCACTCGTTATTAACGTTTATTGGAGTAACAATGCGTACTAATATAGAAATAATCGACACTCCTTGTGAATCTGAAAACCTATTTGAACTCCATCATGCTGACCATAAGATAACAATGTCTGTATAGAGCAAAAAAAGTTTAAGGCAAAAAAGTGGATGACTATGTTATTTAAAGGTTGGGCCTATTCAAAAATGATATCCCTTATATAATAACTCATCTTTGATCACCAAAATGACATATTCAATTTTTTTTCAGTGAATTGTTTTATTCATGCCATACAATAGCTTTAATATAACTCTACACCCTTCATTTAATATTCACGAATATGCAAATTAGCCCCGCCTCTTCTCACACCAGCTGTACAAGCCGATGTATCAGAATGGGAATGCGTTTTATGCTATGATTAGTCTTTGCTTGACTGTTATCAAACAGCTAATAATGTGTTATGTTACACAAACCATGTTCCCATTCGCCATCTTTGAGTCAGTCAGCTGCCTTCTAAAAATCAGTATCCTTAGGTAGCCTATGCTTTGAACACTCAGCACCTCAGTGGAGAAAGACAGGCTTTAGTTCAACATAACATCGTAATATACATCATATACATAATGCACACACTATATTGCTAAATGTATCCGATTTTTCATATCAGCAGAAAAATATACCGGAATAAGCTGGCTTCTCTTGAGACTCCCCTGCTTTGCAGCAATTAATAATATGCTAAAGCCCGCAAGCACGTTGATTTGATTGGTTACAAGGTAGTTTGTGACGTCAGAAACGTCAGCTATTTTTAAACACCGTCTTTTTTTCACTGCAGTTAAGAAAATACTTAGCAATGGTGTTGACTTATGACTTTGCACATCGTTTGTCTTAAAGCATTAAAAACACCACATGTATATAAACAACATTAAAAACTTGATTTTCACCACAGGGGGTCTTTTAACAAATGTTAATTTCGCTTGTGTGGTTTATTGCATGAGGGTAACAAAGCACACACAACTAGAATATAAGTTCAGCTGGAAAATTTAATAACTGAATAAAAACATTAATACATTTTAAATCATGACACACTCCAGTAGCTTGACAGCAATGCACAATAAAACAGCAAAGAGACAGTCTAAACTGAGCTATTGTTGTTTTGTATATCATTTCTAAAAATCAAACTCAGACATCTCGCTGTGCATGTTGCATATAATGCATTTGTAATTCTAGTTCTCCAGGCAAAGAACAACCACATATCATGCACTGGAACAGGTGATCCGGGGCAAAAGGCATTTTATTCCCCATTTTGTGTAGATCAGTTTGTTGGGTATACTGAGGTAAGTTTGTTACTTGTGACATGAGTGGTATCTCATTTATGTTTCCCTGTGAGGTGAAGAAGATGCCTTGTGGTAACGGACCTGGAAGTTGCCTTCCAACAGAATGCATTGGATGTGGAGCAGGTAAATTTAGAGCTGGTGGAGGAAAAGGTGGTGAGATAAAAGATGGAGGGCTATTTAAAGGAATCCGCTGGCCAGAAATTAGAGTTACGTGCTGTTGGATGTGGCCTTGTTGAACTGGTCCATTTACAAGGGTTTGGGAAACAACTGGAGTAGCCTGAAACCCCCACATTGGAGTTCTGTCCCCAAGAGGAAAAGGAGCTGGTGCAAACGGAATGTTCAGTGGTCCCATCTGGTTTGGTGGAGTTGCACTAACCCAAGTAGGAGGTATTTGAGGCTGTTCCTGGAGTTGTGGCTGATGAAGCTGCTGTTGAAGAAGCTGCTGTTGTAGCTGCATTTGTTGAGGCAAGTGCTGGATTATTCTGCTTTGCTGCTTCTCTAACGCATCCCCAGGTATTTCTTGTAAGCTCACAGTTGTAGACATTTCTAAAGAGGTTTTCATTCCCCATGGATTAGTATTCGGTAGAACGGAAGCACCAGCAGATAGCACTATACCACCAGCCTGACCCATTTCTGTTTTAGCCAGACCAGAGGAATTTGGCATTTGCAAATCATGAGTGAGTTTATCAGATTTGTTGTTGGGTGGTGCTTCTAAGTCAACAGTTCCTTTACCATCTTCTGACGAATTATTGAACAGTTCTGGATTAGGTGTTTGCATTGAATCACAGAGTACTGGCCATTGCGACTGCTGCGGGTCTTGCATGGACCTCGGTGACTGCATTTTCACATTCAGGGGTGAAGGCCTGTCCATGTGGTGTTGTGATTCTGATGAGGTCTTCTGCAGAGTGGAGTTTTGTGTATTCACCCAGAGAGAAGGATGCTTGCCCTTTTGCTCTGCTTCAGATACATTTATCTCGGAGTAATGATTAGGTTGTGTTGACATGGGTACACTTGCTTGAGAATGTTGTTGCTGGTGCATGAGCTCTGGGAGACCCTCACATTTAGGCAAGATCGTCTTAAGGTGACTTCCTGGCCACTGCATCTGCACTGAATTAGTTGGCTGAGTGTCCAATGAACTTGTGGGCTTCTGACAGAGTAGCAGCTCTTCTGATGAAGGCGCCATTTGTAGCTGCCATTCTTGCTGCAACGGAACCTGCTGGGAATGATTTCTCGTCTGCAAGTGCTGCGATCTCAGCTGCATGTGTTCACATCTATTTGCATCGAAGCTACTGGATTGTTGTGGAACCACATTTGGCAACAGCGTTTCTGGTACGATTCTACCAGGTAGAGGTGCCGTCCTTCCAATGTCTCGATCTAACCTTGGCCTGCCTCTCCTGCCGGTACTTACTCTACCTCTTTGAGAATGTATGGACAGTGAATAACCGTGACTCTGACCTTGCCGTTTACGCATATGAATCTTTTGATGCACAAGCAGACTGCTAAGCCAAGGGAATGACTTATGGCACTCTTGGCAGCGGTGGGGTCTCTCCCCTGTATGAGTGTTTAGATGGTCTCGGAGCAAGTAGGCCAAAGCAAAGCTCTTGTCACACAAATGACACTTGTAAGGTTTCTCTCCTGTATGGGAAAGCATGTGCCGCTGGAGCTGACTCTCATCGCTGTAGCCCTTACGGCACTGCGTGCAGCGAAACGGCTTTTGTTGATGCAGCCGCTGGTGTGTTTTCATGTTATGATGAAATGCAAAATCCTTACCACAGTCTGGGCATTTGTATGGCTTTTTGCCGGTGTGGATAATCGAATGCTGCTGCAAATAGCTACTAAATCTAAAGGACTTTTTACACACTTGACACTGGTAACCCTTGTTGTGTATGCGCATGTGGAGCTCTAACACTGAACGGTAACGAAAGCACTTTCCACAGTCTCGACACCTGAAAGGTTTCTTCTCTGTTTGGTTCTCCAAACCCCCTACTCCTGACATACTGTCAATATCTGCCTCATCCATTCCAATATCCTGCTTTTCAAGCACTGCTTTAACCTGATTTGTGATATGCGTTGTGTTGATACCCAAAATGTTCGTCATATGTGTTTGCGAATGGGACTGCAGGAGAGATTCTGTCTGGAATTTGAGAGGACAATACTGGCATGCATAGACCTTATCGAATCTCTTGCCATTACTCATCCTTTCATACTCTGCTTCATGGATTAACATGTGTGCTCTTAAATCAGGCGCTTTATAAAAAATTTGAGGGCATAGAGGACAGTTGCGCTGCTGCTCAACGTTTGCGTTTTCTTTACCTACTTGCCCCACAAAAGACACATCATGGTTTGCAATACGTGCCTCTGACCTAGCTGAGATCTTTTTGTGTTGTCGACAATGTGCTCGCATGTTTTGCGCAAAAGCAAATGTTTTTCCACAGTATGAGCAGTGGTAAGGCTTTCGGCCGGTGTGGAGATACTGGTGCTGTTGCAAAAGGCTGCTGTATTTGAAGTTCTTCCCACAGATTTTGCACAGGTGGGCTCTTTCTCCCATGTGCCTGCGTCGATGGTCCTCCATAACGTAGCGATGCTTAAATACCATACTACAATCTGGACACTCGTACGGCTTCAGTGCAGCGTGGGATCGTTGGTGGATATGCATCGTCCCCAAACTCTGAAAGCCTTTGTTGCACTCCAGGCATCGATAAGGACTGTCTAATGAGTGACTCTGCATGTGGGCATTGATGGACACCCTATACTGGAACTCTTTGCGGCACAGAGGGCAGCGAAAAGGCTTCTCCACAGTCTGCTCACAAGCATGAATCCTTAATCGCATCATTGTTGAGAAACACATACCGCAATGCTCACACACAAATCTCCTCCGTTCCTTGTACATAATCTTAGAGCGTTTTGAATGAGACACACTTGGTTGGCTATTTTCTTTATGAATACTGCGGTGTTTGATGAGGTCACTTCGATGCTGAAATGTGATTCCGCATTCTTTACAAACAAGGGAAGCCTGCTCATCCTGATGCATGTGAAAGTGTCGATGGAGGTTGTATGTTTCGCGGCGTGTAAATTTTTTACCACACTCATTGCATTCCAGCCGGCTTTTCCTTCGTTTTACAACTATACCTGTCCCGTCACTCTTAGATTCATCTTCCTTCTCTTCTGTGTTGTCCTTATCCTTCTCCGTGCTTTTGGGATCTCCTTTGTCTTCTGTCTCTACTTCTGTGCTTTGTGCTTCCTTCTCTTCTGTGTTGTCCTTAACTTTCTCCATGCTTTTAGGATCTCCTTTGTCCTCCATCTCCACTTCTGTGCTTTGTGTTACCTCTCCATGAGACTTTGATTCTTCACTTATATTTGTCGACTCTTCATCTTGTTTTGCTGGGTGTTCTTCCTCTCTAGCAAGCTTTAAATCTTTGCTGACATTTTCTATAGTTTTGTCTGCAGTTTCATCTTTGTAGTTTTCTTGCCCTGCGGAATGACAGGAACGAAAACATGAGAAGCCATTTGCAATGTAAAACCACAACATGTAGCAGTCATTCAGATTAATAATTGCAATAACCTATTTAGATTGATTCAATGTTTTAAAAAGGAGTAGATAATCTAAAAAGCTATTAAATACTACCACCAAGAAAAAAAAATGTCCAAGGAAAAAAAAGTTACATTTAAGTTAACTAAATACACACTGAGTTTGTGTGACAACATGCTCATTAAACAGTCTATTATAGGCTTTTCAGCTATTTCAGCAAGCAATAATTACAAAACATAAAAATTAATTAAACAGCAAAAATGTAAAAGGTAAACCATTGTTTTGACTAACAAATATTGTAATTAATATACTATATAAATGTATAAAATGTAAAACATGTGACTTGCCCTGACTTGACATTCATGAAAAATACCCTTGTGCTGATAACATGATTCAACCTTTCAGCTAAAATCCACCTTCATTATATAGCTGGCACATGCCTGATTGACATCACATGACATTAGTGAGGTGTTTTATAGAGCAGCTATAGATAAAATAAGATGATACTAGAATTTTTATTTGATGAACAAAATGCAAAAACAACAAAAAAAAAACCCTTGAAACCTACAGAAGCACTGCTAGAGAAAACAATCATCTGTCTAACTGAACATCAGATTCAATACCCTTTTTTTAGGCTGTGATGTATTTCCACATTTATTTACATTGTAAATATTTTTTTTTGTTTTAATTTTTTAATGCACATCCATAACACTAAACTTTGGCATTAAATAACTGAAAACTGCAAGGCCATTCTGTCTCAACTCAACTATTGGTCCCCTGATAACATTTTTCAGTTTCATTTTTGTTTTCTGGTAAAAGAAATAGGCTACATAAATTAAGAAAAAAGCCAAAATATTACATGTCATGGATGTATATTTACTGAGGAATCCACTATTTTGTAATAAACCAATATGGTTAATTTCCATCTCAAGTGACTCCATGAGTAAATGTGAAAATGGTAATTTTCATTCTGTATAAGCCATGAACCAAGCCAACCAGCTACAAGATGAATCAAACATTACAAACTTTGATTTGAAGCAAAAAAGGCATTTCAAAATTAGACATAAATCAGGTAGAGGGCTGTGTACTTCATGGCTTTAATGTGATAAAGAACTACAATGTTATGAAGCATTGCGAATGACAAAAAATGATGGAGATGAATTGATTTACGGTTGTTGGTTATAGCCTACAGATACAATATATTTTGTGTTTATTGCAACTTATGCATAATTTGGTGACAGTGGCAGGTGTGTAACAAACGTTTTGGATATGTCTATTAAAAATTTCTACTTACAATAAAAAAATATACTCTTTTGTTATGTCAGAAAGGCTCTGAAAATGGCTTGTTTCACAAGAACAGTTGAATCATTCTTTTTAATTAAACCTGATACGCGGAAAATGTATTTAAATGACCTTTTGAGGTGTTGTATGCAATTCCATCTATTTAAAAGCTCTAAAACGGATCTTAATTTACAAGCATGAAAGGGTTAAAGAAGCAGTTTTGTTTCTGATTGGGTTAGAACAAGCCAATTACAGAGTAATTAATTGCTGCCACCCCCCCAAAAAAATGCTCCACGAGTTTCTGCATGATCTCCCCACGGCTGAATAAATATATATACATATTTGTGTGAGTGTGTGAAGTCTATGCGCTCTTCAAGAGAGCGCTGCGTTCCATTTACTGTCTGCCCTTGGTGCAAAGTTGTACTTACCGATTTTTTCATTGTGTAAACGATCCGAGGTCTCCCCGCAGTCCGTTGCGGGCTCAGGTGAAAAAAGATCACCGTTATTTTCGAAAAGCACATCCATTTTTTGCTCGTCCGCCGTAGATTTCCTATTACACGACATTCCTGATTCATCTTTGTTGCGTGGTGAAAGAGCAGCGCCATGTGGAGATGAATTTTCACTTGCTGGCGAAGACGGAACACTAGGCTCTGTCGCTCCTTTTACGCCGCTGCCTTGTGCACAAACCTCCGCGTCACAATCAGCGACTGTAGCAGATGCAGATTGTAGTTCGGGTTTATTTTCAGCGAGTGTACCGTTAATGAGTTTATTATCTAATGGTTGTTCGGATTCAGACTGTACAGTAGCCATTTTCACATATTTCTTTCTCTTTTCTCCACCCCTAAAAACATGGAAGCCAGCGATTGATTGGAAGTCTGTGGTTACGTCACATGCGCCCTCTGCGACTACATTTAAAGCGACACCTTTCGATAAATGAAAATGGGTGCGAATCTGCGACTTACTTGCATCTTAGATTTACATTTTTGACTAATTTAGTATATTTATTGATAACCGTGGTCAGCCATGTGTGTACCGAATGTATTCACGTCCTTTTTGTGTAGATTTAGTAATGAATATTTTTAACTCTTCAGTAAACTGGTTGTTATAATTTACAGCAAACAGCAAAAAGCAGAAACATCCACCTGGGGCCATTTTTTTTTTAAATCACAAATATAGCAACAAAAAAACTTTTTTTAAAATGCTTTTATATGATTTATTTCTGTAATGACAAAGCTGAATTTGCATGATAAATATTACTATTAATATTGAAACAGTTGTGCTGCTTAAAATGTATAATTGACTTTGATAATATAAAAAGGGGGATAAATGTATTGATTGCTTTTATTAAAATTTGTTCATAGGCAGAATTTTATTTCCAAATATACATCATATTTGTTAACATGGTGAAAAGTTTGCAAAAGGGTATATTTGAGCTTAGCTATCTTGCATTGCATGCAGAATGACTGGGCAATCTTAGATCTCTATGTTAGTCAGTAATTCTGATAACTGCATTTATTTCCATGGAACTGGAGAACCTCTATGCAATACAATATCCTTTAAAACAGCATTTGGATGTATCTTCTTAACCAGTGATAGTAGCAAAAGTAAAACGTCATTTTACACTGATCTGCGGTGCCTCAATCAAAGAATGAAAATTAATGAATTTTATCATGCCACAGCATGAATACTAGAGAATATTTTTCTAAACTTATATATTATGAACTTGAGCAAGCAGATCCATAAAATGTCAGTAATTTATGATCAGTAACAAGAGTTCATAAGTCAATTTTGATTATAGCTTTGAGCTTTTTGGTGTACACAATACATTTTATTATATATCTGCAACAGGCATAACATATAATGTGGCTGCAATGACATGGCACAATCTGCAACTAGGTAACCCTATAAAACATTGCTTTAAATAAATACATTTACTGTAACCGAATACAGTTCATTTTTCCACATCTCACGGCAACATCAACGTCTGCGTCTTCGCCTGAGGTCTACTGTTCTGCCACGGCGTGGCCGTTGCGATACTCCATTTATGTCAGTCGGTGGTTCAGTGTACAGAGTCCCATCTAAAATATCTGGAGGTGGCGGTAGAGGTGGAAGAGTTGCTGGGATTTGCTGCTCTAGCTGTGGATGTTCCTGTGGCAATAACAGTTGCTGATAAGGCTGCTGTTGTGGAGGTTCCTGTTGCTGTTGTGCAGGTTGCTGTAACTGTTGTTGCTGTTGTGGAATTTGCTGCTGAGGCGGCTGATGCTGAATCTCAAGTAGACCCAACAGGCGTTGCAAAAGTACATTATTCTGCTGCAAGCTACTTGTAAGGGCCTCTTGTGAAGCCACAAGTGTCCGCATATCGCTTCTGAAGCCTTCTGCAAACTCGCGCAGGTTCTGCTCCATGCGATCTCCAAGCTGCATGGCTGCTTCTCCCAGTCCACGAAGTTCATCTTCCAGCCAGGAAGTGCGTGGTGGAGGGGGCTCCAGTGGGCCCTGGTGGGTCCCTAAGGATGGTTCTGGGCTTGTATGAGGGGTCCCGTTGAGGAAAGGCGCGCTGTAGAGGGGTGAAGGAGGTAGCCAGCGTTCTGATGTCGGAGGTGGTACTATTCCCAGACCCAGGCCTAAGCCCAGTTTATCCTCCATGCTGCTCTCCGCACCATCACAATCATCTCCATCATCACAGTCTTGCTCACCAGCTTCTTCCTCCTTTTCGAAACCATCTCTTTCAGAACCATCTCCAACTGCAACTGAAACAGTGAAAAGATATGTACACATTTAATATTCCCATGCTTGAGAGACTTTATTACAGAATCAAATTTGTGAGGTCACTCAAAACCTGAAGATGTTACCTGGATCAGTGTCTGACAAGCAACTGAAACTGGCTTTTACTCTAGTGTTCTGCTTTTGACGAGACTGCTGGAGCCTGGGACTGACTTGAGTCGGCCTTCCCATAATTGCGGCCCCTCTGCTGGATGGCAGGTAGCAGGTGCGGTGCCTTGCGTCAGCCAGTCTACCACCGTTACGTCTCTTCAGGTCATCCCAGCGTTTCTTCACTTCTCTTAGGGTGCGTGGTACTCTAGACACAGCATTGACACGCTCAAGTATCCCGGCCCAAATTCGCTCTCTTTCTCGGCGCCGGAGCCTCCCTGCTGGACCGAACAGCTCCCCCTCACAGCGGGTCACCTCTGATACCAACACCTCCAACTCTGCCCCGCTAAAGCGGCTCTTCCTTTTTCCTACGCCTCCTGCGGCTAATGCTGAAGACACACCCCTGTCTTTAATTCAAAGGCAAGTTTTATTTTAACAAAAAATGAGGCTTCTGCATTTCTATTTAAAGGTGCACTCAGTAAATTTTTGCTTTTGTTGCGCTGACAGTATTTTGGACTTATACTGACACATAGCAGCATTAATGCAGCATCACGCAAATATTTTTTACAAAAATGTTTTACATTTTTAATTGAAATGTATTTAAGCCACTGTCTGTATGAATTGCACTGTATTTTGAACGAGGTAATAGAAAAGTTAGTTCATGTGTTCACCTCAAGGCTAGATTATTGTAATGCTCTACTGGTTGGTTGCCCTGCACGCTTAATAAACAAACTCCAGCTAGTCCAAAACGGAGCAGCTAGAGTTCTTACTAGAGCCAGGAAGTATGAGCATAATAGCCCGATTCTATCAACACTGCATTGGGTCTCAATTAAACATCGCATACATTTTAAAAATCTTGTTGATTACTTATAAACCACTGGATGGTTGAGCTCCCCAGTACTTGAGCGAGCTCTTAACGCTTTATAGTCCTTTATAATTCTGGCCAGTTGATAATATCCAGAATATCAAAATCACCTGTAGGCGGTAGATCCTTTTATTATTTAGCACCCAAACTCTGGAACAGTCTTCCTAGTGTTGTTCGGGAGGCAGACACACTCTGTGTTAAATCCAAATGTAGATTAAAACGCATCTATTTTTACCTAGAATACACATAACACACTATCACATTTCTATAAATTCAAATCCGTTAAAAGATTCATAGGCTGCATAAAGTAGGTCAACTGGAACTAGGAACACTTCCCACAACATCCAATGTTTTTGTTACATCATAGGAAGAATGGCATCTACGCTAATATTAATCTGTCTGTCTCATCCTTATCCTGAGGTTACCGTAGACAGCCAGATCAGATGGTCCATCTGCACCTAGACGCGACCACAACACAGCCCTGAATGTCAGCAGAGACCATATCAACTAGACAATCCCCTGTGAAGACCTTGTCGACACTACAGCCATCAACAAAGATCCTCAGCAAAGACCACGAGAACCAGACAAGTCCTTTGCACAGACCTTGATGCCCAGCTTCGTCTCCATACTGGCGTGATGAATCCGATCTTCAAGCAGAAGAAACTGGATGAAATATTTTGAATGATTCCAATTAACAATCTGTTTTTTGACTTGTAATGCAGCCTGGAATTAAACCACAGCATGTTTGTTTGTTGGCCAGAGGAGAACTGGCCACCCCGACTGAGCCTGGTTTCTCCAAAGGTTTTTTTTCTCCATTTTGTCACCAGATGCAGTTTGGGTTCCTTGCCACTGTCGCCTCTTCTTTGCTTAATTGGGGACACTTAATATTCAACAATATTATTAATCTAAACTGACACTATCGGATGAGACCTGAACTTAGCTGGAAGAAGACATCACTGTTTTCTGCAGAGCTGCTTTATAGCGGTCTTATCTTATGTGAGTGTACATTATTTTGAACATTTATTAAATGTATTATTAATTTCTACATTTGTAAAACTTTGATAATGAGGGGGGGAAATTACAGAGTGCACCTTTAAATATTACTGCAATGTTAGAAGTAATATTTCAGGAAAGTAAAATAATTTTGACACATATTTTTAAACACTTCCTATCATCTAAGACTTACTTTGTTCGATTGGGATGAGTTCATCTGAAGACATTCCAGGTGCGACTATGTTGGGATGCACAACCACAACGTTAAAGGGCAGACTGCTAGGCAACCCACCATTCTGGTGGTCACAACTGGCCTCTGAGTCATCATCTTCCCTGGGGAAACCATCCTCTGAGACCCCACCTCCAAAGGGACCCTCTGGAGACTCCACTTTGATGTGCATGGGAGGTGAGTGCTCATACAGCAACCCTCCCTCCTCGTAGTATTCAGTCATGGATATGTTGTGGTTTACAAACACACCAATGTGACTGGTGGACAGTGTGCCATTCACAAGGAGGGTAAAAAGCCACCATGCTGTTCCATGGCAAGGCATTCATTGCTTCATTGTAATGTCAAACAAGGACAGCCTTAATAATGGGCTCAGCAATACACAACTACATAAAATAGATAATAGCTACGGAACGGCAATAGGTTAACGTGTCATTTTATTTTTAAAAAGTATGTGTATTTACACTGATTCTGCGCAATTATTGCGATATTTTGTTGTCTGTACCTTGTATCTCTAAAACAAAAACCTGTGGCTTTTGTCTAATGTTCTTCTGATATTCTGTTATGTTTTACATTATGTTTAAGTATCATTAATTACATGCAGACATCTTAGAGCGCTCCTAATTAACAATACATTTGGCAATGACAAGGAAAAGTCCGAGGCTAAAAGAGGAGCGGGCGAAAAATAAAAACAAATAATGCATGGATAATATAGTTGGATTCGCATTTAACGAAGTGTTTAAGTAAGGGAATATCTTAAAAGTAAAGGCCAAAATTACCTGTGTCGCAGCAATGCGCATATATTCTGCACCACATCCGCAATGGATGCGCATTCCGCATAAATTACGTTAGCCGCCACTAGCTCTTCTCAAGCAAATACTGCTGTTCGTGGAAAAGTCATAGCCTATATGCGACGGGGGGGGAGGGGGGTATTTATTATTTATAAATAATAAAACGGGTTAGCATTAAAACATAATGCTAACCCGTTTTAGGTGCATAGATGCAAAGCTAACCTCTTAGAATCCTAAATGTACACAGACCACAAATCGTCGCAGGAATATGACATCACACAAAGATATTTACCGTGTTGCTATATCTGAAATTCTGAAACAAATATTTTATACATTAAAACAGAGAAAGTATATTTAAACAAACTCAGCTAATTATACATAAATTATTAGTATATAAGTTCAAGCTAAATGAAAAAATAATAGTGGAAATATCAGGTCTTTAGTGTAAATGAAAAAATGCAGCTACACTCGATTTGAGTAATGTAACGTTAGTTGAAAAGGAAAACGTGCTGAATACTGTTCCCATTTCTCACATGGTAGAAGAGTAAACATGCAATGGTGTGGACTAGCCTACTTGTATTAGCTTCACTTGCTTCACCAGAGTGCTCCGGTGAACATCCTATCTGGGGATCTATTTGGTTAAAATCAATCTTCACCATAGCTGATGCAACTGGACTATTGGCTCAAAACCTTGAAGTCACAGAGATAGGCTATATCTCTTGCAACAATGTCCCGATGCGTTACATGCAGCCTCTATGGTGACAGCCAAAGTGATATTGATGTACAATGAGTTAAAAAATAAAAATCTATAATTTATTTTTACTCAATAGTAGCGGGCAGACAATAAAATATTTAAAATAACAAAAAAACCAAAGATACATCTAGGCTTTTTAATCAGATTTTTTTTAATCCTTGTATAGCCTTCATTAGCCATCTGTTTTCTCCCACACAAGCTAATTATTTATCTGTGATTTCTCTGGAATTGGAGTCAGAAATCAGCCGAAGTAAAGATTCACATAAACCACGAGTAGGCTATGGTAACTTTTTTGTGAACTTTTTTTTTAAATGATGAAGTTTAAAAGTGACAAGTCTGATGCTTCTAACGTAATGCAATGGACAGTTTATAAGTAAACACAGAATAGAAATATAAAGAAGACATGTCATATGAAAAAGGGAGAAAGGTCATTTGGATTGGCTGTAACAACGGCCATGTTTAAAAATGTATTTTAAAGATCTGTCCACTGTAGTACACCATACATCAAAGGGATAAAAAAACCTTAGATTTCTTACAGTTTCAGTAAAAGTCTAACCAGGGACACATGCAGCAAAATAGCTATTAGAAAATAGAGCATCTGCTGCTCACAATTTTATGCAACAATGCTATTCTATATTGTGCCTGGCAAATAAAAAAAATAAAAAAAATTCGGACAAGCAATATAAGTTCAAAATGTCTGATTAAATATTTCAAAATTCTTTGACAGTCGATAAGAATCTCTGGTGACAAACACCTTAAATGGTTTAGCTGCCACATGTTGATTCAGTTGAACTTTCCCATGTCATGTTTATCTAAAGTCACCGGTTTGTGGGTATTTTGTAATATTACGGAAAATAAGGTTACCATCAGCCAAGATTTCACTGCTTATATATATTTTTTATAATCAAGGGGAAATAATATAGTTACATGAGGAAATTAATCAATGCCCACTTTCAGTTAAATGTTAATTTAAATTAAAACTTTTCACTGCAGTAGTCTGAAATAAAGTCTGTGTTGTCCACTCAGTCTTCTCTAATGAGGGTTTGTAAAATGAGAACGCTCATTTTACAAATTTCCCGAATTTGATCACATTTTTAAAAAATAATAAAAGAGCCCTCTGAAGTGAAACACCACAGACTGTAACATTAATCATTGTTTGCAGACAATTGCACCACAATGCAATGTATCCTAATTTAGCAAATTCAACTAATTTAACATTAAGATATGTTAAATAACATCTATCATTATAAAAGTAACATTATAACAGGGCCAATTTCTAAACACATGTCAGTTTCCAAAAATAAGTATACTACAAAAATTGTATGCAACATTAGTCAAAATTCAGTCAAAACTGGTTTGTGAAAAAAAGAGATGAAATAAAAAAGTGAAACATTATTATGATTATGTCCCTAGCGCCTAAGTCATTTTTCTAGCACATAAGCACATATTTATAACTCCTGACAAATTTGTTAATTTTCTGAACATATTTGTTACAAGTTGTTATTCATATGCAACCAAATTTCCCTTTTATAAATAACCGCTGCAAATGATTTCCTATTATAAAATAATAATAATCAATTCATTGAAATTTGTGAATATTGTTTCTTAACATGCAAAAAATGATTTGCAATGATATGTTCTAGAAAGACAATCTGAATTATGTTGAAGCACATGCTGGAGTCACACACTGGTTGCTATTTAAGGCTTACATAATGAACCAAAATGTATGTATGTCCTTGAAAATTATCTCGAGCTGTGGAGAAGACAAGAGTATAAAAGGGGGGTCTTAAAAGCATGGGAACACACACTCAGCAGTCTCAACATGAAGGCTCTCATTCTTTTGGCTCTGTTCGCTGTGGCTTGTAAGTAAAGGGGCAGGAAAGATTTAGATTGGAATTAATACAGATCTGTTAGGGTTTTTAGTTTTTTTTTCTAAACAGAAATTCATCATGTAAAATAGAATATTTTTTTTATTTAATTCCGTACGGTTACAGCTCTGTTCATTAATTTTGGTAAAATGTATGTATGAAACAATGAAACCTTATGTTTTCCCAGATGCCGCTCCTCTGGATGAGGATGACAAGATTGTTGGTGGATTTGAGTGTACTAAGAATGGTGTTCCATACCAGGTTTCCCTGAACAGTGGCTACCACTTTTGCGGGGGCTCTTTGATCAGCAACCTCTGGGTCGTGTCAGCTGCTCACTGCTACAAGTCGTAAGTGAAAGTCCTTTTTTTTTTTCATGCGCATAAAATATATATAGGGGAGACTGGGCTGGAGCTTCTCACATGGGGAAGTTGTTACAATAATTATATCTCAGTAGGTTTGACTCAAAAATCCACTTGCACAAAAACTTTGTCTTTGGATTTGAATTAAGAATAATGTTTTTGTTTAACGATTTCTACTAGTGTAGGAAGTTATGTTACTTTTAACATTTTAGCTTTGTCATGAATTATTTTGTGCTTAATTTTTTTCCTTTTTAAATTTAACAGAAAGCAACTAAATAAACAAATGTAATGACAAATTTCTCCTTGCTATGCCATTAATTTTGTTTAAAGAAATTAAGTATGAAATTAAATTGATCAAAAGTAACAGTAAAAACATTGATAATGTTACAAAAGATTTCTATTTTAAATAAATGCTGTTTAATATAACTTTCTATACATTAAAGAATCCTGAAAGAAATTCCACAAAAAATGTTAAATTGTTTTCAAATTGATAATAATAAGAAATGTTTCTTGAGCCCCAAATCAGCATATTAAATGATTTCTGAAGGATCATGTCACACTGAAGACTGGAGTAATTATGCTGAAAATTCAGCTTTCCATCACAGGAATAAATCACATTTAAAAATATATATTGAAATAGAAAACTGTTTTAAACTGTAATAAAATTTCACAGTAGTACTGTTTGTACTATATTTTGAATCAAAGTAATGCAGCCTTGGTGGGACTCGATTTCGTTCTTGGAATTGATTGGCTCGTAGGAAGATGCCAGTTTGCTGTCAGTTGTGGAGGATATTAATCTCCACCCTCCGTCGAGACATACGTCATGAAGAGAACAGACGCCGTTTCCACAGGGAGGGTGGTTAACGTTTTGTTTAAAGATTTCTAGGGCATATGAATTTTAAAAAATGTGCAGTCATTTATAAAACACTGCAACATTCCGTAAAAAAAAAACAAGAATGGTCAATTTTGATTTCATGGTGAATTTAAAAGTTCTCCACACACTTGACATTTGTTTTTGAATCAATGCTTTACCTAAAAACAATGTGGCTCAACTTCAGTATATCTGGACCAACAGTCACACAGTGAGCTTATGATACTTCTTTCAAAAAAACATCTTACCGACCTCAATCTTTTGAATGACAGTGCTCAATCTGCTCATAGTGTGACAATATGCCCTGCTATGGGGTAGAAATGTCCATCAGCTTACTGTAGTCAATATTCTACCATATGTGTCTATACAGAAATTACTTTTCAAAAATAAATATCTCCTAAGAGGCACATAAGGGATAAATCATTAGTAATCACTTAAATTTCAGCCAACAAAGCGCACATTTTCTTAGGTTCAATAAAAAATTGTTTGTACTTGTCTCTATTCTCAGACGTGTCCAGGTGCGTCTGGGTGAGCACAACATTGACACTACTGAGGGCACCGAGCAGTTCATCAACTCCGATAAGGTCATCAGACACCCCAGTTACAACAGCAATACTCTGGACAATGACGTCATGCTGATCAAGCTGAGCAGTGCCGCCTCTCTGAACAGCTACGTTCAGACCGTTGCTCTGCCTTCAAGCTGTGCTTCATCTGGTACCAGCTGCCTGATCTCTGGATGGGGAAACATGAGCGCCAGTGGAAGTGTGTGCCACTGAATGAATATGGAATGAAACTTCCTGCATAAATCTTTAGGCCATCTTACAATAACCCATTAATGCAAATTAATCAAGTGGGGACTTGTTTTCTCAGGCAACTACCCCAGCCGTCTGATGTGCCTGTGGGCTCCTATCTTGAGTGACACCACCTGCAAAAGTGCCTACCCTGGTCAGATCTCCTCCAACATGTTCTGCGCTGGCTTCATGGAGGGAGGCAAGGACTCATGCCAGGTAAGATCAACGCTAAACTTTTGATGTCAAGCTAACAGATATATATATAGATATTTTTTCATTAATTATTAACTTCTCTGAAACACTTCTGTATCGCAGGGTGACTCTGGCGGCCCAGTGGTGTGCAACAACCAGCTGCAGGGTATTGTGTCCTGGGGTTACGGCTGTGCCCAGAGGAACAATCCTGGTGTCTATGCCAAAGTCTGCAATTTCACCACCTGGATCAGAAACACCATGAACTCCAACTAAGCTCCCAGGGATTTTCGAGGCCATAATCATAATGGCATGTTGCAATATCATTTGGCAAACTAAAATAAACATCTGATAACAAACATTATAGAATTTTCTTTGTATTATTTATAATTTAGCTAAGTTTTGAGATGTCTGTATTTTCACAGTTTGAGTTCCACATTATCATTAATTAAATTGACTATTAATTATTTTAAATGTAATATAAAATGTATTTAATTAACATTGAATACATTTATTATGGATCTTTTCATTGATCTTTTTTTAATTTATTTATTAATTTCTGGTCAGATCTGGTTGTACTTTCTATCTTGTTAAAAAAAACACTGAATGTTTAGCCCAAACAGCTATACAAGTATAAATAACATAAGACTTGAGGAATATCAGACAAGACATTTAATCTGTTATAAGCAACAGATAAAATTTCAATTACAGCACCAACACCAACAGTCATCTAAATCAAACTATAGGATCTCTAAATAAAACAACACTGTCCATTACAGGGAATAACTAGTCCAAATATTTGAAAATTTATTTTTTAAACAAAATTGTGTCAGTACATCAGTAATGTTGATATCACATGAAAAACATAATATTCATATACAGCCAACATTCTCACTTGTTTCAGAAGTTATATGTCATTCCCATACAAAAGTTCCTCACACACTCATTGAACAAAAGAGAACAACTTTTACAGAATATTCATATTTGTCCTCTGGCATGGTCCAAGTAATGTCCATGCAATTCTAGAAGGTTGGAAAAACAAGCGTTACATTCAGTGCAAACTAAGTTACCGGTTGTGTCCTCTGTCTTCAATACAGATGGTGACCGGCTTGAACCATTTAATTCTTCCATTGTTGAAAAACTGTTCTCAATGTGTTTTTTAACCATTTGCCTCTCATTATTTTGAGAATTAGGAAAGGAATGTGGGTCTGATGACACATTAGCCAATGTCCTGGTGGTGCTCGGGTCCTCAGCGTTCGGTTTTTGCTGCTGCTTTGGTAATAGATGTAAGCTTGAGGGACCTAAGTGTAACAATGAATGAGGCATTTCAGCACCATTTGAAGAGGAGAATGAAAGGAGTTTCTTTTGTGTCTGATTATCAGAAAGGCCGTAGCTGTGGCTTTGACGCTGGAGGTGGTGAGATCGATGTTCCCCTGTTATAAGTAGCTGGCCTTTCATTGCTATTGGCTTTTTCTCTACAGGCTTGTGGAGGAGCTGATGATGGAAAAGCAAGTCTAAGGTCTCAAAACTGGCATTGCACGTACCACACTCGTAGGGATGCACAGCAGACTGCGGATCAACGGTGTAATGTCTCTCCATTGGATCATTTGTGAAGTGAACAACTCCGTGTCGTTTAAGAACGATAGCACTTGGGAAACCTTTTCCGCAAATATCACAAATAAAGGGCATAGTCGAGCGGTGCCACTCTTGCTGATGATTTCTCAACTTTTGTGCATTTGAGAACGCGTGAGGACAGAAGGGACAAACATGAGCGTTAAGCTCTGGATGCTTCTGCAGATGTTTATTGTACAAGCCCACAAATCGAAACCCCTGACCGCACTTGGGACAAAAAAAACGTCCTCTTTTCTGTCTATGCAGCCGCTGATGAATCCAAAATTTGTTCCAGTTTTTAAACATCCTGTTGCAATCAACACATGTGAAGCCTTGACCCCGCGAATGAGTGAGCATATGGGCTCTCAGCCTTCCTACATGCCGGAATACTCGTCCACACCGTGGGCAGAAGTACTTTCTTGGATCTGCTTTTTGGTGCGTACTGTTCAGTTGAGATACAAAATAGCTGCATTTGATCGGCTGATTCACTGAATAGAGATTATTCTGAGAGTCATAAACAGACGTGGCCATGACCTGAGGAGGGCAAGCAAGCAAAGAAGAGTATCTTTTGAACTTCCTCAGCAAAGAAAAATCTTTTTCAGGAGATTTGACTGGACTTGCACTTCGCATTTTTTGTGCTGTTCTTCTTTTCAAGGAGTTTTTGGGTTGTAATCTGTGAGGAGAACTGTAACCAGAAGACTTGGTTTTTGTGAGCCGCATGGCAATGCAGTGCTTGCTGTGCGTATGTAGCTCTGAGAGAAGACTGAACGTCTGCTTGCAGCAGTCACAGCTGTAACGCTGGGTATCCTTGTGTCCTTGCAAATGTAATTCATACTCATCTCTGGTGCCAAAGCAACTTTTGCAAAGGTGACACCTGAAGCTGATAACACCATCCAATTCCATATCTTTCAATGTGGAATGTGGGTGTCTTTTACCTTCACACGTGTGTATCTTTAATGGCCCGATCTGAGAAAATCCCTTACCACATTTTGAACAAAAGTAAGGCCTGATAGACCAATGCACTCTTTCATGGACACGTGCAGTACAAGCCTGAGTAAAGGATTTGCCGCAAACCTTACACGAGTATGGTTTTTCTCCACTGTGAATACGAAGATGGATTTTGAGAACAGACTTGTAACAAAAGACTTTGCCACAGATCGGACATGTTTGAGGTTTCCCTTTCCCTCTTCCTCGCCCCCTCCTCCTTCTAGAGGTGATTTGATTACTACGACAGTCACTTTCCACTTTGTCGATCACACTCACATGGTTCATGTCTGCATTTTTCTCAGCCGTGGCTCTACTTCGGTCTTGGTATCTGTGCGCACGTTTCCGACTTTTGGATTTATGGACTTTGCTGTGAGATCGCAGGTTAGAGAGTTGAGCGAAGGCTTTACCACAATCCTGGCATGTGAAGGGCTTCTCACCTGTGTGGACACGCAGATGAATGATATACGCAGAGGCATGATTGAACGGGCGCCCACAATATTCACACTTGATGACCCGTTTCTCTTTGCGTGGCCGTCCGCGAGAAAATGAATGAAATCCACGTTTACTTTCTTTGATCTCCATACTGCTTTCCTCTGCACTGGCTTCGGTTGAAGGTGTCTGGATATTCAGCTCTGAATTAGGCTCTTGCGTTTTCTCAGGTGAATGATCTAAACATGCATCATCCAATGTTGCATCAGTTTGGTTTAATGTGTCAGAGGGCAGGGCTTCTTGATTTTCAGTGTCAGAAATTTCTGCATCTGCAGTGTCCTCATGGATTTGTTTTTCAGAATCTTCATCACACTGGCTATCACTTATAATAGGACAGGATGTATCACAGACATCTTTCTCAGATGTTTGGACAGTTGAACAGTGGGCTTCATTCATGTCAGGCTCCCTTTTAGACTGACTACTTGAGATTTCATCTGTTTGAACAGATATCCGAGTGTCGATTTGTGGTTTATTTAATTCTGCATCGAGAGGCAGCGATTTTGGTCCATTATCTGTGGTGCTGGAAAGACAATTAGAATTTGACTCTGGCTGATTAAGGTCTTCCAAACATTTCTGAGTCTCCATTTCAGCTTCTTTGACAGGGGAAAAATCAGACTTAAATTGCTCTGGAAATGTATTTACATCTGCATTACAAGAGCCCTTTTCACTCTCTTTTTCATCAACATTAACAGGCAAGGACTCAGGTAGGGCATTAGTGCCTGCAGGCGACGGTTCCTCCACTCTTCTGTTCTGGGAGCTTAATGCCAGACCTTTTGAAATGAATTCCCCCATACCTCTCTTCACAGATTGTTCCTTGGTTTCATCCTCATCAGTGTTGGTTCCTTGCTTCTTATCCTCTCCTTTACGCATGATGTGCGAGTCGCCTGCAGGTGCCTGAGTTTCCCTTCACTCAAGCTGAAACCAGACAAAGGAAAAGGAATTAAAGATATAGATAAGATATTAAAAGATGCATTGCATCTAATGATAAGTTTCAGCAGCACATTAGTAGCTGCTTCACATGTTATCCACATAATAGGTGTATATATTAATATTGTTGTAGAACAACATTAAAGAAAAAATACATAACATTATATTAAATAATATTATATACATCATATTTGATCTCCGGAAGAGTGTGTCCGACGGCATCCGACTGCAAAACAACACAGCACGTTCACTGGACCTAATTGAGAGCTGCTGATGAACACTGATCATATAATCTTACTGCCAAGTTGGAATTGTAATGATATATGGCCAATTTTAAAAAGTTGTTACGTCACATACAAGCATTTGTATTGTGTAATGGTATTGCTGTATTATTTCGATGGCAAAATATTATATCCCTAAATGCATAATGTCATCAGTAACCCCCACGTTTGTTATTTTCATGCAGGATATCCTCAATAACTTCCAAAGAGTTAACTATTATAATAATGTATAAAACATAGGAGATTAACTAGCTGAATACCTAATAATTGTTTTTATACGTTACGTTTATTTATTTTTTAAGTTGATCCTTATTTATTACTGCCATCAAGTGTTAGCTGCTAAATGTTTCACGTGTTTCTATGATTGTCAATAGTGGCTCGTGGTCCGTTCATTTATTAGACCGATTCATTCAAAGAACCGGCTCATACGAGTCATTCGTTAATGAATAGAACTACAACAAAGAAAACAAAACAAATAAGGGTTCTCAACTCATTGTCCCCTTTTTGAGTGCTTACCCAGTATTTCTATTTAATAATATTCAACAATGACTGCAAAAGCACAACAACTAGGGACCAAAATTCAGTGCCGCAGTAGATAGCGGTTGATTCAGAGTGATATGACGCTCTGCAGGCGTTTGCAAAGGCCATTCCTTCCAAAATGTCTCTGTAATGCTTTATGCATGCGCTGTTACAGTCAGCCCTGCATCTCCTATTACTACAGAACCGGTCCTTTAAGAACGAGTTTATTTTGAAAAGCGAAATCAGCGTCTTTGAACAGGATGAATGTGTCTGTCGATTAATTCAACGCCCGACTAAACGAATAATTTAAAACACCAACACTTAATTTTTTAAATAATAAAAAACACCACTTCAATGCAAAATTACCCAATGTTTGGTCGACTGCATACGATTAGCTTCTGCCTTAACTTTGTAGAAAGTGTATGCGAACAAGCAACACAAAGAAAGGCAACCAACCTTACCTTTCATGCTCTTTCTTTTCAGCAGCACCAATGAACTACGATTCAGGACTCATACCCTAAACAAATGGAGTTTCCTTTTCCGTTTCCGATAAAAGCCTCTTCGACGTCTTTTGGTGGATGTGTGGTTATGTAAAGAAAATCCCCCCAATATGTAAACATAAATAATTAGTTAAATAATTCTAGTTTGACTGCATTTACCGCGCACGATGTATACCAAACCATGAATTGCATATAAAGACATGGCTATGGGTATGACTTTTATTCGATTTTAATTGCAGTTAAATACAAAAATATATATACAGCATTAAAACGTTTCAGAAAACAAATTGTTCACTGCAAAAGCCATGCATCTAATATTCCATTAAAGGTCGCAAACCAAACCATAGAAATGACTCAAAATGAAATGTGAAATTATAAATAAAAAATAAATAGCCTATATATAAAATTCTAAAAACATAAATGATAAGCAATTTAACATACGTCATGACAATGGAAAGTGTAGGGCTGATCTGATGCTGCCCTTCATTTAAACAGAACCAGTAGGCTATAATGTTGATTCAGAAGAGGTATAAGTTATAAGTGTAGCCTACTATTGGTCATAGTTAATTAAGTTCATTCATAATACAGATTATGTACTGATATTAATTTAGTTATTGGTATGTTAAAATGTACTAGTACGTATAAAATGAATATTATTTTAGACTAATAAATGCAAAATGTAAAAATATTGTTCATTGTTTTTTCATGTCCCTTATTAAAATAAATAAGCATATAACACCTTATTGTTACCAAAATAATGTTTACACAATAACTACAGAACTCCGATAAGCTACTAGATTTTCAGATTTTTGTATGACCACATATACAGAAACAATTGTGTCATGGAGCTGTTTTTGATGCAAATTTAACATAGCTCACTGCCTAAAGCAATTAATGCATTTTAATTTGTTCAGTCCTCCATCAGTTTTACCATTTAATCAGTTCACCAAATCTTTCAATCTGTATCATTTACAGTAGATGTGTCCAACAAGTTTTGCTATAGCTAGCAACATTTAGCACACTATAACATGTGTGCATGACCACATCTGTTATTACTTTACTGGAGACTTAGAAAGGTGTCACTATTGTGTTTATTGATGCAACGTAGAACATGTTTACATCAGAATGTATTATTTACAGTAGACTAACAATACACAACGGCTACAATAAAAAAAGGCAGAAAACTACTGTTTTTTTTTTAGTTTATACAGGGCATTCACCAAAAATCTCTGTATTAAAAAAAAAAAAACTGTATTCAATAGATGAATTAAGGAAACCAATAAAATACAGAGGAAGCCAAATATGATTTTAACAAGACAAAAAATGTTCTACTACTGATCAGATACGAAACATTTTTTAAACATTTTAAACTATTCAAAATTATTTTTCACTACTCTTAAAAATGTATTCAAACTTCTGCTTTATAACGTCTTTTTTTAAATTACATTTTGATCGCATATGCAGCAATGAAATCAAGCAGTAGATCCGACTTTTATGCATGCAGAAAAGGTATCGGTTTCTGCTCTAGATCATCTTCTGTGTCATTTGTTGTTGTTGATGTTTCAGGCACTGGCCCTAATATGCGGTGTACCCTTCTTGTGTGATTTTTAAGGGACACTATGTCAGGATAGCTGCGTTGGCAAATCTGACACTTGTACAGATTGTGTTGAGCCATGCCCCTCGACACCTCAAGACCACCCACGATACCATGGACCCTCCTTCTGTGGTTTCGGAGGGACTGTACATCTGGATAGCTTCGTGCACAAATGTGACATTGAAACTGATTGGGAGTGCTGTTTTGCTCAGTTCCCTTCGATGGCTGAAACGCAGCACTAAAAATACGATGCACTCTTCTTCTGTGGTTTTTCAACGATTTTATGTCATGATAGGAGCGGGCGCATATCTGACATTGAAACTGCCCAGAACGGACAGGTTCTACGGTACCCAGATTTGGCTGTTTAGGCCGATGAACTTTCCTTAAGTGATCCTTCAGGGATTGAAGCTTTGGATAACTGCGAAGGCAAATAGGACATTGAAAAGGAGTAGAGGAACTGCTTTGTGTGCCTGCTTGGGGCAACCGTTCCGGTGTGTCCTCCGCTGGCGTCATTCTGCTAATGACTCCATGAACATTTCTTTTATGCTCCTCGAGTGCCTGAGGTGTTGGACAATTATGGTCACAAATCTGACATGTCAGCCCAGCTTGCCTGCTATGCGAGACTAGGTGTCTTTTGAGCCCATCTAGACAACTGAACCAACGCACACACACCGGACATCGAATCGGTTTAAATGCGGGTTTACAGGTATTGCTTTGAATGTGAACTTTAAGGGTCAATGGGTTGTTGAATGTTGCGCCACAACGAGAGCAAGTGTGTTTCCTCTGACTTGCAGTATCACCTTTGCAACGTAACCGTATGTGTCTTAACAAGGAACTGCGGAGACTGAAGTTCTTTTTGCATTTATGGCAAGTCAATGTCTCAGGAAATGACCTATGGTTCACATGTTGAGGTGACAAGAGTGCAGGCGGTTGTGCTTTTATGTTAAGTGGCGAAAAACCTCTAGATTGTTGCGGTCGAGTCGGAGCATGCGATGGTACCGTTTGAGAAAATGAACGAGGTTGTTGCTGGGAACCTCTTTGCTCATTTGCTGGGATTTTAGATTGCTTGTGCAATTGCTGATGTGCTTCAAAGTCCATCCACGACTGCAAATTCTCACCACAGTGAGGACAAATGTAAGACTCCTGCGCATGCACCTGCAGATGTTCGAAGAGAAGTCGAGGACAAGTGAACGAGGCTCCACATTCGCACGTCACCCTTCTTGGGAGTACAGATGGAAGTGACATGATCCCCCAGTTTCTGCTACTGCTAGTATTTTGAGTGGTCTCCTGTTGGGCTGCTTGGTTTTCTGTAGATGGAGACAGGACAAATAAGTTTTCCTGAGTTGCAGGTGTTGTTTTAGACTCTATGGTTCTAGAACTTACTACTGAATCCGTTTTTGTTGCATGGCACTTTTTTCTGTGCTTATTTAGATTGTCTTTGCGGCTGAAGAACTTGCCACATTGAGGACATGGAAACCGTTTAATTGGCCCAGGCAAATCAGATGATGTATTCTCAACCTTTTGCTCTTCCAACTTTCTCGCCTCGCAAATCTTCAAGTGTTCCTTTAGGGTAAATAAGCGAGAGTAGCTTCTCTGGCACCCATTGCAAACATACCGTTTCACGCCTTTATTAGTCACATGCACCTGAAAACCATTACTAGGTATTGCTGAATTAATGTCCTTGTCCTCAGGTAGCTCTACAATGACAACATCCTGATCTTCATCACAGTCGTCTTTAGCCACGTCAGTCAAATCATCCTCATCTGAGTCCTTTTGATCTACATCTATTAGTACATCAATTTCAGCATCATCCAATGGCATGGTCCACTCCTTTTCAACCAATTTACCTTTTTCCTCTACTTTCATTTCAACCATTTTGGCTGGTACTCCAACAGAGTTTTCAGTTGATTCAGTTGGCTTGGAGTTAGAAACACTGGCAAAAATGGACTCATGGGTTTCTGGGGGATTTATCAGATCCTTCCGCTGCACCTTCAACCCAGTCTGATTTTTCTTGTCAATTGAAAATTCTGTATTCTGTTCCTCCATCTTTATCGGCTCTGTGCCTACGCCAATATTTATATGCTGTGATGACATTTGATTTGTTTTTGAGTCTTGCTTTGCTCTATTGCACTCTTCCATATTTTGGAGTTTGACGTGACGTTGGTTGGCAACAGTGGGCGAGGATTTCAGAGAAGATTTATAAGGACAGTTATGAATTTTGAGGCGGTGCCTCCGTGTGTAGCCACGCTTGCATAAAGAACAGTAGAACATTTTTTCCAACAGTTGAGCTGTAGGGCTGATAGGTGTCACAGACTTCTTTCCCAAAGATTGAGAGTTTCTAGAAAATGCATCAGAGCAGACGTGGTTCTCTGGGACAGAGATTACTGTTATCACAAACTGTTGGCAACAAAGACAAAACTTAACTCGCTCTTTCTTGTGCAAGGCATGATGCATAATCAAGCTGTCTACGGTTTGGAAAACCCGACGGCAGAGCCTGCACTGAAGTTTGCCTTCAACGTTGTCACGGCCAAAAAGTTTTTGACGAGTCTCAAGAACCACCACGGGGCAGAGAGTTTGTGTCACAGATATAATCTTCCCCTTCTTTGACAACATCTTTCCAATTTTCACATTGACCACATTGTCTTGTTTCATCTTTGATAGATCCTCCAGTAGCTCTGGCTTTGATATCGTCATGGCAGTTGCAGGTTGCATTGGTGCTCTCGGTGAAACCTTTCTGGGAGGCAAGTTCCTCTGTTTCATTTGGGCGGGTTGTTTATGACTCATGTAGGCAGATGCTAGCATCTTCAGGATTGATTTCTTATGAAATGCTGTTGATTCTTCGCAAGATTCTGGTGATTTCTCATTGTCATGCACAGAATGGTTTACCACGTTTAAAGTGTCCTTCTCAAGGATCTGCACTTGCTCTTCTCCTACCATGTTGGAGGATTTTAAAGTGTCATTCTCAAGGATCTGCACTTGCTCTTCTCCAACCACGTTGGAGGATTTTAACGTGTCCATATAGACCATCTGCCCTTGCTCTTCTCCTACCACGTCGAAGGACTTTAAAGTGTCCATTTCAAGAATCTGCACTTGCTCTTCTCCTACCACATCAGAGGATTTTGAAGTGTCCATTTCAAGGATCTCTACTTGCTCTTCTCCTACCATGTTGGAGGATTTTAAAGTGTCCATATCGTGGATCTGCTCTTGCTCTTCTCTTACCACGTCAGAGGATTTTGAAATGTCCATATCGCGGATCTGCACTTGCTCTTCTTCTACCACGTCAGAGGATTTTAAAGTGTCCATCTCAAGGATCTGCACTTGCTCTTCTTCTACCACATCAGAGGATTTTAAAGTGTCCATGTCACAGATCTGCACATGCTCTTCTCTAAACACGCCGGAGGATGTTAAAGTGTCCATCTCATCTTGCTCTTCTTCTACCACATTGGAGGATTTTAAAGTGTCCTTCTCAAGGATCTGCACTTGCTCTTCGGTCACAGAGGGAGATTCAAATGGTTTCAAGATGTTGCTTTCCATGTCTGCAGAGGATTCAGTCTTCTTGATATCAGCATTTGAAGTAGGAGGTGCACTTTCTGCAAGGGATTTTTCATTGGAATGGGATGGTGAGAGACTGTGAAAAACTTGGTCGGAGACAGGACGGCTGGAGTTTATTTTGCTATCTGGTACAATAGGAATCTTACCCAAATCTGATTTGTCCTTATTTTCTGGCCCATGTTGCTTTTTGTGGGCCTCAAGAGCTGTAACACCACTAAACTCCTCACCACATTCACACATGTAGGTTTGGGCTGGAGAGACTGGCGAGGCCGACATTGTACAGTGGTGTTTTTCAAGGAGATCATTACTCGCAAATAAGCCTCCGCAGTTGTCACAAGTAGGTAGTGTTGATTCTGTCTGGCAAGAGATTTCACTTGCATGAGTTGCTTGGTGCACCAGGAGTGATGCCAAATTATGAAATGTAGCTGAGCATGCCACACAGCTGTAAGTTTTAGGACTCCCAGCTGACTTTGTTTCTTGAAGTCCAAGCATTTTGCAGGTGCCAGAAGATTCCACTGCCGATTATTAAATTTAAGAAGTGCTACCAAGGTCTTTGTTATTGTTGAGTACCCCCTAAAAAAGAAAGCAAATAAACAAAATTAGTGGCATAGCACGAGTTTTCAAATGTTTTCAATACAGGCATACATCATGTAATGTTATAGATCTAGGCACTGTCATGTTAAGGACCCTATAAGTTTAGTAAAAGACAATTCTGCAATGCAGTTCTAAAAATGGAATTATTTGAATAATCTAATTTTTTTGGGATAAAAATAAAATAAAAAAAATACCACCATCAAAAACAAACTAATCTGTTCTAAACTAAAATAAAACTTTGGTTTAACTGGATCCATGAATTTGAAATATATACTGACTAATAAAACACTATTTGATATAACAAATTCTTATTGAAAGGTACAGTGATGTCTATTTTTTAAGTGATACAAGCAGAAAGTGATTAGCTTTTTTTATATTTATTTATTGAGCAAAGCCAGACTGTTCTCAAATTGACAAGGCTGTTTTTTATTGATTAACAAATATTAATATGATTAAAAAGAACCTGCTAATGATGTAAAACAAATCTTGAAATTCATTACATAAAAAAAAGTAGTTTGTTTCAAAGTAATGTTTAGAAATATGATTAAATAGTGTAATTTACTTTATAATTTTTTACTTGTGTAAAACAAAAAAATGAATACAAAAATAACATTTCTAAAAACTTGGCACACTTAAAAACTAAATACTTTTGAAAGATGCAAGTTATGCCTTTTACAATATCGTACATCCACATGTGTCATTAACCTCAGTGAGTACATGCATATTTAAATGAGAAAAACAATTTCTGCTCAGGAAACTCAAGCTAGTACAAATAATATGCTGCCCTTCTCTCGTTTTGATGTAAAATGTGTTTAATTATTCGTAACAAATAGCCTACGTTTCAAATGCAGCAACAATAGAGGACAGAGAAAGAGGCAAGACGGCTCATTGCATGCTTCGATTTTGATAGGCCTGGCCGCTTCCCGTGGCTCTTTACTCAAATATGTTCAATAAACATCACCTCAATAAAAAAAAAAAATGCATCACCAGGTTAATATGCATACCACCCGCTGATTTAGCTTTAGTAACGATATAGTTTAAAGAATAATGAAAATAACACAGACCCTGCCAATAACACACACTGCAATGGATGCTGCAGACTTGGCATCAGACTAAACATGTTTAACTATACAACCAACCTCCAACATCTAAACGCGAACAACACCTCTTTTCCAAAACAAACGCGCTTTATAGGAATATCTGATTGCTTGATATAGCGCGTGCGGGAACGTCATTCGCGTGCTGCACAGGGGAATTGAATGACAAAAACCGAAGCTAACGAATGTATGCGCGAATAAAAACGAAGCATAACAAGTACTTAAAACAGTTATTGGCTTGCACTCACCTTGGGAAAGTACGATGTGCAAACTAGCATGATTTTACTCAAAGAAGTTATTTATTTTCACTCCGAAAGACGGTAAGTATTTTGCAACGGGTTTCAGTATAGACATGTTATTCCGGCTGTTCACTATAGAGGGCAGTATATATGAGCGCTCACTTCCACTCCCAGTCCCCAGATGTATGGATTAAACATACCGCCATCAACTGGTGTGAGGGACCGGTGTTGCCTCCCTACAGAAATAGACCTAAACCTTCCTCATTGGGGTATATTACAAGATACATTGAATTTGAACACTTGTCATTGAACAGTATTATTCATAGGCCTAGGTGATATGGAAGGCAGGCCTACAATATTATATATAATCTTTATTAAATAAATGTGTATTATCCTCATCAAACTTTGGAAAGAGACACATTTCTGATTGAATTTTCTGCTCAGTGCTTAGGTGTTTTTTATTAAAAACATTGAAGACATGGAATACCAAAGCTGACAAAATAATAAATACAGGCTACAAAGAAATACAAGTAGACTATGATAAATAATACAAAAAATAAATGTATACCTTTATTCCCTTATTTATTAATTATACCTTTATTCCCCCCCTGATATTATTTAAGTGATAATTGTTATAGGTCCTGTGGTGGTTTTATAAACATTTTTTTTGTTGACTGGAAAGCAGTAAAATAATCATGTAGCAATATATACTTCTGTTTTGAAGAGGACACTAAAAGATGAGACATTTTCTAAATCAATTCAATTAAAAATAGATGAAAGGCAAAACTAAAGTTATACTGATGATGCAGGTTTCACTTTTAATGCTTGTCACATCAACGCCAAATTCACCACACAGTCTGAATCTGAGCATACTTGTCAAACGTTATAAGACAGATTATAGTTCTAAAAGTACCAAGTTGGGTAGCTCTTGACCTGTAGATATCTTAGATTCACAATTAAAAGAATGGATTAGTGAAATGTGAAAGGCTAAACAACTCTATAATTAACTGAGCGATGCTGAGATACCTTCTCCAATGGCTACATAAACATGATTGGTAATAGTGAAGGCTGATTAATAAAAAGCTACAGGCCAGGACGACTGACCATGTGCTCAGAATATAAAACATTATTATAGATGCTTACATTTGGGTAAGAAAAATTAGCTCTTTTTGTTAATGTGGTGAACCCCGCTTTGGAACCTGCTATCTTAGGTTGGTTTCAGGCAGATATGGATGGGTATAGGAAACACACCTGACTCTGACTAGCAGGCTGGTCTCCCAATCACGTGTATATGTGTGTGTGTGTGTGTGTGTATGTGTGTATATATATATATATATATATATATATATATATATATATATATATATATATATATATATATATATATATATATATATATATATATATATATATATATATATATATATATATATATATATATATATATATATATATATATATATACACACACGTGATTGGGAGACCAGCCTGCTAGTCAGAGTCAGGTGTGTTTCCTATACCCATCCATATCTGCCGTATATATATAAAAATCAACTGTTAGTAGTTATAAAATCCTTTTGACGGTAAGAGAATGCCTGTATAACAGGTGTTTATACTTGTTTATTCTAAAATTCACACTAAATCAAAGCCTTTTGATTTTATTCCGAGTTAGACTTTCTTAGTAACCTACTTTAAGCGGATACAAAACTTGGCTCAATGTGACTAGTTACCTCAAGTCATTCCAAAAGTGAAAGAAATTTCTCAAAAACAGCAAATTAGATGTAAATGTTTACTAGTTGAAAAAATTCTCAACATTCCCATATAATACAAAAGTAAAACTATACATCAGGTTTTATAGTCATATATACGTTAGCACTAATGTAGTTTAAACAGAAAGGGTACAGTATTTTTGTCAAGCCTGTTTTCTCTTCTTTTTTGTTATTGAGCAAAGCCATTGAAGTTAGACTGTTCTCAAAAAGATAACGCTGGGTTTTAATGAAACATAAAATACATCATTTTAACTCAAGGCATTCACATCATATATAACAACTATGTGATGAACCCTTAACTTGACCTTAAATGTTTACAAACACATGGATAGTAAAAAAAAAAAAAATTACATTACTACGAAATATTAACAATTAAATCTACAAATTTCCTCTAACTTTCAATGATGTTTAAAACACATATGCCTAATGAATTTAGCAAGGTCAAAAATTACTTCAACAATCAAGGAATGATGCAGGATTTTCATCTATACATCCTTGCGAACTGCACTGTGGGACATTAACATCAACTACTTCATTCATGCATGCATATATACCTATAGTTCCATACATCATCTAGATTGCATATTAATATACACACATCAGTCTGAGTACTGTACAAAGAGAATTTAGTCAGCAGTTCACAGAACTGTAAAACAGAGTAGATTGTATGAACATTAACAGACCGATTCAAAACTACGGTAAAACACCCACGCTATATTTCAAAGTGGATAAAAGCAGTTAGGCTAAGTAAAAAGAACAAAGGATTCTATGTACAGTTTATCTTAACAAATAATGTTCAGAAAACTGAATGAGTTTGAATAACCTGCATTGCAGGAAACTGAGTCATCAGTAATTCGACCTTTATTCATGCATTGGGCTTTGGAAGGGAAAATGTATTGGTGATTGGGACTGAAGAGATTCTGCAGAAGCAGCAGCATGAGTCAGCTGATGGTCCTCCAAAAGATTTAGAAAAGCAAAGGCTTTGTCACATTCTGTGCATTCATAGACAACTTGTCCTACATGGGTTTCCTGGTGCTTTTGCAACTGATCAAACAATGCGAAGGATTTATAGCACATATCACACCGGAACTCATTGTCCTGACTCAGACTTTGATGTTCAGCATGTTTCCGTTTATGTTTTGCCAGATCGTGTGCTGTAAGGTAGGTTCTGTAGCACATTGGGCACTTGTGCTGCCTTTTTGCATCATGCATTCTGCGGTGAGATATGAGACTTGGTTCCGTTTTAAAGGATTCTGAGCACACATCACACTTGTAAGGCCGTTCATTGTGTATCTGCTGATGCTGTGTAAGGTACCGTTTCTTCGTAAAACCTTTATTACAAACCAAGCACTTGAAAGGACGCGGATCCTCATGATGCTTTTTATGGTGTTCCATTAAACTGCTATTGGAGGAGAACCGTCTTTTACAGATAGGGCAAATAATGAAGTCTTCTCCAACATCAACCTCCTCTTCTTCATCACCTGCTTGAAATTGAGTCCCTGAACTTTGCTTCTTAGAGGAAGAGACAGATGACTCTGAATGGCGCTTGTCTAAAAACGTCAAACTTCGATTACTACAGTGGTGTTTGCGGAAAGCATCACTTCCAAGAAAGTTGTCTCCACATTCGGTGCATTCATACTGTGTAGCAGCAGTCAAATGGCATTGTTCATGTTCGTCAAGGTCTTTCTTAGAGGGGAAAGTCATATTACAAACGCTGCACATATGAGAATGAACAGAAAGGTGATTTGCGAGGTCCAATGCTTGGTAAAAACTCTCAGGACATATGGGGCACTGGTAAATTTTGTCACGCTTCACTGTTTCTACTCGTATAGTCTTTTCACTGGTAGGAAAGTTACTGTCCTTGGAAGCCTTTTCATTCCTGTGGCTTCGTAAATGGGTGAGAAAAAGGTGGTGGTGGGTGAAGCTCATGCTGCAATGATTGCACTGATAAGAACATGGTCCTGACAACTGATGGCTGAGCTGATGCTTTTTTAGGTGGGAACCATGCAAGAAATACTTGTTACATTCTGGACATGAGTATGGCCTCTCTTTTGCTGGATTGCAGCCATGTTCTGAGAGCTGCTCTGGATCTGGAAATCTTACTTGACAAATTCCACAGCGATACTTGTACTGCTCAATGTTACTTGATGAAAGGCTTTTACAGGAGATGGCTGAAGTCCCTTGCTTTGTTTGAGGCTGTTGGGGTGGAATCAACGGTGGAAGCTCTTCTTCATGCTCTGTGTGCATCTTACGATGCTCCGCCCGACTTGTTTTACAGGAAAAGGTTTCATCACAAAGGTCACAGGGAAAGTTTTCATCGCGGTGGGTAACCATGTGCTCAGCTAGTTCCGTGGGGCGAGTGAAGCTGAGGTGACATTTGGTACAGCGGTGAGCACTCTTTCTGATATGTGTTTGCTTGTGTTTGCGCAGGGTGAAGAGCGAGACAAAACCTTTACCACACATTTGACACTGAAACTCAGACTTGTGGCATCGCTGATGTTGTTGCAAGTTTGCTAGCTGAAAAAAGCACTTCCCACATTCCTCACACTCAAAGGGCTTTTCGCCAAGATGACATCTTTGATGATCCTCGAGATTTTCTGATGTTAAGAATGTTTTACCACAAACATGGCAAGGAAAGTATGGTGCTGAATCCGAGTCATTGTCGCTGTCATCTTCAAAATTTATTTCGGACTCTTCCTTATCTGACTCCTGACTTACACTGGCAGATGATGTTTTCAATCCATCAGCGAGGGTTTTGACTGAATCCAATCCATGTTTTACACTGGCAGATGATTTTTTCAATCCATCAGCGAGGGTTTTGACTGAATCCAATCCATGTTTTACACTGGCAGATGATTTTTTCAATCCATCAGCGAGGGTTTTGACTGAATCCAATCCATGTTTTACTCTGCAGTGCTTCGTGTATGACTTTTTTACCATATAGGTTTTGTCACATGGTTCACACCTATATACTTCAGGGTGCTCTGTTCCTTTTTTCACACTAGGTTCTTTTGAGCTGGGAAGGTGTGCATGCCAATGAGCCATCCTTTGGTGAATGGTCAGGGATTTAGCAGTCCAAAACCGCATCTCACAACTGTTACAGACAAAGGGACGACTGGGGTCATGACAAGATCTATGGATGTCCAGGTCAGAAGGAAAACGAAACCTCTTGAAGCAAATTTCACAAGTATTATCCATTTTTGTCTGATGTTGGATTTTCATATGCCTTTGCAATATACCAGCTTGAGCAAAGACTTTACTGCACACATGACATCTGTGGATATCTGATTTGCGCTCTTGATCTTCACGGCCATGCTCCTCTAAATGACTTATGAGTCTCAGCCCATCTGTAAAACTCTGATCACACTCAGAACACTGATACTTGTGAACAGCATCTCCTTTTTCTGCATCATTTTCCTGGTCTTGATCTTTACATGAGAACTTAGTCTGCAGTACTCCGGTTCCTGTTGTATTTGAGCCCTTGTTAAATATTAACACAGTGTCATTTAGAGCACTATCTAATTCGCCTGCACTTTCCGGGGCAGATTCATTATTTGACATAATTGTGTGACCCTTACATTTTCTTCTGTGTTTCTCCATTCTCCTTTTGGTCCAAAAACCGACATGGCATTTTGTACAAGAAAGGGGGTATACACCATTGTGTATGCGCATATGCATACCTAGTCCAGTGCTCCTGGAAAACCGCATGTTGCACTGAGGGCATTTAAGAGGCTTGCTAAGGTCTCTGTTTGAACATGCACGTCGCTCCCTTATCTGACTGCTGCTTTCTTGGTTCTGCCCATACTCATCAAGTGGCTCTTGCTTTATGATTGGCAGGTGATTTGATATCAATTGCTGTTGATCATTAACTGACTCTTGTGGCTGATCAGATCTATGCTTTGCTAAAAAATGCTGCTGGAGCTGTGAGAACAATAAAAAACGGTCACTACAGTTAGCACAGGAAAAACCTTTTATCTTAGTGGGGCTCTTGTTTAGCTCTTGAGAAGATCCAGATGATTTTGAGCTGACAACACAGGTCTTCTGGTGTACAGACAGTGCATCTCGTGTAAACAGGTCACCACACCTGTCACAAAGGACTTTTTCTTGGTTTTCCCCCTTTCCGTTGCATTTAACCAAGTGCCGTTTCAAATAGTCTGTTCTGATGAAATGCTCTCCACAGTTAGCGCAGCCATATGGTTTTTCTCCTGTATGAAGACGTAAATGAACCTTCAGTTGTCCTGATAATTTAAAGCGTCGAGGGCAATACTCGCATTGGTATTTAAATTTATTCATGTAATGCACTTGTATACGTTGCAGAAGTTTGGAAGTTTCCCTGCATGGCTGCTTTTGAACATTGTTTGTGGCAGATGGCACACTTTCCTTTGAAATCTTTTTGCATCTGATGGTGAGGTTGTGCCTGCTCAAAGTCTTTTTAGAACTGTATGTTTTGCCACATCTTTTGCAAGGAAAAGGTTTATCGGTAATGTGGAGCATGGCCATATGGCGCTTCAGATCACTCTGGGTGGACAACCGCTTAAAGCAAACTGTGCATTGCAATGGGTCACCTTCCTGTGTTTTGCTTTGGGAACTTGTGTTCAAGCTGTCGAGACTCATCTTTACAACTCGCACCTCAAGTCGTCGTTTTCCTCTGCAGCGGGCTTGGTGTAGTTTTAAATGATCATAGCGTGAGAAACAACTTTCACAAGTCTTGCACCGATAAGGCTTGACCTCTGTATGAGTGAGGATGTGATGTCTTAGATTTCTGGCTCTCAAAAATGATTTAGTGCAAAATTTGCACTTCAATGCCTCACCATTTCCCCCAGGAACCGCAGTGACGTCTTTCTGATTTTTTACTTCAGCAAACGTTGATTTAATTTTCTTAGATCCTTTTAAACTTTCAAATCTACGTTCCTTAGATAAACCACCACAAAAAGCCTCATGTTGCAAGTATTGATCCTGATTGTCAAAATTCTGTCCACAATGTATGCACGCATATGGGGTTTCCTTTGAATGAAGAGAGAGATGTTTCTGGAGAAAACTTCTTGTTCTAAAACATTTAAAGCATTGTGGACATTGCTGCTCAAACCTGCCCTTCTCCTTTGTACTAGTTTTGATTTCAGTTGATAGCTTGCCCTTGCACTGCTTTTCGTGACCATTTCTGTAGTTTTTTCTAGTAAAAATTCTCCCACATTTTCTGCAAGCAGGTTTTAACTTGTCTCCATTGCAGATTGCATCATGATCCTTAAATTTTCTTTTCCTGTAAAACTTCCCACACTTTGAACAAGGGAAAACAGTCTTTGCCAAGTGGGCTCTTTCATGAAGTTTCAAATTGTTGGGAAAACGAAAAGAATGTGGGCAGTATGAGCAATTATAGAGTTTGCTGGTCTTGCTTAGTGCAGTGTCTACACTATTTTCTGCCTGTATTTCTTCAGCATTTGGCGTCTGTACTGACTCCTCCACTGTACATTTTTCCTGATGTAGTTTTAGATATTCCTTTCTGTTGAAGTGTCTACCACAAGTTAGACACGGAAAAGGCTTTTCACCAGTGTGAATGCGGATGTGACGAATCAGCCCAGCACGACTCGAGAAATGGCGTTTGCAGAACTGACATTTGGATGCAGAAGGTCCAGGCATATGAGTTAAACAATGCTCACTAAGTGCCTTTGAGTCAGCAAAGGTTTCTTGGCAGAGAGCACATTTGAACTCCTCTTTGTACATTTTTTCTACCTTTAGAGTTCTAGCTTTGTCCTTGGGAGGGAAAATTTCCTTAAGCTTACGTCTTCTCTCATGCACAGCCACATGTCGAAGCAGAAAAACTGGAAACTTAAACTGCAACGGGCAATCAGGGCACTTAAGCATGCCTTTTTTTGGATGGGACTGTCTGTGTTTTAACAAATCTCCAATAGATGGCAGAACTTCCCAACAGACTAGACACTGTACATTCCGCTTATGCACATTTTTGTGAGTCATTAGGTGTCCATGCCGGGCAAAATTTTTACCACAGTCTAAACAGCGAAAAGGTTTGTTTCCTTTATGAAGTCGTAAGTGCTTTTTTAACGAGTCAGGTAAAGTAAACGCTTTTCCACAGAAGCGACAAGAGAAAGGAGGGCTTGCATCCTTCTCAGCAGATTCTTTGCTAGTTCGCTTTTGACTGGCAGGGCTTGAACTTTTCAAATCGACACCATTACCATGTTTGTGTTTGATTGCCTTTTTGCCATTTAAAAGCAATTTATGCTTTGCAAGATGGCCGTAGTATCCAGACTTGCTAGAATACACAGATGGACAAAAATTGCATTTGTACTGAGATGCTTTTTGTACAGGCATAGTCAATGTTGACTCTTTGTCCTCATTTTTGGTATTGATAACTTGCTCTAACTCTTTTCTTTTCTTTACGTTTCCTTTGGCTGTATACAGTTTAAGCTTAACACAAGTTTGCTTGATGTGTCTATTGCGGTTGCTGGCCATGGTAAACACATCCTTACACAAAGGGCATCGATATTTTGCACCAATCTTTCCTTTGCCTTTTTTCGTGTATTCTTTGAGACACTGTTCACGCAAATGCCGTGTCCTATTGTAGGAGTACTTGAAAATGCGAGAACAGATGGGGCATTTAAACTTTGGAAACTTGCTATCTGGAACTGAAGATTTTTCATGAGGGACAATCTTTTGAGAACACTGCTCTCTTTTGTGTTTGTTAAGATTCCAGGTATATTTGAATGCTTTTCCACAGTTGTCACACTTGAAGGGCTTCTCATCTGAGTGGGATCGAAGGTGTGCTTTTAGTTGTGCTCGAAGCCTGAAAGTCTTCCAACAAACTTGACAATGCATTTGTTCAGGCGATTGTCTTGTCTTGTACACATCCATTAGTTTCACGTAGCAATCACCAAGTTCTTTGTGGGAGACAGCTGTTTCAACCACCTCTGGTATATCTGTCTTTCCGAGGGTCGATTCTGAATGTTCTGCACTCTGTACAGAAGGGTCTAGTATCAAGGGTGTGCAAGCTGCTTTACGCTTGTGTTTTTGACATTTGTGAGCACTAGGAAAGTACAATCCACAACAGTCACATCTATGTTGTGTGACAACTATGTGCTTCAGCTCATGATCTTCATAATAAGCTTGCCGAACAAAGGACTTCCTACAGTACCTACAAATGAACTTTGCCTTCTCCTCGGTTAACCCTTTAGTATATGATGGTGATGATTTTAACTTGTCATTAAGCTTGACTTCCCCACAGAAGTGTTGTGTCAATGCACCACCAGTGAAGTGACATTCACAAGGGGGACAATACTGAGATATACTGAGATTATGGAGAGAATGTGTGCTGTGGTAGTGCTCGATAAGCTCATCTATACTTTGTGTTGACCCCTGGCACTCAAAGCAATGGTAGTTTTTTCCACTACAAGTTTTTTTCTCAGTTGTCTTAAGGAGAACAACAGGTTGCAGTTTTCTCTTTTGGGTCTTGAAATATGATAAAGAATCTTTGCTTGCAATGGTGCTATTGTCAGTCAGACATTTGTGCTGTGCAGGATATAAGGAGGTTCTGGATGTCTGGTCAACACCAAGTAGTAATGGATCTTTTGGTGCATCAGTTCCCTCCATCTGATTATTAGACTCAAAAGCAGTTTTTAGAAGAACTGGTGGTTCTGTGCGATTAAACAGATTGCACTCATCGACTTGGTTTACATGTGCATTTTCCAGGTGTTTCAGTTCCTCAATGTTCTGTGTTTCACTTTTTAAACCAAAACAAGACTCAAGGAATCCAAAACTACTCCGCTCAACTTGTTCATCAGATGTGAAGCACCTCTTTCCTTCCAGCTGAGAAGAATCTCCATGGCCAGGTTTTAAGGATGTTTTTTTAGGATATGGTTGGTCGCTTTCTAATTGACAGCCACCAAGTGAATCCTTTCCATGGCCAGATATCCCAGTCGTCTCTTGAAATTCAGGTTTTGGTGGTGTATTTTCAGGATCTGGGTTCATTCTGTCCAATTGGTAGTCACCACATGGATCTTTTCTAATCGCAGAAATGACAAATGTATCTTCAAGCTCAGGTTTTGATGATGCATTTTCAGCATCTGGGGTTGTCCTTTGCGATTGGCAAACACTTAGTGAATCTATGGTTAGGCAATTGTTTTCATCTTCATTAGAAGAGGAGGAAAGGCAATTGTTTTCATCTTCATTAAAAGTGGAGGAAGTCTCAATATTTGCATGTTTTGAAGTGGAACCACCATGAGAGGTATCAAGTTCTTTGCAATGCATCGTTGTTTGATCCAAAAAACAATCCAAATCACAAGAAAGAATGTCCCTTTCCTCAATGTTTCCCCCATCTTTTGAAAAAAGCATTACACCATTCATATTATCTACGCCTTGTACTTCTGTACACGGATCCTCAGAATTTGAGATAAGCGAGTCCTCACAACAAGTATGGTTTACATCACCTTTGCTCTCACCCATGGTCACTGGAGGTGCAGTGTCCTGCTGTAGATTTATTTCACTCATTTCTGCTTTCACAGTACTATGGCAGACCTCAGCAGAAGAAAAGTCCATTGCATTACTTGAATTTTGGTCTCCTTCCTCTAAAGACAGACCAGCCTGGTTGCTGCTAATGTTAACTTCAATGGATGAACTCAAATTGCAATCAAGATTTGCTTCCATGTCAGAACAGCTGCTAATATCAGAATACTCCACAAGACCGGCATCTGTCTCAAAAGCAGTTTCTAATACAGCCTCGTCAGAATGTGCTTCCGATGTGGACTCAATTACTTCTACTGAGTTAGGCAAGGGAAAGGGTGTCATGTTACCATTATTTTCTCGTTTATCCCCTGACTTTTCTTGTTCAAGGTCACCTGAATGTATTACATCTTGCCAAGATGATTCACAGCATGAGTCCTGCAGAGAACCAGACTCAAAGTCTTTCATGTCCGATTCTGCAATGTCTTGCAAATCCATCATGCTTGAAAAGTTCTCCTTCTCAATTAATTGTTCTATCTCATGTGCAAAGTTCTCCTCTGATTCCACTGGAATTCCATTGCATTCCATAGTTCCCACAGACATTTCTGGTCTCTGGTTAGAAAGAATCTGTGCTTGCTGGACTGCATTCCATTTTTGAGCCATCCTCGTGTTCTCCTCCAAAGGCTAGCTCTCAAACTCTGTAAGACAAATGTCCATGTGATTACCAAAACAGCACATTTGTAAATAAAATTAAGTAGGATGAAATGAAATGCTCACCGCACTTATCCACTACATATCAGTAGGAACATTATAGCTGATTTGCCCAAAGACCTGCATAAAGAAAAAGAAATCTATTTCAAAAGCAGAATATATAAAGTCAATTACTAATAAAATTTCTGTTTACTGGTATAATATGGATGTTTAAAATACTACCACCACTAATAATAATAATAATAATAACAAACGTACACTCTCCGAACTATACTGCCAACTATGTAGTAGTACTGCCACAGCATCATGCTAAGACATCAGCGCTGAAGTAATCAGAAGGTAATGAATCATTAGAAATCAAAGAGCTTTGTTCTTGCATAGCGCTTTTGCAGTTCATCTCAGCTTTTGCAAAACTGAAGATTAGAGAAAAACAACTTACATTTTGCTTTGTTCATCACACAAAGTTACTGTACGGCTTATGAAGAGTTGGAACAATGTGCCCTGTAATTCTTTTTTGTGATTTTGGAGTGAGACAGAACCAGGCCCCAATCTCCATACACAAGATCAAAGATACATGGAGTATGGGCTTCAATACATTTGAACATAAAAAACAAAAAAAGTTTTCCTCTTAATGTCAAGATGAAATTAAAATGGACTATATTTCCTATTTTAATGGGATTTCTCAGTAGGCTATTTATTGTAAATTAGCCATGCACATTTTATGTTTTTATTCATGTGCCCTCAATCTTTCAAAATAACTTGCAGCAACAGCTCTCTCTCTTCTGATGACGCATTTACTGGCATGAGTGCAGAAAACCTGTCACTCACATAAGATCGCAGCAATAGCAAACCACAACAAACATCCAATAAATTCCCTGTGCCTTAAATGAAGTCTCGATCTACGTTTTTTCTTGTTCGAGAAGCCATTTCACACAGATATAGGTCACTATAGTGAAAAAAAAGACGATAACAACTTCTGTTTCAAGGCGACTTTAAATGTCAGCTTGTGGATGAGGTTTGTCAAATTCGGTTCCTGGAGGACCTAAGTGCCATAGTGTTTGACATCACTGATCTAGAAGCTTCATTTTCTGAAGGTAAGGTTTAAGAGTGGCCTTTTTTTTTTACACAAAATTTACAATAATATAACCAGCAATGGAAAGAGTTTGAAACAAGTTTAAAGATTTCCTAAATATAGGGTACAATTTCCACAATTCCAATCGCCACAATTTCCTAAATATAGGCTAATCAGTGTCGGGAAAGTTTACTTTCTACATGAACTAGTTCAAAGTTCAGTTCACAAATTGTAAAATGAACTAGTTCAGTTCATAGTTCATAGTTCATACTTCACAATTTTGACCAAAGTTCACAAGTTTCAAAAATAAACTAGTTCATAGTTCTTTTTTTCCATATGTTTTTATTTTGTATTATTGCCACAGCCCATATACAACCACAGACAGCAATTACTTTATCGGCGGGCAAAGTTTGCACAGAAATGTAAGATTTTTCCCATCCTCACCGACCTTGTCATAAAACTCGTTTAATTGATCATACGACGCCTTCTCGATGCTTTGTCGACTACATGCTGCTTTTTGTTTTGATGACGCATGCGTGATGACACTGGTGGCTTGTGTTGTCCGATTGGGTGTGTTTTTTTCCGCTACATATTAAAGTCCCTGTAAAGGCAATTCTAAAAAAAAATTCTCAACACATTATAAATGTTAGAAATGTATTGCTAAAACATATTACAAAGACTGTGAACTGTGAAGTACTGAATTGTGGAGTTAAAACGTTAAACAGTTTTTCACCATTGCTATTTTCCAGATTTTTTGGGCGGCGCTAAAACAGGGCTCGATGACGCATTGGAGCCCCTGAGCTCGTGGACACGCCCCTACTTGATGACACACTGAGGCCACTGAGACTGGCCCCTCCCCTAACAATAGAGCACATTCGCATCAGTTTGGCGCTCAATCGCGAGTTACTGTCAGTACTATTAGTTACTACAGCCTACAGTTTGCTAGCTAGCTATGCCTTCGACACGGAAATGCGTAGGCTACTACCTGGATGCGATCATGTACAAAACAGATCGGTGTCTTTATTTAAATTTCCTAAAAACGATCGCACCAAGAAGAGGTGGCTTAATTTTGTGAAGAGCCAACCTTGATGGAGAGCTGAGGACCACCGCCAACACCCACCTCTGTAGTGATCATTTTACACGGGATAGTTTTCTAAACTTTCGTCGGAGACAACTGGAATGGGGCCGAACCGACTATCTCCCACATCGACCTTCATCTCCCTGTCCCGAAAGCAGTATCAGCTAATATCACTGTCGGTAGCTTTCCCGCGAGTGAGCGTGGTTTCAGCGCAGCCAGCGGACATGCCCCCAGCGTTTGAGAGCAGAGAATAACGCAGATTTTTTCAAGATTTTGATAGCTTATTTGATGTACTTGCCGGCTTTTTTTATCATTCAAATTTGGTTGGGTGGCTACTGGCTAACACATTTTTCTGTGGTGTGACAAACTCAGAACACATACTTAATTTTGACTTTACAGGGACTTTAAGGCCTGTTTCTGCTGTGTTTTAGCCGGGTTTTCGCCTGGAAGGCTCTATAGAAATCTGGCACCCTATTGAACGAAGTTAAACTGAGAGAGCGTGCGTTCACAGACACCAGAATGAACGAGTTCACAGTAACATTCATCAGGCCGTAAAACAGTACGTTCAGATCACGTTCGCCCAAAATATGAACAAGTTCATGAACTATCGTTTAATGAACGCGTTCAGGCACAACACTGAATATAAATGTAGTATTTCTCAACTGTCCTGCATAATTTGCCAAATCAAAAAGGTAGATGTCAGATCAACGATTGAAGTATATGTATATGATCAAAATACTTTAATCAGGGGTGCCCAATCCTGTTCCTGGAGATCTACCTTCCTATCACCTCTGCTCCAACACACCTGTCTGTAATTATCAAATGCTATAAACTGTAAAGAAAGAGCTTCCAGTTACAGGCATGACAGTTCAAGTGGTAGTACCAAGAAAGCCTAAAATGGCCATGAAGCAATGGAAGTGGACAGTGTCGAGAAGGAGGAAGGCTGGTTCACCTATTGTGAGCCAAACACGGAGAAGGTGGTGATAGTCTGTGGCTTCTACTGGTATACCAAGTTGGTCCTACAGCAAGACAATGACTTAAAACATCTCATGTCATATTTACCTTATAAGAAAAAGAACAAGATGTCATATTTACCTTATAAGAAAAAGAACAAGAGTGTAGGCTTCAGAACCACTGACTTGGGGGCAGTACTCCAACATATTGTTCAACAGCGCTTTGGGGAACCCGACTTTCCTGATCCCACACCCCTTTCTCCTATCACTTCCAGTCTCTCCTCTACTGTGCTCTCCAATACAGCCCAAAACTATAACTAAGAAAGATACTGAATTATGAAGACTTCAAACCATGGAATGACCAGCACAAGACATAAACCTCACGAAGCTGGTCTAGGATGAATGATTGATTAGGCTATATTTTGAAAACAGTTCTGCAAATTTTTAGTCCTAACTTCAAAATTACAGAAAAAACAAATAAATGGTCAGAAGTAAAGTAATAGTTTTGCAATCATTAATGTCAACGTTTGACCTGTAGTGTTCCAATAAACAATATATTACTAAATCTGGGTGCACCTGCAGCATGTGGCATCACCTCTCCAGAGAGAACCCAGGGTCAAATACGTCTATACTTCTCAACCAATGAGCGGCATGGCAAAATATGCAAAATTTATAAAAGTCTAGAATTTCTTTTTTGTGACTAATGATCTACTAGTAACAGGAGTACGCTAATTCAGACTGGCATTGTGACCCGTCGTCATGTCGACATTACATATCCATGACACCATTGCATGGTGAGATTTTGTAGGTTCAGGACTCCAGACTGCGACCAAAATTTGAGCGTGGAAGGGGCTTATCAATGAATCCGGAATGTGTGGCAGGCCAATGAGTGTGAGAAGAATAGCGAATGGGCACTGTAAGTGGCTAATGTGTGGAGGGGGAGGGTCCTAGAGATAATCGAGCGCGCGTTTAAACTTCTGTGGGAAGGAGACGGAGACAACCTGCTGTGCGTCTGAGCAATGAACAAGCAAACTATTGACTCGTTCTTCCAATCTGCGGCTAGTGTGCCAGTTAAATTCACTTGCTGGCTTCCCAAATAATACATTACAACAGCGATAAAAAAAAAAACGTGAACAAACAATTACTCTTTGTAAACACTGTTCAATGTGAGTGCCAAATCTCGAAGATAACCTGTCATTTACGCCGTCATCACCTGGGAGTTGATAGCGCACGAGCGCAAACGAGACCTGAACTGCAGACGTTACCATCGGTGTTTAAACTAAACTCATTTAAGTTTTGGCAATGTAAACATTCAAGAGCAAGACGCGAAAGAACTCGCTTCTAGAAGATTTGTGCGCGTGTGTCAGAGCACGCACGCGTGTGTGTGTATGTGTAGGCTACTCATCTCAGACAGTGCGCAAATATTGAGTTCTATTTCAAGTCTTGCACTTGAATGGACAAATTCACACAAAAAGTATGTCAACATGTCCGTCTTGATGAGTATCCTACTAGCAGACATAGTCTGTTATGCTTTAAGTGAACTTATATGGTCAAGAAAGACACTCACAGTATTGTGTAGGCCTACTGAATCAGCTCTGAATTGAATAGCTTTTGTAACTTTAATAAGGATTAATCTTTAATTTATATAGTCAAATATGCAATGTTATTTTACATTGATTATTTTATTCAATTTCTGTACCTGAAAACTAATGTTGGACCTACCTGAAAAGCATCGTTTATTTTATTAGTATCTTTGCCTTATTGTATTTATTTGTGCTTTTGCTTGTGGTTAGATTATTTGTTCATATTTTCTTTATTTTATTTGATAGTAGTCTTTTTTTCCCTGAACATAGCACATACCGAATCATACCGAAACCATGAACCTAAAACCGTGATACAAACTGAACCGTGAGCTATTTGAAATGTTGCAGCTAGTACAGTGCCACAGTCGGAAGATGATTCAGAGTGAGAGGTTTTTGTGGCGAAAAAGGCCAAACCCACCATTTTCTGCGGTGGCTGCGAGAATTCAGCTGGTTAAGGTAGTACTGTAAGGAGACGAATTCCATGAACTGCGAATGTTGCAGTCGCTACCCCATAACTGCGGGGAACACGAAGTTTGCCGACAGTGCAGACAGTTTAAACAGTACGCTAGTTAAACACAATCTCAAGCATAGAGTCAAGCATAGAGCAGCCTCAAGCATAGAGTATGCAGTAGGGATGTGCATCTCCATAGCTGAGGCCGATGCGATACGCATCTCGATGCATAGCCGACGATACGATACATTAAAGATACCTATAAGCAGCTACCGATGCGATGCAATACGATTCACTACTATTACGATGCGGTGCGATCCGATTTCGATTCAACGCGATGCGATTCAATGTAATATGATGCAATGGAGAAAAATATAATGGAATTCAATATGGTATAGATAGTTCACTTTTATTTCTTTTATTCAGACAGACAGCAAATCATAAAGTAGCTTAAGTGCCATCTGACTTTTAACGCATGGTTCTTTCATCTTTTTTCACAAAAACAAAAGATTAAATAAAAGCAGGTGCTGTTTTAACAAACAATTACAAAAAAAAAACTTTCACAAACAGGTCTTATATAACTATTCAAATGTAAAAAAAATGAAAAACTATTATTGGCAGTCACAGGCTGCTGTAAACCAGATTAACTCAAATGTCCTACTTTAAGGTTTAAAGGTAGGTGACTCTCAGGACACGCCTCACACTCCGTAGTGTTGTGATACGTGCTGCAGCAGTCGTGATGAGAGAACACGCTTGAGCAACAGTTCAGAAAGGAGAAATCATTCTAGTCGACCTGGACGCGCGAATGAGGCGAAATCGTGTCCATCGCACCGCGCTAAACGCGTCTCGCGCCGCAGGACCTCCAGACCCGCGTCTTTACATTGACTTAACATGGAAATCACTCGCTACAGACGCTCAATTTGCGTTCGGTGTGAACGCAGCAGTTACATAATAAAATATTGGTCACAAATGATTGGTCACTTTCTAAATAGTGAAAGTATTAGGATCTACTAATAATTATATATGAATTAGTGCTGGGCAACGATTAAAAAATTTAATCGCGATTAATCGCATGATTTTCTTGCGATTAATCGCATTATGCACAAAATTGAATAATGAATTCTAAAGTACTGTATTGCGCACTTTTGATTTTAATGTACTGCTACAAAAGTGCAATAACATGTGGTTTGCAAATCTTTAAACAAATAAGGTGCTTTTATACCAGCAGTATTCCCTTTACACAGTATCAATAAAATATTTCGTGTAAATCTCAACTTAAACATTAATGTAATCAAATCAAATATTTAAACAAAGCTATTTGCCACTGCCAGGGCATTACTTTTTAGCTAGCTTGTTAAAACGAGTCCAGTTTTCTTTTTTTTCTGAACAGGTATCTTGTATCAGGGAGCAGCAGAAACAGTCTAAAAGGGTCATGATCACTACTACAGATATAAGTCGACCAACGTTACTTCTCTGATAGCAGCTTAGGTTTGGTCATGGCATGCCATGGTTTCCCACGTAAGATTACATTAAACAGAGGTAAAGCCCAATTTATACTTCTGCGTCGAACTCACGCCGTAGCTGTGTAGCGCGCGTACCCGTGCATCTCTCCAAAAATGTAACGTTAATTCTACGCGTACCGCAAGCGCTGCTAGAACCGCTCCCCGGGTTTCACACTCCCTCTGCATGTGTAATTGCGCGTCAACGCGGACAGATATATAATGAAAACTAACCAACGCGTAGTCTATAGCGTAGAGGCTCCGGCGTTGGTCCGACGCAGAATTATAAATCAGCCTAGAGTGAGGTGAAGTGGTCGAGCACAGGTGCAGCGACAAGCGGGTGCGTTCCTGTGAAACTGTTGCGGTCATGCTCGCCTCACGCACGCGCGTTGCCGAAGTTGAATTGTCTAACTTTTTGTACAAGACGCGCAGCGCAAATCATTGGAAGAGAGACTGATCCTCGGCTCGCTGTTTGTGAGTTTCCAGAATCTAAATAGTTATCAGGACATCAACAGGAGGGAATTCACATGGCAGAGCATCCCCGCTAAACTAAACGCAGGCCTATCAGGTAAAGTTATGTATAATTTTAAGTTAAAAAGACTACAGCTGCGTAGCGCACAGAAGCCGTTGCCATGGTTACTATCCACAGAGCGCCTGTCATTCACTCGCGGAGCGCTGTCTCCCTTTCTGTTCACCTGAGAGAACCTGCCAAAGCCCCTCCACTGCTTGTTTGGGTGGGTTATTTGCTGGCTGCCCAACATCCCACCCCTCCTGTGATCATGGTTTGACTGTAGGCCTATGTGTATTCAGAGCCAGTGAGCAACGGACTTTCACAATAATAATAATAAAAAAAACTGCGTTAACGCGCTAACTGCGTTAAAAATTGTCGGCATTAATTAATAAATGCGTTAACGCGACAATAACGCGTTAACTTGCCCAGCACTAATATGAATAAATAGTTTTTTACCGATGCAGATATTAGAAACGATGCATCGCGATACAAATACCAACTTGTATCCGATGCACACTTATTTAAATCGATGCATCGCATCGTTAGCTTTTATGCCGATGCACCGATGCGAATCGGTGAATCTTACCATCCCTAGTATGCAGTGACATGTTAATAAATCAAAAAGCAACGCCACTGCCAGTTGCTTTTAGAAGACCAGAGGTTGTAACGTTAAATCAGAGGGCAAAGGCATTGTAATTTCTGCATCTATTATCAAAGTATGTATTAGTAATACACTGGAAATAAGTAGAAATGTGAATATTTGGTTAGTATGTTGATTTACGGTGTGTGCTCCTAAATTTTCTGGTTGTGCCCCTAAAATTTTCAGTTGGGGGCCACTGTGCTCCTAGTGAAAAAAGTTAGTCTGGAGTAGAGATGCACCGATTGATCGGCTGGTGACCGGAATCGGCCGGTTTTCACGTGATCGGCCATGATCGGCGACCGGCCGGTCAGTCTGACATAATCCGATTTTATGCCGGTCAAATGCACTCGGGCGCCGCATGATTAACATCGCGCAACATTAGCATCCCACGTGCACACGGAACGCACATGTAGGAAACCTCGTGAATTACGGCCGTTTCACACCACAAGGTGCAGCGCGTTTTTTTTTTTGTTCGGCGTGCATGTTAATCAATGAGTGCATTCACACCGCGAGCCGGAGCAGCGCGTGAGCGTCGAGCAGGAGCGTCGCGTGAGCAACAGTGAAGCGTGGGTTTCGGCGCCTAATCTATTTTTGCTGCGCTCAATTTAAGTGAAAGCACACTTTTGATGGACAAAATAAATTTGATTTCATCCAAAAAGTGCCCAAAATGCAAAGAATTTGCATGTCTGGTGTGTTTTAACAAGAACTGAAGTAGGCTAGGCTATGTCAGAAAGAAAATGAAGACTCAAAAATATTTATAGAAAATTTACCCATTTAAACTTGTTTTTATTATTATTTAATTGTTTCCCTGCACATGCTCCACTTGTCCTGTTTAGCTAGGGTGGGCATGTGTCAGATGAGAGAAGAACTGCTTGAGAAATATAACTTGCCATTGATATACAACAAGTGATTGCAATAGGCCTGTGTGTGTGTGTGAGAGAGAGAGAGATAAATATCTTTATACTGCAAGGCTATATTTATTGAATTTTTATTTGTTATTTATATATTATTTTATTGCCATAACCTGTTTTCATACAGAAGTTTAGTTTGCTAAATATATCAATTTTTTTTTATTGGATATTGGATGTGAAAAGGAAATGGTTCTTCCATAACACTGCACTTTAGATGTGTGAGAATTTTCCACACGAGGAGTAATTTATATAGTTCTATTTTATAGCCATTATCTGTTAAAAAAATGTTCTATGCAAAATGTTCTATTAAAGAGAAGATAGAAAATAAATATTTGTGTGTGCTGTAAAGTGGTTTGAAAAAATAAAATCGGAATCGGCTAAAATCGGTATCGGCAGGTCAAACTCAAGGAAAAATCGGAATCGGGATCGGCCTAGAAAATTGTAATCGGTGCATCTCTAGTCTGGAGCCCTGAGGTTTCAGTGGAAAAATGTATGCCTATACATACGCAAATGAAAATGTACACTAGTTGGTACAAAACATCTACTCTACACTAGGGCTGCGTTCTATACGACTGTGTCGCTACTAGGGCTGTCGCGGTTATGGAATTTCCCTTGCGGTAATGTTGAGTGGCTCAATAGCGCGATATGCGGTATTACCGCCATTTATTTATTTAATTTATATGTATTTGTTGCTATATAAATAAAGTTTACGATGTGGACAAAAACTAGGACATTTTCAGTAACCAATGTAACCGAAACTAAACAGCGCCTATATGCGCATTGAGAGGCTTTCACTCAGCGCGCATATTGTTATGACAACGGACTTTGAGTGAGTCACAGGGTGAGTCATTAAACCGTTCATTCAACAAACACATTAAAAAAAGCTGATTCATTAAAAGAGATGTAATGAAACAAGGTGTTAATTATTTTTAACTTTGAGTTCCACTTTTCAAGGCTCAGCTGAGCAGCAATGCGTCGCATGGGTAACGCTGAAGCTGATGCTTCACTTAAATTAGAGACCAATATGGCATTGATTCAATGCGTGACTTGCTGATTTTATTTCCCCGCGGCTTCCTCGCGCTGTGGGATGCTGACCAGCTCTGCTGCTCACGCGCATTTATGGGAAATACCCGTGACGTGAACGTTAAAAGGATGATACGACAAATATTTCGCTTTCCTTGGACACGGCAACCTTTTCACGACTTCAAAGACAGACACAGGTAATCGCTGTCTGTGTGAAGCCTCTGTAGGCTACACATCACCAAGATAAACAGTCTTTTTTATCATTATGAACTTGTTCAACATTCAATACACATGCATGAAGTTCAAAACAAGAAGGGTATGGGTATAAAAAACGTGAATATCGCGGTTGTTGCGGTTACGTGCAATCCTCTGCGGTTAACTTGTCAGAAGCGCGGTACTACAATATTGCGGTTATCGCGACAGCCCTAGACGCTACATACTACTTGTCGATACCAGGATCAGATATCGATTGTAAATGTACTGAAATTAATGAATAGAATATATAGGCTAGAACAATACATAGGCTAGTACCTGATATCAAAAAACGTAATCTCCCAATCAGAGCTTCACACTTGCGGTATAAGGAAATATCTGCTAAGTGTTTTACTTATTTTCTCAACCTGGCAACCATGTGCAGGCACTCCACTGTGGATAAAAGCACTGGCTTTCTGGTCTCCAGTTCGAGATTCTATTCACAGAATAGTGTAATGCATCAAGTCTGTGTTCATTTACAGGCCTGAGAGAGATTGTACATGTATGAATCACCTCAGTCTGTGCCGCGTTTCTCTATTAACAATAAAGCAGTGAGTTTAATTGCTTCAAAAACAGTGATGCTGCCAACTCCTTGCAAAGAAAGATAATGTAGCTCTTCAGTGGTGAGGCTATTGTATTAATAAAAATTGCAGGGTAGCGTTGAGAAGTTTGAGTTGCTGAATATTTCTGTGTAAGTGACTGTCTGAATGTGTGCGTGCGCTACAGTGAAGAAATGCCTTAGTTTAGAACACTTTACATTTAAGACAAATTGTTTAAAAATGAGGTGTCAATTTGTGCAATAACCTACCAGTAACGTAAATACGTTTTTTATTAATCTATTAGAATGAGTAAATTATTATTTATGTGCTTAAAAAAACAAGACGAAAAAAAATCTGAATATTGTACCTGGTGGGGAGTGCCCAATGTTAACATGAAACCTATGCCACTACCTAAGGCCTATATTGTTATATAGTGCTACAGTACAGAGGGTCTTCACAGAGGGCAACTGCCTGCTCTGCCTATACTTAGCAATGGCCCTATAGTATGCAGTATTTAAAGGGGTCATGACATGAGAAACCAAATTTGCCTTGATCTTTTGGTATATAAGAGATCTATGTACTATTAAAACTTCCTGCAAGTTTCATAGCTTAAGACGTCCTCCCCATTATAAACGAAGCATTTATTTAATCAAGCTCTAAATACTCGTTTGTTCTAGATCCTTTGTTCTTAGTGACGTCACGGTACGAAGTGACGTACCAGTCGTTTGCATATGACCGCCTCCAGCGCAGGACAACTACGCCTCATTTCGCATCATCGCATGCGCTGTCGTGCAGCGAGTGGGTCTGTTTACAGGATGACTGCGATGCCACGCAGATGTGCTATTCCTGCTGTGGACAAACAACATGTTTGAATACGCTGCCGAACGATCCAGACGTCAGGGAAAGCAGTTGGATGCAGTTTATTTGCAGCATATGCAGCGCGCCAAAGCTTTATCTTATCGGTAAGTGATGTAGATGAGTGTGACAGGGCAGGTTACTGAAATAGCGAGCAGAGAGAGAGAGAGAGAGCCCCGGCCGCTGCACGCCTTCAAACTGTCCTGCTCTCTCTCTCTCTCTCTCTCCCTCGCGCATATGAATCAAAATCAATTGAGAATTGACACGATGGTAAAAGATCGAAGACCGAAGTTTCATGTGATGGAGCATTGTGTAGCCTACATGTGATACAAAATGATTAACATTAAAAAAAATGTATGCATAAGCAGCACTGACGTTAGCCAATCATAACAATGGGCGTTAACACTGAACTCTTAAAGGGGAAACACCTCCAAAACAGACTGTTTGAATCAGAGGGGGAGAAATAGGGTGGGAAAAGGTCATACATTTTTTTGTACAAAAAGCTATAGTAATATTATAATTGCACCTAAGGGAACATAATAAAATAAAACAAAAACCATGCCATGACCCCTTTAATAAACAGTTGCTATACTAAATTCTGCTGAGGTGAAATTAGATGCAGACCAGTATAGTGATACATTGTGGCCTCTGTATCGCATCCTCTGTATCAGGATGCATATCATGACTTTGTTGCCAATACACAGCCTTACTCTACATGTCCAATTATCCACTTAAAAGAGCAACAAAATACACCCAAAATGTGTATGGAATTACAATTTGGAATAAATCCTACAAATTATCAAGAACTTAAGAATCAAACAAGATTCAGGGCTCTAGAGTGCGACCAATTTGGTCACACATGTGACCAAAATTTGTAAGGGTGAGACAACATTTTTTCCTAGGTCGCGCCGGTGCCCTAACGTCCTCACATTCGTTGCCTCTCCACGAACGAAGTGCTTGTTCTCCTTTGATGGAACTCACACTCATGGTTGGATCATATCGTGGTCTAAACCAATCAGAGACAGAGATGGGGCGGGTCTTTGCCTCTGATTGGCTGTGGTCCAGATATTCCAGTAGGCCTACACTGCTCGTGCTCCGTGCTGTGTGATTGAAATTGCGACCTGAGCACCAGAGAATCAGGCCTCGTTTAAACTGTCAGTGAAATGTGACCCAATTCCGTTTTTTTGCTCATATGTGACAGGTCGGATGCGTTCTATGACCGTGTAAACAGGAAAAAAACACATGCATTCGGATATTACGAGATCGGTTTCAGGCCTCGTTCATATGTGGAAATAAATCAGATATAAATCAGATATGTGCCAATGCGACTCATGTAAACAGGCAGATCGGATTTTATGAGGTGTTAGGCAACGTCTCTGCAGTTTAAAGACGAGAGAAACCCCGACGCGCATCTGCAGGGACGGATGGCCCGACGAAACGTTGTGTCGTCGTAGGAAAGGAATGTGGACAAACTTTGGCAACATATCAAAGGTTGGCTTGCTCATCCTAAAATTTCGGACCCACTGCTCCTCGTTAAAGCCCGCCACGATCTCATGAAAGTGCGTCTATTGCACAAATTTTATTTATCATGCCATTTACCCCAAAAATAGTTTTTGCATGCATATGATACGCGCTTTATGGTGTTTAATACGCACGTTTACAGTGCGTATCATATGCAAGCAAAAACTATTTTTGGCATATAAATGGCACGAGAAATAAAACTTGTGCTATAGATACTAGGGTTGGGCGGTATTACGGTAATATCGTATACCGCGGGGTCTTAAAATAGCAACGGCATCAGTTTCAATACCGTCATTACCGGCACTTATATATAATATATAAATATAATTTATTCAATGCCTAAAAATGCTTATGTAGTTGTCATCAAGTGACAGTGTGGAGGAGAGAGAGAGAGAGAGAGAGAGAGAGAGAGAGAGAGAGAGAGAGAGAGAGAGAGAGGCGGTAAATACTGACGAGGCAATTTGTAAGTGTTGCAATAAAAAAGGTGACCGCGAGAGATGAAAACACCTCTAACCTAATGTCGCATCTCCGAAACAACCACCCACTCACTGCTGCGAGGATGCATTTTGCCCCGAGTTCATTAAATAAGCGCATTAGTTTATATTTGTTAAAATATTATAATGTTGTTTTTTTTTTACGTTGATAATGAAAAGTGAACAGCACGAGTAAGTTGGGATGCATCGGGAGTCAGACATTGACCACTTAATTTTATTTCATTTTGTAAAAGGCCTTTCTTTAAAGTGAATTTCGTTTTGTATAAATTGTATCTTAATTGTAATAATTTTTTTATCAACCAATCGTGCGCTGGCGCGCCGCGGTCACTTGCATTGAAATCTCATAAATTAACCGAAACTCAGTGAATGCCCCACAGACATGACAGATAGGCCTATATCTAAATAAAGCTTGAAATTTCATTAAACGAAACAATTCAAAAATTTAATTTCTCCTCAGATACACTTAAATGGATTGAGTCTTATCTTACTGACCGTTCCCAACATGTCAGAGTTCAATCATCTAAATCGGCGGCCTTGAGTCTGTCCACCGGTCTTCCTCAGGGATCTAATTTAGGGCCTTTGTTATTCTCCATTTATATAAATGACCTCCCATTCGCTTGTCCTGATGTTTCTGTGCAGATGTATGCTGATGATACCGTAGTCTATGCACACGGTAGGAATATCTCTCAGGTGGTTGCGAAGCTCACTAACTCCATGGTTAACGTCACATCTTGGTTGAAACACTCCTGCCTGCAGCTGAGTACATCAAAAACAGTAGCAATGTTTTTTACCAAGTCCCACAAAAACTTCAGTGTTGAGCCAGAAATTTTTGTTTCAGGGGAAAAACTGCAGATCGTGTCAGAATACAAATATCTGGGAGTTTTAATTGATTCAAAGTTATCATTCTCATCACATGTAAAAATGGTCTGTAATCGAATTAAATATAGTCCGTAACTTTAGACACATTCGCCATCAAATGTCCACACAGGCAGCAAAAATGTACATGCACTCTATGATTTTCTCACACATCACATACTGCTTACCCATTTGGGCACAAGCTAGTATTACATCTTTGAAACCTCTGCAATCACTTTACAAACGAACTGTTAAAATTCTGGATAAGAAACCATGTAATTCTCATCATTGTCCAATACTACAAAAATATAGATTACTCAGTTGGGATAATATGGTTAAATATTCTAATTTATGTCTTATTTATAAAATTATTCGTGGTATATCTTCCCCTCCTCTCCATCAGTTTGTCAATACCTGTTTAGATTATACATTCTAATGTAATAGATATTTTTACTAAATGTATTTTAATTATTTTAGTGCTATGTAATATGTAATCTCTTTTAGGGTGACTTTTACCATCTCTCTAGGGACTGCAGATGAAAAATAGCCTTTAGGCTAATTCTGGCATATTGACAGTAATGTTTATGAATATGCACTGTCCCTGTAATAAATAAACTAATAATAATAATAATAAAAAGAAAAGAAATAGGCCACTCGCTGATTATTTAATCCATGATGTGCATTTCTCTCTATGCGCGTTCATACGAAGATGGCGATCATCAAATTCATTAAACGAAACTATTCAAAACGAAAAGAAATAGGCTAGCCTACTCTCTGATTATGTAATCCATGATGTGCATTTCTCTCTATCGTTCACTATGGAGATGGCGATTTTGTCAATTTCTTTAAACGAAACAATTCAAAAGGAAAAGAAATACAGGCAGCATACTCTGATTAATCCATGATGTGCATTTCTCTCTATAGGCGCGTTCACTACGGAGATACCAATCGTCAATTTCTTTAAACGAAACAATTCAAAACGAAAAGAAAAAGGCTGGCCTATACCTTCTGAATATGTAATCCATGATTTGCATTTCTCTCTATATATGCGCGTTCACTCGGAGATGGCGATCGTCAACTTAATCTTTGCAGCAGTCACTGACAGAAAAGTTGTATTAATAAAAATCAATGTATGCGTGTCACCGGATTTACAAATGCACTTCTTGCTTGTTGCTTGTTAATTTAAGTTAAATTAATTACTAAAATGGATACTTTAATTGTCATAATTAAAATAATTAAATATGATTAAGTGTCTCATTTTTGCTCATTTATAAATAGTATTTATATCTACCACCCCCTCAGCACCTGGGTTAAAAAATTATTTGGCGCCACCATATTATAACGGCCCACGTATTAAAAATAGTCGAGTCTAAATAGGGCTCCGGCTCATAATTACATTTAATGCCGTCAGCCGGGATCAGACACAACGTGCACGGGTTGGCCTTGATTTTTGTTTTGATTTTTTTTTGCCCGATCAGTTTCTGAACGGTGTAGGCACAAGCCAACAGTTTGGTGATGCTGTCTGAGCCTTATGTCATAATTATTAATTAGTCACGATAATACAGTATAATTTTAATCATACAACCCTATAATCCAGAACTTAACAAGAATCAACAATGAAATGTTATTTAATTTTTACCTTGTGGACGTTTTGGTATGGTGTGGCTGGGTGACATGTCGCCTGTGTTCTCCGCCATCTTGACATTTATTATTATTTTATTTTATATATTTTTTTTTCTCTCCTGACACCACCAGATGGCAGTGTAAGTGTCCGGGTTTGTGGAAAAACATGTTCCAGTTACACAGAATTAAGTATTATGCTCAACACTAGCAAAAATGTGATGGACACCAGGTCGTAGGAGGTCAAAAAAAAATTGCTGCAATATATCGCAATATGTATCGTATTGTATTGTATCGTGATATATCGTATCGTGGCCCATGTATCGTGATACGTATCGTATCGGTATGCCCTTGCCAATACCCAGCCCTAGAAAACATCAGATCACATTTTTAAATAGGTGCCATCTTTATAAACAAACCACAGATTTGAGCTTTAAACAAGTATATTCTTGCCCGAAAAATTCTTAAAACTACATTTCGTGACAATAACAGTAGTATTTTGAAATTACACAGGTTTTCTCCTCTGCTACTGACACTTGCTGGTTGGTGCGAGATGCATTCTGGGATACCTGGCTGTCAAGTCCGCACAAGCCACCTCTCATTGCATCCTCGATAAAAGGGGCGGATCAAGAACATGCCCGGGGATTTGATCTGGACTTGCGAGAATGTGAACTTTGAATTGGAACTTAGGCAGCGACTGATAATGTTTCACAAGTCCACAAGTACAGACAAGAACGCATATTGAGAAACGGCTAATGTCTTTAAGATTACTAGAAAGCTACAGGAAGGAGAGTTAGATCAGGTTGAGCTAAACTCTGCAGGAAAGTGGACCTTGAGGGCCAAAATGGAGAACACCTGGGGTCGTACTCAAAACATTTTATCTTACCACTAAAGTTAATTAAAGTGCCCTCCCCTTGGACAGCACAGCAACTATGCTTATTTTACCCTTTTACTCTATTTATTAGTAAGTGTGAACTAGCCCCAGGTAATGACTATTTTTTGCTGATTTTACCAGCTCCATTAAAACACACCTAAACATAGTCTTCAGAATTACAGGTAGATGAGTTAAATTGAGGTTGGATCTAAAATCTGTGAAAAAAGTGTCCCAACAGGAGCAGAGTTGCCTATGCCTGCATTAGATTCTTAGTCCCATATTTGTTTTTAGCCTCATTGTAACTTCAAGATAATTTGCCTTTGCTAAGGTCTTGTCCAATGCAGTTGACAGTCTATACTTTGAGTTTAAAAGTTATGTGTTTTGTTAAGTTGGGCAGTCTTGAATAGTTTTTTTTATTTTTTGGATTGTGGCTGGTAGAAGTCAGGCTAACTACTGCAGATTGTGCGAAGTTAGTTGAGTGATGTGTGATGGTTTTTGATAGGCCTGACTTCACAAAACATATTAAGGCTAAAAGTAGCTCCTAACTTGCAGATTTAGGAGAAACTATAAAAAATAATTGGCATTTTAGTGCTAAAACCAGGTACCTTAATAAAAATAAAAACTTCAGCCAGTCCTTTGGAAGACCATTGAGAGCTGGAGGTGCAACTCTGCTTCTCTACATCCAGGAATAGCACAATGTTATGTAGACACGATATCTTACACCTATTGTTAGTTAAATACAAACTGTGAAAAATCTACTGATGTTAATAAAATGTAAAAATAGACTACATTCACATTAGTCTCTGAGTTAGACAAACATGTTAACTGACAGGTGTGACTCAAACTGTCCTGTTCCTACAGTAAACTATTGTAAACCAGCCAGGGCAGCGTTTCTCAAAAGCATCAAAATCCCAAGTAGATTGTAGAACCATTGCCACCAATGGTGTCTACGATCAACTTAGCTCACAATGCTTTCAGGAGACATAGCCAAGTACTATAAGAATGAATAACTAAATGTCAAGCCATTATATTTTTGTAATTATTGCCAAGAATATCACCAGAGAAAATTCAAATAGTAAAACAAAAAACAAATATAGAAACATAACTCCAGAAAGTCTCATCAGAGTGGACAATCTTATTTAATAAACATAAAAAAATATCCAAACAAAGTGGGGCACACAGATACAGAAACATGTGCCTTGTTGCTAAGATTTGTTCTAAAGTAGTCTCAGTGCACCAGGAGTCAGATTTCAATTATCACGAGAGGCAGTAGCCTATATGGCAGATAAATCGATGGTAGATGATTTAATAATAATAATAATTCATTACATTTATATAGCGCTTTTCTCTGCACTCAAAGTGCTTTACATAGAAGGGGGAATCTCCTCAACCACCACCAATGTTCAGCATCCACTTGGAGGATACGATGGCAGCCATAGTGCGCCAGAACGCCCACCACACACCAGCTTATTGGTGGGGAGGAGACAGAGTGATGAAGCCAATGAGGATATGGGGATGATTAGGAGGCCATGATGGACAGAGGCCACTGGACAAATTTGGCCACTGGTTACACCTCTACTCTTTTGAAAGACATCCTGGGATTTTTTGTGACCACAGAGAGTCAGGACCTCGGTTTAACGTCTCATCCGAAGGACGATGCTCTATGACAGTATAGTGTCCCAATTTGGTATTCAAAAGATCCTGAGCATAATTGACAAAAACCTTATCTTGTAAAATGTGTGGTCAGTTCCGCCACTCCTTATTCACCGGCTATGCATGATCACAAATTTGAAAAGCACACATTAAAATCGATTTCAATAATCTGCATATTGAAAGCGGCTCCCTGTTTGCCACGAATTATAGGCCTATACACAGAGTACACAGGATCGCACTTTCTAAAGCTAAAGAGAAAATGAATGAAAATATAATTAATAATATAATGAATAATGTGCACGTGCATTTAATTCAAAAGTTAATATCGGAATAACTGATATCTTATAACTGAATGTATGGTGTAGCATTTGGGTCATACACTGACTCGAACTGCACCCATCAGTTTGTGGTCTAAGACAAAAACTGGTTCCAAACCCTTCGGATGACACAGCTTATCACCGGAACCCCAAATGGAAACAAAAAGAAAAGGCAACATATAGTATAGAGTGGTTATCCCACTGCGATGAGATGCATGGTTAGTTGTCCAGTACAGTTCCAATAACACATCACAGATGCCAAGCAAGCATAAGTACCTCAATTACATGGAACACAAAGCATTAATTGTACATTTGATGAAAAAATGCAAAATTCTAAAAGCTATTTTTAGGCAATGATTAAAATAATTTACACCAAGCAGCAGACACTAATATTGATTTGCTCAAGTTTTTTTCTAATTAAAATATTTATACATAAAGCAATAATGTTGACTCACATGAGATGACATGTCTAGACCAAGGGTAACCAACCCCGCTCCTGAAGGGATACCCTCCTGCAGACTTCATTTTCAACCCTGCTCCAACACACCTGTGATTGAGTTGACCAATACAACTGGCTGCAGGGTGAGATTTGTGCTTAGCTGGTTTAGGGGGAAAAAAGAAAAAGAAATCATGCATCCTGAAAACCTTTGATCAACCTGTTACAGATGTGCTTGATTAGGGCTGGAGCTAAACTCAGCAAGACGGTTGCCCTCTATGGAGCAGGAAGCCAGACCGAACCTGTCCTGGAGGTTTACCAAACCTGCCCACCCCTGCACATTTTAGTGGTCTCCATCTAACAAACCTGAATTAACTCATTAGCTCATTAGTAGAGACTGCAGAACCCGAAATTGGTGGGCCCAAAACTGGAGACATCCAAAATCTGCATGGGTAGAGGGTCTCTGGGACAGATTTGAAAAGCACTGGCCTAGACCAGAACTTTTCAACTCAAACTCCAGAACACTGGCCCTCCAGGACTTGAGTTCAAACCCTAACCTAGGGCTGGGCGATAAATAGATTTTATCGATTAACTCGAATGTGTAGTTTACGCCGATTTTTTTGAATGAAAATCGTTTTTCTCTTTAACAACCGACGCACCCATCTGGGCTCCCGTAGTTCCGACCGGGCTCAGCGCTTGCCATGATAGAGATACACAAACAACATGGCAAATGAACAAGACCGCGGCAGCAGAAGCACACCCACCGAAAACATTTACAAACTGAATCTGCAGGGCTGTCCACTCTCATGAGTTCACTGTGAGAGACGCAATTGTCACTTTTTACACGTTCTCACGCACACATGCATTTTCTCACGCAGAGAAAAATCACGCAGCAAAGAGCACACTGACACCGACAGACTAGACAGAGCAGGTTACTATTGATATGAAACAGATTATCAGCTCTCAGATTCTGTCAATTTTATTACGAAATTCAAACAATAAACACCGTTTTGGCGCTTGTAAATGTGACGTGAAAGATCGCTGACAGATCTCAGTTCAAGCGGCACGTGAACCGATCATCTGTTACTCTTCACTACTAACTTACCGAAATGTAATAAAATCGATCAGTGTTTTTCAACCACGGAAAGATGTCCATAAAACAGCTTGAGAACAACATATGTCACGTAATGTTACATTTACCTCAGGAATGCCTTTTAATTACCCATAGCACGCATGTTAGTTGGACTTAAAATAATTGCTATAGAGGAGTATTTTGCTAAATATGATAACTATTACACATTTATTATATTTTTACCATTATTTTACCATACCATCATTCAAATATTATAAAGTTGTTTGTTATTATAAAAACACATTCTATTTAATTTGAGTTAGTTTTAACCTTTAATAATACCAGCTGACAGGGTCTCTGTATGTTTACAGCATTAGGTGATTTATTTTTGGGGAACAATTAACAACACATTAAGGTAGGCTATCTACTGTACCTAATACTTACCCAAAGGAATTGATATTGAATCAATATCCGAATCAAATCACAAGAATTGAATTGAAATTGTGAAATTTGTGTTAAGCAATAATAAAAACAGTAGCATAACAGTCTTTGTACCATGTAAACATTGTGTTTACATAGTTAATAAACTTGATCAAATGATGTTTAGTTACCAAATAATTTGACAATCACAATAAACATTGTGATGCAAGTTTTTTTTTTTTACACATCCCCCCAATCCACCCATTTTATGTTATGTTACATTTACACTATTTACAATGACAGGGCCTGCCCTCTTGTCTTGTTGTTTCTGATTGGACTTTAATCCAGATAATATCCCAGAAGGGAATATCAAAACAAAATAAAGTTAAAACTTGTTTTGAACAATTTCTTTGTCATCTACAGATTGATTTTAAAGGTTTTCTAAGCGATGTCGGGTGACGTCACTTTTTGTTGACGTTTGTCAAACAAAACGGAGGCTAGACCCTCCCTCCTCCTCATCCGCGCACTAACCCCCCAAACCCCGCCCCCAACTCCTTCTTGTCGGTGATTGGCTGGAACTGTTTGTCATGTTTCGTGGAGCGGGTTAGCCCAGTTTGTGTTTGTTGCCGTCTGTGGAGCCTGGGCTGTCTACAGAGGTTCAGGGGACAGGCAGCCAGCGGTTAGTGAGGAGATGTTTGCTGTATGTGACAAAAAATGTTTTGGCCTAAAAAACACGTGACATCGCTTAGAGCACCTTTAAGTAGGGAGAGAAAAAAATCGATTTAAATTGTAAATCGGATTTTTTTGTGAAAAAAATCGGGGATTTTTTTTTAGGCCATATCGCCCAGCCCTACCCTAACCAAACCAAACAGCCCAAAACAAGCTTAATCACAGTGTTCAGAATTACTTGCAAATTATAGACAGAGGTGTTTAATTAGGCTTCGAACTAACGACTGGGGTACACCAGCCCTCCAGAACTGGAGTTGAAGAGCCCTGATCTAGACATTAGTCATGAAGAAAAAATCTTTTTATTCTATATGGAGCAGGTCACCCCCTCAAGAATGTGACCATGTTGGTATAACATGATCAGCCATTAAATATCATACATTTGACGGAGTAAATAATATTAGTAAATAATACTTTGTAAACATTAATAATATGACTTGTTTTCCGACCAGTGAAGACTATACAATGCATAAACACAAAACAAGCAAGCCAATCTAACAATACAACAAAAAATAAACCTACAGACACAATATAACAATGGAGCATGAGTTAAGCACATGCAATCCATCGGTCCAAACAAAATGAGTAGCTGATGCTGTTCCTGTTGGATGAAATCAACCACAATGATTCGCTGCTTCTATACACAGATCAAGGTTAGACTGAGCAGCATCAGGCGGTGAGTGTGAACATGCATTGGTCACAGCTGCTACTGCAGGCAGAGAACTCATGGCTGTCCATTCACAGTGTAATGAAGCAGCCAGCCTCATAACACAAACCACCAACAATACACAAAATAACAGGGAAATTTAATCCAAGAATGTCCATTATGAATGTTTGTAGTATGAAACTGATAAAAAGAATAAAAATCAACAAATACACAGCACGGGTGTAAACCGGCAGCAGTTAGTAAAAATACTGAAATCTATTGGAATGGATGCATGAAATCCAAGATTACGAACCAAGATCATTGACTGACAAATCCAAGAAAACAGCCAAGGGAAACTAAAAACACTAATGAAAGTGCATGCCTTTAAGCAAGTTCTGTGTAAAACAAGAAATTAATTTGCAAGCTTGTATGCACACCTGGGACCTGTCCCAAATGGCGCACATTGTGCACTTGCGGTTTTGTGGACTTGCGATGACTGCAGAAAGTGTGTGCACAAGTCCATAGGGTGCCCCATTTGACATTTCTAGGTTTGAGAAGGATGCTCATAGGCATTGGGACTGATATGTGCCCTTGATGCACACTTTTGCCACGCTGGCCTTGACGCAGGCTCCATAGCAGATGACTGACATTCTATACTAGGGCTGGGTTTCGATTCATCGATTCCGATTCTCAAGATCTTGAATCGATTATCATCATTCGATTCGATTCGATTCGTAGGGCCCTATGAAATCCGTTTTATTTTTTCCCAAATTCCGTTTTATTTTTTCCCAAATTCCGTTTTTTCCGTTTTAATTTTTGGGAATAATTTTTTTTTTACCCTTGACTGTTATTTTAGTCGTAAAAAAGAGTGTGCTTTTAAAGTTAATGATTAAAATGTATTAAAAAATACAAATAAATTAGGAATGACCTTAAATTTATTGAGGTAATACAGATATTTACTCAGTAGCCTTTTCAGGACAAATACTGCATGATGCAACAACACTGCACTCTTCAAGTAACAACAAAATATGGTTATGAGCTTTAAACTGTCCAGTAATATAAATTAGATTAGTTTATATAAGTTTAAATAAAGTCACACTCTGTCTCTCTCTCGCCCAGTGTCGCTCACGGAGTTCGCTTCGCCTTTGTCCAGTCCGGCGCCTCATAGACAGACGTGGTGTGCACGTTGTGTGTGTGTGTATGTGAGAGAGACGCGTGAGTGTGAGAGAGAGAGACGGAGGGAGAGCGGGGAAATACAACTGAAAGAATACGCTGCGTGTTTTAAATAGTGTTAAAAAACGAAACGCAGTATGTGGCGGCGAATTAGTCTATGTGTGGGAAACACTGCATAAGTCACGTGCGAACTTCTCGGCTCGCCACTGACGGCTTATAGTGTTGAGTTTCTTAACTTTTTGCCGACGAAAGGAGAGCCGTGGAGAGCCGCTTCGCCATGCTTTCATTGTTTTGATTTCGTCATTGTAGCTGAAATGACGGGGTGGGGGGGTTGTGTCACCCAGATTTGCTTCCCCCGGTCTGCATTTTTACCAGACATACGTTCTTCTCCCACACAAAAACAGAATTTCAAACCAAATATGTAAAATTCCACGAAATTCCGCGTTAACACTAGATTCCGCGTTAATTGGCCAATTCCGCAATTCCGTCCGCGATTCCGTGATCGCGGAAATCATAGGGCCCTAGATTCGATTCGATCTGATCTTCGAGATTTAGATCAGTGTTACCTGAAGGACTGTATGCAACATATTGATACTATTATTATAGACATTCAACTGAGTATGGATGGTTGTAAAGAACAATCCCCCTTCCAGAGTGTTGATACAACTGCTTTCACAAACTTGCACTGGTGTAGACGACAGAGGACGCAGAGGTATATCAGCAGCAGTAGTAGGGCTGACGCGATATCCGCAATCTTGTAGTATCACACTGACAAGTCAACCGCAGAGGATTGCAAGTAACCGCAGCAATATTCACGGTTTTTTATAAGGCTATACCCTTCTTGTTTTGAACTTCATGCATGTGTATTGAATGTTGAACAAGTTCATAATGATAACAAGACTGTTTATCATGGTGATTTGTAGCCTACGGCTTCCCACAGACAGTGAATGAGAGAGATCGGCTGAGCGCGTGCGATTACCTGCGTCTGTCTTTGAAGTCATATTCGTGGAAAGGTTGCCGTGTAAAAGGAAAGCGAAATATTTGTCGTATAGTCCTTTTAACGTTCACGTCACGGAAATGCGCGTCAGCAGCAGTGCTGGTCAACTTCCCACAGCGCGAGGAAGCCACAGGGAAATAAAATCAGCGCGTCGCGCATTGAATCAATGCCATATTGGTCTTTAATAAATTAAGCATTTTCAGCGTTACCCATGCGACGCATTGCTGCTTAGCTGAGCCTTGGAAAGTGGAACTCAAAGTTAAAAATAATTAACACCTTGTTTCATTATCTCTTTTAATGAATCAGTTTTTCTGAACGTGTTCGTTGAATGAACGGGTTAGTGACTCACTCAAAGTCCGTTGTCGTAACAATGTGCACGCTGAGTGAAAGCCTTTCAATGCGCATAGGGATCTCCCAGTCGCAGCAAGTTAAAGTTCAAAGAGAAAATGTAAGCCTATTATTAAATCGATCCTCTGAGTTACGGATCGATCTTTAGAAATTTATATGAAAATCGATTCAGAATTGGTGAATCGATTTTTTCAACACAGCTCTATTCTATACACAAACGTTTTAACAGGACAGGTAGGCTTGCCGCGATAGACGGTGTTGACGGTGTTACCGGTTTTAAGCCCCATCACCGGTGACATCACTTTCCCACCGTGACACCGCGATGTCTTGACTTTTTTAAAGTATTCGTTTTTGCTAAAATAGGCTATTTATTTGAATTCATTAAAAAATAATAATTATCAATTATTTAGTTCAGAAGAGAGCATACATTATAATTAAAAACTAGGGATGTGAATTTCTGCCAAAAATGCCATTCGAAAATCGAGGAGCAAAAGTCGATTATCGTTCGAAAATAAAAAAACAAACAAAAAAAAAAACACGCACACTCACAATGACAGAAAGGGAGGCCGATTTCATCTTTAGTGATATGTCATCAAACAAACTGTTTATTATTCGAACATGTTTTCGTCGTTTTTTTAAACATTTTTTTCTTCTAGTTAACATAGAAGAAAAAAACAATAAGCACGACAGTCCGTTCTTGCATCGCCAAACCAGGTGCTCGTTAGATAAAAAAAAGAATATCATAATGATTTTATGCAAACCTGCCTTGTTACTGCAAAAGCCTACTTTTTAAACAAATTAGTTTCAATCAAAACTATTCGTGTGCCACTGCGCAATACACACACATACCGCGGGATGGCGGGTGTTCATTTCATAAACTGTGTACAATGGTAGCTTATTTAATGTAGCCTATAAATGAATGTATATATGTCCAAAAAACGGATAATGTCATCATACTTGTAGTGCTATCGTCGAGTAATAATCTGTTTGGTTGTAAAATGTATTAACGTTACCTGACTGAAATGAACTCGAATGTATCGTCCTGTGGAATCATTCATTCACAGACATCATACGAAGATGTTCAACTAGATCTTCATCGCTGGCAAAAATATGATGCATGTGCAGATTTGCTTTCACTAGACTAAACTGTAGTAGATCCACGGCCACTTCATCCAACGCTCTTGATGTTCTTAAATCTTCCTGTTGCGACTCCGTGTCGAGTGTGAATTGAAAGCGCTTCAGACGATTCAGTGCGCGAGGAACTGAACAGATCATTCAAACTGATTCGGGAACCGATTTAGACAGATCTGCCAACTTGTTTGATGAAGTCTTTGAACAGAATCGACTCAAAAGAGTGATTCATTTCTGAATGGAGAATCGCTCATGTCCATAAAAAAGATACAGCGCGCTTGGAATAAACTACGCATTTAACAACATATTGCATTAAAATAAAGTAACGAGAGGAACCTCACCCAACGTAGTGAAGTAAATGTAGCCTATTTTGTTACTACCATAGACGATTCTACCATAGACAGTAAAGGTTATACCCACCTCTGTTGGGCGCAGAGTTAACGGTCACGACAATGCTCTTCTTCTGATGTTTGTTTACACTCTGGTATCCTAGATCGCGCAGGAGGGGGTTTCATTCATGTTAGTGACACCTTGAGTCCCCGACAGGAAAATACTCTGCTGCGCGATCTGTGAAAGTAGGCGCGCCGTCAATTATGTCACATTGGAATTGCGCGAAAATATAATGATATTCTAATAAGCAATTTTACGATCGAATTTCGAACGCAGTTCGACTATTCGAAGATCGCGACTCATCCCTATTAAAAACTGAACTGCGCAGTGCGTGCCAAGAGCCAGTCACGTCACAGATCAGCAAGCATCAGGATTCCATTTAGCACGTGTGGAGATGAGAACGAGTCAAATTACAGAAAAGCTTTTCGAAAGTGAAAGTATAACGCGCACGCATTTAAAAACTATTTAACCCCCCCACCCCGCCCCCCATGGTGACACCGGGATTACCGGTATTGTCACACGTCGATAAAATGGTGGGAAATTTTCCTCACCGCCGCAACCCTAAGGACAGGGTAAACAAATTAACCTAACTGTAAGATTATGTAATGGATATTATCAGTAAAATCTAGTAAGCAACTGTCCTTTGAGAACATTTAATGAGACTGGTTGAAAATGCAATTTTCAGTGCAATGGCCCATGCTCTGAACCTTAGACAACAGAGGTGCCACATAACCTGTTTTGCAAAAAAGTACAAAAAAAATAAAGAAAGAAAAGCTCCAGATACACCATATGGTCAAAGGTAAATGGACAACTCCCTTTTACTTAAAGCTAGGGTATACGATTTCAAAGATTGTTCATTATTAATATCCTCATTTATATGCTGGATATGGTTATATAGTCCAATCCTAACAATATGAATAGAAAAAAGAATGAAAAAAATCCATTCAGTCTATTGGCTGTACAGCCGCAGAGAAGTTGACCAATGTAAGCTGTCCGGCCGGACAGCTTACATTGGTCAACTGCTCTCATCCAATCACCAGCTCCACTTGAAACTCCGCCTGGCGCTCGCGTCTCCAACCCAACCGCACCCGACCTCGCCCCCCTCCTTACGCGTGCAAGCAGCTGACAGACAGTCTATGGTAGTTAGCTAAGTAGCGTCAGATCAGCAATGGATAAAATATAAACGAGAGCAGCAAGCGGCCCCTGCTTGCCCCTACTGTAAAGTTTGGACGAAAGAGAAAGTCTGTAGAGGAAAGAGCAGAGATTAAAAAAAATAAAAATAAAAAAATGTAACGCCGGACTCTAAGTAGGATAAATATAGGGTCCACCATTGACCGTTGGAGGAAGCTTCAGGGAGATCTGGGACTGAAAACCGACGCTGACACAGCTGACTTTTTGTTGAGCAGGTAAACATTTATTTATACTTTTATGTTGTGACGACACGTGTGTTACATAAATAGCTTTTTATCAGTTTGACACCTTGCTCATGCTGCCGGTCGGCATTGGTAATGTTAGCCGTTTAGCATCGCCTATCACGGGTCAAAGTAATTATATTTCTTGAAGTGCTTGAATATATTTCTGTATGCCTAGCGGGTTTCTGTTCGAGCCGATCGGAATTTGAACAAGATGCGCTGTGTGCTGCAATAACAATTACTCAAAACCTTAGCAGAACATTTCATGTGTTGCTAGTCTTGCGTTGACGTGAACTCAAACGTGACATAGCTCAGGGATCAGGTAGCACAGAGGGGAGGGGTGTGTGTGGAGGGGCGGGATGAGTTTTTTAAAACTTCCCTACCATCTCAGGCTTTCTCGACCGATTTTTAACATCGTATACCATAGCTTTAATAGGTTTGGATATTCCAGTAAATTCTCTGAGGATAAATTTTAATACTGCTGCATACAATGACACTGTAGACACAGTATAGCAGAGGGTTTCCCAACCCTGTTCCGGGAGATCTACCTTCCTACAATGTTCAGATCCAAACCTGATCCAACACACCTGTCTGTAATTATCAAGTGCTCCTGAAAATCTGAGGGGGCTTTCACACTGGCAGTTTAGTTTGGAATGGGGCACGGTTCGCATGAAAAATCGCTAATGTGAATTCTGTCATGGGACCCGGGTGCGCACTGGGGTACCAAACCCGAGACTACCTGGAGGAGGTGGTCTGAGTTCGGTTGCTCCCGAACCGTGCCGCGTTACGCGTGAATGTGAAAGCACCACGGACTCGGGTGCGCACTTGTTCAGGAAGTAAAGTGACCTGCGCATGCGTTTTAGCTTATTGTGATGTATTCAGTTAAATAAAACACTTGTAAGGGATGATAGTGTTGACGATTTACCTTGGGTACGAGCGAGAATGAGCCTGCAGTGTATTTGTGCTTTGCGCGTGAAATCTATAAGGCACCAAATTTGGAAATCCACTGTCTCCTCAAAAGAGTCCGTTTGCAAGCAGCAGGCTACCTTATGTGAAACATTCACAGTAAACCTGTATTCTGCAAGAGGTTTGTGCAGGTTCGGTTGAGCTTCTGTTTATGTTCGCTGATCAACGTTTAAATGTGAATAAAAGCCTAAATTCAATGTGTTCATCCTATAAAGCAATAAAGTCTCTTCAGGGAAATTGACTAAACCACTCAATATGGATTAGTTTTACGATCTCTTTATAAACTTTTTGAAGCGTCAAAATAGTAGTTGTATAACGGTCAATGGAGGGACAGAAATCCTTCAGATTTCATCAAAAAGATCTTAATTTGTGCTCCGACATTGTGTTTGGACATGACGGTAATTAATGATAGAATTTAAATTTTTGGGTGAATTATCCATTTGAGTGATACTGATGGAGGTGGGATCGTTCCACCCACCAGTTTGGCATAAACGATGGCCCGTTTCACATACTGTTTGCGCATTTTCAGTTACAAAACTCACAGATGCAATATTTTTACCGTGAAGCACATGCCAAGTTCGTCAGACAGCATGTCGACAACGCAGTATAAACATATCAACTGTTTTACAACTTAAGATCAATAAAATTGAATTATGAATCAAATAATTGTATTGTAATAATTATTAAAGACAGCAGTACATCAACGAATCATAAGCCCTATTCGGACAGGACTAGTTTTCCAGGTGGATGTTAGAGTAATTCATGTTTCACAGACATACTTTGCGATTTTAATCCGAACCCGAAACTGCCAAGTCAGTGTTTTTCTCAATCAACCTCAGTAAATATTCCAGTGCAAATTACCCACTGTTATGGCAAACTCAACGGTCCTCTGAGAAACTCAACGGTCCTCTAATCTCGCCCAAATGCATGTCAGTGATTGCTGATACGAATGCTTGTCCTCATGCTACCGTTTCCACACCAATCTTCAGCACGCTTTCATTTAGTTTCAATATGGATAGTATCGAAAAAATACATATAATATAAATAACAATAAAAATAACATATAGGCCTACAATTAATAAATAGAGACAAATTGCAGAAACTACAAAGACTGCCCATTTTACATGTCAGGTAAGAATAAGATGGGCTACTTGTTTAGATTTCTCTGCTCACTTGTGTAAGTTTTTATAAACCTCCGCAGCTCAAATAAATATTTTTATAATAAATAAAAATTGTTTTAACAAATAATAAATTAAAAGACATAAGTCATACGTGATGCACGCAAGCTGAGCACATGACCTTCTGTGACACCCATATCTAGAAAATACACTCCCACCTCTGTAATAAACACGGAGACGTTAGTCGCGTCTGAATCGGTACATGAAATCAGTCACCATACAATAAAAATGGACAATTAGTTTAATGCAATATTGCAGTGTTTATTAGAGATGCACCGATTGATCGGCTGGTGACCGGAATCGGCCGATTTTCACGTGATCGGCCATGATCGGCGACCGGCCGGTCAGTCTGACATAATCCGATTTTATGCCGGTCAAATGCACTCGGGCGCCGCATGATTAAAGGGTACCCCGACTAGTGTGGAATGTTGGCCTTATAAGATTAACGTGGGCGTCAGCTATAAAAAGGTGATACAAAAACACTCCAAATGTTTTTGATTTTATTAAAAAAATCCCAAAATCCGTTCACTCGTAGGCCACCATAGTTATTTACGTCTCAATGCATTCTGGGTAGTGACGTGTAAAGGTTGTAGTCGGTTGAGCCTAGCCGCTGTAGCCGCTTCGTTTATTGTTTTTCCAACGTACCGGCTAGCTAGCTAAGTTTTGACCGTAGCGAGATGAACACGTCTGTTGTTCAGCCTTTTCAGTTTGAACCCGAGCGCACCGTAGGCTTAAATCAAGAGAATAACGCGGTGTCTGTGCGGCAACTGCTTGCCAATGCCAAGCGAGAACGACCGCGTTTGCTGTAAAGAGATCAGTATCAGTAACGTTATAGTCTTAGATTTAAGATTTTAAATATGTAGTGCAAGGCAATTCAGTGCAATGGTAATTATTAATATTTTAATTGTAAGATTGAAAATGTACATGAGGTAGATGAGCAGAATAGTGTTGACTTTGTAAAGGGGGTTGCACACCGGGTCCGGACGAGAAGCGCAGCGCCGCGTCTATGACAACTCGAGGTATCGCACATCGGATGCGCACTTTGTCAGTTTATGGCCAGCAATATTGTTATGTTTAAGGAAGGACATTATGGAATTAAGATCATGTCTGTATTATGATTGTACTGTACAATTAAATACAATCGTTGCTTATTAGTCTGCAGTCTGAATTCACTTTACCTCAGAGCGTCCGTTAACTGAATGAATTGAGAATATCACCTGGAAATCCGGTAACATCAGCAATTTTCATTCAACCAGCTGATTTCTGTACATAAATGTAAAACTAAATGTATATTGCTGCGCAGGGTGAAGTCAATACATTAACAACGATTTGAGACATAAATGTAAATTTAATATAAAACTATGTAAATGGTGCTCTGTGGCGCGGCAGGATTTTGAACAAGGTCCGAGAGGGCATTTCTATGCGTTCAATATAGTGACTGCTTAGGGAAAATAAAGCAAACGACGGCGGTAGATGACTTATTAAATTATTTTTACCGATAGTACTACGATCGTCTGATATATACAGCCTACCCTGGACAGCTGCTGACAAAAAGTGGAGCTCTTTACAGCAAACGCTCTCGTTCTCGCTTGGCATGGGCAAACTGCCGCAGACACCATCAATTTTGCCCCACTCTCGCTTCTTCAATTCTCTGATAATCTTCATTTTCATGTAACTCTTGAGTAGACCTATCGTTTTCCGCGTTATTCTCTTGATTTAAGCCTACGGTGCGCTTGAGTTCAAACTGAAAAGGCTGAACGGCAGACGTGTTCATCTTGCTACTGTCAAAACTTGGCTAGCTACAACCTTTACACATCACTACCCAGAACGCATTGAGACGTAAATAACTATGGCGGCCTACGAGTGAACGGATTTTGGGCTTTTTTTAATAAAAACAAAAACATTTGGAGTGTTTTTGTATCACCTTTTTATAGCTGACGCCCACGTTAATCTTATAAGGCCAACATTCCGCACTAGTCGGGGTACCCTTTAACATCGCGCAACATCAGCATCACACGTGCACACGGAACATGTAGGAAACCTCGTGAATTCACACAGCAAGAGCACCGTAGAGCAGCGCGTTTTTTTTTTTTTTTTTCGCGTGCATGTTAATCAATGACTGCATTCACACCGGGAGCCGGAGCAGCGCGTGAGCGTCGAGCAGGAGCGTCGCGTGAGCAACAGTGAAGCGTGGGTTTCGGCGCTGAGTCTATTTTTGCTGCGCTCAATTTAAGTGAAAGCACACTTTTGATGGACAAAATAAATGAGATTTCATCCAAAAAGTGCCCAAAATGCACAGAATTAGCATGTCTGGAGTGCATTTAGCATTAGCATTAGCATGAACTGAAGTAGGCTAGGCTATGTCAGAAAGAAAATGAAGACTCAAAAATATTTATAGAAAATTTACCCATTTAAACTTGTTTTTATTATTTCCCAATCGTTTCCCTGCACATGCTCCACTTGTCCTGTTTAGCTTGGCTGGACATGTGTCAGATGAGAGAAGAACTGTTTGAGAAATATAACTTGCCATTGATGTACAAGTGATTGCAATAGGCCTGTGTGTGTGTGTGTGTGTGTGTGTGTGTGTGTGTGTGTGTGTGTGTGTGTGTGTGTGTGTGTGTGTGTGTGTGTGTGTGTGTGTGTGTGTGTGTGTGTGTGTGTGTGTGAGAGAGAGAGAGAGAGAGAAAAATCTTTATACTGCAAGGCTATATTTATTTTATTTGTTATTTGTTATATTATTTTATTGCCATTACCTGTTTTCATACAGAAGTTTAGTTTGCTAAATATATCAGATTTTTTTAGTTGGATATTGGATGTGAAAAGGAAATGGTTCTTCCATAACACTGCACTTTAGATGTGTGTGAATTTCCCACACTAGGAGTAATTTATATAGTTCTATTTTATAGCGATTATCTGTTCAAAAAATGTTCTATGCAAAATGTTCTATTAAAGAGAAGATAGAAAATAAATATTTGTGTGTGCTATAAAGTGGTTTGAAAAAATGAAATCGGAATCGGCTAAAATCGGTATCGGCAGGTCAAACTCAAGGAAAAATCGGAAATCGGGATCGACCTAGAAAATTGTAATCGGTGCATCTCTAGTGTTTATTATAAAATATTTATCCATGCTCATTTGATTTTTTAGAGGTGCAATGTGTGTACATTTTTTTAGTATCTATTAACAGAAATGCAATATGACATCCATAACTAGCCTGTGTTTTCAGTGGTGTATAAAGAACTTACTTAATAAACCGTAATGTTTTTATTACCTTAGAAATTAGAATGAGACATTTAAATCTACATAACCGCGGGCACCCCCTTCTATGAAGGTCGACATATTGTGACGTCATGTTTCTACCGTAGCCGACAGAGAACAAACAGCGCTACAGAGTGCGTATCGTCACTACCTTGAAAGAGAAGCAGCAGAAAGCTAGAAGCTAGCCATAAACACCGTGAGTAGTGACTTTCCCCTTGTCAGTGGTGTAAAATATGTAGTTGGATTGTTTCATGTAACTTAGTTCTTCTCCCTCGCTGTGTTATGGCTTTGCTATGTGGGGATAGGCCTAAATGTGCTGGTTACGTTCGTGAGACAGCTGATTAGTACTCTTGTCATTGACCGCAAAACAGTGTTACAGGGATCACCAACCCGACGATCGTGGGCGACAAGTCGATCTTGGAAGCATTTTAAGTCGATCGCGGAGAGTTTTCAAAATCAGAGAAAAAAAGCCTATAGAGGGAATGCATTAACGTCACTTCCCCGCCGGAACACGCCCCCCTCAGCCGGACTGAGTGGCAGAAGAGCTGCTGCGTGACTGGAGTTAATAGGGGAAACTGCGTTAACGCGAGTAAAACAAACTATTATCAGTTTAAACTAAAAGCTGGACTCGATATAGTGTTCCTTACAACTTATCAAAGATCCAGTGATCCATGGATATTGACATGCAGCCAGGAATCGTGTTTCCTGACATTTATATGTGCCTGATTTCGACGCCGGGGAAATAAATGAAGAAAATTTGCCTGTAAACGTTTTATATAAATACAATATAGATAGGTCTAAATCCGAGTGATCACTTACATTAATGTTATACTGTATATCATCATATCGTCCAGCCCTAAAACTTGTATAGTTTTTTGTCAGTGTTTATTTAAAAACATCCAATTATGCAGAATATAGTCTGTTCTGTAGCTTTTTGCAGTCTGTAAAAATATACAGTACCTCAGATTTCTGGTCAAATCTAGTTGTACAGTCAATCGCAAAGCTCTTTCCCGTTTTAGATGTGTTTTGTGTGATTTTCACGGCATTCACGCTGAAAACAAATGCTGCCGCTCAGTCTTTTTGCCACTTGTGGGCGTGACCGCATTCACTCCGGCCGACGGTGACGTCATGCGCATACCCTCTATTGTGTGTAGTAAATGGTGTCTAGAGGATGCGGAGGTGCGCGCGCTGTTACAATCATGTCATTTTTGCCGCGGCTCATGCGGACGTGTCGAGTTTAAACAAGGCTTTACGCTTTAACCAGCTCAGCCACAGTAACAGCTCATATTTAGCCAGCTAAACTTTTACTACCCTGTTAGAAAAAATATATAGTTGCATAGTTTCATGTGGTTCTTCTCCCTCGCTGTATTATTGGTTTGCTATGTGGGGGGAATTGTGCTGGTTACGTTTGTGAGACAATCAGCTGATTACTATTATTATATTATATATTAAGATCCTTGATCCTCACCTGACTATGGCTTTGTAAACTTTATCCATGATGTGGTTTATAATGGACTGGGGTACAGAAACAGTGACAATGTTACACACTTTTGGCTTACTGTGGCTATTCTCTGCCGTCTCAGACGACGATATGTTTGTCCCGTTTTAGCCACCGTAGCTTCTTCGAAAGGGAGGGGTGAGCAGTGGGCCGAGCCCTTAGTGCAACTCGCAACCGAACCGCTAGATGTCACTAAAAAATACACACTGCACCTTTAAATTCACGTGCCCTCAAAATGTTTAATCAAAATAACTTCCCCTCCCATTTGCAACGACATCTCTTCCCTGATGACGTGCAAGGGCTGGACAATCTGTCACTCACATGAGATCACATCAATACCAAATAACAATGATAATTTTTTTCTTGTCAAAAGAAACCTTTTTACCTGGGTATTCATCATAATAGGAAAAAAAAGACCATTGCAACTTCTGTAATGTCGTCTTAAAGTGCACTCTGTAATTTTATATGGTGCCATCTTGGTCTTATAGGCTACACATAGCTAGTGCTGTGGATGCAGCATCATGAAAAGGAAATAATTTTCCATTACTAATGCCACTGTTTAAATACACTTTTCAAAGTCAAAATCTATTTAACATCAATGCGTTTGCTTTCCGAAGCAACTTACATTGCATTCAAAGTATAGACTTTATCAGTTGTGACTCTCTGGGAATCAAGCACATGACATTTGCATTGTAGTGTCCTAATAATAGGGGAATTACAAAGATAAAGCAAATAGGCTAGTACATGACTGGTCGTCAACATGGCAGCCCCCATGAGATGACCCACTCAATGTAAAATAAATCAGATTTTATTATGCTACTGATATGAATATTTTTCATTTAAAGGCAAAATTTAACAAAAAAAAACAAAAAACAAAAAACAAAAAAAGTGCGCACTTTTAATATTGCAGCAATGGAAAGACCATTAAATGTTAGCTTTTTTAATAATATATTTTTTCCTTATCACATATCCATCTTCTATCATTGACTGATAGGATTTTTAACAAATAATCCTAGTGGTGCACGATAAATCGGCCGCCGATATAATATCGGCCGATATGGTAAATTTTTTACACATCGGTATCGTTCCGATGTCAAAATAGGGCCGATGTGAACAGGCTGATAATCATTTTTAATTTGTTTTTGCAGGAGCGCATATTACAAGCGCAAGTCCTATCAGTTTAAACATCAAGCGCAAGAAGACTGGAACTTGCGCGCTGTTTTCTGTCAGCCTTACTAAGGCGTATTTTTGTCCCGCCAAAGCCTTATTTGACCGGTGAGTGATGTAGATGACTGACTGCTGCGCTTGTTTAAAGTCCCTGTAAAGGCAATTCTACCCAAAAAATTCTAAACACATTATAAATGTTACAAATGTATTGCTAAAACATTACAAAGACTGTGAACTGTGAAGTACTGAAATGCGGAGTTAGACCGTTAAACAGTTTTTCACCATTGCTATTTTACGGATTTTTTGGGCGGGGCTAAAACAGGGCTCGATGACGCACTGGAGCCCATGAGCTCGTGGACACGCCCCTACTTGATGACACACCGAGGCCACTGAGACTGATCTCTCCCGACCCCATTCGCCGCTCAAACGCGAGTTACTGTCAGTACTATTAGTTACTACAGCCTACTGTTTGCTAGCTAGCTATGCCTTCAACACGGGAATGCATATAGGCTACTACCTGGATGAGATCATGTACAAAACAGATCGGTGTCTTTATTTAAATTTCCTAAAAACGATCACATCAAGAAGAGGTGGATTAATTTTGTGTAGAGCCAACCTTGATGAAGAGCTGAGGATCACCGCGAACACCCGCCTCTGTAGTGATCATTTTACACAGGATCGTTTTATAAACTTTCCTCAGAGACAACTGGGATTCACTGATAATCCGCTGTTACTGGTGAACGGGGCCGAAACGACTATCCCCCGCCAGCGTTCATCCTCCCGTCCCGAAAGCAGTATCACCTAATATCGCCGTCGACAGCTTTCCCGCTAGTGGGCGTGGTTTCAGCGCAGCCAGCGGACACGCCCCCAGCGTTTGAGAGCAGAGAGTAATGCTCATTTTTTCAAGATTTTGATAGCTTATTTTATGTAGTTGCCGGCTTTTTTTATCATTCAAATTTGGCTGGATGGCTAATAACACATTTTTCTGTGGTGTGACATACTCAGAACATATACTTAATTTTGACTTTACAGGGACTTTAACAGAGAACGAGCAGAGAGAGTGAAAGCCCCGGTCGCGCGCACGCGCACTCTCGCAGTCTTCAAACTGTCTTGCTTACCCTCTCTCCCTCCCTCGCGCATATTAATTAATTGAGTTGACTGAATATCTTTGAGAATACACGATGGTAAAAGGTCGGAAGACCGAAGTTTTTTTTCCTAAAACCACTGGTTGTAAATTGTGCTAAAATAACGTTGCCCTTTCTTCTCTGAAAAGGTTTCCACACATTCAGATCACAAACCACACTTTCAATAAACATAAAAAATCTAGTGATGAAATGTTTTCTGTGTTGAGACAAATCTTGTGCGATGTCCTAAACTGCCTGGATAATCACACAACGTGATGAGACGTCCGATTCGCGCGAACCAATGACTCCTTTGAACCGATTCACTTTAATGAATGGTTAAAACAACTGATCTGTCCAACACTGAACTCAAGAGACATAAATCAGAAACACTTTACAATAAGGTTCCATTTATTAAAGTCTAGTTAACTACATTAGTTAACATTCTATTAATATTAGTACCACCCCAGTCATTCTAGAATGATTCATTCTTTCCAAATAGAGCTATTCAAGTCATCTGGTGAAATTGTTTTTATATCGCAATATATAATCGCAGAAAAATAAAATATCTCAATGTCATTTTTTACCAATATCGTGCAGCCCTTATCCTCGCTATGTGTTTTCTATACAGAGATATCGACATCGGTAAATATCGGTATCGGCCATAAAAGCAATATTAATATTGGTATCGGCCACAATTTTCACATCGGTGCATCACTAAATAATCCTAATACTTGACTCAACTCTTCAGTCACATTTGGTTCTGAAACTGCACCCGTGTTTTAAACTGGATTAGTATTCTTGCTACTACTGTAGGTTTAATGCCAAATTGTATGAATGACCTGTAAAGTCACAACTAAATCTGTAAGCTAAATGTGAGAAAAATAGTGTAATTTTGCCATCAAGTAAGATGATCAATCAGCTAACCAATGCTGTTGACAATATGTTAATAATATACTATTCGATCATAATCAATGTCGTCTTGGGCTCATAAACAAATGTCTGCATTCAAGTCAAAATTTGTTATGCTCAGGTTGGATAAAAGATGTGCATACAGCAAGTATGCCACAAGTTACCTTACTATTATCTATTATAACACACTAACTTGTGTGCTATATGAATGCGTGCGGTAAAGAAAAAAAAAGAGTCACTGCTTTGACAGTACACAAATCATTTGTATGTTGCTATTATATTGTAAAAATAAATACACAAGGAAGGTTTATTGACAAGATGCAATAACCCCCCTCAATTCCACCAGGAGATATCATACATCTTTATCTGTACAAAGCAACTAAACACCCATATATTTCATGAGCAATAACATATAGTGTGAAAAATTAAAAACAGCCTGCAAAATTAGTAAAGTCAACTTACCCTAATATGTCAGTACACATTCCAAAAGCAAATTCCAATCACCGTTTTGTCCTTAAACATACACTGTAAAATAAAAAAAGGCTGACATCATTATCAAACATTTGTCTACAGGGAAAAGACTACTAAACAAAATAGATTTAACGTTACACTTCTTTACACATAAAACAAGTATAAAACAGTAATTACTATCACGAACATCTTAAACCATTTCAAATTCTTTACACTACACAAACTAAATATATTATTAAAACAAAACATCTATATAGGTTCACCATGGAAACCTTTAGCCTCTAAACGATGGAGTATGAGTCCCTCCAGACGGTGTAAGTTATAGTGACAAACCGGTGGCTGTTTTACAGTGATGCAGATTTTTAGTTGTAGTGACATTAGCAACAGTCAATAAATGATCAGATATGTGTCAAGTACAGTAACAATGTAAATGTACGGATGTCTACTAAATTAAAACGTTAATTGATGTATTTTATTTGTTATTTGGCTGTTTATAATGCTCACGGAGCAACCTGAAAGAGAAATGCACGAAGCTAAGCTGGCTGGCTAGCAACATGGAAGTCCAACGTCACAAAACAAAATGGGCTGCATGCTTGGAACCTGGAGTACGAGCACACAAACAAGAACTGGCGATCCCAGAAACTACGAAAATCAACGTCTAAATTTGCGATGTAAATCTTATCTTGTGCAATATACACTCTTAGTATTATATTGCCCCGTTTAATAACGTTGCAAAGCAGTATAAGCTTCTCTCCATGAGCTTTTCCCCTTCAGAACGGCTCGTACTCACCGTCGTGCTCGGCTTCCTGCTGCTGTCGTTTTCCTTTGTAAGATGCACCTTCCCGTTGCGCAATGCGCACATAAGATATTCCCAAACTTTCAACCCAAGTTAAAGCTCATTGGAACACTATTCATTTTTTTTTAAATCATTACGGGTTTGATGTTAGTACAATTCGATGCACATTCACCAAACAATGTGGCTCACCCGACCCCGGGATATTTCGTGACACTCGACCACTTGAACCTATGAGAAGACGGCTAAAGGAGAGGAAGACACGCCTCCAGTTCTACGGGGCCTCCATTTCAATGTCCAATGTGTGGAAGCATTTTTTGCGCATGGTATCTTAGGAACGTACCTTAAAATGGCTGCCGATGTTGTGGGAGGTGCTTGTTAGATATATTCCGTCGACCATCCTGATGCCTTTGATTGTTGCAGGGTGCAGTACCTTACAGTTTCTTGTCAAAGAACTTGACATAGCAGTTTACCCAGCGTTCCAGCAATCCAAGCCACCTATCTTAGTGCGGTAAGATATTTCATTATTACTATTGTGACAAATATGTCACAGAACCGATTTTGGAGCCCACCACACCTTTGCACCTGATAATAACCTACTGTAAAAGTTTAATAAGCAATGTGGACATCATGTAGATTGGAAAAGGTAATTGTAACAAAAAAACTAATGAACTAACAACTAATGTGGTTCCTCTGGCTTTCACATTGATAAATCAGATTAACATTGTGAGTCTGAAAAAAAAAATTCTATCACTAAGACATCCATTCACTCATTTCCTTTGAGCAGGTTGTAGGGACAACTAATGCAAATGCTTGCTTTTTTAACCCCAAGGGATTTCCTGATGCATAAATGCACCACCCAGAGAAAGGCTCAACTTTGCTCAGGGAGTGAAACAGCCCTTAATATTTTCAATTTCCCTCTATACTCCTTCCTGCTTCACCAGCTCTACCCATTTCTTAGCTCAATTTCAATTATTTGGATTAATCCCTCCCTCTTCTTTCCAGAGTTGTACCTCTGTAAGGAGCATAGATACAATACTAGAGAGCTGTCACTCATAGTGAAAGGGAACCATTAAAAATGGTAAATTGGTTGAAACAACACATTATGGCTACATATATTATAAACAGGGAACATAGAGTCAGAGCAATAGACTTGTGGGCAGCAATCCGACATATGTCACAGCTGTGCTTCAGGCAACCCAAGTTCAAGTAGCGACTTGAGGTCCTTTGCCTGTCCTTTTTCCCTCTCTCCTCTCCATTGCTTCTTGTCTCATCTACACTATCCTATCTAATAAAGGCATAAAAGGTCAAAAACATAACTTGAGAAGAAAAAAAAAAACAAGGAACATGGTGAGTCTATAATGTCATTAAGGCCTATTGATATGAATTACTAGGTATAAGCCTGCATTTAGTTTGGGAGGTTGCTGACTTTGGAGCGCTTTTACTAGTATACCTTAAAGGTGAAGTATGTAAGATTTTCTTTTAATGTTAAAATACATTCCCTTAACCCAGTTTGTTAAACATTGAGCCCTCCAAGTACCATCTAAACATTTAGAGGGGTTTGCTCAGATCTGTCAATCTTTTTCCAGCTCAACCAATATTGTGAGTTTTGGGCGACGTTACTGTAGAAGGCTGAGCCAGTGTGGGACCAAGGCTGACACGTTACATGGGAAAAGACATTCTGCAGAAGTGCAAGCCAAATTTCACTGCATTTAAACCTTCAAAGGTTAAACAGGTTATGAACACATCAAAGTGAATCGGGCACTGCGATGAAACATGTTACAATGAAGCATCAATATAGAGTTCTTCAACCCTGCTCCTGGGGACACACTGTCCTGCAAAGTTTATTTCCAATCTGCTTCAGCACATTTGCTTGTGTATTTTCAAGCAATCTTGAAGAGCTTGATTAGCTGCTTCAGGTGTGTGAGGGTTAGAACTAAACTCTGTAAGGACAGTGGGTATCCAGGAGCAGGGATGAAGACCTCTGCCATACAGAATCATCATGCACCCTTTCAGAAAAACAAAGTACAAGTTTATAATGTTTACTTTGACATGTCCAGTGTAGACAGCTTCAAATAGTTGTGATGTGTCATGTCATAAAATACGCCTGGTGCACTTACGTTGAATGGGTTTATTATAAAGCCCAGATGCACAGGTTTGGTCTTGGCACAGGGTTAGCCTTCTCAATTGCTTACTCATGACACAGCAACACAGCTAAAAGTATTCCTAAAATGTTGGACCTTTATTGAAAGTAGCCTGCTTTTACCTGTTGAGACATACCTTCATAAGCACCCATAAAAGCTTATGAAGGTATTTGTGATGTTTGAATTGGTGGAGGCATGACACACAAAATGGCCATTTGCAAAATATGCTATATTTTTGTAATTCTGCTAGGTGCCACTAGTGTCACAGAAACTACATACTTCACCTTTAACACATTGTTGTGCCACTCACTAAAATAGTCCAAAAACAAAATTACTTTACTCAATAAGAAATATTTGAAATACACTACATACAATCAGAATCCCCAATACAAAATATTTAAGATACACTACATACTGTATAACCGAATCGGGTGGAAACTTGCCCAGATTTATTTTTTTACATAAGACAGGGATGGGTATCTCCAGTCCCAGAGGGACACGGTCCTGCAGAATTCAGCTCCATCCCAATCAAACACACCTGCCTATAAATTTCAAGCAATCCTTTAGACTTGATTTTCAGGTATGTTTGACTGGGGATCGAGCTAAACTCTGACAATGGACCTCCAGGACTGGAATTGCCCGTCCCTGACATAAGACTTTTAAGAAAAGGTGTTGTACAAGGAAATGACTCTAACTGGGAGGTAGGGGGCAATATGCAAACGGACACTTGTAGCCTACAAGACAAAAAAAAATCCAATGACATACTCTCACTTAGAAAGGGGCACACTGGCACACGTGTTGACTACATTAATGCTTGGAGAAGATGAGTTTAGAAAAACAGATTTCTACACAACACAAACAAATGACCATTAAAAGGAGATATTGTTTGAGAGCCTTTAAATGGCTTCCTTAAATTATTAAATGAAAAAAAGAAGAAAAAAACACGGGCCTTTGCCTGATTCTATAATGGAGGTGAAGTAAATCTTGACAGCATAGTTATGCCTTTTTGTGTCTGGGTATTTGGGGTTTTGTAACATTCTTTCTAAAATAAAATTGTATTTGAGGTTGAAACAAAACAACCTTATTATCCAGGTCAGTTACTTGATGTCAGAGTCGCTTCACTTATCTTTGGTTGCTCTGCTAGCTTCTGACAGATTAGTTGTTCAAACATTCTTTATGTCCATCTACCCATAAAATAGGATAGAACTTTGCAAATAAGCATTTTCATTTACATTTCTTCATTTAGAGCAGGGGTGCCCAATCCTGCGGCCAAAGAAGGCCAAAGTCCTGCAGAGTTCTACAGAGTCCAACCCCAATTAAACACTTCTGAACCAGCTAATCACGGTATTAAGGATTAGTAGAAATGTATAGGCATGTCCCTCCAGAAGCTAAATTGGGCACCCCTGATTTAGATGATGATTTATCCAAAACGACTTGAGAATAACATATGTAGAAGCAATTGATCCAAGGGACAACACAACAGAAGCATATCATACCAAACTAATTTTTTTATTGGGTACTAATAGTATGTTTATGCAGGTAAGTGCATATACATTTTTAAGCTCCTACAGAATGTGACTTTAGCCATTTCTTAAAGAAAGTAAGGGATTGCATGGTTAGAGTGAAGGTTGAGAGTTCATTCCACTACCAAAAGACAGGAACAGTGTGAAGGTTTTAGGAAGTTCCCTGTGACACTGTAATGGCACCATCATGTGTTCTTTGACTGACTGCAGGGGATATGGGAGAACATAGTACTGGTCTGGTTTGCTAGTATTAGAGCCTTGAATTGTATGTAGATGCCTATAGGAAGAGTCAAGAGGGGTGTGTGGTTTTTCAAAATTCTGGCTGACTGAAGACGAGAACGAGATGCTCCGATATATTTTGGATCATCTGCCAGGCTTGACAGTTGGAAGGCCAGATAGTAAAGCTTTCCAATTCTCCAGGTTTAGGATGACAAGAGTCTGGACCCAGAGCTACACAGCATAAACAGACAGGTGTGGGGTAATTTTCTTTATGTTAAAGAGCATAAACTGGGCAGTTATTTGGATGGTTGTTAAATACTACCCAAAGATGGCTGCTTTGTGGTTGAGTCTAACGATTTGGTGTTGTGTTCAGTTGATGGCCTGGCTGGGATGTCAATGAGTTCTGCCTTTGCAAGATTGACCTGGACATGACATTCCTTAATTCAGTCCATGATGTCAAAAACTATTAATCTGAAAGACAGAATGAGAACGTAGGATTAGCAGGCTGGAAAGACCACTAGAGCTGTGTTATAGAAGAGGAAAGGGACACTAGTGTACCCTAGGGAACTCAAGTGGTTAGCGGGTGTGATTCAGACACTCTTCCCCTCTCCCATGAAACCTTAAAGAATCTGCCTGTAAGATAGGACTCAAACAGTAAAGAGCAGTACCAGTGATGCACAAATTTGAAAGGGTTGATAGGACATCTGATGACGTCAAAGGTTAAGCAGATTGAGGACAGATTATCTCAAAGTCATGCCAGTCAAAGGAATTCAGGAAAGAAGAGCATGGCGGTAAAGTGAAATGTCTCCTTTTCAGTTCTGAAAAAGGAACACAAAAAAATTGAAGACAGCCTTTTCAATGTTTTTGGACAGGGAAGAAATTAGAAAGAAGTGTTATTTAACATTAATCAGTTCCAGCTTAACTAGTAAAAGCATGGTGCTTGTGAAGCAGTCATCATTGGTTTGATTTTTAAATTCACTTGTAGGTGCTTTTTGATAAATGCACCAGCAAAAACATAAATGGCAATGTACTACTGCTGGGTACATTGGTTTGAGTGGGGGGTACAGCGGGTATACCTGAACCTGCTTAAAAGTAGCGGAGAAGACTCCACTGGAAGTATACATGTTTATGATGTGTGGGAGTACAGATAAGAGTGCAAGAGAGATGGTTTGAGGAAAATAAGCATGTTCTAGGGGATATTAGCCTCTTTTCCACCATTGGGCTGAACGGTTCTAAGAACGGTAAGGAACGGTTCTAATTGTATTTCCACTTGAGCCTGTTATGGCACTGCATGACAGGGCACGATTACAAACCATTCTTGGCCCAGAATTCTCAGCCGTGCTGGTAGAATGTGTGTATTGACATCACCACTCACGATTGCTCACTTGTCTGTTGCATGGTACTAGTTTCTATGTGGCCAGGCGCGCTATTTGACAAAGATGTAACCAGTCAGTGTTGAAAGGAGAATGTGGAGGAGGAGAATGTTGTGAAGACTTTCTGGGTGTTGGCAGTACAGTTTTATAAAGGTTGTTGATCTGGTAAAGGTTCTCCAAAAACTAGTTTGTTATACAAAACTGTAATACAACACTGAAGGAACAATTCTCACTACCTGTAAACAAAAAGATGCTGTCTACTACTTATGTTGAGAACCATGCAAGTGTTGGTTGTTTTGAAATAACAGATTAAAGTATATTCAAAGATTCTTCCTCTAATTTGAAATGAACAGAGGTGGCCATACATCACTGCATACATCCATACATCAGCAAATGGAAGAGCTGTCTCTACCCTCTAGATATAACTCCAAAATGGAAAGATTAAATCTATTGCATATAAGCAGTAGCATTGCAGAAATCCTTGAACTAATACTGTATACTTGTCTTGAAAATCTGGATGGTTGGTTAATCTACATTAGGGGCTCTTTTTTTCCTAACAAGTTTTTCCAGAAACTTTAGAACCAGGGCTTAGGCAATTCTGTCTACAGTTTGGATACTGTAATTCCTAACAAGCAGACCTCAATACATCCTCTCTAGCTTGCTGTTTTAGTCCTGGACTATACTTATATGCCTCCTTGTTCACCTGTACAGCTACTCACAGCAGTAAAGTTGGCCAATAACATGACTGGGCTAATTAACAGTAACAATGAGTCATGCAAGAACATAGGTGAAGGTCTTATAAGACCTATTGCAATGGCTTCAAAGATGCAGAGGGAGTCATTTCAATAACATTACTAGCACTACAGTGGAAATGATCAGATGGTTCAGGATGCTCTACTTGAATCTTACTTATCTGATCTGGCCCCACAAAACTGTAGCCATTCTAAAACATGTACACCAATTCCTGTACTTTCTAAAGAGTCTTAAAAGAAATATGACATGATACAGAAGTTCCTCATAAACCACAGCACCATATAAAATATCCTCACTTGCAGTATGACTGTTACAATAGAAGAAACACAACTTGGTCTTGTCTGCTGAGCTATGTCTATGGTATAACATGGTCATATGTAGTGTTTTGTCTATTATCACCAATCTCTCTCAGACTACTCAATGGACAAAATAATATTGTCAGCAATGGACACTGTTGTTTTCTAAACTGCTTTAAGTCTCTCAGGTCCTGTTTACACTTGGAATTAAGGTTTTGGTCAACCTGATCACAAATGGACAGCGTTATATGTTTTGAGATTGTCCACTTTCAACTACATTTGGAGGTGGACAAAAATGCATTTGACCAAACTGCTGACCAAAGTGGACATGGCAACACTGAAATAGAGTGCTCTGCGACGAAGCCTTCCAAATATAAAACATGACACCTCTCTCAAATTGTAGAACACAAGTCTTTGGTCACCTATATTACTTTGGTAAAAAATAGCAGGTACCAAACAAATGAGAAGCTAGAACATTGCTACGGTTACCAAGGTGTTGTTCAACGTTTGTTTTCTCCTTAGGTGTACCCTTACATCAAAGAGTTTTCATGCAACCAGGCCCAGGTATAAATGGTAATGTGTCTTAAGCCTGGTTCACACGGCAGGATAATTAGGCCGATTTTAGCCCCGATTTACCCCTTCCGACAATCTTAAGTATGCTCCGATTATCGTAAAATAATCTGATCAGATATTCCTGCCGTGTGTGGTGTGTTAAGAGTGCTCTCGTCTGCTCGGAAGGACGTCGGGACCGCTCCGATCTCAAATCGGGGATATCCAACATTTTGGATTTTTTTGGCCCGATTTCTCCTCGTGTGTGGTGTCCCCCGGGGACAGACGAGCACGCAGCCTGTGGACTGTGGCGTGTAGCCAATCAGAAAGCGAGGTGACGACGCGCAGAGGAAGCACCGGGAAACAAAATCAAAACAGCCGTCCATGCTCGCGTTGTCTCCGCTTCTTTGACCATCGCCTTTTCTTTTGATAACGTTTTTTTTTTTCGGTTAAAATTAAACTACAAACTATCGCCACTGCATCCTCTTCGTCCGCCATGATTGTTTACTCTGAAGTCACGTTTGATCTCGAGGGATTTTGCGAGATTTTCCGTCTGACCTGGGAATGCTCTGGAGTCAAATCGGTTTGTGTGTGATGTGTTGATTTTGCCGTGTGGCTGCGCACCACACACTGTACGACCAAAACTGTTAGACCCGTGATTTTTTTATCGCCGTGTGTGGAGTCTCTCAGGTTTGGAAAATCGGCCGACAATTTTAAAATCGTCCCGTGTGAACCAGGCTTTATTTGACCACTTCTCATCAGATTGACAAAAATACACATTAATACCAAGTGTAAACGGAGCCTCAGATTTCAAAGTGTGGCACTCATTGCTTGCCACCTCAGGACAGTCCAGCCTTTTAAATAATTTCTGGGTGTTTCATCTTTGTAAAGCAGATGTGCATGTGTCAGATGAAATGGGTCATTTACCCATGACCATTAGCTTATTTCTATAACTTAAATTAAAACTTAAAATGTAACATGACTAATTGCGCATTGCAATGCTGGTATAGACACAGTATGCCAGCGTTTTTATTTATGTGGTAGTTTCAACATATCATCTACCATAGTTGCATAGTTTAAAAACATGGATTGAGACCTGTGTTCTGTTCTTATGTGAGTGCCTCCAAACAAACGCATCTGATTAGTGTGTGGTAGACATAAACCTAAATTGAACCCACACCACTGGCTGAACTGAGATTTGACAACAAAGCAAGATTGAAGGACCACATGTAACAGGAGTAATATTTAGTTGTGTAAAACAGAATCTGTAGCATGCTGTTGATTACCACAGAAATACTTTGGCTTCTTTTTTAGTTAATAAAAACAAATGCAAAATCCATATACAATTTCACTATTTTAAAAAATAGTTTACATTTTTTTATAGTCAAAGTTCAAATGGTATAAATAACATTATATAATATCATGTTATAGAAGCATACATAAGCATTTTTATTTTGATGTTGTGTGGACTATATGACAGTCGAGCTAGACTTGACATCTTGCATTGTGAATGTAGCATCAACCAGTAGCAACGGTTTTCAGTTGTATAATGGTTTAAGCCATGGTTTAAAACTTATTTTTTTAAATATAAGGCAAACATTTTTCTAACAGTAATAGCAGGGATTACAAGCGTGTAGTATTCCACTGTTCATAGAACCACAACTTGTCTGCTAAATTAAATTTATTTTTATTAGGCTTTTATTAAGAGATGTAAGCAAATTTTTAAAAAGTACTACTCATTTTTCAAACAATGAATACTGAGAGCATCTTTAACTCTTCATGATAATTAAGATTAATTTTAAATTATTGTAACAAAATTTAAGGTCAGAATGTGTGTATTCAGCATAACCAAGGTCAAATAAAGGAATTTGTATGCATAAAAACAAATTAAACAATTTTGATATATGAGAAATAAATTCAACAATTACAAGGCCTTAGAGGGGGGAAACATAATTATCTTTATTTAAACATGTGAAACTAGACTTGCAGAAAATGGTTACTGATGTATGAGAATAGAGTAATAATGTTTTGCATCACTACTAAAAAAACAACAATTTGTACAAAAAAAATTCTATTTAGGGTTTTATCTTGTTCAGAGACTTGGCCTGTTTCTCAATATGCGTTCTTAAGAGATCTTGCGTCCTTGTGTTTTAATACTAAGTCATCAACAACCATCGAAGTTAAATTTCAATTTTCAAGAATACAAGTACAGAGGACCCATGAAAGTACCTGGATGTGTTCTTGATATTGAGGATGCATTAAATGCAGACTTGAGAGAATCTAACCATTAAAAATCCCAGAAGACACTGCGGGGAGTCGACGTACAGAAGCCTGTAAGCTTTAAACTTCTTGTTCTCACTTAAGAGATTCCCACAGCAAGCTCACAAATACGTGACATGCAGCTCATGAAAGTTAACATTTGTTTGTTTCTTTTTCTTAATTTTAATAATGTGATAAAGACCTGAAGAAAGCCGGCAGTTTTTTTATTGGCATATTAAAAAAATATCTTAACATTGGCAAAGGATTGGTAAAATTAAACATGCATATTCATTTTCACAAATACACACGGGAAAATGTCTATAAATGTAGGTTATGACACTGTGTGTTCTGTGATGTTATGTTGTATTTTTGTGCATTTGCTGCTACTTATAATATTCTGGGACAGTCAGTTGAGCAACAAGATCACAGCACATCTCAATTCTCACAAATATGCGTTATGTGTCCTCGGCGCGTCCTTCAGAGTTCATTCTTTCAAGGTCGCCTGGCAAGATCAGTCTCTCCACGAGAACGCAAGTCTGTTCTTGGAATTGAGAAACAGCCTTTGACTTCAGTGTGTGTGGTGGGGGGTTATGGGTATTAAAATCTAGACTATTAGTTATAAAAAGTATAGCTAAAATACATATTTCCCTAACTGAAGTGTGCTCTTAAATCAACTATTAGCAAAGACTGTTCGAATGACATGAGTAATTCCAGATTAAAAAACTTCTGCTTTGCTTTAAATGTTCAAAGTATTTTTCAAATTCAGACACCATGGGTTCTTATACAGGTCACTTTGGTTCATGCATGCCCATAGCGTCAATCCCCATTTTGAAAAAGAATTAGAAGAGCACATCCAAAAATCGGAAAAAGAGAATTTGATGACATTTTTATAAACAACAAATGCAACATACAAGAAAACAGTATTCATTCAGTACATCCGAGAAGTCTATAGAATGCTTCTAACGCTATAAAAGTACAACACATGAAGACTAAAAAAAAGGGTGTTAATAACTATTTAAATATGAGCATTCTGACATTGCTGACATACATTATATCTTCATTATTGACACTCTTTTAATGAATAGGTTTGGCATTTCTCCAGGTATTTCAGTATCTTAATATCAGAATCTTAATACCATACTATTCAATGATTTTCTACAGAATTCTGCGCTTCCAACTTTGTTGCAACTATTGGCGCTTTTCCACTGCATGGTACGGTTCGGTATGGCATGCTTTGACGCTTTTCCACTGCCTGGTACGGTATGGCTTGGCTCGGTACGGCTCACTTTGTGGCGCTTTATCACAGCATGGTATGGTACGCATGCTTCGGCTCACTTTAAAGGGTACCACCTCTGTTGAGGTTCCAAGCGTACCGTACTGATACTAAAATGTGACTTGAAAACACTGCAGATCACTGATTGGTCAGACAGAATCGCCACTACCAGCGTCATTGTATTTGCGAGACATCAAACCCGCTAGATTAAAAAATCCAGTAATAGCCACCGCTGTAGCACCTGTTTTAAAACTAATTGCTTGACTTGCTTGAAGAAAAAAGAAAAAAAAAAACTTCCAAAAAAGAAATGGCTGAATCGTGGTCAGTGGACGAAGTGCAGATGTTCCTCTCGTTGGTTGCCGAGGAGCGGATAAACCATAACGATCAGTCTATAATCCCACCCACTTTGAAGCGGTACTAACTGCAGTGGAAAATCAAACTGAGCTAAAGCGAACCGTGCCGTACCGAGTCATACCACGCAGTGGAAAAGCGAAGCAAAGCGAGCTGAGCCGAACCGTACTGAGCCATACCATGCAGTGGAAAAGCACCATATGTGAGGCCCTTTTCTTTTCCAGAAGTACAGTGCCGGCTTGCATGAAGACCGTAATGCCTTTGTAGTAAATCAGAACAGAAAGACATCTTCCAGCATCAGTCCCTTACCTCTGATTTAATTTCAAAAGCATGAAAAAAAAAAACAATCTCTGCTTTTGGTTCTGTATCAGCCTCTACACTCTTTTGGGAAGGAACATTGATGAAGAGACTTGCTCCAGAAACAAGAGCATCAAGGAGGTCAGGCAATGACATTAAACAACACGGTTCTCATTCCATTCCAAAGGTGTTCGTGGTTAGGGCTGAGATTTGTGCATGTTATTCACATTCTTCAACACCTGAATCAGTAGACCATTGCTTTGTGCGGAGTCATTGCCCTGCTGGAATAGAAAAGAGTCCTCGCTATTGAAACAAAACTGAAAGCACACAACACTCTACCATAGAATAACACTTTAAAGTTGAGAATTAAGTTGTGTCTTCACTGATGTTACTGGAATAGCCAAACCTGTTAATTAGAAGAGGGTGTCCATATACTTTTGACCATTTTTGTGCATCTCTAAGTCTGAGAACATTCAGTAGACGCGTTCATTATTTCCGATGCCATAACATTATCAGCCTTTTTAGCATCTTCCTGTTGATTTTCGGAATCAACTACATTGGTTTCTGGAGCTTTTGTGCCATCATTCTCAGAGTCTCCTTTATGATGATTCTCAAGATGGCTATGTAATGCAGAGAGGAATGTGAAGCGGCTTGGACAGAGAGGGCAACTGAGCAATACCTTACAGGGACTTCGCTTGTGGAAATACACATGCCGCTTATAAACACTAAGTAGGCCAAAAACTCTACAGCATTCTTTGCATTTGTACTTCATCCTTGGTGTGTAAGTTCTCGTATATCGAGAACCTAATAATCGGTCATCTGCCTTAGATTCGGGCTGATTTTCTTCTTCAAGATCCTCTTGTTCACTATCACTTTTTGTTTGTGTTGATGCTTTTGCAGGTTCCTGTTCACCGCTTTTAACCTCATGTTCTGTCTTTGACTCCCCAGGAGGCTTAGGTTGAAGCGCTGAACTGTGGTACATGGCCACATGCCTTGTGACATCACATCTTTGTGGAAAGTGTCTTCCACAATAAACACAGGCATGCAGAGTACCCTTATGGTACCGCATATGACGAGAGAGACTGCTTGAGTGCACAAACACACGATGGCAAAGTTTACAGGAGAATATTTTACCACTAAAATTGGCTCTGCTCATTCCTCTATGTCTTCCTCTCAAGCTTGGTCTTAGTGGCTGCTTTTGCTGTTTTGCAAACATTTGTTGCATTACACCATGGTACTGCTGTTTCGTTTTAGCTGGTAAATCTGAAGAGTCCTTTACCTCAACCTCATCTGGATGCTGTGTTTTATGATGTTCTCTTAAATCTGAAATTTGGTTAAAATGTTCTCCACACAGGCCACAACGACATGGCTCATTAACTGAATCACTGCCATTTTTCTTACTTTCTTCTTCCCCAAGTGATTCCTGTTTTTGCATCGCCTCAGTGGTTGGTTTGTTGACACGAGAATGACTGTTTAGGTGGCTTTGCAAGTCAGACAACCAAAAGAAGCGTAAGCCACAGATTTTGCACGGATAAGACCTGTCCATGCTATTTTCTTGATCTTCCTCGGATCTACTAGTCTTGGAAACAATAGATCCATGCCACTGTTTTTGGTGTGACAGTAAGGTCTCTTGTCTTAAGAATCGCTTTCCACAGTGTCCACAGCTATAAAACCGTTCATGAGCATGGTTTTGAAGATGGCTCTGCAGACTCTCCCTGTCATTAAACACCTTGCAGCACAGGGTGCATTTGAGCCCCTGCTCAAGGGCACGGTACTGCTGATGCAGTTGTAAGCTTTTTAGGGTTTTAAACACTTGCCCACATCTTTCACATTTAAACTGAGCATACTGCTTCCCTGGCATCTTGGATGAAGTCAAGGCTTCTTGATTAGGGGGTTGGCACCATAATGACTTGGTTGAAGGTTTTCCAAACAAGAAAGTAAAGTTAGATAACACAGATCGATCAACCACAGTAAGCATTCCGTTTTCATGGAGAGCAACCTCAATGGATGCGTTGATACAACTACCATTACTTATGCTTAAACCATCAGAGGAAAATAGGCCATTAAGTCCATGAATGGCCATGTGTTCAACTAGTTTAGGGTACTGACTAAACCCTTCGCCACACTCTGTGCAGATGAAGACATCTCCTCCACCTAAGTCCATTGAGTACGCCATCCTGACAAAGCCAAATGTAGATTCTTTTGACTAATAAATTTCAATGGTTTAGGAAACTGGGAACATGATTATGCGGGATGTTTAAAAAAAATATTCATATATCACTTGGACTATTGGAAATATTTTCCAGGAAATAAATTGTTAAACATCCAATCTAAAAAAAAAAACTTAAAAAAATAAATAAAATAAAAACTTCACAGCATCTCTAAAATGGCAACTCTGCCAACTTCATTAAAACAGAAAATTGCATAGAGGATTACAAATCTATCCTTGAAAGTCTTTGATTGTCATATCAATCATCGTCAATTTCAAAATTCTGTAGGAAAATGCTGTCTTTGAGCATAATGCAATGATGTAAACCTCATTAGATATGGCCTGCCTTGTTTCAGGTGCTGGCCCGCAATTCAGATATTGCCATCTGGAAAAAAAGAAAAGAGAGGAAAGTAAGACAAATAAATTTAGTGGCAAGTGATGTTTCTGTAAGAAATTGTAATAGTGAAAATGTAAAAAAAAATTAATTCAAACTTAAATAATCCATTGAGGCTTAAGATGGTATTGGGAAACACCCAAGAGCAGTTACTAAATCAACACCTACATGACCTAAATGAGCCATATGCACAACCATTGTGGTATTGGTGTTGGGGATTGGTATGGATATAGATTTCCCAATTTGTTGTGAATCCATTGAGATTAATTTGAGTACATTTCAGTTATAATATTCATTTTACTTACGAAAGAAACTCTCTCAGATAATACTGTAAATTATACAGAGAAACTTTTAACTTGGCACATTACAAAATGTTAATTTTATAAATTAACAACAGGCCCCAAACTGTTCCATTGCTATTCATATAACAAATAATATATATTAACACTAAGTTAACAATCAAAACCAAGGCTCCTTAAACACCATGTATTCCCCTGAAAAGTAAACAGTTTCTTTCAAAAGAGTGAAAGCAACAGAATTTCTATAATAACAGGGTGCAGGAGAAGCAAGTACAACACTCATTTTAGCAATACAAATATGAAACAGACTCGTCGTTTCAACTAAAGTCATTTGTTTATATGGTTGAATTTGATCATTGAAGTTAAGCAGCAAAAACAGTGGTAAATAAAGAGAGATTCAATTTGTATTGTTTAACATTTAATTATCGCATGCTACCATTGACAAGCAAACAACCAATAAGATCTAAACAGCCATGTTGAGTTGCTCTCATGTTCGGCTGTGTCACCGCATTGACATCCCAATATCTCTTACAGTTTTAGAGTTTTGTATTGTCTTAGGGGTGTAATGCACGTATTCGTATTGAACCATTCGGTACAAGGCTTTCGGTTCAGTATGCATTACAAACCGAACGAGTCGCTGGACCATTTTTCCTGCCGGTGCGACCAAAATTGCAGTTGCCCAACATCAAATGGCAAACGTAATGAAAGCTGAACGAAACTGCGATACTCATTATTTTGCGCTTCACGGACCGTTTATCAGTTTGGAGTTTGGACCAATGTCAGTGCAGCGCGTGCCGACCTTGATCAAGCGACACTGTTACTACACAGCGCTAAGAGATCCAGAAAAGAAAGCATTTGAATTCGCCACTGAAGTAATAAAATCGCTGCGAGATCTAGTGAGAAGCATTCAAATTTCTCTGTTATTAACGAATCAAACAGGGCTGACGTGGAAACTAGGAGAAACATTGATGCCATGAATGAACCAGTTATAGGCTATAAGTCCACAGATCAGCAACATTCACTAGAGGTGTGCTGGCAAACTTGACAACCGCACCACCGCGGTGGCTGAGTAGCACCGGCGGTGGTATGCCAAAACACTTTTTTTGTATGTGAATGTTGTTTAACATGAATATTATGACATGAGTGAAGCATAAAGCTTTGAAAACAAAATAAACAATAGGTTAGCAATTAAATGTTACATCACAGCCATGGAAACATTTGGATTCATGACAAATGAGAGAGTTGTGCATGAGCCCATAAATTTAAGCTTTGCCAGCTTTGTATTCTGGTTTGCGATCTGGTCACCCAATTATCAGCGAATTTAACAATATTCCTTTTGTTATTCCAATGGACATGGAATCTCTTGTTTCTTTTCCCAAATCTTCACTCACGTCTCACCCATTTTCGAAGGGGGTTATAAACGTTTCTTCCTTGGTTCGCTTTTAATTAGGTCTATTAAATTCGTATTCTTTACTGTGGTAAAGTAGAAAAACACTGTAGGACAGATAGGCTACCTTTTTACTTGCACGTCAAATTCTTTTTAAAGGGGTGGTATAATGCGCCTTTTTACAATATGTAAAATAAGTCTCGGTTGTCCCCAGAGGGTGTATGTGAAGTTTTAGCTCAAAATACACCACAGATGAGTTTTTACAGCATGTTAAAATTGTCCGTTTTTGAGGGTCAGTAAAAATGCGTTGTTTTGTGTGTCCCTTTAAATGCAAATGAGCTGCTGCTCCCAGCACAAAGGGCGGAGCTTCAAGAGTGTGTGTGTGTTAGAAGCTCCAATTACCTCACACAGACAAGCACTAAAATGTCAAAAACTGTTCTGCCTTATGTTTAAACTGGAGTCGGACAATGATGGAGAGACTCAAGAAGAAGTGACAACATGTAGAATCAGGGCCGTCGCAAGTGGGGTGGTGACAATTATAGCAAAATACAGCAGTTATACTATATAGGCCCCTGTTGTATGAATAATTCTAATATTTATATTACTTGTATGCCTCATTTAAATAAAAACCACAAAAACATGCAATTTGGTTAAATATTTTTTTCCAAATATCTGCTTCTCTTACCTCCCTAATAATGGTTTAGTCCGATCTAAAGTATTTATTAATTATTCAGTCAGTGACAACATCAGATGGACCCAATAAAATTGTAAGTCCCACCCCAGCTCGTGAACAGAACCAATCAGAGTTGAGGCGGCAGCTGCCTGAAGTTAACGATGAACTTGGTGGAAGAGCAGAAGACTGACTGACTGAAAAATGTTGGGGAAAAGAAAACAAATCAGGGTACCAGAAACGCCATGAAAAGGAGATGGAAGCCAGAAGAGTTGTTGTATCCCAGTCGATCAAGACGTTCTTAAAGACAGGTTGTACTGTTATTTCGCTGGGAATAAGAAAACTACCGTCTACAGCCTGCCTGGTACTGTCACTTTTCATCGGTGTACACCACAATCGACCGAATGATTAGGTGTCCAAAATCCCTATCTTTTTACACTATTGTAAATAGAGTTAAAAAAATTACACGAGTCACGACGCATTACATTATGCTCATGACCTGCCGGCTGAAACACACTGCACTTGGATGAATAAAAGTATTCGCTTTATTTAATAATATATTACCAGTTTCATATTATCTTTATTAAAAAATAAGACAATACATTTTTTTGACAGCATTCTTGTCCATTTCTGTTTACTTTTTGATTTATGAATTATAACAGACTGATGGGGAAAAAACATGATTTTGCTGTTACTTTTTTAAAATTGGTTTTATTATTTAACAATTTCTTGCTTTTTGTTAGTTTTTATTAGTTGTAATTTATATATAAACATTTAACTTTTAAAATAAAGGTTTTACAACATCATCACCATCTTCTGTTATATGTGGGCCTCCATGCTCATCTATTGTACAGTATATGATATTGGTGGAGGGTGGTGGGGGCCCACATCAATATTTTTTCAGGGGGCCCCGAATCCTCTAGCTACGGCCCTGTGTAGAATGCAACAGGACGTTTCTCAGGGATGGATTACTGACCGGGCCTATGGGGCCAGTGCCCAGGGGCCCTTGACTACCAGAAGCCCGGGGGGGGGGGCCCTGTGCCTGGTTGCATAAAGCACCTTAAGTTTTTCCCTTAAATATGATACTTAAGGGGCGATTTACCCTTACCTAAGAGAATAACTTAAGGGTGTTGCATATAATCTCTTAAACGGTTCTCTTAGGTAAGGGAAACATTTAAGTGTTTCACGACAGCGATCCTGGATTCACGTTATAAAAGTCTGTTGTTGCCATAGATACGCAAAACACTAATATGTCTGAATATCACGTGTCAGTCCAGTGACGGTATCACGCAACACCGCGTTAGCTCTGAAAGTGGCGGCAGTTTGTGTTGTTCAGCGTCTCATGCTTTGGCATTTGTTTAGGTTTTGTGAATGCACTTCTGGCTCTGTGTCTCGAAATACAGCTGAGAACATTTCCATAGCATACCTGTTTTCTTCTGTCATGATTCCTTTTAAAACACAGAATCAGCTCGTTCTCCTGTGAATCTTTTTCTGCACGGGTCGCCCACACACTCTCCGTGCGCGCACTGACTTAACGTTGTGATAGTTTACATGCGAGTCGCGTGTAATAACAGACAGACAGCCGTCTAGTTTGATAGCTATGTCAAATATTGCGCGTCGATCAAATCGGTATTCTTGCAACAATTTTTCATCGCTAAATTGGTCCAAAGGGTTCTCCCTAGTCCCTATGATCTTCAGCTGGTTCCATAAATTCAGCCATGTCGTCTTATTTTTGTCCGCGTTACTCTTAAGGTTACGATTTCCAAACCTTAAGTTATACTTAGGGAAATTACCGTTAAGGGGTTTTATGCAACACTTAACGATTACTTAAGTGAAAAAATAGCATTTAAGGGAAATTCTAAGTGTTTATGACGTTTCACTTAAAAAAACCCCGTTAAGTAACACTTAAGGGTATTTTTCTGCAACACCCTTAGGTTTAAGGGACACATAAGGGCGACCTTAAGGGAAAATTACACTTAAGGTGCTTTATGCAAACGGGCACTGGGGTTTAAGGCCACGCAATCCAGTTTGGTTCAGAAAACCCATTAACAATGAAAACAAAAGTTTATTAATGCTGTAATATATGTGTCCCATATCCTACACAAGGCCTCTTAAACAAGGCTCTTGGACTCTGAGGGCTCCCTGGAACGTACTGTTGGGCCCTATGTGAATATGAAGGCCCCAAATCCTCTTATAGAACTATTGTCACTCTTTGAGCGTATTTTTGTGTGTGAAAAGTATTGGAAAAATAACTATTTACTATTACATTATAACTGCCCATTTTCCCTAAATTGAAGCGAGACTACATTTTTAAACATTGCCTAATTTTTGATTTTCCTCATTTGCATAATGTTTTATTGCCTAATTATAAATGATCCAAGAAAATGGGCCTAAAGAGAGCAATAAAGTATGTTTTAGCATAGTTATTAAATTTGAACTGTAAAAAGTAAAAACGTACAGCCTTCACTCTACAGTTGTTTGAACGACTGCAAAATATGCACCTTCAAAAAAAAAAGTAGATATTCGAATAAATTGCTTGATATTTGATATCCGTTCGAATTTGATTTTTCTCAAAAGTGACAGCCCTAGTTAAATGCATTTATCTGAACTTTTAGAGTTCAGAAATATAAGAGCACAAACCCATGTTCAGCAGGCAGCCTATGAATATAAATCATTAGAAAGGATTGTTAAAAAAATTTAAAATAAAAGCATCACAATAAGTGTATTGTGATTCTCAAAACATTAGCTGACCAAACAAAGTTTAGTTACAACATGTAACAATGTTTACATCAATTAATTTGGATAAATATCAGGTAGGCTACCTTATAAAGCTACATGTTATTTTTTCTCAAAGAAAAATCTCACTAATGCTGTAAATACATGGAGTTGGTATTATTAAAGGTTAAAATGAACAAATCAAATATAATGCGGTTTTTATATTTTATAATATTTTAATGATATGAGTCAAATTATAATATGTAATATAGTGCATATATTTAGCAAAAATGATCCTCTCTATATGTCTAGTTAATTTTTCTAGGCTGTGGTCATTAAATGGCTTTTCTGAGGCAAATAATACGTTACGTGACAGGCTATTGTTCTCCAGTTGTTTTATTTACCTATTTTAGCGGTTGAAACACTGATTGAGTGATTACATGAGAAATGACACATTTCAGCAAGTTGTAGGCTAGTATCATCCATAATAGTTAATTCGAATTGATTTACTAACTAAAAGAAGAGCTTTAGATCAGTTCACAGCACGTGCTGCTTGAACCGAGGTGCTGATCTGGCACGTCATATTTAAGAGCGCCAAAACCGTATTGTTTGAATTTCGTAATAAAATTGACATCATTTGAAAGCTGAGACTTTATTTTCATATAATAAGTAACCTGCCTTATCTTGTCTATCGATGTCAGTGTCCTCTTTGCCTCAGGATTTTTCATTGCGTGACAAAAAAACGGAGAACAGTGCCAACACGACGCGCGAGATTTGGCAGCGTCATTATATTTATTAAAAAACGAAAAAAATTGCAGCCCTTGCGAGATTTTATAATCACACTGGGAGGGGGGCACTGGCGGGGGGGCCTTTGGAGATACCTGGCCCCAGGGCCTTACAAGTCATAATCCGTCCCTGACGTTTCTGAATGGTTAGTTAAAGAAATTGTTTCTGATGTGGAGTTAACTATCTTCAATTAGCATATTCTGTCATGATAATCTATAAAATCACTCGTGTGGGAATTGTTGTAAGATGCCTACAGAGTGACATGTGATATAGTATTTGTGTTACGCACTGTATTGCATGTGAATTGTATTGGATGCGACAGCTTGAGCAGACTCACAAATGAGCTGTACTACAACAACTCTTCCTCTTCTCAACATGGACTGCGTGTTCCCGGGGGCGGGGTTCATGTAAATTTGAGGGTTAGTGATGTTACTAACCCGGGAGGAAAGGCGTGTACTCCCTACCAGCCGTTTGTCGAGTCCTTAAATTTTCTTTAAAAGCAAATATCTGATTTGCTTTGAACTTTGAACGTTGTAACTTTGCAGATGTTGTTTATGCTCAAACAGCAAAATTACACACCAACTAAAGTTAGAAAAGTGAAATAATAATCAACCACCCCTTAAACACAGTTTGTGCTTATTACATAAGGTAAGGTGCGTCAAGTTTTTGTAAACCGCGTTTCACACACGTGGGTGATTTTAGTTTCGCTTTCTCGGACAGCGCAAGATCAAACATAGCCTAAATGCCTTGCCCTTGTGGAAGATAAAATTCGCTCTTCAGATCTTTTTACAACAAGTAGAAAACATGAAGATTTCAGAAAAGAGGTCGATGGTCTCTTTCCTGCTCGTGTCCCACATCCCTCTCAAAGTGCAGAGCGGCCGGCTTAGGCTCTATGACGCATCTTTGTGTGAAAATATAAAACTTTTTTATATATATACTAATATATATATATATATATATAGCGCTGATTAAATCTAACAATCACTTATACCGTACATACCCTAATATAAGACGAACCCCCCAATTCCAGACTTATTTTTGTGGAAAAATAGATTATGGAAAAAATCTTGTTTTCAACAGAAAATAATTTTAAGAGCAAATTTCCGAGGCGTTGTTCCAAATGCCTCGCATCACCTGTGCCTCGTGTAGAGGCCAGGGCTGGACTGGCCATCGGGCATACCGGGCATTTTTCCGGTGGGCCGGCGTGCTTTGTGGGCCGATTCATCTCATACTTTTTTTTTTTTTTTTGTCTGAACGGCCCATAAAACTCGTACATCGGCGGCCCATTGCGTTTAGTTTTTCTTAATTGGTGGCGCTGGGATCTTTGTGCCGGTGTAATGCATTGGACAAAAAAGTCAGCGTAGGTCCTGTGTTTTGTTTCTCACAGACCGGAACATGAAACCCGCAGATCAGCGGCCCATTGGTTGCTTTCTTGATTGACACTGGGCTGGTCCAATCACATCTTTAAACACCTCCCCCTTTGAGCTCTGAGTGAGCGAGCAGTGTCAGTGTGTATGTGTCAAAATATGGAGAAGCGATGGAGAAGAAACACAAGGAATGTGCAGAGAAACAATTTAACATTAAAAAGCACAAAATTTTCTTACGGGGGAGCATGCCCCCGAACCCCCCTAAAGGCCCCCGGACTAGTTATTTCATCCATTAACTCTTACTCACTCCTATTTACTTAAGTTACAAAATACTTTAAATGAAAGGCATTTGTAATCATAACTTAAGTTAAATAATAGTACTCATCGTCATAATCATCTTGTATAAGTTTCTTACTTTTACGTTTTGCAAACGAACCCTGTAGCCAACAGGCGATGTGCAAACGCGGATGTTTCACATGTCTTAAAGATATACATATAAAGTGCATAAATGGTCTTCATCATTTTATTTGTTATTAAATAAACTTACATTTCGCCCGAATTCGGCCCCTCATTTAAAGGGTTAGTTCACCCAAAAATGAAAATTAAGTCATTAATTACTCACCCCCATGCTGTACCAACCCCGTAAGACCTTCGTTCGTCTTCGGAACACAAATGAAGATATTTTTGATTAAATGTGACAGCTGGATCACTCCTCCATAGGCTCCCTAAGGGAATGAAACTTGACGGCCCAGAAAGTCATTAAAGAAAATGTTTAAATATTCCATGTCACAACAGTGGCTCAACTATAAGTTTATCAAGCGACGAGAATACTTTTGTGCGGAAATAAAACAAAAATAACGACTTTATTCGACTATTCCTTTTCTTCCTTGTAGGCCTGAAACGAGACTTCAACAGATTTCCACGACGCGCACGCGCGAGAACTTAACTGAAGTAGTTGAAGGAGATCGCAATTCTCGCGCATGCGTCGTGGAAATCTCTTGAAGTCTCGTTTCAGGCCTACAAGGAAGAAAAGGAATAGTCGAATAAAGTCGTTATTTTTGTTTTATTTCCGCACAAAAAGTATTCTCGTCGCTTGATAAACTTATAGTTGAGCCACTGTTGTCACATGGAATATTTAAACATTTTCTTCATTGACTTTCTGGGCCGTCAGGTTTCATTCCTTTAGGGAGCCTATGGAGGAGTGATCCAGCTGTCACATTTAATCAAAAATATCTTCATTTGTGTTCCGAAGACGAACGAAGGTCTTACGGGGTTGGTATAGCATGGGGGTGAGTAATTAATGACTTAATTTTCATTTTTGGGTGAACTAACCCTTTAAGTCCTCGGTTCACTCGTGCTGCGTGCTCATCAGCACATCATCAGTTGGCCGAAAGAAAGTTCTGTTTAGTGACGGTACTATCACGCATGCGCAGTATCTCCAGCTCATCGGTTCTTCGTATCGAACGTGTCCGAAAGAAACAGTTCTTGGTTCTGTGCTGGTGATTCAAGAACTGCAACAACCAGTTCTTGACTCGAGAACCGTAACATACGCCATCGATGCATCATGTCTCCAGTATGTTTAATACGTTAATGCATTATAAACATTTACGAAGCAGTGCACCATTAAAACCTTGGCAAGAGTTTACATCAAAGATTTATATCAACTTACTTAGAAATTAAATGAGCTGTTCCTGAAAGTATTATTTTAGTATAATAATTAGGGCTGTCAAACGATTAAAATATTTAATCGCGATTAATCGCATTAATGTCATAGTTAACTCGCGATTAATCGCAATTATTTTTATCTATTCTAAATGTCTCTTGATTTCCTTTTTGTCCCATTATTTTTTTCTCATTTTAATGCTCTTATCAACATGGAAAAGTGGATCGGCTTGCTTTGTGGAAATGTTTTTTATTGAAAACAACATTGACATATACTGTGTTCAATTTCTCACTAACATTCTCACTTGGAGCAAATAATCTCTCAATGTAACACTGTAACATCAATAAAAGGGTGAAAGAAAAAAATCACAAGGTCCTGATATTGACGAGGGGGCGGAGAATTCGCATCAGTTGTGTGTGTGTGTGTGTGTGTGTGCTTGGCCATCAAGTGGTATTTCAGACTGGACATGCTGCGATGATGATAGCTCAGTTCACAACGACAAAACACACAGATCACTTTGGTCTTGTCAATGGAACCATTTGGCAACTTTTTAAAAGTAAACTTTCCATTCAGAATCTTATTGGCATCCATTTCGGCGTCTCGCGCTCGTCATCCACTCAAAACGTAACGTTAACCAACTATTTGGCCGGCTCGCAAGCCCTGTTGTTTTGTTTCTGGTCTAGCTAGATCCGCTTGCGCTTTGGTCGACGAAGCAACAAAACGTCCTCACGCGGCGCAAGCCATTGAAATGAATGGGTTTCATAGCGCAGCGCCGCGCATGCTGCGTCCTGTTGTAACAGCATGTGAAAAAAACTGCAAAGTTTGCTAGGCCAAAAATGCCGTTAATCGCGCGATAAAAAAATTGACGCCGTTAAAATGGGTTTGCGTTAACGGCGTTAATAACGCGTTTAACTGACAGCCCTAATAATAATAAATGTTTAGTTTGACCGTTTTACAATCCATTCATTGAGTTTCCAAACTTTAAAATAATACAGTAATAATAAAGTAATTATGTGATCAACATGTTTCCAACATGTTTTATTTTGTTACACTAGCCTACTGATGTTCAACTAAATACTTAAGAAATGTACATTTCATCCCTCAGAAAAAATTGCACGCATGCTCAGCTCATCAACTCATCAGTTCTCATTATATCGAACGTGTCCGAAAGAAACAGTTCGCGGTTCTGTACTGGTGATCCGAGAACCGCTGTACCTGTGCGTTCGGTAGTACGCACATGCTTAGTATCAGCTGCTCGTGCTGCTCATCACTTCTCTCAGCACCAGTTCACTGAACTGAGTTACTGGAGTAAAACATACTCCGGGATATGCGTTTATTTCGATTCGGAGGGACTGTCAGGCATGTCTGAAAGTGAGTAACTTTAGTAACTTGTGGATCAGCACTGACGCAAGACGCGAACTGTTTCGAACGATTCAGTCCGATTTAGTGTACTGGTTCGACCGGTTCACTAAAAAGAACCGGTTCAAAAGAATGATTCGTTCACGAACCGGCCATCACTAATTAAAAACATTATTACAAGCTTACCACTTTGAATCGAGCTAAGGCAAGCAGATAGTTTTGAACACTAGCTGGTTATATATTTTCTCAAATATGTATTTTGGATCATTTTTAACCCAAAAAAAGCTACGGACTGCAGCTTTAAGTTATCATTATTTACTGATATTTATTTCAATGCTTTACATGTAACCTGTCTGTTTCTTCGGCGGAATTGCTCAAATAAACACGCACGTCTGTTACGAAATGGATGTTTGAGCCTTGTTTATTTTTAATATATATTTTTATTTCAAAACAACCCCCAAACCACCGCGGGTAGTTGATCCATTACCATCGCGGTTAGAAAAAACTGCCACCGTCACAGCCCTAACATTCACCATGGATTTAAAGGGGTCATATAATGGTACTTGCGCTTTTACAAGTTGATTGTACAAAAAAGTTTTTGGCAAAAAAAAGTTGTTTTACAAGTTGTTGGCAGTGCCTGTACACAACTATCATATAATGATAAAAATCCATCCAGTGTTTTTGTTTTAATCTCCTTATATGTTTTCCCGTCTTAAATCGAGCTGTTCGACCGTGTGACGTCACACGGTCGGACGACCCTCCCACGATTGTTGATTGACAGCAGTGTTTCAACACAGACTCGCACTGAGCGAGCTGTCATCATAGTCCGTCTTTGTTGATACGCTGGAGCAGAATGGGTCTAAGCGATTGTGGTGTTCTGTTCGTGGGTGTAATAACGAACAGACAGCAGTCATTTTGATGTTCCTAAATCCGAACCGCTGAAGACGCAGTGGCTGAGTTTTGTTTTCGAAGGGAATATTCCCCACGAGCAACGTCAATGCTTTCATGTTTGCGCAAATCATTTCTCACCAGACTGCTTTATAAACGAGGGTCAGTATGAGCTGGTTTTGCTAAGAAGCTGCTCCTGAAAAAAGAATCGGTACCAACTATTTATGTTCCCTCTGCACCTCCAGAACAAGTGAGTGTAAAGTTTTATTAACCTTTATATTAATCTTTGCAAATCGCGGAAAAAAGTTTCATGACCATTAGTTGTAACGTCAATCTGTCAATGAACTAACGTATATATCAGTAAACACATAGCGTTCGTAGCGCACTACTTTACCCTGCCAGTGCATACAAAAATAGATCAAAGTGACATTACGTTAACCAACCATTCAGAAACGTCCTGTTCGAGCCTTAATTGTCGAACTTCTTTGCAGCCGTCATCTTGTTCCGGGTCTGAGTCCGGTTCAAACTGATTCGGTTGCACAGATGTGTTCTCAGAGACTCCCGCTGCCATTCTTTCTCCAAAACATACCCTCAACTGTTGTCAAGGCAACACTCCACGTGCGTTGTATTAAAACGCCAGCAGAACAGAAGGGCGGGGTGAGCGAAGCTCATTATTTAAAGGCATATGCACTGAAACGGCGTGCTGAAAACAGAGCTGTTTTTGACCAGGTAAAATGAGTGTTTTCTTAAAACACTAATGAGAACTTTCAATAAAAGTATATTACAAAGTTTTCATTTAGACCCTAAACATTCATATTAACTTGTACAAAAATGGCATAATTTGACCCCTTTAACGTAGTAACACTGTAACCATGGAAGTTTGGCAGGAATAGTAAAATGCTTTCAAGTACGTCACGCATCTTTTTCCAGCACTTCAAAACTCAAATATTATCATATATAAATGTTATTTTTAATGTGATGACCAAAACATTATTTGTTCATCCTTCAAAGATAACCCCCATTTATTAAACTAAAAGTTTCAAGATGTAGGAAAACATTAATATATATTTTTTAAAAATCAAGGAAATTTCTCTGGCATTTCTTTCTTTGTGCTGTATCGAAAACGTACTGAACCATTACACGGCTGTGTTGTATCGAACCGAACCGTGAATTTTGTGAACCGCTACACCCCTACATATTACAGTATTGAGGTATTGATCTACCTCAAAGTTTGCCTTGATTGTTCTTCGTTTACACTTTTACATTGCACACATTTTGTAACATTTTATTTAAGTTCAAGAGTTTCTTTAACACTTACTTTATCTTAATATAAGACAAAGAAGATATTTTTGTTTAGATTTAATTTTTGACTGCTAAAAGTAATGTAATTTGTTGTTTGCCTTAATAATGTGGACCAAAAAAAAACCCAGTGGTTTAAATTCAAACTTTTCTACTTGTCTTTAAAAAAAGAAAAAGAAAAAAAAAGGTTATAAAAAAGCCCTATGTGAGACAATTTATCTCCAATATTCTTGTCACAATTCTGCACTACACTTATCATTAGAGATGCACCGATTACAATTTTCTAGGCCGATCCCGATTCCGATTTTTCCTTGAGTTTGACCTGCCGATACTGATTTTAGCCGATTACGATTTTATTTTTTCAAACCACTTTACAGCACACACAAATATTTATTTTCTATCTTCTCTTTAATAGAACATTTTGCATAGAACATTTTTTTAACAGATAATCGCTATAAAATAGAACTATATAAATTACTCCTAGTGTGGAAAATTCTCACACATCTAAAGTGCAGTGTTATGGAAGAACCATTTCCTTTTCACATCCAATATCCAATAAAACAAAATTGATATATTTAGCAAACTAAACTTCTGTATGAAAACAGGTAATGGCAATAAAATAATATATAAATAACAAATAAAAATTCAATAAATATTGCAATCACTTGTACATCAATGGCAAGTTATATTTCTCAAGCAGTTCTTCTCTCATCTGACACATGTCCAGCCAAGCTAAACAGAACAAGTGGAGCATGTGCAGGGAAACAATTAAATAATAATAAAAACAAGTTTAAATGGGTAAATTTTCTATAAATATTTTTGAGTCTTAATTTTCTTTCTGACATAGCCTAGCCTACTTCAGTTCTTGTTAAAACACACCAGACATGCAAATTCTTTGCATTTTGGGCACTTTTTGGATGAAATCCTATTTATTTTGTCCATCAAAAGTGTGCTTTCACTTAAATTGAGCGCAGCAAAAATAGATTCGTCGCTGAAACCCACGCTTCACTGTTGCTCACGCGACGCTCCTGCTCGACGCTCACGCGCTGCTCCGGCTCCCGGTGTGAATGCACTCATTGATTAACATGCACGCCGAACAAAAAAAAAAACGCGCTGCACCTTGTGGTGTGAAACGGCCGTAATTCACGAGGTTTCCTACATGTGTGCGTTCCGTGTGCACGTGTGATGCTAATGTTGCGCGATGTTAATCATGCGGGGCCCGAGTGCATTTGACCGGCATAAAATCGGATTATGTCAGACTGACCGGCCGGTCGCCGATCATGGCCGATCACGTGAAAACCGGCCGATTCCGGTCACCAGCCGATCAATCGGTGCATCTCTACTTATCATATGGTAAAACAGACACATCTTTCGAAAAAAAAATTTTGGTTTGTCACAAGATTCAGAAAGTAATTTAATAACTTGTATCATAATTAGCACACAATACCTTTTAAGATAAGGACAAAATGGAGAAAACTAATTAGAACTAGCAGTACAATATATGCAAAGGCAGATTTCAATTGTGTTCTTTACAAGTCTCACAAAAAAACACTGGTGGACAGTAACGAAGTAAATGTAATTCGTTACTGTACTTAAGTAGCTTTTTTGCGTATCTGTACTTTACTCAAGTATTTAAATTTTGGGAGACTTTTACTTTAACTCCACAACATTTCAAAGTCAAATATCTTACTTTTTACTCTACTACATTTTCAAAATCAGCCGTTCCTTTTTATTTATGAGTGGATAAAAACGTAACTGGTCAAACGAGCCACCAATCACAGTACAGCGCGCGCGCTGCAGAATCTACTAAGCGCGAACCAGAGCCGTTAAATATAAGAGTTGCGAACATAGATGGTTGTTGTGACAGTGATCTTGCCGCCGCGCGGTCACGTTATTCGTGTAGCTCTCAATAGTTCCAAACAAATCGCGTTAAGGATTTTAAGCGGGACAGAGAGCAGCAGCAATTATTGGTAAGTATTGACGCATAAATGTACATTGCTTACGTTGCCACTAAAATGACTTGCATATAATAGCTTTTTTTTCTAGGGAGTAGCTTAGCAGAAACACTGCATTAATACGTTTTTGTGTTTAATTTTGGAGGGAAATTGGCTGCTCCCATAACATAGAACATAGAATATATATATATATATATATATATATATATATATATATATATATATATATATATGTATGTATGTGTGTGTGCGTGAATATATGTGTGTGAGTGTGTGTGTGTATATAATATATATACATCTTAATGTTATGATGATACGTTCACATAAACCTGCACAACGCCATTGAATATATATATATATATTAGGGCCGGGACTTTAACGCGTTAATTAAGATTAATTAACTACAGACTTTAACGCGTTAATTAATTACACAAAAAATTATTTTTAATCGCACTTATTTTTGCACCGCGGAACGTTTCTCACTGGATGAGTTTCGGCGGACCGATTATACTGGCGCACCAACTAGCGTTCATGACGAAGAAGCTGACGAGATCGCTTTGGTTGGCCGGTGAATGGGAAATTTTGTTACAAAAACAAACGGATGGAAGCATCGATAAGAGCATGGTTGTGTGCAAGCTATGCAACAAGGAATTTGCTATTGCTATTAGTGTAGTGTAGCAATATGCTATTGCTACACTTAATGGCAAAAAACACTGGTCTGCTGGACTTGGTTGAACAAAAATAAACAATATTTTGTTGCTTAAGCTTATGTATTCAGTCATTATTCAATGGTATACTAAAAATCCATGTGAAAAAAAATTACTTCTCACTGTTCTCAGGTCAAATATTTATGCAATTAAAATGCGATTAATTTCGATTAATTAATTACAAAGCCTCTAATTAATTAGATTAATTTTTTTAATCGAGTCCCGGCCCTAATATATATATATATATATATATATATCTTTTTTTTTTTTTTTTTAATGGCGTTGTGCAGGTTTATGTGAACGTATCATCATAACATTAAGATGTTAATAATTATGACCATAGGCACTGGAGAAAAATATATACAGTAAATACTGTAAATGTTTTATACCTTATGGGAACAGTCCCCTTCCCTCCAAAATTAAACACACCAAAACATATTTCAATTCATATATATATATATATATATATATATATATATATATATATATATATATATATATATATATATATATATATATATATATATATATATATATACATATATACATATATATCAGACTAATTAATGTCATTTTATTAATAGATTGGTGTGCCAAGTGTGACATTAGTCTTCACTTAGACTGAGTTAAGCAAGAGTCTTGTGACAAATTATAATAGGACATTATAGCCATCAAAAAATCAAAGTACTTGGATACTTAAGTACATTTGAAGGCAAATACTTTTGTACTTTTACTCAAGTGAATGTTTAAAGGCAGCACTTCTACTTTTACTTGAGTAATATTTTACCTTGAGTATCTTTACTTTTACTCAAGTACATGGTATGTGTACTTCGCCCACCACTGCAAAAAACATACTATTTTCCTCAAAATGAATCAAAACGCAAAAGGGAAATATAACTGCTGAAATATAAAATGACTTTAGGATAATAATTTTACTCTTGGTGTGAATGGATTATTTGTCTGCAATTCAGTTATCTTTTTCGCATCACAATTGCTGTGAAAGGGCAGTTGGCGTCCACTTGGGATTGGATTGACTGCTTCTTTCAGGTGTGAACAGTGCCTTTAAGGCCCTTTCACAGCAATTGTGATGCGAAAAAGATAACTGAATTGACTCCATTAGATCAAAAGATCTAGGAAATCCCATACATATACCCACCCATAGACCCTCCTCTCAAAGAAACCAGGACTGAAGTGGTTAAAAGTGGACAAAAGAGACAATTAAAACACCAGGAGTAAATGGAAATGTGTCGTCCACGCCTACTTGTGATACGATCGACCAAAACACATCTTAATACCAGGTTTAAACAGGGCCAAAGAAAACTATCAGGGATTATAAGGTTAGACTACCAAGAGGGAGAGCTGCTCTGGAGTCAATGGCCTCATTTACACAATGGCTTACTACAGGGTTTTTGCAGTAAGCAGAATTCAGAAGTTTCTGAACCATCATATTAACGCAAAAACTTTTCCTTAAGCAGTTTAAGAGACTAAGAGAAATCAGTTTAACAACCAGGGGCCATATTCGCCACAAAAAAGTAAGGCTAAAAGTTGTTCCTAATTTTAGGTCCCATACATTTTTAATCTAGAAGTAATTCACAAAGCATTTTAACGGAAAAGCAGGGTATCTGCATTTCTTTTAATATCACAATTAAGTATTTTTAAGACCTGAAGAAAGCAAGTCTGTTGTGAATGGTGCAAAGTTAATCACAACTTTTACGGTTTGCTTTAAAAAACAGATGGTTGTAATATCATGCATAAATAAGAGATATCATAAAATGAATAACTTTCATCATTTTAAATTCAGATGTCATTTGGGTTTAGAAAATAATTATTTAGTTTTGTTTAGGCTACTTCCTTGTTACATTTCTGATTTGAATGTGTGATGAATGAGTTTCCAAGCCAGGTGCACTGTAATGCAGAATTTCTTCAAATAAAAATAGTTTTACAAACTGTACAAAAGTACTCAGGAGTTCAACTTTTACTTACTGCAATCCTGATGTTTTAAAAGCGATCACTCCCTCTTTTTTACAGCCAGGACGAAACCCCAAAACAACAGTACTTCTAAAGAAAAGACAAAACACAAAAATGGTATTAAAGCTGGTACCTAACACAACTTTGTAACAAGTTTATGATAGAACACAGAACAAGGGTCTGACAAATTACCGTTTAAAAAAATTGTGACTTCCTACATGATGACTTAAAAATGTCATGCACAGACGAGAAACACAACATAGCAGTACAGATATAACGTTAAACTAATAAAGAGCTAAGAACAATGATAGTTACACAACACAGACCGATTCTGAAAATGAAATTAACCTTGAATTTATTTAGCAGGCTATTTTATTCAAAGCAACTTCATAAGCACGTTGGTACATTTAAATTAAAACAAATAATGAACGAGTGAGAGAAAATATTCACAAGATGGTTTCTGTATACTCGTGGCAAGTGACTCTACTGACCTCGGCTGTCCTACCAAAGTAACATATAGCCTATTTTATCTAGAACACCGATAAAAAAATACACATTTCAAAGTCTTAAACATTGTATTTTTTCCTAATTTGAGCTAAACCCTTCGGTCACAGGCGGAGATATTAGTCTCAACTTCGGCCATAACTCAATTTTGACCAAACGTGTAGTTACTTAGTTTAGACTTTATATTTTGCAAACAGCTAACTACATTATTTGAGCAGCAACAAGTTATTTCTGATGTATTTTGTTCATTTCATTTAAAGGGTTAAGGCATTGTGTGCTCTAAATGAGTCAAGAGACCAGCCAGCTTATCGATTTGAAATGAAACCATGTAACTTAACGTTAATTTTATCTTTAAAAAAACAACAAAAGTGAATTAGCGATAAATGTACACATCTATAAGAACAGGGAGATTATGGGAACATTTACGTCTCAAACCAAATAAAAACAGCAACGATTTACAGACGCAACACCGTACGCCACATTACAAGCCTAAACAACACGCTACGTTAGCAAAGTTGATTTAATTGTAGGTATATGTTACATAAGTAAAACCAAAACTGTTATTTATGCGTAATTTAGAAAAACAATTCCATGTTTTTATAACACAGTATCTACAAATAAAAACAAACACGTGTTTCCGCAAATTACCTCGTCGAGTAATAGATGTCACTCTGAACACGTTCAAACGCGAGTAGCAACTTTCCGTTTCCTTTTTGTTTTGTGCGTAGCTGTAGTGAGCTCCTTTGCGAATTTAATGTTTATCGTACATTTGTTTCGTTTTTTGAGCAGTCCACAAGATTATTTGTTTGTATATCCCAAAGAGGTCTTAATCCTTGAGAAAGAGGCAACAGAAGCGGGTGGGAAAGAATAAACGAAAGCTTCCTTTTCGCCTTCTTCTTCGCGTGAGGTTGGCTTTGCTGCATTACCGCCTGCTACAGGACTGGAGCATAGAGCGCCAATGACTGAAATCGTTGTTGTTGCATATTTGGTGCATGCATGTAATAGGCCTACTTAAATCATGTTATCTAAATCATTTTTTTTTTATTCAACTTGGCTCTGCATTATGTACTGTAGCACATTTTTTTGTCTGTCCTGGAGCACTTTAAGATGATTTTGTAACGTGAGCTTTTATTTTCTGTGAAAGCTCAAATCTTTTCTTGAATGTGCTGTCCAGTGTAGGAGGGTAGGATCAGTGTAATGAAATAGGCTACTTTGGGAAACCTGCAGTGTGACATTTGCAGCGTGCTGTAAATTATTTTTGATATATAATTATGCAGCTTTATGACTTTGTGAGACTAAATTACATACATGTGCTTAACTCGTTTTCAATACAACATAATCATTTGAAATAAAGACAGAACTAGTGAAGATAGAAAAATCATGTTTCCACCCATTCTTGTAAACAAAAAAAACAAAAGAAAAAAAACAGCCAAATGGATTACTGTCATCTATCTGGACATGTAGCACAGTACATAGCTTTTAGGTGAGATAGCAAGTGTAGTGTAATTCAAGATGATCTTGAGGGTCCGTTTAATTGGTAGGCCCATGGCCATCAATGTTAAAAGCAAAATGTACCTGCCAGATCTCTGTGTCTGTAGTTCAGCAAAATTAGTGCTTCCTTGAAGCTTTAGATTTTAATCAAATTATAAAAAAGACATGAATGCCTTTTTATATTATGTACCGCCTCAAATTCTGGTAATGTAATCCTAAAGGATAATTTAGTTTTGGGCATAAAAAAAAGAACAAGTCATGTACAGGTGGAGAGAACAAAGAATATAGTACCATTAAAGCAAGTAAATATCCAAATAAATAATATATTTCATCAAATCAAATATCTTATTAAATATATAATATGAGATATTTCACACTATTCAGATAATGGCTTGGCTTCAGTGTGAGTGTTCTCATTGCACTCTGTATTAGTTTTTCATAATTTTTCTTCTTACTATGCGTTTAAAGCATTACTGCATGTTAGGGCCGGGTGATATGACACTACATATCATAGAGATGATATAAAGTGTGAATAGATTCAACTTTTTTATAAATCTTTTACATAGATGGGCCTATTTAGTGGGGTAAGCAAATTTATCCGTGCAGCTTTTAGTGGGCAATTTAGGAGTTTATTGGAACCTTGGAGTGGGAAAAGAAGCACTGATTCATGATACACCACAAAAATCTTCAGCTTTTGGTTTTATTGTTCATTGAGAAAAAAAAAAAACTTTGGGTAAATAGTGTCAAATGAATTCTATTTTAATATTTTAGATAAACTTTATAATTTTAATGAACTTATATAAGCAAATAAACTTTACATAAAATAAATATAAAATTACTCAAATATGGGTGTAAAAATATCGTGTCACAATACAGTATATGCAATACAAAAATGCAACAAAATGTATCGTGGATAATTCACCCAAAATAAATACTGTGTGAGAAAAAATTCAAGTTTACAGAGTTTCAGTGTTAGTACTACATTAAACTACTATATAATGTTGAATATAATAATAATGCAATGGGGAAATATTTGTGGGACCTGATAATGCCAAATGTGGCCTACATTATTTTAAATATCTTGTCAGTTAAAGAGTGCAAACATATTCGTCTTAAATAATTCTGTATGTTCAGCTTCATAATCATGAATATGTTTATTCTGGTGTCACTATTGTCCTGTGCTTTGGGTTTCCAGCACCAAGTCCAAGCCTATTCATTTACACACACAAAATACTATCAAATTTAGCATTTTAATTAACAGTAAATTTTTTGTTTACCTTGTCTTGGAGTATCTCAATAATATCGTATATTGAGTTCAGTATCGTGATATGTATCGAATCATGACATGAGGGTATCGTTACACCCCTACTTAAAAAGCATTGGACTGCCCGCAAAAAAAAAAAGCCTCAACAGAGTTTGAAATTCAGTTTTTGGTGTTGTATCAAAACTGATATTGAGATTTGTGAAATCATGATATATATTACTGTGAAGTAAAATTAAGATTTTGGGTCATATTCTTTGCTAGATAGCAGAAAAGGTTCCCACAGTTTTACATACAGTATGAATGTTTTAATAGTGTTCACCACAAGTAATCGACTACATTGTAACCTGGTCAGAAATAAGTATATAAATGGCTGCTATTTTGCACAAGTTTATTTGTAATGGCCAGCAATAGGCCTATGTAGTTTCTTCATTCACTGTGACCTATACCTGCACTGGATGGCCAATTTCACATGTATTTAGTCTATTTTCAAAATACAAAATACTTTGTATTTAAATACATTTTTCCACACAGTATTTTGTATTTGTATTTTAAATACATTTCCATGTATGCCCATCTCTGAATGTTATTTATTAATTGTGGTGAGCAGGACGAGGCAGAGGGGTGTGAGGTGAGTGTAACGAATTAACTCTATGGAATATTAATAATCAATAATAACTGGTTATAATTGATTATGAATATTTGGATCAGTTAATATAATTAACCCAATGTAGTAAAATTAATATTACAATCAACCCACCTGTTCGTCATGAACACTCAGCGCAATTGTTTATCAATTCTAAGAAATATTCATTTCCGGGGAAGGGAAATGTCTTTCTTACTGTACAGTACTAAGAGCCTGTAGTCAAAATCTAAATCGTAAAGTAAACTTTGTTGCAAGCAGAGAATCAGAACCAAATACATATTGTGCACAAGTTTTATTAACTAAATCACAAACATAACTAATCTAAACACATACATATGCATGGGTAAAAGGGTGAGTGACAGAATGGAATCGGAAGCGGGAAATGGAACTACGGGAAAGATCCATTTAACAATGAAAAGAACCATCAGCTTATCATTTTCAGAGTACCTCATTAAATGTATATACTTGCATGGCATTTGCAGCAGACACATTTCTTGAAGATCTTGGAAAAATGTTGTGTCACAGTGTCTGGTTGTGTTTCCCTGGGTTGTCACTAGAGGTCCTCGTTCTCACGGTGTCTTTCACATTTGACTTCAATACATGGTATTTGACCCTTGCCTGGACTGGATTACGCTTTACGGATTACCCCAAATAAATATATCTAATGGCGCTTTTCCACTACACAGTACCAGCTCGACTCGACTCGACTCGGCTCGCCTTTGTTTGGTTTTCCACTGTGTAAAAGTTGTACCTGTACCTGCTTTCGGGTACTTTTTTTTGTATCACCTCCGGCGAGGTTCTGAGCGAGCTGAGGCGATACTAAAATGTGACGTAAAAATAATGCCGACTGCTGATTGGACATCGTCATCATTGCACGCGCCAGATGGAGTATCCAGAATAACCCCGCCATTTTTTTAGTTTGGCCAGAGATAGTTACTAAACTTACTACTATTATTATGGCAAGAATACGCCGTGGTCAAACGAGGAGGTGCAGACTTTCCTTTGTTTGGTTGCCGAAGAGAGGATCCAGCGAGAGCTTGATGGGGCAACGAGGAACGAAAGGCGTCGCTATGACAACCGGGTACTATTTGTGGCGGTACTGTCTGCAATGGAAAACGGAGCGAAAAGCGAGCCGAGTCGAGGCGAGCCGAGGTGAGTCGAGTCGAGTCGAGTTGGTACTGGTAATGAAAAAAAGCCATAACTGCACTTGGATCTGCTGTCTCTCTCTCGTGTGTGTCGTGACAGAAGGACTCGACCACTAATAGATCCAGCAGTACGGGTACGATCCGGTCGGTATGTGGATACCGCGTAGCGAGATTTTCCATCCGGGAGAGGATAAAGGATCCTCGATTTCTTTGTTTGCATATTTTTCAATGTGTGCTAGAAGGAATGAGGAGACCATAGCCGCCAGGCTCGTACAGGAGACGGTAATTTCCCCAGAGATGGTAAGTTCGATGCCACCGACACGCCATCATGGACGGAGGAGGAGGAGACACAGCCCGTCTGCCCAGCCAGAGACTGTTCACGTTCCGTCTACCCAGCCAGAGACGGTTCACGTCCCGTCTGCCCAGCCAGAGACTGCTCACGTCACGTCTGCCGAGCCAGAGTTTGTTCACGTCCCGTCTGCCCAGCCAGAGTTTGTTCACGTCCCGTCTGCCCAGCCAGAGACTGATCACGTCCCGTCTGCCCAGCCAGAGACTGTTCACGCTTCGTCTGCCCAGTCAGAGACTGTGCACATCCCGGCTGCCCAGCCAGAGACTGTGCACATCCCGGCTGCCCAGTCAGAGACTGTTCACGTCCCGTCTGCCCAGTCAGAGACTGTTCAGGTCACGTCTGCCCAGCCAGAGATGGTTCACGCCACATCTGCCCAGACAGAGACGGCTCACGCCACGTCTGCCCAGTCGGAGACAGATCGGGAGATGCCCATTCTCGTGGCCGGGGGGCACTGATCGGCTATTTAGAGCGTTTAGCTCGTATCCTGGAGACGCCCTTCAGACCTTTAGTGTCTGCTGTTCCAGAGCCGGAGCCAGTGTCGTCTGTTCCAGAGCTGGAGCCAGTGTCTGCTGTTCCAGAGCCGGAGCCAAGGTCGTCTGTTCCAGAGCCGGAGCCAGTGTCGTCTGTTTCAGAGCTGGAGCCAGTGTCATCTGTTCCAGAGCCGGAGCCAGAGCCGGAGCCAGTGTCGTCTGTTCCAGAGCCGGAGCCAGTGTCGTCTGTTCCAGAGCCGGAGCCAGTGTCGTCTGTTCCAGAGCCGGAGCCAGAGCCGGAGCCAGTGTCGTCTGTTCCAGAGCCGGAGCCAGTGTCGTCTGTTCCAGAGCCGGAGCCAGTGTCGTCTGTTCCGGAGCCGGAGCCAGTGTCGTCTGTTCCGGAGCCGGAGCCAGTGTCGTCTGTTCCGGAGCCGGAGCCAGTGTCGTCTGTTCCAGAGCCGGAGCCAGTGTCGTCTGTTTCAGAGCTGGAGCCAGTGTCATCTGTTCCAGAGCCGGAGCCAGAGCCGGAGCCAGTGTCGTCTGTTCCAGAGCCGGAGCCAGTGTCGTCTGTTCCAGAGCCAGAGCCAGTGTCGTCTGTTCCGGAGCCGGAGCCAGTGTCGTCTGTTCCAGAGCCGGAGCCAGTGTCGTCTGTTCCAGAGCCGGAGCCAGTGTCGTCTGTTCCAGAGACGGAGCCAGTGTCGCCTGTTCCAGAGACGGAGCCAGTGTCCATAGACAAGATGGCCGCCACCGGGCAGGTGTCTGTTCCTGAGCTGGTGTCTGCTCCTGGTCCTGAGCCGGTCCCTGCTGTTCCTGAGCCGGTGTCTGCTATTCCTGAGCCGGTGTCTGTTCCTGTTCCTGAGCCGGTGTCTGTTCCTTTTCCTGAGCCGGTGTCTGTTCCTGTTCCTGAGCCGGTGTCTGTTCCTGTTCCTGAGCCAGTGTCTGTTGTTGTTTCTGAGCCGGTGTCTGTTCCTAGGCCACCGCCCTGGCCACCCGAAGGGTCTTCACCGACATGGCTGCCCGAAGGGTCTTCACCGCCCTGGCTGCTTGCACGACCTGCGTTCCCCTGGCCGCCAGAAGGGTCTTCACCGCCCGATGGACTGTCTTCTCGGCCCTGGTCACCCGATGGACTGTCTTCTCCACCCTGGCCAGCTGATGGACTCTCGGTTTTGCCATGGCCGTCGGTTAAGCCGTCACCCCTTGTTCCTGTTTCCCTTCATGGACCTGGCCCACCATCCCTCCCCCTGATCCTCCACCGTTCCACCTTTCTCCTGAACTCTTGTGTTGTGTTGTGTTGTGTTGTGTTGTGTTGTGTTGTGTTGTGTTGTAGTTACGTTATGGAGCGTCTGGTAGCCGCTCCGTAGAGAGGGGGTACTGTCACAGTGTCTGGTTGTGTTTCCCTGGGTTGTCACTAGAGGTCCTCGTTCTCACGGTGTCTTTCACATTTGACTTCAATTCCCAGCATTCTGTCTGTCACTCATCGGTTCATTGCACTCAGCTGTTTCCCATCACCTTGTTAGATCTGTGTGTATATATACCCTGGCTGTTTCTGTGTTAGTTGTCGAGTCCTTGTTAGATGTCCTCACACTTCCTGGTTGGTTTCTTGCCTGTTCCTGTATTTTTTTTATTCTTGTTGGATTGCTTACATGGTATTTGACCCTTGCCTGGACTGGATTACGCTTTACGGATTACCCCAAACAAATATATCTAACTGCACATGGATCTGCTGTCTCTCTCTCGTGTGTGTCGTGACATCTTGATGTTTCCTTTGAGGGTCAAACATTGAAGTTGAAATCGTTTTCTTCTCCGTTGGATGAAGAAGATATGATGAACTTGCATGGGTAGTTCGACTCTGTTCTCTTCTCTCTCCATGAGCACATGGCTGAGCACATGCAGATTGTGACCTGCTGGCCCTGGGCCAGGACTAAGAGGAAAAAAAAAGCTGATCTTGTGATCAGTGATTTTTAAAGCTTGAAGATGTCACACCCTCTGGAGGTGTGTGAGCCAATACGAAGTTGTCCCTTTGGAGGGAGTTTTTACAACCCATTGTGTTCTAGCAGGGCATTTGAATGTGTAATTTCATTGGGTGATTAAGAAAAGAAACTATGAAAGATTCTTGTAATACAAATGTTGCGTAGCTATCAACATATCATATAAACGATCATTTCGATCTTCAAAGTACCAATTTATAGAGACCAAACATGGTATAGGTGACTATTGATTCTATTGTAAAATACATAGCATCAACCAAATAATAGTATAAAGACATTACACAAGACAGTAAATCATTCACAAAATGTTCTGGGATGTATGCTCATTTATAGATCAGTTCACCGATAAATGAATGCAGGGAAGTCTGTTTTAGGGCGTTTTCACACCTGAAAGTCCGCACCAAGGTCCGACTCCGAACCAAAATTCACTTTTTGATACATTTTATACATTCAGAAAGTTTTGGTTTGGTTTCACACTTATGCGAGCGCACTAAAGAACTTTATGTGACACACTTGCGTCCTGTCGTCATCATCTGGGCTGCATCTTGACATTGATTGGTTTGTAAATGGACGTGCGTCTGACGTCAGCGTGTTGTCAATTCGGCGGGTAACTTTGACAACATGAATGAACAGACGCATATCTCCTGTCCTCTTATACCCTCTCTCTCTCAACCTCTCAGAAAATATTTGGAAAGTGTCTGCATTTTTGTGCGTTTTTTCCAGTTGACTTCTTATTACGTCATCAGACCATACTTCAATTAAAAACATTGTCTCCTCCTCTCCCCATGTGCTACCGCGGCTCAATTTTCCTGCCACCTTCTGTTTTTTTTCGGCTATGCGGGAACCACCGGAACTTCCTGTAAAAAGTCTGAAAGTCCGAACCATACAGAAATGCTTTCACACTAAAAACGAACCAAACCTTTGTTCAGTTTGATCCGGATCGAGACTACCTCTTTTCGTTGGACCAAATTTCATCTGTTTGGTCCGGACTGTGGTCCGGGGTAGGTTTCACACCTGTAATTTTGATTCAAACCAAACTGAAAAGTCCGAAAGTCCGGACCAAACAAGGTGTGAAAGGGCCCTTAATGTCTGTAGGTTCTAATGGCAGGGGCTCTGACCAGATTCTTAACAGCAATAAAACCAACTTATCTGAGCGAAGTCATGGTTACTAAGACATTCTTGCCCTCACTGGGGGATGGGACCACAGATTGTTTGGTACATATACCAAATAATTGTGTCTGATTTGTCTCAGTCGTTACATGAGAGAATGGCGCGAGCCCGGTGGCGTGATTACTGATGAGCCCCGGTCTCATAACTCTCACAGAGGAGCTTCGGAAGCGTAAACGAAGGAGCGACGATGGTGAAGGACGAGGACCTGGCCTGGACTATTTGTAATGGTTTTATATGTGGTGGCAATCTTCCGTCGTCAGTGAGGGGCTGCCGCCTTCTTTCGTTTTCTATTTGTTTATTTTATGATTATTAAAGTGTTACACATTTGCCGGTTCCAGCCTCTTTCCACAACAACATACTTTGCTACTTTAATGTATTCAGCTAACAACTGTTGTTAGAGCACTGTTATTTTTGCTACAATCTGCCTTGTCAAAAAAAAATTAATGTAGGGAGACCGGGGATGATTGTAACACATTTTGTAACATTGTAACACACCTATAACTCCCTGAATTCTTTAGATTTTTATTGATAGCTTGAGTTCTCAAACTTTTATACAAAGTACCCACATTTGTTTACTACAAATAGAACGAATTCAACCCTCTACAAGAAAATCCCAGACCTTGTGAGTTGATGTAAAATACATGGTGTTCCTTTGTTACAACCTACCCCACAACAATTAGCAAGTAAAAATGTATGCCATACCATATGAGAACAATGTCTCTCTCTCAATAACAGACTATGTCTGTTTGGCTCGTGTGTGTGTGTTTAAATTTGTCAACTAGAACAAACTTACTTACGTACATCTTTAGGTCTAACAAAAAAAAGTATGTGTGTGTAAATTAATCTAGACAAACGTATACTTAACGGTTTACTTAATAAACACTACTTCAATTTACCAGATTAAAAAACATCTTTGTACATCTTTTAAGTATAACAAAAAATAACATGTCAATGTGCGTGTGAGTGTGTGTCTATGTGTGTATATTCTTAATCAGAGTCACAGTGCTGACAGATGAATGATGCTGATAACCGAGTGCAGGCTTGATGGGCCCAGAAAGTGCATATAGGGCGCATTTCACCCAAACCTACTTTGGCTTTGAGTCGTTAAATTGCTCCATGCAAACCACTTTATTTAAACCACTGGCAGAGACACCTCTGTCCGTCTTTCTTTTTCATGCCCTAGTCATTCTGTAAAAACATTAAAATCAAGAAAATTCTAGTTATATTCTTAGTATGTAAGGGGATGGTTGTGACACTTTTTAAATAACCAACGGCATGGTTCTTCATGGAACCTTATAAAAAGGGTTCTATTTAGCACCAAAAAGGGTTCTGCTATTGTTACAAGCCGAATAACCCTAATTTGGTACTGTTTAGAACCATTTTTCTTAAGAGTGCATATATTATATTGTCATGTTATGGAGATCCAGAACTTCATAGTAAGCTTAATTTGTAAGTTTATTCATCTTCAGCTTTATTTAATCTTTGAAATACATCAATAAACTTAATACTATTTTTTAATATGAAATAAAAATGCTTTATAAAAAAATATGTGCAGACAATACAGTAAAGAAATAACAAAAAAGCTACTTGCATCACATGCATAATTCATGAAAAACTTTTTAAATTGCTCATATATGGCATCCAATACCAAGTTCACTTTATGTGTGTCAAATTCTTCATGAGAATACTTCATGCTGGAAACCTATTGTATTTAAAAGGAGGTTTTGGGAGTTTCTGTCAGATTTAACTCATGTCTGGGTACAAATTTGTCTCCAAAATATGGTTAAGTAGGTACACACACAAATGTAAATAACAATTCTGCATTAAATAATTATTTCCCCATAACAGCAATTAAGGCAGTGTTTTATTCATTTAAAGCTTCAAACTAACTGAATTTCTTTTGGTCCAGCTTCTTCAGGTTAATGTGTCTCATGCACTTTAATTTATGATGACTCTAAATCCACATGAGACACTCTGTAAAGTCCTCCTTTAGAAAAAGTGCTTCATGTTATACGGTTATACTTCCGCATCAGAGAAGGACTTGCTCCCGTTCTCTTTATTACGAATGGTGGGCATTGAATTTGTGCAGGTATTTGTGCGTGAAACTTCCTCTGTGAAAGCGGTTTCCAAAACCTTCAGGATTGACTTGCGCACCTTGTCTTTAAAGTCTTGTCCCATGAAAACATACAACAATGGGTTCAGGCAGCTGTTTAGGAAAGCCAAACTGGTCGCAATGGGAATTCCAACAGTGGTGACATATTGCAGGGTGGAGTTGAATTCAGCTCTCATGTGGTGTACCATCTCAATAAGCACCAGGATATGGTACGGAGCCCAGCACAGGAAGAAGGCAGTGATCACAGCAGCAATGATCTTGAAGGGACGTCCAGTTCGGCCAGACATTGAGCGGTTTCTTCTGAGACGATGGATGATGACTGCATAGCAGGAAACGATGATCACAAAAGGCAGCACAAAGCCTATGAGGAAACGGGTTATGATCATGGCTCTATGCCGTAGAGTACGGAGCGCCACTACCTCTGGTTTCTCATAGTCATCAGAAAATGCAAAGTTGTTGAAGCAGTTGATTTTGTCTGGGCTGTCGTGGTCGGGTGCAGTGTCCTTGAAGACGAAGTAGGGTGAGCTCAACAGCAGGGCGAATAACCAAACTCCAAAGCTCACCGCAGAAGCACGTCTCACATTCCGATGATTCTGTGCCCAGATCGGACGCACCACAGATACACAGCGGTCAACACTGATCACGACCAGGATGTACACACTGGCAAACATGTTGAGGAAACTGAGAGTGCTGTTGAATTTACACATGAACTGGCCAAAAGGCCAGTGGAAGCCCATAGCCGTATAAGCCACGCTGAGTGGGAGGAAGGCAGTGAAGAGGAAATCTGCCACAGCAAGGTTCAAAAACCAGACCGTGTTGACTGTCCTTTTCATTTTGAATCCAGTTACCCAAATTACAATGCCGTTTCCCACCACTCCAAGTACAAAAGCCAGACTGTAGACTATGAGTGACATGATGTTAAGAGATTTTGCAAGCGGCGTATCCTCATAATCATCGTCATATTCATCCTCAGATAAGTTGAAATCGAGTGGGCTCACTGTAAAATTGGATTGATCCATCATTATACCTTCAAACCTGGATTGACAGAATGAATATGGTATTTAGTAAATAATTATAAGCCATCAGATATAGATAGACCGCATCTAGTAAAAGGAATAGACAACTAACATGTAATTCTGCTTTTGTCCACTGGAGGCCAGAATTTGAGTAGTAAAGTCATGCCTTGTCATTAAGAACATCATCTGAAAGCACTTTCTCTATTCTGCCTTCTCAGATGTAACATTTTACATGGGAATTCGCCATCAATAAAAATCTAAAGTATATTAAAATATGTCCGCATTTTAGTGTTGTACGGTGAAGACATCTGTCTTACAGAATTAAACTGAGCTCATTCAAAAAGGTAAATATAGGCTAGCTATATAAATATTTTTCTGTTTGTAAAATAGCTCACTCATTGGCCATTATAACAGACATCAGAGAAGAGTAATTTTTGCATAACAGTTTTCCTTTAAAGAATACGAGCAAAATTAAATTGGGTAGGCCTAATATTATATGAAAAAAAATTAAAACTGTTATTCATTAAACAATTATTTCTTGCTTAGCTGTCTACAAAATGATTTATTCGTCATATAACAGCACAATAGACCATTCACTTCTAAAACATATAGACCTAAACGGTTAGGCTATATGAACAATGCAAACGATAGACCAACACATAACTTAAGTTTTGCTTTAATCTCTGTTGTAACAGACATCTATACAACTATAAAAAGGTGCTCAAATGACTAAAATATTCATACATTTGAGATTTAAAGAGATATATTTAATGACTCCTAAAAGTTGCATTTCACAATAAGAGAATCATATTAAAGCGTGCTTACCTAGTGTTGCTGCCTAATACATGGCTTCCACAAAAAAAGAAAAAGAAAATAGCTCACACCTGTGACTCGCGAGAAGGCAAAACTGCAATAATCTCTCTTGTTTGTTGTCGGGAAAATCATTGAGAAAGTCCTGGCTGCAGCCTGCAGATCGGGGCGGGGCTGCACTTGGGGCGGGGCTGCAAGTATCACCCCGCCCCATACATAGTCTGATTGGTTCCATCGTCTTTCATAGGGATACATGATAGAAAATGTGTTCGTATTTGGTGTAGGAGGGAGTATTATATGTCATTTAAAAAACTAAAGCTGTGCAGTTTCACAAGGCCTTCATTATAATGCACAGAAGGGGAAAAATAATTAGCCTGTAACTTGCAATGTGCCTGAAATGACTGTTTTGCTAAATTAAGCTGGTTTTTAGACTTGCACGAACGACCCCACAACATTAAAAAAAAAAAAAAAAAGGTTTATTATCCATTGTAGGAGGGCCAGGTCTTCAGGTAGAGGAATGCATTATGAATTAAATGACTTATGATATTTTGATTATTTCATATTATAGTATAGTATGAGATAGGAAATGAATCAGTAACATGACAAGACTTATAGTTACAGAAGGTGTTTTTGGTCATGCAGTTGTATGATAACTAAATGACACTGCGATGTGTCTGCCGTGTTATTTTTATGTATTAATGTGTGTGTATGAAGCTTTCATTTTCTTCACTACATTAATAATAATAATACATTTTATTTCTAAATGCGCTTTTCTTAAACCCAAAGCGCTACAGTAAAAGACACAAAAACAGCAAAGCAATACAACAATTAGGCTAAAAAAATAAGTGTGTCTTAATCAACTTTTTAAAATGTTCCAACGTTGGTGGAGCATATTGCAAAGCATAATATATCAGACTTTTTGCTACACTTTATTTCAGGAAAACAATCTGTTCCTCATTATTTTAAAGTGACGAAATCGATAACTTTTATACCCTACCTGCCATGATTCTGAAATAATGCGCCTGGAGTCTGTTTTTAGTTAAGTTAGCAAACACACCTGAAATTGACTCAGATTCTCAGAATAAGTGTCCTCAGTCTAGAATCTTATTTTAGTGGCATTAGACACCTCTCTTTTACAGTTTTGTAACTGGATTGATGACATTCGCTCATCAATCCATGCATTACTCTGACTTATCAACGAAGAACGCCTATTAAAGATGAACGAGGCAATCGGAGTAAGTGTGGGACGGGGTGACACGTGCTGCCCCGCTCCGATCTGCATGCTACAGCCAGGTGTAGCCTACTTAAAAAAAAAAAAAAAATTGAATACAAAATCTGAGTAGGCCTACAACAAAATGGTATAAAACAGTCATTATACAAAGAAAAAAAAGGAAGGCTCAACACAAAAAGAAATAGAAAAAAAAAATAGAAAACAATAGATTGTAGGCTATAGGCTAATACAAACAAATGATACACTTTTATTGCATTTTTTATTTTTTTATTACTGAGGGCATCTGAGAAGTGAGCCATGTGTAGGCTACTCTTATTTTTTTATTAATTACTTTATTTTTTCAGCAAAGTGTAGGCCTACTTGAACTCAACCCCCCCCCCCCCCCCCCCCCCCCCCCGTTTGGGGTGACGTCACACCACCACCTCCTCGTTTTATTCAGTTGTTGTTGTTGCTTTAGGCTATCTCAGTTTTATACTATTTTTCTCGTAGGTTTGTCCAAAGCGGTGTGTTAATGTCCACAGATTTGATAATGTCAGGCTAATCATTTTTGGAGATGACAAGCTTCTTCTACGGGTTATAACTTGCCGAATATTTCCAGCATTTGAGACGTGGAATGAGTGCGGTTTCCCGAATGCGGTAACGCAAGCTGCCATTCCTTGACACAAACAGCATGGTTTGAGTAACGAGTGAGGCGAGCTCTCATGTGAAATATCGAATCACACGACGATGTTCAATAATTTTAACGGCGTAGAATAGATATTTTATATATATATACACAGGCAGTTGTATTTACAATGGCTATACAAAATATGCACATTTAAAATGAATGAATAAAGTCTATATATTTATAGAGAGTAACGTGAGAGAGTGGTCAATGTGCATTTATATCGATCTACTTTTAAATTGTAACATGTAGGCTAGATATAAGTTTAGCATAGTGATGCATCAGCCATGCCAATGTATTATTATGAAATAAATAGACACATTTGGTAGTTGTTATAGAACAAAATGTAAAATTATTCAAAGAGGCTATCACTTCTGGGGTAAGTTGACCCCCTATAGGTGCAAGAAGCCCCTACTGCTAAACTTTTACAGAATGTATAAATGACTTTTGATATAATTCTTATTAATATTTATATATTTTTAAAGTGTCATTAATGTAAAATAGTAAATCAACTATTCTATTTAAAATACATTTTGACAATTTAGTTGGACATTTGAATAACTGATGTCTGACAAAGCAGAATACATGTCTGAGAGGTAAAATTATTCTATGACATAGGCATACAAATATTTACATATGAAGAGTTCAGATGCAAAAGCCTCTAAGTGCCATTTGAAATGTTCTTCTAGAATGATCATTTTTATCAAGCTTGTATATTTAAGTTCAGTAATTTCACTTAAATAACAATTAATAGGTTACCATTTAAGTGAAATTACTGAACTTAAATATACAAGCTTGATAAAAATTATCATTCTAGAAGAAAATTTCATATGGGATTAATTCTCAAAATAATTAATATATCATACACTTTACAGTTAAGCGCAATCTCTTGTGACGTCACAATCAAGTTGAATTGTGGGACATAGAGCTGCTTGAAGTGTACATCGGAGTAGACTCGCTCCCTCTGCCATAATCGAGGGGACGAGGGCCTATCCACAAACTTCCCTCACCCACTTGACAAGATGGAACTCACTTCAAAATGGCGATGAGTGTAATTGGGACTGAACCACAAAACCATTTTTGTTTCATAAATGTTGCATTAAAATGCACATTGCTTTCTGTTACTGAAAGCAGTAAGTTGATCGAAACTCTAGAGTAGTAAGTAATCACAAAAAAATACAATAATCAAGTAAATAATTTTAGCATTTTTTACTTTTCTAATATGGTTCAGGTGATCTAGTGACATATACATATAGTGATCATAGTGACAGTCAAATCTGAAACTGATTGGAATCCTCCAAACGATTATTCTTCCAGAATTCCATCACCCATCAAAAAAGTATGCATTTTCTCTTTATTTGGTTTTCCCATGTTTTGTGTTTTCTTCACTGGGCAAAACAAATTTGTGCCTGAGGTTCAAATACAGACCTATGTGTTGACTGGTTAATGAGTGAATATTATGCACGTGTATTTTATTCTTCTCAGCAGGACAAATGACAAGTCTAGTCGCTGCATCTGTTGACGATTTACTGTGGTCACAGCTGCCCTGTGTGTCATGGTGACTCCCTTGATTTGTCTTATTGTATTCAAGGGAAAACATGACCAGCAGCTTGTAAGTATATAACATATCATTTTTGTTAATCATGTCAAGATAAATGCTAAATCAGATCCACATAATCCAGGCCAAATATTTATGAGTTTTAAAAGAGGTTCTGGAAGCAGCCAATGCTGACATAACCTACAATAGGGCTTCTGTCAAAACTGGTCCTTTTGGCCAAACTAAACACTGAGATGAGCAGAGACAGTTTTGTGTTCTGCTTATTTTGGAATACAAACAATATGCTTATGCCATATCCCAAAGAGTATTGAGGGAATATGTGAAAATATTATTTAAGTGTGCTTGTCAAATAGGCTACAAACTTATCAAGTAGCTACATTTATGCTCTTATGCCCAAAGTTTAAAAGAGGTTGTTTTACTTTAAGCGTTTTACCTTTTTGTTTTTGTAACTATGAAAGTGTTAAAGTTCTCTTTCGAAGTGGAACTTCAAAGCTGCGTCATGGAGTTGATGCTATGGGAAACACCTTCATTGTGTCCGGTGTCTGAATACGTGTAACAGATGACAATAGATGACAATTTATTGGCCGACGGCAGTCCATGATTAGTGCAAGCTTAGTACAAGATTAGTACATGATTGGACATGATTATGTAACCCGCCTAAAAAGGGGTTAAACAGTAAATTGTATTTAATTATTATCATTATTTACCCATACGTTACGTTATGAAAAATTGGGCTTTTATTTTGAAAAATACATTTAATTTGCGGGAAACCGGAAGAAGCGCGCTAAAATACTTCCGTTCGATTCTTCGATAACACTGTTAAAATCAGATGGAGCGCTGCTTCGGGTTCTCCCACGAGTTGGAAAGAAAACTGAAAAGAAAAGGTATGAAAACCTGTCTGTTTTGATGACAGTTAAATATGTTTTAGTTCTTAATGTAAATGCTTGTATACCTTGTTTTAGAAGTTGGAGAGCCATCCAGAAAATCGCTTTTGTCTGTCCTGGCTTCTCATACTGAAAATCCTCTCTTGGTAAGCTAATGTGTTCAATGATTGTGTATGGAGAAAACACGAGGTGGCTATGCTAGCTCCAAGGAGTGATTATTTAAATATTTTCTGTTGTATTGAAGGGATATAACATGAAAAAATACATTTTATTTCATGGTTTAAAGAGAAATGTAAGCTAGTTGCCGTGCATTACAAAAATATGCTTTTGTAACATTTTACTTTGTGATAAATATGTGACTAAAGGTTAAGCTACATACAGGAGAATATAAAATATCATTTTAAAGTCTTTAAAGTGGTAAAATAAGCAAATACTGTAATTCAGATAAATGGTTTTCAAGTAAAAAAATGTATTTATATAACTTTGATTCAAAAGCTATAAAATCCTATGTAAAAAGGGATTAACACCAGAGAGAAAAAGTTCATTTGTACAATGTGTTCCTATAATTTCATTTCAATGTAATGACATAAGGTTAAAATGGTATATTCTGACTATAATAGTTAAAATAGCTATTGGTTCTTCATGTGAACTATGTTATGATATTTCAAACAGTAATATAATGTTGTACAACACTTAAAGAACTAGTTAATATCATGGATTTTGGACTGAACCTGTTCTATATACAGGTCAGGTCTTTTCATGAGGCGAGCAGAAGTTCCATATGATCCAGTCCTTGAATCATACCAAGTGAACCATTGATCCATAGATGGCGAGCCTTCCCAATGAGCCGTGAGCCTCCACCACAGCATTCCGGAAGCCTGTGGTAGGATTGTGTCAGTTCACCAAACTGGTACCAATGAGATTGTTCCTTTCGACTATTTACCCTTGACTTTGACTATTCCCCTTTGACTAACTGACTCGAACTCTGGATTGAACTCTGGAATTCCAAAGGACGATTTCCAAGGAACTTTTCAAAAAGGACATTGTATTTTATTTTATTTTAAATTTATTTTGGGGCCATAGCTAGTGTGCACATAATTGTTGTGACGTGGTTGAAATATTTTGTTGAACTAAAAGTTTACACATTTCAAACCGTTACCTTGGTGTTGCTTGGTTATTACAATACTTATCAGCTCCTACGAACCTAGGGTGTACATACTCTGAAGTGGGTTACAATTAGTACAAGATTAGCGCCTGTGAGTATAAGAGGGCGCCTGCAAGACACTTCATCAGCTTTTTTGTCTTTTTTGTCTTCAGGAGCCACTTTGTTTGTAAGCACGTGTAAGAGAATCTGTTGAAGCATGTTCGAATTTTAAGAGAGCTGGATGCGCTCATTGTGATGCTTTCGCAGTAGGAAGCTCTGTTCTTGTTTTATTCTCTTAGAGAATCAGGAGCGTGTTTGGCTCTCGAGGGAGCTGAATACATTCACTGTGATTCGTTCGCTGTGGAAAGCTCCACATGTGTAACTCTCTATTGAGAGTTTTCAATAGAAAACTCGCGGTTCGTGTCCCGCATCTACAGAGGCGGCGGGAATGATCGTGGCGGAGGTTGGAAGTCTGACTTTTTTTTCCCTTTTGGACTTCTCTTGATAGCTCCATTGTTCTCAAATCCCAGTTTGTGGTTTTGGAAGCTTGCTGTAAAAATAGAGCGAATTTTCCTGATCCAAATGGAGATTTATAAACACCATTGGTCTTATGTCAGTTTAAGATGCCGCTCTGTGGCCGATTCCGATCTGGCTGAGAGCATATTAAGGTGCCAATGTCTAGTTCTGAATATTTAGATATGGAGAGAGAGTTGAGGCGGGTGTTATTTATAATTTGCCTCCTTCCGCTGCCCTTGATTTAAATCTGTGAGCCTTTAATTTCTCCTAGATCTCCACATTGAGGTGTCAAGGTGTCTCCTATGTAGCGAACTGTTTGCGTGTGGAGGGGCTGTGTGAGCAGCAATTTGCAAGTATGCGCCAATTGATGAGCTGCATCGGCTGTTCAGTGGTTGCTATACTTGCCATGGTGAGGGATCTGTGATAAGGAGACAGAGAAAACCTTTCTCCATGATACTCTTTTCTCACACTCTGGCCTCGTCAGACTCAGCTTATGCTGAGGTTGGGGTCTGCTGTCATGAACCTGTGGTGTTCTTGAAGAAGTGGCAATAGGCAGACAGAGTGATATACATCCAGCTCGGTTGCCCTCTCCAGCTTGGAGATTAAAGTGGACTAGTGAGTCACCATTTCTCAAGCTGGTAATTTCTGAGGGACAACTGTTTTTATAAGGAGCTTTGTTGTTTTGCCTTGCTTCAGGTTTGACCGGAGGTGTTAGCAGTGAACTACTGAGGCAGCAGTATATTGAAGGAGTGGTCGTGTAGGCTACCCCTACAGTTTTAGTCTGCGCTTCTTCCAGCTCAGCTGGTTAAACTGCTAAGAGACATCCATTTTACTTTCGGTTGCTCTCTCTCCATTTTCTGGAGGTGTTACTGCAGTAAACTGTTGAGGCAGCAGTTTACTGAAGGAGTGGTCGCAGTGAGATGACGCAACCCCTTAACTCTTCAACCTTTTGAGCGTTACGGTCCCATATATTGGATTCTTATTTCTGTGCCCCTGAGAGTACGGTCCCACATTTGGGATTTAGAATGAACAGTGACGTGACATTACTGCCAGATTCAAACTGTGATTTCGCGCTTTAGCTGCAGGCGCCATAGGCGTAATTTGCGGGTGGGACGGGTGGGACATGTCCCCACCACTTTTATAATTTATAATACAGAATTTTTTGACTTCGGCGTAGCCACGTGAACCGGAATTATCCCGACAACTATTATCTGTACAGAGGTAAAGGGAAGGAGGCCTTCACAGGGAGGGACTAGTGACACTTCAGGACTGCGTTGGCGTCGCATCCAGAGGCAGGTCCTTCATCAGATCTGGATATGGCCTGGATCCGGCGGACTGCGGTAAACCTCGGGATAAACAGAGAGACTAATATTAGCGTAGATGCCATTCTTCTTATGATGTAAAGTGTACATCAGGATTTATGGGAAGTGTTTGACCTAATCTATGCAGCCTAACATTGAATTACAGAAGTCTATAGTGTGTTATGTGTATGCAAGGTCAAAGAGATGTATTTTTAGTCTAGCTTTGAACTGACAGAGTGTGTCTGCTTCCCGGACAATGCTAGGAAGACTGTTCCAAAGTTTTGGTGCTAAATAGGAAAAGGAAAGCGAGCTGATGGAAGAGTAACATGTAAAGTCCATGTTCACACCATCTCCACAACTACATCTAAACATTTTTCTTTTTCCCCCCGCAAATTTTCTGTATAAAGCAGTCCATACACTATAAGCACCATTTTTCTTGCCAGTCGTTCGCCATGTTTGTTTACTTCAAAGTCACGTTTGATGCAAGAGATTTTGGCCTAAAACCTTTTAAGACAAGATACCAACTGACCTTCTCAATCCTTATTGTATAATATCATAATGTATTATTATTATTAATTTAGCCTATTTACTTTATTGGGATATCATTCTTTAAAAACAAACAGCTAGGATCATCTCTCATGGGGAGCTCTCAAGGCACCCGTTTGCATAAAGATTTCCAATTCACAATCTGTCTGTCAAATGGCTTATTATAAGGTGACGGTCAATTTGAGCCCACAACCTAAATGACATGAATCAGAGACAGGGATTTTGCAATAGTCTATTCAAAGCTGGCTTTGTATACAAACATGCACAAATATAGTTGTCAGTTGCAAACTTGCAATAAACCCCTTAAGTTAAGAAAACCTTTAGTTATAATTTGAAGTGTATTATCACTAACACCCTGTTAGCCTACCGGACGTGACCATCGCATTGCGTCAAATAAACACAATAATTGATGTTGTCTACAGTGGGTGCATAGTGCCGACAGTAGACTGACGTTCTGTTCTTTTTCGGACTTAACACACACACTTGTCCTACTTCTAAAATCAAGACAAATAGTAAAAGGAAAGACATTGAGCTGATCATGTTGGGACGCTCGCTTTGTAGACAGTGTAGATAGCCGTGCCAATGGACACCCCCAGTTCAGACAGTGTGTAAGGATTTTCTTAACCTTCCCACTTTGGGGTTTACTGCAACCGGCTGCAGAACATTACTGATGAACACTTTTTTCCTTCACAGAACTTTTATATTCCTCTGACTTTGACTCTGAAAATTGATTGCACCCGTCTAGTCCTGAAAGAGCATAAGCAACCAATCTAAAAGGCATGTAGGCTACAATGCCAATACAGATGTGCGGAGGAAGATGAAGTAATTGAAAAAAAAAAGACAGGAAGAGGGGAAAGGAGGAATGCCGGATAGAAGGGTGTGGAAGCTTAAGTGATTAAATGCATCATTCGTTTTGCAATTGTGAAGAGCACCACCCAAACACTAATAAAACTGAATGTAAATTTTCCTTATCATGTTGTTTCTATCGTGACTAATGCTGAGGGTTTTCATATTGGGGAAAACATGTGTTGAGATTGAATCTTTTACAATCTCCAAGTGAGATTAGGAGACTGCACAATCTTTCCCATTTCATCTATGCTTTTATTTTACAATACGTTGAAGTATTTTAAATGTTGCTGATTCATATTATTGTAGTTCTGAAATCCGAGCATGAATATATTAATTCCTGTTTTTGTACTGAAAAATGTCGATAAGTTTTGCTTTTTTAATTGATTGTCCTAAGTTTTCCCATAAAGCTGTTATGAGTCATTCATAATGATGATGTCTGCATGGGATATTAATAGATCCTATAGTTTGCGGGCACCCAGGTCTCTCAAACTTGCAATTTGTTCAACCAACATAAATACCAATTTGGGTGTGTAAAACAACTGTGGGACTACGGGGCAGAGAGTAGGTCTGTGTCTGGGCTGGGGGCTTGGTTGGAGTAGATTGTTTTGCGCAGATGAAACCAGGGTGTGGTCATGAAATAAACAGAGCCAAAGGGTTAAAAATGAACTCGCTCTGCTCTCATTTTGTGGCAGTGAAAAATCTAATGAGGCACTGTACAGACTTCCACCCTGTGTTTATGTAGCTGTTAGGGGAAAATCCTCACAACCCTATTCTAGTTCCAGCCCTCATTTTAGAAAACATTCATTCTGAAATGAGAACAGAAACGATTTTGAAACTTTAAGTTTTTGCTGCAACCCTTCTTTTGGAAAGTAACACTGACCAGAAACCTCTTTTCCTGCTTTCCTTCTAAAATTAACACTGTTGTGCACTCACATTTATTACTCATTACAGATACATGCTCCATTTTACTATTTGATTCTTAGGTCCTTATTTTTAAATAGGCCTACTTATTTTTACTTAGTGCATCAAATAAACAGTCAGTTGTATACATTGGATCAACTAAATCGATCAATCATTGTAATAAATGAGAGAGTTGCGGATGCAGTTGCAGTTGAAACTGTAACCACCAAAAGGCCTGTGCATTTCCCATTCATGTCAACTTCAGGATTTTGTGTGGAAGGGGATGGCAGTGTGGGAGTGAAAACTGTGGTGCATTACAGCTGAGAGGTCAAAAATGTTGTTATTGAGTCAAAGAATTTCTCCCCACTTTTGCGTTGCCTGTCCGACCAAAAATCAACAGAGAGGGAATGGTGGAGCTCCCCTGCCAGAGCCACATCCTATTTCTGTTTCAACTCCCAACCACAGTGTTTGTAACCAGTGACACAAATATATAAGACTTCACCGCAGTGGCAGCAAACAGGCAGACCAGTGTATACTGTATACACTCTGTCTAAAACACCATATTGGGATGTACATAGACAGTGTCCCTTCGTGATCATAAAGACTGAATGAAGAATAAAGGCTCTTTGTTTTTCACATGAACACAACCACAAGAAACCACACGAGAAATGCACTATGCATTTTAGGGAGAGGAAAATCTGAGCCAGGCAACTGGCATATGGACAAAGTCAATAAACCTTGCCGTATACACACAAGAAAGGACAGTGAAATTTTGTCTTCCCACTTTTTTTTTTAACTTCCTCCATTGACCACATTCAGCAAACACTGTTTAATCATATGAAAAGGCATCTGTTGGGCACATGCTGCTTTTTTGTGGGAGCACTGAGCCATATTCCAGTTTCACATCTGTGACACACAGTGTGGATATTAAAAAAATTTCACTGGAGAGAGAAATGTTGAAGCTTCTTCTTTTACACAAGATGTGACTTTTAGAACATCAGCAACTTTAAAATGTTCCAACATATGCCCTGTAATGTGGACTTTTGTTGTGGTTTTACATTGCATCTGTCCTGTTGCCTATAGTTCTTGTTTCTGCCACTTAATTTGTCCTACTTGTTTCTTGTTTCCACAAATGGTCCATTCGTACATATGTTGTTTCTAAACTTTTTGCCAGATACATTAGTTGTGATATGGTTGAGTTTTGGGTTTATCATGTTTATCATTGTCATTATTTGAAATAGAAAATTTACTTTTTTGAGTTTACTCAACTTCAGGGTGAATTAACTTAAAGTTTCAGTTGATCTAGTGTCAGTGAACACAATACATAAATACAATGAATAAAAAAAAATCATAATTGTTACATGCAGATTCAAGCTCAATAAGCTTAATTTTCAAATTGAGCAAAATACTATTTCTGAAATAAAATAGGACTTTCATCTCCAGTAAACTTCACCAAAGGCAACCCTGCTTTTTGTAACAAAACATAATAATAATAAAAAATACTTAATAGAGATAAATTCATTAATAACTATTATTTTCACACCATAAGTCCTCATGCTTTGACCAAACACATTTTTCAAATGCAGGGGCTTACGGGTATTCCCCTGTGTTTTTCAATGCTATTGCAGATGCAAAGGTATGAAATTCACTTTTGCCTCAATAGCTTTATAGCTTAATAGCTTGTTTATGTGTTGTTTATTTATGTGTTGTTTGTTATTTGTTTTGGTTCTGTTCTGTTTCTGTTTCCCTGCCATGTGTATCCTGACCTACTTTCCTAGTTTCCTGTTAGTCTAAGTTCACCTGTTGATCATTGAGTTTCTTCGTTTACCTCTCTGTATTTAAGTCCTCAGTTTCCCTTGTTTATTTGTACATTCTATGTCTATGTTGATTAGCCGTTCTGTTCTTGTGTGCTAATAATCTCCTTTGATGTATTAGGGCCCGAGCACAGATGGTGTGAGAACCCTCTTGGAATTGTTCCGTTTAGCCTATTGTTTATTAAAGTTTTACTGCTGCAACTTGATCCTGCATCTACTGATCCTTGCTGCAACCATTTGTGACAGATTCCCACAAAAAAGTTTCACTTTTACTTTTATTATCATAAAAACACTCTAACAAAACAGGACAAATGTTAGTCATCACAGTATCCAGCTAAGACATAGATGTGATACTGTAGTCCTGATAGATGGAATGATAAACAGGGTTGACATTATTATTAATATCATGCTAACATGCATTTATCATGTTTATGAGCGATAAACACCCTAAAGTACATGTCAGTGTCAGAGTCAGTCTCTCTTCTTAAAAGTGGATCTACTAAATGTTGCACAATTTCAATTTATGTTTTTATTGAAACGAAATTCCACAATACTTTCAGTCTCTAAAAATATTTTTAATAGTTTGTCAGACAAATTTTTTGGGGGGGTCGGGGAGAAAAAACTTTATTTTTTTGAAAGTTTAATGTTTGCACAAAAAATGTATGAAACAACTTCCTCATGGCATCATGAGCAATATTTCCTCTTTCCACTTTCTGTTACTCACAGTGTTGAGAGTAATGCAATACAAAAGTAATTATATTACAGTAATATATTTCTTTTTGCTGTAACGCAGTAATATAATGTATTAGGCTTACTAATACAATTTGGGTAATATTATACCCGTTACAACAATTCATTTTAACCCAAAATTAAGTGGTTAGTTTTATGTATTTAAAAAAAAAGAAGAAGAAGAAGAATTTACCAACACCACGAGACATTCAAACAACAGAGAAAAAATTCAGCGGGTAAAATACGTCTATTTCCTGTAGCTGGAATTCGATGGTTGAGATCACTGCAGAGAAAGATTCTACATTTACGAGATGGACATATTCCCATTATTTTCAGTTCGTCAGAGAAAAGGACAAGAACGTAGTCAATTGTAATCTATGTGCGACACCGAGGGAACTTTCTACATTGAGAAATATAGCACGAGTAACTTGAAGAAACACCTGGATGGGAGCCACGCTAACACTAAGCTAACAAAGAAAGCTGCAGGGTCGGAGAAGAGAAAGAATGCGGTGGACGAGAGCACAGGCAAGACATATCAGATGAAGAAATATCAGTCCAGCAAACATTGGTCCGACGGCAACGTCGTGTCACTGGCCAAAAATTGGCGCTGTAGGACGGCATAAATCTAAAAATATGTAACACAGAACAGATAACGTCAAAGACGTCCGTTCAACTTTAATTTTGGAACTATTTTTCAACCATGCTTCCATCTCCTTTTCTCTCGTCTGTCTTACCTCCAGGTGCTGGGGCCACCGTGACGGTCGCTAAAAGGAGGAGCGACGACAGTGAAGGCCAAGAGAGGACAAAGCCTGGGACATTAGTGTGTCCTAATGTGTACTTTACTTTCTGTTTTCTGTTTGTTTATTTTATGATAATTAATGTTTTGTTGAAAGTTCGCCGGTTCCCACCTCCTTCTTCCCTGAACTTTTTTACACAAACATTGTTAGCCGCTGGTTGTGCCGAACCCTGGAAAAGGCTTTGGTGAAATCAATGAAGCAAAAATATAGTGGCTGGTTTCTTTCCTTCGCTTTTTCAAGGATGATCCGCAGATTCGTAACCTGATCTCAAGTGCCCCTTCTTAGTCTAAAGCCAGCTTGTTCAGGATTAATTTAGATTGACTACTTTAGATTGTATTTGGTTCAAAATGACTTGTAACAGGACCTTGCTAGCATGTGTAACCAGTGCAATAGTTTGATAATAGGTTGTTTGACGTGACGTCACTGCTGTGGCGTGAAATGCAGATGTAGGGCAGGAGGCGATTTTCTACATAGAAAGTACTATCACAAACTCATAAGGCCCATGTTTTGCATCGTTTATGGCTGCTTCAGCCATAAATGTCCAAATAAAAAATGTGACAGAAGCCAATACATTTCTTTGTTGGAAAGGTGAAATGTAACGGAAGGTTTATTGTTGTTATTGTAAATATTCACTTTCCCATAGGACCACGGAGGAGAATCAGACAGCCACTGACACAGTGTATTTTTTGTATTTATTTCAACAAATGACAACCAAAATCGAATCCATAAGCTTGTGAACAGTTTTGAAGTGGCTGCGTGCAAGTTCTGCTAATTCACAAGCAAAGTGACAGTCATACTTGCAAATGTAATGTTAATTATTAAACCAAACAAAATACAAAACATTCAAAAACACTCAGCAAAGTGATTATTTTATTGAGTGATAAGGTTTAATGAGTGACATTGTTACTAGATTTGCTATCCGGGGTCTTCCCATCACCTCCTCAACCTGTCCACAATCCATAGTGTTTTTACACGTAGACAAGGCAAAAATTGTATTACACTGTCCAGTTTTCTCCCTGAACGGTGATGTGAGTTCCTATGGCAATTCTCGATTCAGCTTAATGACCTACATTTGGCGCAATTTTTCACAATCACAACAGAAAATCAAAATACTGCCACAAACTCACTAGCAAAAAGGCAGTCCGATATAAACAAACCAGACCAGAACTCAACACATGTGGCGTTTATCTTAGTCTGCACTAAGTACGTGCATTGTTAACTGAATGTTTCCACTATTCACTGATCAAAATGTAGGCTAGTCAATCTGGGCTCTGGTGACCCTACCTGGGCTTCTCAAAGTGTATCTTTGTTTATAATGTAGACAGAAAAGGGTGTTGGTGATCACCAGATGGTGCTCAGCACAGAAGTTTACCAATGCAATACCTGACCCCGTTCGTTTTTGTCACCATGCCCATACTTTCTTAGAACACTTTCTTCTGCATTTTCTCCAACTCTGTTTGGGAGTCTCTGCAAGTAATTTCTCGATCTTATTATAAAACTGTTCATCAGGTTTGTCAGCTGATGGAGCATGGCACTGTATCGCTGTTACATTTCTTGATTTTGAGGCAAATGTAGCAGAGATTAATCTGCTACTCACTGGGTTATAAGATGTCAAACACGGGGTAGTGGAATTAATGACCCATATGGCAACTTAACATGTGATTTGTGTTTTTTTTCTTTTACAATAGGCCTCACACACAAAAAACTTTCCCCTAAAGTCTACACATTTTTTAACAGTAAATGGCCATGTAGTTCTAAAGACAGAGGGGACCTTTAAAGAAAAAGAAAACGCATTTATTTTGATCATTATTCCACTGCCCAGAACTTCTTACCATGTCCTTTGAAGTTCAACAAATAAAAGCAAGTCAGCTGTGACTTAAAGAGCGAAGAGAAGAGAACTTGCCCATACTGGATGGGAATGCGTTATATTTAAAAGTTAAGTACATATAATCATGGGGTTAGTGAAATGTACCCTTACATCTATTTTTCTGTCTGCCACTGATAAACACCTTGGCACATGTGTTTATATAGAGTGCCTGACAATCTGCTGCCTGAAATCTACAGCCATTACTTAATACATGAATTAACAATTGTACCAACAAGACTGACTAACTAAATGTATGTATTTAGTGTTCAATTAAGGCAAACTCTTTCATCACTTTTCCACTTAGACTGCTATTAGGAAATACAGAGGAAGAGAAATATTTCTAGAAAAGTCTAAAATTAATTCAAATTGCACTGTTGCACTTGAGTTGAACTATACAGGGTTCTCAACTCCTTATTAAAGATTTAACATTTCATGAAAGTTCTCAAGAGCACCATGTGGCTTCTGTTTTTTTATAGAAATTAAGTGAATTTGAAATGTAAAAAAAATAATATTGCTTCTTTGTGTCTGAGAGCTCTTTGAAGTGTTCAAGTAATGTGTACATCCACATTAGTCCTACACTAATAACCACCTGCTGTATTCATAAGCTATACAATTATTGTTATTTGCCACAAATTAGTGTTTTGAAAGATATATTATTATGACAAATATGAGGTCACATTTAGAAAAAGAGGCATTATTTACAAACTAACCAAAGAATATACAACCCGAATTCCGGAAAAGTTGGGATGTTTTTTAAATTTGAATAAAATGAAAACTATGAGACTTTCAAATCACATGAGCCAATATTGTATTCCCAATAGAACATAGATAACATAACAAATGTTTAAACTGAGAAATTTTACACTTTTACCCAACAAATGAGCTCATTTCAAATTTGATGCCTGCTACAGGTCTCAAAATCGTTGGGACGGGGGGGTGGGGGGGGGGGGGGGGGGGGACGGGGGGGACGGGGGTGGGAGGGGGGTAACAGTGCACAACATCATCAAAAGATTCAGAGAAACTGGAGAAATCTCTGTGCGTAAGGCCGTAGAGCTTTATTGGATGCCCGTGGTCTTCGGGCCCTCAGACGACACTGCATCACTCATCGGCATGATTGTGTGAATGACATTACTAAATGGGCCCGTAAATAGAAACCACTGTCCAGAAACCACTGTCAGTAAATACAATCCGCCGTGCCATCTGCAGATGCCAACTAAAGCTCTATCATGCAAAAAGGAAGCCATATGTGAACATGGTCCAGAAGCGCCGTCGTGTCCTGTGGGCCAAGGCTCATTTAAAATGGACTATTTCAAAGTGGAAAAGTATTCTTTGGTCCGACGAGTCCAAATTTGACATTCTTGTTGGAAATCACGGACGCCGTGTCCTCCGGGCAAAAGAAGAGGTAGACCTTCCATTGTGTTATCAGCGTTTAGTTCAAAAGCCAGCATCTCTGATGGTATGGGGGTGCATAAGTGCATACAGTATGGGCAGCTTGCATGTTTTGGAAGGCACTATGAATGCTGAAAGCTATATAAAGGTTTTAGAGGAACATATGCTCCCCTCCAGACGACTTCTATTTCAGGGAAGGCCTTGTGTATTTCAGCAGGACAATGCAAAACCACATACTGCAGCTATTACAACTGCATGGCTACATCGTAGAAGAGTCCGGGTGTTGAATTGGCCTGCCTGCAGTCCAGATCTTTCACCTATAGAGAACATTTGGCGCATCATTAAGCGAAAAATGCGTCAAAGACGACCACGAACACTTCAGCAGCTGGAAACCTATATAAGGCAAGAATGGGACCAAATTCCAACACCAAAACTCCAGACACTCATTAACTCCATGCCCAGACGTCTTCAAACTGTTTTGAAAAGAAGAGGAGATGCTACACCATGGTAAACGTGCCCCCGTCCCAACTATTTAGAGACCTGTAGCAGGCATCAAATTTGAAATGAGCTCATTTATTGGGTAAAAGTGTAAAATTTCTCAGTTTAAACATTTGTTATGTTATCTATGTCCTATTGTGAATAAAAATTGGCTCATATGATTTGAAAGTCTTATAGTTCCCTTTCAAGGGAACTTCGAGCTGCGTTTGAGACGCGGTGGGAACGCTCTGCGTGATTACGTCATGAAGCACATGTAAAATCAGTCCAATGGAAGCCCGAAACGTCATAGGCGGGTGACGTCATAGACCAGGAAACTATAAAGCACCCCTGAATTCAGACCGCGCCAGCTTCTGTACCTTCAACAAGCGCTCCCTGTGAAATCTGTCCTTGTCTATTTATTGTTGTTTGTCAAAGCCCAATATACATCACTATCTATCATTATGGCGAGCAAGCAAGATTATAGACGTTGTGTTGTTCCCTGCCCTCGTTACATCACGGGTGGGGACACACATAAGCTTTTTTTTGCTGTTTGGGAGTGGAGCATGCCAACAGTCAGTTCTCGAGGGAGCTGACTGTGAGCATTGCGAGAAGCTGTCCGTGAGGACGCTCCGCTCCCGCCGGGCGTTCTTCGGGGAGGACGGTTCGGTTCGCGTTCCCCGCGCGGGTCTCTCTGTTGCCGAGGCACGGAGACGACTCGCATAGTTTTCAGGGTTCGCAAACGGATCTGACAGCGGGGGTTGGGACGGGCTCCGCCCTATCTCAGCTTTCACATGCCAGATCTAGTGTGCAACGATTTCTATCGTTAGTGTTTTGTTTTAAAAAGAAAGATAACAAAACAAATACAAATATTAAGAAAAAGGCAGATGTTTGAGTTTTCAATGAATAAATAAATAGTCAGCTCATAACTTTGCTGAATAAAGAGGAGCTTTTAAAAAAAGGAGGTTTTATAGTGCTGTTGCCAGTTAAATATTTACTGGCCAGCTGAACAATATGAGATTGAAAATAAAGAAGAGTTTGTTAGATGAAATGTATCTTAAAACAGGAAAACGTCTCGGTTACTGATGTAACCCTCGTTCCCCGAAGGAGGGAACGGGAGACGTGACGTCGACGTGACGACGTTAGGGGATCACTTCAGGGAGCCCTATCAACTTCGAGTATCTAAGAACAAGCCAATGAACGTTAGCGTGCGTGAACGCGTCACGCGCCCCCGCCCCGCAGCGCGGGTATAAAACAGGAAGCGGGCGCGAGCACCCACCGTTTTTCACTGAGGAGCCGAGTTTAATGACGGCCGTACAGCGATGGTCAGCAACTGTGGCGGCGGGACGTCACGTCTCCCGTTCCCTCCTTCGGGGAACGAGGGTTACATCAGTAACCGAGACGTTCCCTTTCAGTCGCTCACGTTCGACGTGACGTCGACGTGACGACGTTAGGGGATCCCATGGAAAACGCCAACGGTTGCTGCCACATCCAGTGCCCTACGCAAGACTCTCAGACCCCCCATGCTGGGGCAGAAGACCTGCGTAGAGGGAGAACCTGCTGTTCCACATACCCACGCAGTGAACTCTTGAATAACACTGGGAAGCGTGCCTCTCCAGGGGAGAGGGACGCTGCGGAGCCACATCCTGCCCGAAGGGAGGTACCATGTGGAGAATACACATATGGACTGGCCGGTTGGGGCGGTGCAACATATGGAATGTCACTGGGGTGGCTCCACCTAAGGAGGGGGAGGCTACACCAGACAGTGACAGCAGAGCAAGCTCTGCCAAGGGAAAGACACGGGCTCACCGCAGGGAGCTGATCGTGGAAAAATACTCATATGGGATCGCCGCAGGGATCATACATACGGAACCCAGCCTAGCACAAGTTACACAAGCATACGAGCACTAGGCCTGGCGTCGGACGCTCCGCAACGTCCAACTGCCGAAGGGGTGTGGAGGAACTCACAGGGTTCGCCTGGAGGGGAACTCGACTGGAGCAAAGAGCGCACATATCCGCTCCGTAGAGGGGAGTGGCGCAGCAAGCCGACACTAGAGCGGGAACTTCGGTGTTACCGGCTGGTTGAAGCGAGCACACAGGAAGAAACCGGCTCAACACGTAGGCTATAGAACCTAGCGAACATGTTAGGTGTCGCCCAGCACGCAGCTCTACAGATATCTGTCAGCGAGGCGCCGTGTGCCAGCGCCCAAGAAGAAGCGACACTCCTAGTGGAGTGGGCTCTCAACCCAGGCGGGCAAGGCACACCTTGGGCTTCGTAAGCCAAGGCGATAGCATCCACTATCCAGTGGGCCATCCTCTGCTTAGAGACAGCCTTTCCCTTCTGCTGGCCTCCGTAACAGACGAAGAGCTGGTCTGAGGTCCTGAGGCTTTGCGTTCTGTCCACGTACAAACGCAGAGCGCGGACGGGACAGAGAAAAGCCAGGGCTGGGTCTGCCTCCTCCAAAGGCAGCGCTTGCAGGTTCACCACCTGGTCCCGGAAGGGAGTAGTAGGAACCTTGGGCACGTATCCGGGCCGGGGTCTCAGGATCACGTGAGAGTTATCCGGGCCGAATTCCAGGCACGATTCGTCGACCGAAAATGCATGTAGGTCCCCTACCCTCTTGATAGAGGCCAATGCAACCAGGAGAACTGTCTTACAGGACAAGATTTTTAACTCAGCCAATTGCAGAGGCTCAAAGGGTGGTCTCTGAAGAGCCGAAAGGACCAGAGACAAATCCCAAGAGGGTATAGAGAGCGGGCGAGGAGGATTCAGTCTCCTCGCTCCCCTCAGGAACCTAACGATCAGGTCGTGCTTCCCCAAGGACTTACCATCAACAGCATCGTGATGTGCGGCAATAGCGGCAACGTACACTTTAAGGGTGGAGGGAGACAGCCTTCGCTCCAACCCATGTTGCAGGAAGGAAAGCACGGCTCTGATCGAGCATGATCGGGGGTTCTCCTCGTGAGAAGAACACCATTCAACGAATAGGTTCCACTTCAACGCATAGAGGCGCCTCGTAGAGGGGGCTCTAGCGGATGTGATGGTGTCAACTACCGCTGGGGGTAGGTCACCTAGAACCTCCGCGTCCCGTCCAGGGACCAGACATGGAGCTTCCAGAGGTCTGGACGCGGGTGCCACAGGGTGCCCCGTCTCTGAGAGAGCAGGTCCTCTCTCAGAGGGATGGGCCAGGGAGGGGCTGTCGCGAGGAGCAGTAGTTCCGGGAACCAGGTCCGGTTGGGCCAATACGGCGCAACTAACAAGACCTGCTCCTCGTCCTCCCTGACTTTGCACAAGGTCTGTGCCAGAAGGCTCACTGGGGGAAACGCATACTTGCGAAGACCCCGGGGCCAGCTGTGTGCCAGAGCATCCGTGCCGCGTCCAACGTAATTACTTTTGGCCTTCTGCACATGAGACCCCTGCAGTGGTGGCTCGGGACCAAGGGGTTTTCTCCAAGGGGAAATATGTTTTCGCATGATCAAGGTCACGCGGCTATGCCTTCGTGCCTCGGTCATGTGGAAGAACCTTGGTTCCTCTCCCAGGCCCAGTGTTGGGGGCTTCTTGTCGACGCATATTGTTATCGATGGATGCTTCCCCCACAAGTGGGGGCGATCATGAGTGGTCGCTCGGCGCATGGCGGACAACACACTGATGGTCTCGTATATCAGAGCAGATATCCTGTTGAGGCAGGGGCTGAGGCCCAGGGATTGGAGACTTCACCCCGAGGTGGTGGAGCTTCTTAGGGAGAACTTTGGTCAAACTAAAGTCAAGTCGACCTTTCAAATCGTTTGAACAAAGCATTGCTCTTTTTGGTTCTCCCTCACGCATACAGCTCCGCTTGGACTGGATGTGATGTATTAGGTGTGGTTGACGCTACACCAGTACGCATTTCCCGATATCTTTGCTCCCGGGAGTTCACCCTCTTTTGGAGTTTGGATACTGTGGGCTCGGCCTCTGAGGGGGCCCGGCTCATAGAATCCGGTCTCTCGACTGAGGTTGTTGAGACCATTCTCCAATCCAGAGCTCCTTCCACGAGAAAACTATATGCATTGAAAAGGAAATTATTCTCCACCTGATGTGGTGAACGTCATTTAGATCCTGTTAACTGCCCTATTGGTTCAGTTCTTGATTTCTTGCAAGACCGTTTCTCTGCTAGGTTATCTCCTTCTACCCTAGAGGTTTACGTGGTGGCTATATCTGCCTACCACACCCCTCGGGGGGGTAATTCTATTGGGAGAGATCCTCTTTTTGCTCATTTTCTCTGTGGTACACTGAGGTTGAGACCTGCACTGCACTCTAGAGCACCGGCTTGGGATTTGGCCATTGTACTTGAGGGTCTGGCTTTGGCTCCCTTTGAGCCCATTGAAGAGGTTTCAGAGAAATTCCTCTCTAAAAACTTTATTTCTCCTTTCTATTTCGTCTATCAAGAGATTTGGAGATTTGCATGCCCTGTCGGTTGCTGCTCCATGTCTGGAATTTGCACCTGGTATGGTGAAGGCATTTCTCTTCCCTAGACCAGGTTATATTCCTAAGGTCCCAGTTAGTGTTGGGGGCCTTATAGTGCTGCAGGCATTTTATCCTCCACCTTTTAATACCCCAGATCAGGAACAACTGAACCTGTTATGTCCAGTTCGGGCATTAGATGCCTACGTTCACAGGGCTGCCCTGTGGCGTAAGTCTGAGCAATTGTTTGTCTGCTTTGGGTCACTCAAGAGAGGGTGCCCTGCATCTAAACAGGTAATGAGCAAATGGATAGTTGAGGCTATATCATTGGCTTATGAAGGAGCCGGTCAGCCTTCACCTATGGCTGTACGGGCCCATTCTACAAGGAGTATGGCGGCCTCTACGGCCTTAATTTCGGGTGTTTCCCTTCTTGATATCTGTAATGCGGCAGGTTGGTCCTCTCCACATACATTTGTCAGGTTTTCTGACCTTGACCTCTCCACTCCAGGGGCGAGGTTGCTTGCTTCTTAGTGTGCGCAAGGACTTCACACAGAACGGGCATTTGTCACTATGGCGTAGTGGGTATGGGGTTCCCACCGCGTCTCAAACGCAGCTCAAAGTTCCCTTGAAAGGGAACGTCTCAGGTTACGTATGTAACCCTGGTTCCCTGAGAGGGAACGAGACGCTGCGTTTACCTGCCATACTTCCTGCATGCCCTGATCGACTTGCTTCAGGTTTTTTCAGAAGCTGGCGCGGTCTGAATTCAGGGGTGCTTTATAGTTTCCTGGTCTATGACGTCACCCGCCTATGACGTTTCGGGCCTCCATTGGACTGATTTTACATGTGCTTCACGACGTAATCACGCAGAGTGTTCCCACCGCGTCTCAAACGCAGCGTCTCGTTCCCTCTCAGGGAACCAGGGTTACATAAGTAACCTGAGACGTTTTCATTTTATTCAAATTTAAAAAACGTCCTAACTTTTCCGGAATTCGGGTTGTAAAAGATTGACACTTCCTCAGTTCCCATATATTTTTTTTTCATGCTGACAAAAACATCTGGAAACCACTTTTGGCTTTCATATGACTTTCAACCATCTGTGAAAATGCTGTATGTCAGTGAGCTGTCTTTACCACGTGGATTTGACAGTGAAGTGTTGCAATATATTACAAATATTTCACAATAAACACCCTTTTTAACCTAATACATTTGAGGCTGCACAACATTGGTCAGAATTAAAAAGCTATAGTTTATTACTTCATGCTAAAATCATCAACCTTAAAACATTAGTACAGACAACACCAAATAGAAAAGGCTCCTCAAGGTAACAATTGCAGGTTACCATTTTTTATACTCAGACATTATCATTATCCATCCGATTTCTGTTAATAGTTTACCCTAAAATATTACATAAATAGCACAATGTTGTTGCTTCATCATATCAAACCTTACATAGACATGCATTCAAAAACCTGAATATTGACTCAGCTTTTTATCATTTATCAATTATCTTTAACATTAATTTATTCTCTTAAACAACTTCCTTTACTTAGAACATGTCACGTAACAGTTTTCACAATCTTATTGCTACTTCCTCATTCAGTTTAAGTCAGCCTTAACTGTTAATATTATTTGTATGCATACAACTATTATTAACCCCCAATATCTTACACAACACAAGCACCAACATTGCAATACATTATCTTAGTGAGTGGCTTTTATTTTAAAATAGCATATCTCTTGCAAATTCCTTGGAACAGAACAGCATGTTTTGAAATAGATTTTACAATCTGTGTTGCCTATTACCACTTTCCCAGCAAGCCAACTAGCCTAATCTAATTTCTTACATCATCTTGACAACAGCTAAACTCTTATAGATATAAAATTTAATAAAATGCTACTCCTTATACATTTATTTATAAATCCAAATAAAAACAATAGAAATGTAACCCCCATGAAGATAACAATGAATCAACTGTGCAAACCACAGACATTACAAAACATAATTTGTAGTTCGGAGAAGGATTCATCTTGAGATGGGTGATCAGAGTAAAATAGTAAATAAGGCGAGAGAGAGTCTAGATTGATCACTTTTAGATCCTATGGTCTAAGCACTTTCTATAATACTATAAATATACTATTTCTATATTGAGGACTGGAACAAGACTGCAATGTTTAATTTCCTTTACAAAGTCTTGTTTGTTCACGAATAGAAAAGCAATCAGAAATAGAACGATAGGGGGCGACCGAGTCACCAAGAAAACAAGATGATGTGTTGCTGCCCTCTGCTGGTATAATATGGTGATGAGAAAAACGGGATTGTTCTAAAACAAATTTGAAGACCATAAACTTAAACCAACAACTTTCATACCTAACCATCAAAAAAAAAAAAAAAAGAAATCACCTTTGGAACTTCAAAAGCCAAAATTAGGGTTGTCCAGATAAACCATAGCCTATATAAAGATTTTAATCTCTGACACACTCAGAACTCGCATTCTCCTGCCTCTTATTTCGCGTCGGGGAGCATCCAAGAAAGTAACAATGGCAGTTAATTAGAAGGCCTACATTGGCCTAATAACATTATTGAATAATATGTCAGAAAGCCTGTGCACATGACTTGCTCGATTAATTAAAACTACGTTAAAAAAAATTGTCAAGAACGTCAGAGGAGCTGCTCAGGAGCAGGTAGCCAACAATTCACATCTGATCCCATTCTCAGGAGATCACATCACTGTAGCCTACCACAAGAGGTCGACATTCTGTTTTCTTAAATAGAAATACTGAGTCGTGGGATAAAAGATCAAGCTGTGAAGGAAGCTATACAATCGCCTATGCTCGAACATTACCGTGTTAGTTTGTGCCTCGCTCACCCCTACTCTCCATTTACGGAGATGATTAGGTATTTTTCTGTTTAGTTTGTTTTGTAAATAAAATAGTTGTAAAGATCTTTAATCGTAATTTAACTCTAAACTTAATTGTTTATTTCAGATGCTGTCACGTCCCATGAACTCATCATCACTCAGAATACACACAAAATGAAGGACGTAAAGACATCATAGAGGGTTGTGAAGATATTTCACTGGAACTTGGTCTTCATTGCATCTATATCTGTCAATTGTTATTTATTATTTATTTATTATATGTATTCAGCTAACCTCTGTTGTTAGAGCACTGTCATTTTTGCTACAATTTGCCATGTCAATAAAAAAAAAATAAAAGTATTAATTGACACAACATGCTGTTTTTTTATGTAAAACCCAAATAGAGGCAACAAGATATATAAGAGCAGGCAGATAGGGCTAAAAAAAACTATTTTCATAAATAATTGATACAAAAAGAATAGTAATAATAGTAATAATAATATGAATATAATATTAATATAAATAAATATCATTGAAAATTTTATTTATAACACCGTTAAGGTTCTATATAGCACTTTCAAATTGGTTCTTTATGGAACCTTATAAAAAAGGTTCTATTTAGCACCAAAAAGGGTTCTGCTATTGTTACAAGCCGAAGAACCCTAATTTGGTGAAATGAAAATTATTCTTCATGCTCCCTCCCAGCCATTCTTTCAGAATTTGAGTCTGATGAATCTTGGCTTTGTCATCCTGGAATATGGCCATGATGTGTCTTCCTACATGTTTGTTTAAGAAACGAAAAGCTATTCCATCATAGGGTTAGAAGAATTATTGTCAAACATAAAAACTATGCTGAAACATGATAATCACTGCAATCATGATCCAGTCAAAGACTCGAAGCATTTGCCTATTTAAGTCCAAACGTGTGTATATATATATATATATATATATATATATATATATATATATATATATATATATATATATATATATATATATATATATATATATATATCTTAACCCTAAACCTACCCATCACAGAAATCTTTCTGCATTTTTAGATTTTCCAAAAACATAATTTAGTGTGATTTATAAGCTGTTTTCCTCACGGGACCAAAAAATTTCCACACAACGATTACAGATATTGCCCTCTTTGTTGGGACATTTTGTCCCCATAATGTAGGGTTTACCTGAAACACACACACACACACACACACAGGCCTTTCATGTTTTATGGGGACTTTCCATAATGATTTTTATTCTGTATATTATATCCTCTAAAAGGTAAAATAGTGCAAAAATTAGCGTGATAAATTATCAACAGCATGCACACCTTGTGAACCATGACTATTCCCTAAGATACTTTGAACCTTAACCAAGATATTACTGTAAAACCTTAAATTGATGACGATCCTTCATCTTCTGTAAGCCTCACATACCCAACAGTGAAAGCAATAAGAAGAGTACCGAGTTGTGACGTATATTGCATGTGAGTCATGGATGAAAGTCCTTTGAGTGGGGCGTGCTCTGAGCTACGTAAGGCACATTTGCAGCTCATTACACATCTGCAGAAAGGGTGTTCACTGAGCTCAGAGACAGCCTATAAGTTTGAGGTCCTGAATTAACAGTTAGATCTAGGAGAGTAAGTTAAGGAAAGGTTGAATAAATCTGGGTAAAGATTTGTCTGAATAGGTATGTTAAAAACAGCTTATTGATTTTAATTCTATACTATTTATTATATGTGTAATTTTACACATTATATTGTGTGTAATTTATTTTTAAAAAATTACATTCGAGTTACTTTACCTGATGATTTTTCAGTACCAATTTTTGATGATGATGATTACTAAAATAGTGTTTTTCCTTCAAAAGTAAATCTTTTTTCATACTTTTCTTTTTTCATTATTTCTAGTAATTTGATAATAAAATGGACATTAACCCAGTATTAAGGAGTTTTGGCTCTCTGGTACGAGCCATTCTTACATTTCTTTTTGCTCTCCTGGTCCTTGGGGTGATGTTATGGGCATACATTGATGGTTTTAAGATAGCTAAATCTCCATATGACATCATCTCATTTGGTTTCTATGGACTGCTGCTAAGCTTCCACATCCTAATTCAGAGCATTTTTGCCTTTGTGGAGCATCGGCGCATGCATGTAAGACGCAAACCTTGCTCTTACACAAAATCCATTGGCTTTACTATATCAGCCTTTCAGGAGGACCCTGCCTATCTCCTTGAGTGCCTTCTGTCTGTACGGGCTCTGCAGTATCCAACTGAGCTGCTACGCATTGTCATGGTGGTGGACGGAAACTCTGAAGATGACCGCTACATGATGGAGATGTTCCGGCAGGTCTTTGCAGACCAGGATCCTGGCTGTTATATATGGCAAAACAACTACCACTCTTGTAACCCAGAAGGAAATGATGGGGTGATGTTTGAAGACCCCCAGCGCTTGGAGGTTGAAGAACTCATTAGGACCAAGAAGTGTGTTTGCATCATGCAGAAATGGGGAGGAAAGAGGGAAGTGATGTATACAGCATTCAAGTCACTAGGATCCTCTGTGGATTATATACAGGTTAGTGATATTTACAAGCACTTATACTAAGAACAAAGAGGATTGAATTTAAGGGTAACAAATATGTAAGAAATACTCCATCACACTTCCATTTTCTTCATATTCTACTTGTTGTAATCAGGCATGTGACTCGGACACAAAATTAGACCCTCTGGCCACAGTGGAGCTCTGCAAGGTGCTGGAGAGTAACCAGAAATACGGTGCCGTGGGAGGCGACGTGATGATCCTTAACCTTAAAGACTCCTATATCAGCTTCATGAGCAGCCTGCGCTACTGGATGGCGTTTAACATTGAAAGGTCCTGCCAGTCCTTCTTTGACTGTGTCTCCTGTATCAGTGGCCCCTTAGGTATGTAATACAAAACCTTTTTAAACCAAAAGTGTATATGAAACAAAATTGACCCTATGTACTATGTATAAATGCATGTTCTTGGTCTTATACTGAATGAGTCATCGGTGCAGCTTATTTCAAATAAAAAAGTTTGTCTTCATATTGTGTCTTCATAACACTATAAGAAAAAAAGTGGTTCTTTTAAAAACTGTTCACTGACAGACAGGTTCTTTGGGGAACCAAAAATGGTTCTTATATGGCATCTCTGTGAAAATTTATTTTTAAGAGTGTAGCATGAATAAAATATGTTTTTTAAATAAGTATTTAAACTATCTTTGGCTCACTCAGAGCACTGATTACTCAGTTCTCATCTGATCTAACCAAGGAGATGTATTTTCGTTACTCTGATCTAAGTTTTAATATTTTGTCTGTATGCATAATTGTGTTTGATTATCTTCGCTTCAGGTCTTTATAGGAATGACCTCCTCCAGCAGTTTTTGGAATCCTGGTACAACCAGAAGTTTCTCGGCACCCACTGCACTTTTGGGGATGACCGCCATCTCACCAATCAAATGCTAAGCATGGGCTATGCTACAAAGTAAGTCTGTATGGCCAAATATGATTCACCATTGATAATTTAGAAGTAAACTTGCTGAGTGATCGTCCTCTATAATGAGCATAACATTATTTTCCTGTGAAAAACTTCTAAACTGTATTTAATTTCAAACAGACATGTTTTAACGGTGAGTTTCTGTTCCTATAAGGTATACTGCCCGTTCTAAGTGCTATACCGAGACTCCCGCCCAGTTTCTGCGCTGGCTCAATCAGCAGACGCGTTGGACCAAATCCTACTTTCGTGAATGGCTCTATAATGTTATGTGGTGGCACAAGCATAACCTGTGGATGACCTACGAATCCATTGTCTCAGGCATCTTTCCTTTTTTTGTCACTGCCACCATTATCAAGCTCTTCTGGACCGGCACTCTATGGGACATTTTGTGGGTTTTGTGCTGCATCCAGTTGATTGGTCTGATAAAGGCAGCCTTTGCCTGCATCCTACGACAAAATGCAGTGATGCTCTTTATGTCCTTATACTCTGCCCTCTACATGACCAGCCTCCTGCCCGCCAAATACTTTGCCATTATCACCATGACTAAAAGCAGCTGGGGGACATCGGGTCGTCGTAAGATGGTGGGGAACTATATTCCCCTGGCACCCCTTTCATTGTGGGCAGCCATCTTGTTGGGAGGCCTGGGGTACACGATCTACAGGGAATGCAATGAGAAGTGGACAACAGATGCAAAAAAAGAAGAGATCAAGTTTTTGATATTTGGATCTGCAGCTTATGTGTGCTACTGGCTTGTAATGATCTGCCTCTATTGGGTGTGGTTTCGGAGATTATTACGAAAACGCTCACCGAGTTACACTGTGAATGTATAAGACAATTATTTGGGCACATTTTTATTTATTTAAGAAAACTTGCACTTTTTCATGGTCTTCATGCAACTTTATTTATAGATTGTTTTTAAACTTGCCATTTTATTTGTGATTTGTGTGTGTGTATATATTAGTATTGCACATGATATGATGTCCATTAATAACATGAATTTAGAAATCTGAATTTTTTTTAAATACAATGACTGTATTAAATGTGCAGAAAGCAATAGTCAACATTTGATGCTGTAAGGTTTTAAATGAAACAAATATATTGCCTAGCAGTGAACCTCAATATTACAGATGTTATTTTTAATAAGGGAATTGTAACATATCACTTTACATCATTGAGCTTACTGAAGTGATATTGATTTATTGTTGAGATAACTGAGGAAACACTAAGACATCCTGTTACAACACTTGTTTACACATTATTTAAAGAATGCCCACAGTAAACAGCACTGACCATGTGCTGATGATGTATTAGCATTTGCTATTATCAGAATGACTACTAACACAAATATGACATAATTATTAATTAATTAATTAATTAATTATTAACACAAATATTTCATGAGAAGCAATTGTGATGTGTGCTGATTTACAATGCTTGTAATTCTTTCTGATGTAATGTAACAGGGCATTTTGTTGTCTTTTAGCTCTTATGTTGAGAGTATGTTGAGCCAGTATATTTATTGCCAGCAATATTTTGTAAATGTGAACTCAAAAAATTGAAACAACACAAGAGAATAAATTATTTTTTAAAGGAAACCTTGCTGAACTTATTTCAACCATTGCTTTGACATTTGTTGAAAAATTGTTTGTTATACTTTGATGCATGACAAAAAATAGTAAAGTATAGCTGCAAGCAGCAATTAACGGAGTTCAAGTGCTTTAATCAATGCCTTTAAGCATCTGTAAAAAGGTATTATGTTTTATTTAGCAAGCCTGTAACCACCTAGATCATGGATGGAAAATACCATTTACAGCCAAAACAGGCAATTTACTAAGGAAATATATGTTTTAAAGCTTTTTAATAGTTATCGATGTTGAGCCAAAAACCTATTACTAGTTTGTGAAAGTAGGTTTTTAAAAAAATCTTCAATATTTAATTCGATTGACAGCTGTGGTCATAGAGGCAAAGTTGCTCAGAAAGAGGAGTTCCCTTTCAGTCAGTCATGTTCGACGTCACCTCAGTACAACTTCCGAATTGGGATCTCGTCTGAGAGCCCAATCACCTTCGAGTGTAAACTAAACGAGCCAATGTACATTGGCATGCGAGATTTGCATTGCGCACCCCGCCCTGCAAAAAGGTATATAAGGATGAGAACGTGCAATCGGAATGTTCAAGCTTTCACGTCAGCGGTGGTCGCCATTTAAAGGGACATTGCACTCTAAAAGAGCATTTTCTCTTTGAATGCTCATTGCAGTTGAACTAAAAGAATTCCTGTGGACACTGCAGGCTTCCAACAGTCTGCAAGTCGTGCTGTGACCAGCACAATAAAAGAGCTATTTCCCTAAAAGAGTAAGCACGGTGTGACACTGCCTCTTTTTAAAGATGTTATTCCACCCGTGTGTTTCTGGATGCAGTCCTTTCCTGGCTCCGTCTGACAGTCACAATCTTCATGTGTCTGGGCTTAAAGCACGTTGAGGTGGCTTTCATGGATGAGTTATGTACCCACTGTGGGAAGATGACCATCGCTGTGCTGTGGTCGAGATTCCATTACATCAAACATCCCCTCTGCTATGCCCCGAACTAGTTCCTCTGCTGGAGATCAGCAGAGGGCTACTTCGGTGAATACACGAGGTGACTTGAGGATCACAGTGGGGGGCTTACCCACCGAGCCAATCTCCGTAGGCCCCCCACTCCTCCAGCGCATCGCAAGCTGTGGAGCTTCTGGATGAGGTCGCTGGTCCTTCCCATGAGGGACCTAATGTTTCATCCGGGGCTCCGGCGGACCAGGAACTGCATTTGTGACCCGATCTGGCGAAATGAGTCGGAAGTCACAACGTTCCATTTTAAGATATGGGCCGATTATGTGGAAAAACAATGAAATAATAGATTTTTTTTGTTTTTTTTGTTGCTAATTTCAAAGAACAGACATTCAAAATTAATCTCCCAAAGTTTCGTAGTCCAGATAATTGAGTAAAGGTATTTAAATTACTATTAAAGTGTACAAAGTTTTATTAAATTCGCTGGAAATAAACATTGCTTTTCTCAACTCCTATCTCACCTCTGAGCATTTCCCGGGTATCCCCTGAAACGTCACTATCTCTGCTCTCCAAATGGTGTTACACGTTGTATAGATCAAAAAGCTTAGAAATGTACACAAATGCTGATCATTTGTCGATGGGAAGCCGTTTCGACTGACCGGCACGCGATTGGTCCAGCCACCCTCCTGTCAGACTCGCAGCGAGTGCTCTGTGTAATAAACAAGCTAGCAGATCTCCTCAGAAAGATTAAATATTATTAATTTGAGAAATGTCGCTGTCAAAAGAGAGCAAAGTTGCCAAAGCGTCATCAAGCCCCCTGGCCATTGCACACTGAGTCCGCGTTTTTTTTCATATGCGTTTTTTCGTATTGATTCGGTGGCTCCGAATTGTCAAAACACCATTCAAACTGCTTGCTACGGATGCGAAAAACGTATGTTTTTTTATATATATATATATATAACGGATGAAAGTTTCGTAGACAGTGTGCAAGCGTGATTGACATAACGTGAGGTCGATTTTTTTTTTTTTTCGTGCGAAAATTTCGGATGCGAATTTCAGACTCAATGTGCAATGGCCTTTAGGCTATCTGTACAAAAATATCCGTGAGATTTGCCCAAAACCGCCAGTTGAGAAAGTAAGTTGTCCCACTCCCTGCCCAGCTTAGAAGAAAAGAGCTGAAAGGTGAATTTAATGTCAAATTTGAATCTGAGTGAGTGTATTTACTGTGTATGGATGTGAGTGAGTGCAAATGTGAGTGAGTGTATTTATCTGCAAGGAGAATCCATTACAATGTGTTTGATTAACCCAAAATGTAACTGTTGGTATCTCCGTTATGAATTTGTTACACTGTTATTGTCAACTAGCCTACACAAAGATATAATTGCATAGACTAGCATTATTTGATCTCTGTTTCCTTGTCTCTCTGCCTCTCTCACTTTCTCTTACACACACACGCGCACACACACACACCCTCTCTCTCAAGCAAAAATGTAGCACCTCTGTTCAATCTTTCTGATTTTAGTAAATCTTTGTAAAAGGTGCTTTTAAATTATTTATTCAAATAAAAACTTAAAAATAATTTGAGCTTCAGCCTGGTTTAATAGCATGTATATATATTAATGTATTTGGTCAAATTAAGCTGTTAAATAATATCCCTTTAAATGCAATGGATTTTGAAAGATATCAACAAAAAAAGGGCAAAAAACTTTAAAAGCGATTTTCTCAGGTTTTCAATTGGAAAAAGAGGGCAGACGACCATAATTCAAATGTGTATATCTTCACAACCATTCAAGGCATGACTTTTACTAGGATATCATTTGAAAGCTTATGGTCTCCTCTTTCCATTAATACCAAAATCTCAATTTTGAAATTTGGGTCACTGTGACTCATTTTGCTGGATCAGGTCACATTTTTGGACCTGCTCACCTGGGTGAGCTAATGTCCTCCGGGGATGAAGATTCGGCTGCGTTGCCCCCTCCATGGAGAGTAGCGTTGCCCAAGTCTGAGCCAGAGCTGACTGCTATGCTTTCCCAGGCCGCTGAGAGCTCGGACTCAAGTGTAGGTCTCCACCGTGTCCCGAACTTTCAAGGCTGGACGATTGGTATCCCGGGGTGGTTCACGCTGATCAACAGTGTCCCGCTCCAGTGTCCCGTTCGTGCTTTGCGCTTATACGGGGAACGAACGCAGAGCTTCAGGACCTCAGAGCAGCTGAGACAGACAGCAAAATGGAAAGGCTGTCTCCAAGCAGAGGCTGGCCCTCTGGATAGTGGTTGCCAAGCCCAAGATCAGCCATGCCCTCTGGGGGTGAGTGCTCATTCCACTCAAAGTGTTGCTTCCTCCTGGGCGTTGCCAAACGGTGCCTCGCTAGCAGACATTTGTAGATCTGCGGGCTGAGCAACACCCAACACATTCGCGCGGTTTTACAACCTCCATGTAGAGACTGTGTTCTCCCGTGTACTCACCTCAGTAGCCAGTAGGTGCTGGGGACCCGCTTGGTGTCTCGCTTGCAGCACCATTCCCCTCCTAGGACCGGATACGTGCGCTTATTTGCTCCACAGGTGAGTTCCCCAACTGGTGAACCTTGTATGGAGTTCCTGCACCGTCGGCAGTCAGATTTTTTTGTTTGTTTTTTTTTTGTTTAGAGCTTTATTAATCCCCGTGGGGCAATTAATTTGAGCTTACATGGTGCCTCACATAAAACACTTAGCACATACATTCAGATACATAAATAAATAAAATAAATAAATAAAAAAACATTTCAAAAATCACCTTGTTTATTACATAACCGTATGCTTCAGGCATGAAAGTAAATTTGTAGCGATTTGTAGAGCATTTAATTGCCCTTAGACGTCATCCCAGGGGCATCCACTCAAAGTCAAAATGCAACGGGTGTGTACTATCTCCTATTATTTTATGAGCCATTCTCAGCACCTGCTGTTCATGATAAGATGTAAGGCTTCGTAAGGGAACACCCATAATTTTAGAGCACATGTTAACAATACCCTGCAACCGATTTTTGTTCTTTGTAGATAATGATGAAAACCAACAAATAAATGAAAAAAACAGGATACTTTCAACAAATGAATTATAAAATGACTTAAGAACAACTCTCCGTACATTAAAAGAGTTAAGCTTTCTCAGCATGAACAGTCTTTGGTGTGACTTTTTGACAATTGCATCCGAATTTTGGTCAAACTTTAACTTATTATCAAAAACCGTTCCCAGGTACTTATATTGCTCTACTTCCTCCACATGTGTACCATTAATGATAATAGGTTGAAGTGTCAATGTTCTCCTACTAAAATTAATTGTCATCTCTTTAGTTTTTTAGACATTCAGATCTAATTTCATACCATTGTAAGGCCTGCTAAATCGATCCAATGGGGGTACTCGATTACAGGTGAAGGTTTCACGCGTGTTCCGTCTTTCCCATGGCAAAGTGATTTTCAATTAAATGCAATACATTTTATCTTATGTATTAACTCGTTTCATCTGACTCCATAAAATGAAAAAGGTTTAACAATGATATCTGTGCATCATTAAATACACGTTAATGTTTGACTATTCTTTTATCTCCAATGAACATAAAGTCAAAGTCTGTTAGAATAATCAAATATAACAATTTATTATGTCAGGTAAAAGTATTATGCCAATTTCATAATCAGTTCAAAGACCATCAATACAAAACATCAAATGCTCTGATAAGAGAAATAGATGCAAACCCAACATTTAAGAAATAGGCTACATGAGCTTAACCTCATGGGCTATCTGAAATACAGAAAGAGCCCCGATTCCTTGCTGCATTCCATTAAATAGCCAGAACTTATTTTCAATGGTAATTTGCATTCAGGTTACACCTTATTTTGGGGGTAGGGGAGAAAGGCCATTAGCATTGAGTCCACCTTCCTTTGTGTATCAGTTTCTCTAAACTTCTAAAAACCTTATTTCCTTTTGTTTTACTTATTTGGAATGAGACATCTGAACCAGCCACCCTGAGACCTTTAAATTGATACTAAACACAATAATCATTCACATTAAACCATATATATACTTGTGTGCGTTTTTTAGTGTTACTGACTGAGAGAGAGAGAAAATGTAGATAAGGTGAAGGGGGGTGCGGGGTGTGTGTGTGTGTGAGATGTTCAAATGTTAATGTGCAAGCAAGGTCCTTTGCCTTATAGATCTGTGGTGAGGTTAATTCCTTCAACCAGTTTTCTTCAGTCTTACAGATTTCCCTCCTTGACCCCGTGGGTCACATTCAGACACTTAAGGGGTCACAGTAAGACGTTTGTCGTGATTGAGATGTAACTCAACAATTGTCTTTGCAATGTCAGCATCTGTAGAAGCCCAGAGGGCTGTGTTCACCTGAAGAACACCTGTTCTCACCAGGTGTATGTAGCTTGAGTCCAGCAGGTGGATGAGGCGTTCAGGCTTTCTTCCGGTGATCCAGTGATGTGAGCAAAGTTCATAGAATCAATCTAGACCTTTCGACTGGTTCAGTTGACGTGTCATTCCTTCATGGAGAAACTTCCGTTTCCCTGGCACCTTCCCCAGGGAGATAATCTGTCCCTTCTTGACCAATCCTGTCACCTTCAGCGGTGCGGTTGTCTGGACAGACCTCAGTGGGTGAAGGGGCTCTCCTTGGCTTCACACTGCCTTGTGTGAGACACCTGAAAAGCATCTTAAATGTCCGCTTCACGATTGAACACATATGAACTTGAACTCGCGAAGAAATCCATAGAAACGCATAATGCAACAAAACAAAATCATGTCATGTTCAATGTAAAATACCATGTTCTTGTCAGCAGGTGTGAATGGTACATCTGTCTCATATGTTTCTCAAGGTCCTGAATGGTAACGATGTCTCATATTAAATATCCAATTCTTAAATATATATATATATATTTTTTTTTTTTTTGGTCTGAGTTATTCAAAGGAAATGCAGCAAGAGGTCAGTGCAACTCAAATAATCAGATAAATGGTATGCATCAATACGTCTTGTAATAACAATAATATTCAAAAATAAAAAAATATGAAGAATCACTGTTTGTTCAGGAATCTTCCAATGTAAGCCACTTATGCAAATCTAAGAAGTGACTTGGAACAGGATCAAATGTATTCAAGAATGGAGATTGTTCATTCCTTGCAACAGGTGTGAGATTGTGTGTTTGTGTGAGGGTGTGTGTGTTCAAAATGTGAGAGTGTGTGTGAGTGTGAGAGTTTGTGTGAGAGAAAGAGAGAGAGAGAGAGAGAGAGAGAGAGAGAGAGAGAGTGTGTGTGTGTGTGTGTGTGTGTGTGTGTGTGTGTGTGTGTGTTGTTGGCTAAGTCACAGTCAATGACAGGGCTGAATTGTAAATTCTGTAATTGATCGAAGCGCTCATACGAAGCGATCTATTTAGTTAGGATGTTTCTGTTATTAGTGGTTTGTTGAGAAATCAGGGGCCCTCTGATTTTCCAACCCCCCTAATAACAATCAGAAAGTTTAAACATTTTGAAATTTAATAGCAGGTCTGCCTCTGCTTTTTGATGCATTGCATTGATTTGTGACTGTAGCCATTAATATGTATATTCCAGTATTTTCCCATGAGTTGGCAGAGTGTTGTGAATAGCGTATGCTGTGTCATGGGATCAGCTTTCCCATCCTATGTGTGTGAAGCTATCCGGTTCTGTTAGTGTGAAGATGCACAATGGATCTTTAGTGAAGTGACACTTTTGGACTCTATGTCATTTTTTTTCTTCTTATGATGTGTAGCGTTCAGTCTGGATGGACTTGATCTATTCCAGGTCATGATGCTGTGAGTGTGTAAGTGATGGAGGAGTGTGTTCAGTGTTTATGTCTAGGAGATGGGTGGAATCTACTGGATAACAATTGTGTTGCAAATTTTAGTTCCAGTTCTAAACTGGGAGGCCATGCTAATGTAGTGATGTGCTATTGTGAGATGTAAATGGCCTCTTGAATTGTCTTTTCACCCATCTCCCGAGTCTCAGGTTATGTTCTAACAATCGTGAGGTCCGGCCGTCCTGGCATCCATCCTCCACGGAATTGCAGAAGTAAACCTGACAGAAACAAATGCAGAGAGAACCACAGTTAATTCTGATGTTTTCAACAGTTTCAAATTCAGACATGTGGAATTCTTTTGCTTGCTCCATTATCATGTCCATTGCAATTTTAATTCCAGCTGTCACATGAAACCGAGTTTCATTGACCAGGTCTGAATTATTGCTGTTGCTTCAGTGCAGTGTGCGACACCTTAAAGCTGCTCTTGCAGTCGAGCCTTCACAGTCTGCTGTGTCACAGCATTAGAGATCCCAGATTTCGGGTTTTACAAGTTGCTTTCATTACAGCCAGATCTGTGCGCATGAATTAGTTCATGGTGTCGTTCCCACGTTTGGTTAGTGCAGGTCTCTAGTTACCTGCAAAAGGCTGTGGTCTGTCTGATGTTTAGTTCACACCCTCCTTGTAAATGTGCTTAACTGTGCCACACTTCTGGGAGTGTTTTTTAAAGGCAAAAAATTAAAACACACCTCCGCCCTTTTGGCACTGGGTAGCAGGTCAACGAAATCGAACTGTAAGGATTAATGTCACACTTCTCCAATTAATGCCTGCTTGGCGATTACAATATAAAAAAAATCTCTGCTTGTTCTCGTGTCAATACATTTGAGGGAAAAATGTGACAGATTCAATAAATTTAGATGTTAAACTATTAAGCTATTTGCTATTGGGATGCTACCCGACTAGCAAATGACGCTAATAGTTGAAGGCCTTGAGTGACCAAAGTTGTTAGCTCAGTGAGGGGTTTTGATGCATTTGAGCTTTGGTTCCTTGCAGGGCGCTGGTTTGTGTCATCAGAGTGTGGTTGTCTGCGTTTTTTGAAATAGGGTGGAGGTCTGCCTCTGCCCAACGACCAGCACTTTGCCTGTTTTGTGACAGGAATGACAGAATCTGCTCAGTTTGCCACCGTGTGGCTTTCTGAATTCTCCTGCAAATGGAGGATTTTCATGACATTCTAACACAGCTACCTCACCATGCATTTGTTTTCGTGACTCAATTCTTGTTGCCCAGCTAACAATACCTTCGAATGTATTTTTTGCTGGAGAAGCACCACACATGAGCGATTGCTGTACACACGGCCCTGCATTTGTAAGTAGTAATTCAAAGAAAGTTACATTGTTGTGGTTAACACCTTCAATTCCAGAATACTCCTCAAACAGTTCAAACATTTTTTCTGCATATGTCTCAAACGATTCTCCAGTACTCTGTTTCCGATTGAAAATCAATTCCCATCCAACAGGACTACAACCACGTAGATCGCGGAGACATTGTTTTAATCTATTAAAGATTTCAGTCTCAGGCTCGTTTTGATGCATTGACTGCACAATGTTGCCTGTCATCAAAGCCTGTGGTATCTTATAGTTCAGGACATCTGGAATTGAGCTGATAACAATTTGCCAAATATCTTTTGGTTCAAGTTGGAATGCATGTTTTAGGCTAACAATGCGTCTCCACCATGGTTCGAATGGCCCTTTCAAAGGGAATGGTCCGATCTCTGCTTTAAACAAGCTACATTCAGTTACCGTTAGAGGACGCCGAATGGTTGACTCTGTGCCGTTTGGGTGCCGTATCACCTTAAAGGCTGAAACAGGCACTTTGTTCAAAACTTTTTCACATGCTTCACCTGTCTGAAAAGATTCAGGGTTATTAGAGCAGGCTGACTCATTTAAGAAATGCACATTTTTAGTCCCCTCGCTGTTGAGCGTTTTGGGAGAAATGGACTTTTTAACAATTAGTTTAGCTTTAAGATCCGCAATGGTGTATTTGTGATTTTTACACTTTTCAGTCAGGGCTAACTGCTCAGCCAGTAATTTATCTAGCTGTGTTTGAAGATCTTGAGTCTTTGCCTCAGACATTTTTGCCTCTGCATTTTTAGAATGCACTTCTTCACATTTAACATCCATAAGCGAAGATAGAAATGTTGTTGACTTATCTAGCCGTTTATAACTTATGAAGTTTAAAGCTTCAATTATTTCACCATGTTTTGATTTCTTCTGCTTACTACCCACTGTTCTCCACCAAGTGAGAATTTCATTGTCAATAGCGTCCATGTTAAGACCTTTTTTACTGAGTTTGTGCAGTGTAGGCTCGACCTTTTCGGCCCATAGTGTAAACAGGACAGGATCTTTATACATGTTCCAATTTATATTTGGGGAAATTTCTTTCCCTGAAGCTTTGAATATAAAAAGGGTTTTTGTTTCAGGATTAATAAGATACGCATTCACAGTTTCTGATTCTCATCTATGTTCCTTTGCGTGGTTTTCCCGCAGCTATGAGAGTTTTCCACCAAGGATACAAAAATTCAGACTATATGAAGGTAAAGTCATTTTAACGTTTGATATTTCTTTACTTCTATTTTCCCCGTTTTTAGATTAGGAAATTATATCACTCTGCGGTCCTTCTCTAAAGTCCGCATGCCACACTCTCGCCAGGTCCGGTCATCAAATCAGAGGTAATTTGACTAAATATCTAGGATTTGCCGTATCCACACGTACATAATCAAAGACATATCTGTAAGTCCCCTTAAACGCCTCCTCGTTTAAGTACACGTAAAATGATACCGGATGTTAGCCATCGCTAAACTGACGCAAAAGATGTGGAAATATACAAATCCGATCATCTACTTGGGAAAATAATCTTATCAATTCAGAGTATTTCTGTAATTAATGAGCATTGTGAATCACATTATAACCGCATTCAACATAGACACACACACGTGTTTAATTCAGTTCACACAGGATACATATGGCCTAGAATACAACATCAACAGCCTTTACCTAAGTGTTCCAAAAAACACTTACAGTAAAGCAATCCTGTGTTTAAAGAATAAACTTACATTTAGCCTATGTGCACATATAGTAGCACAAACAACTATACAGTGTGTTCTATGGGTGCGTTACATTGTGTGAAGCACAACTCCAAATTTGAAAATACAAATTATTGCATTATTGCTTTTTAATCCCATCTGTGTGATGGAAGTGGAAGCTTTCAAATGCAATATAGAGTTTGTCAAGATTAGTTTAGGTTTATTCTAGAATATTATTCATGTGGTCACACAAAGGGTTAAGCGTTTTTTGAATGCAGCATGGCTTTAGCATTTAGCATTAGCCTCGTTTTGGAAGCAGCATGGCTCTAGCATTTAGCATTAGCGTTGTTTTGGAAGCGGTATGCCTTTAGCATTTAGCTTAGCCTTGTTTTGGAAGCAGCATGGGCAATAGCATTTAGCTTAGCCTTGTTTTGGAAGCAGCATGGACAATAGCATTTAGCTTAGCCTTGTTTTGGAAGCAGCATGGACAATAGCATTAAGCTTAGCCTTGAGATCCGATTTTAGCCTGTAAATCATATTATCCTGTTTTCCCAAATTTAGCTTTTTATAAAAAATGCATCGATCTGCCTTTTTATTTATAAAATCATGTGTTTTCCGATCGTTTATAAACTTAGATTTTTCTTTCTGTTGTTCGCTGATTCTCTTCACGTGCTGGTTTGTTTCAACAAAGACAATACAACAATGGCGGCAAACATGTGGCTGGTTTGAAAACTTTTAGAGTTTGTTTTACAGCTCCTCGAGTAACGTTAGGCTACCAGAAAATCATTTGGAAGATGTTATTCCAATTTTAGGTTTCGTTTCGTGTTGCTTAGGCAAACAAGGATATCTTTAATCTATTAACAAGGGTTTTCATTCTTCATCTGCGCTGCCGCTATCACGTCCTCACGTATTTCAGTTTCGGACTAAACAAAGGGCTTTCTGACCCGTAACAATGCAAACAACATTTTCTCAACACTTTTCAAAAGGGAAGAAAAAGTTGACTTACCACAGCGGCAGAAGAAAGAGAAGATGTTCAAACCTCGTATTGATTTTAAAATCCCCATACTTTGCTGGAAAAGACGTTGCTCGCGAAATTCATTTGTTGCGACATCACGTCCAGGGGCTCACCAATTTGTAAGGCCTGCTAAATCGATCCAATGGGGGTACTCGATTACAGGTGAAGGTTTCACGCGTGTTCCGTCTTTCCCATGGCAAAGTGATTTTCAATTAAATGCAATACATTTTATCTTATGTATTAACTCGTTTCATCTGACTCCATAAAATGAAAAAGGTTTAGCAATGATATCTGTGCATCATTAAATACACGTTAATGTTTGACTATTCCTTTATCTCCAATGAACATAAAGTCAAAGTCTGTTAGAATAATCAAATATAACAATTTATTATGTCAGGTAAAAGTATTATGCCAATTTCATAATCAGTTCAAAGACCATCAATACAAAACATCAAATGCTCTGATAAGAGAAATAGATGCAAACCCAACATTTAAGAAATAGGCTACATGAGCTTAACCTCATGGGCTATCTGAAATACAGAAAGAGCCCCGATTCCTTGCTGCATTCCATTAAATAGCCAGAACTTATTTTCAATGGTGATTTGCATTCAGGTTACACCTTATTTTGGGGGTAGGGGAGAAAGGCCATTAGCATTGAGTCCACCTTCCTTTGTGTATCAGTTTCTCTAAACTTCTAAAAACCTTATTTCCTTTTGTTTTACTTATTTGGAATGAGACATCTGAACCAGCCACCCTGAGACCTTTAAATTGATACTAAACACAATAATCATTCACATTAAACCATATATATACTTGTGTGCGTTTTTTAGTGTTACTGACTGAGAGAGAGAGAAAATGTAGATAAGGTGAAGGGGGGTGCGGGGTGTGTGTGTGTGTGAGATGTTCAAATGTTAATGTGGAAGCAAGGTCCTTTGCCTTATAGATCTGTGGTGAGGTTAATTCCTTCAACCAGTTTTCTTCAGTCTTACACCATTACACCAAGAAATGAAATTGTACAAAACAGGACCATATTCCTGATCTGAATGTGAAAGCAAGGAAAGCAACACAGTATCATCTGCATATTTAACCAAATGGCTATTATCTTGTAAACTACGACAGTCATTTGTGTATAACATAAATAAGACAGGAGAGAGCACACATCCTTGAGGGGTACCTGTGGAGATATTTACAATATCTGATAACGCCTCCTTAACCCTAACCCTCTGTTTCCTGTCTGTTAAAAAATTCACAATCCATAGAACTTAGCCATGATCAAAATTAAACTTACTGATAAGTTTTTGCCCTAACGTAACAGGTTGCAAAAGATTAAATGCGGATGAGAAGTCCACAAACAAAAGCCGCGCGAAAGCCCCACTATTTTCCAGATGACGACTAAGAGTATTTACCAAAAACACTTTTGCACCATCTACGCCTCTTCCGGCGCGATATGCAAACTGCAATGGATCTAGAAGTGGTCCAGCAACTGTCATTATATACCTCTTGATCTCTTTTTCAAAAACCTTCATAACTAAAGAGGTCAAGGCGATAGGACGGTAGTCGTTTAAGGAATCCGGTTTAGCTTTTTTTGGTATTGGTACAATAATTGAACTTTTCCACAAATCAGGTACCAGCCCTAGATCTAAGGACGACTGAAAAAGTAAGTGGAGAACTCCACTGAGCTGATCGGCGCAGTATCTCAGTGTTCTACCACATATACCGTCTGGACCTGCGGCCTTAAGCGGTGTGGCCTTTAACTGTCTTAATATGTTAAATGGATTAATTTTAAAATTATTAGAAAAACTCAAGGTCTCTCTAAAAATTATCTCATCAACAGCAGAGGATGTATCCAAACGAGCAAAAAAATCATTAAACTCTTTAGATAAAATTAGATCAGTGTCATAACTTTCAATCGGTATATGTTGATTTGGTGCTAATGTACTTACTGCAGTCATATTCTTAATTCCTTTCCAGGCAGCTTCAAGATTATGAACACACCCTCAATCTTATTTTTGTAGTTATTTTTAGCAATTTGAATTGCCCTTTTAACTTCCCTATTTATTTACTTCCCTATTTTTTTCTCCTCATTAGTCCCCGCAAGAAAAACTCTTTTCTGTTCAATATGTTCAATATACATTTTAACTCCTTTGTGACCCAATGTTTATTATTAGGATACAGAGTGATCTTTTTTGTAGGTATCACAGAGTCAACACAGAAAGTGATATATTTAGAAAAGGTAACCACCTGATCGTTCAAATCAGAACATGTATCCAAGAACATATTCCAATCGGTGCAATCAAAACAACCCTTCAAAGCTTCAATATTAGAAGGTGACCATTCTTTCACATATCGTATTTCTTTCTTCGCTTGCTTTACAATGGGGATGTATACAGAAGTCAGTAAAATCATATTATGATCAGCTGAACCAAGAGGAGGTAAAGACCGAGACCTGTATGCTCCCGGGATCGGACCATAACATCTGTCCAGGATTTTGTCAGCACGAGTGGCGCATGAAACATATTGATGGTAGCCTTTTAGATGCTTATCCATAATACAATGGTTAAAGTCGCCTAAAACAAATTTAGGTGCATCTGGGGACAAATTATTCAATTTATCCAAGGTGTTTTTAACAGTCTCAAGAGCCGTGTCAAAATTGGGAACTCACGAGGGAGATAAAAAGGACGTGCAGATATTGCAATGAGTTCAATGTCTGAGTTACAAATCTGACAACGCACCATAGCTGTTTTACACCAGTTTTCCTTGATATAAACACACACACCTCCTCCTCCTCGTCTTTTCCCTGTTGTAAAATCAGAACAAAATTGGCACGTGGGTGTATATATACTACAATAAAAAACAACTGAGGGAACTCACGAGGTAGATAAAAAGGACGTGCAGATATTGCAATGAGTTCAATGTCTGAGTTACAAATCTGACAACGCACCATAGCTGTTTTACACCAGTTTTCCTTGATAAAAACACACACACCTCCTCGTCGTCGTTTCCCTGTTGTATGTATTGACCTGTCTAGTCGGATAGGTGTTCCAAAACCTTCAATTCGTAAATTGCTATTGTCAACTGAGTCATCCAGCCAAGTTTCGGTGAATACCATCATGTGACTGTTTCTGTATTCGTGCAAAAAACTCACATTGGCTTGCAGTTCATCAAGTCGTACATTGCCTAGGAGTATTCCAGGCAGCGGGGTAAATCTTTGAGCGCTCTTTAATCTGCGTCGAACTCCACCTCGCTTCCTGCGTTTCCTCATTGTTCTCCTTTTCGATTCCTGAGTGTTCGCAGAAGGTCGTAATATCTCATCGGGAATTTCCCAGGCAGGGCCGACAGGCCCGGCATTAGAACGCAGACCCAACAGGAACTCCCTGGTCATCTCTGGCACGCACTGCACCAAAACTCTGCCATTCATCAAAACGGTCGCATATCCCCAGTGAATCAGCAGCATCAGGAACACTAACTTCCACAGACTTATCATCTTTGCTTAAAAAAGGTTAAAAACTATATAAAAAAAAATAAAAAAAATAAAATAATATATATATATATATATATATATATATATATATATATATATATATATATATATATATATATATATATATTTTTTTTTTTAAACAGAACAGACCAACACGTAAACACAATTGAAGCACACACGCAGCTCTGCCAGTCGCCAATGAACAGCGCCCAGAACCAGGATTGTGTTTTGCGGTAGGTAGTATGCCCTACCAGATGTACCAGACTGTCGTGAATCAACGTGAATCAAATTTTTGACTTTTTAAAAAAATAATTATTGACAATCAGACTCCAGAGAATCTTTCTGCACTGGTTTGGTTCTGATCAGGCGACCTAGGACTAATTCACAAAAGTAGGTTTTTCAAAAAATCCAAAATACCCGTCAAATCCGAAACGTGCGCTTTTTTTGTCTTGAACCAAGGATTCCAACGATATAAGGCACTTGAGCCTGCGACGAACGTTTTAGGTTATTTTTTGATCGCTGTAGCGCCATCATGAACATTCCATCAGGCCGATTGGGGCAAACTTTGCTGACGTTGTAGACGGGTGGGTACTACCATGCCTCAAAGTTTCAAGTCTCTACGACTTCCTACGGTTTGGTCTGCCCTATCACTTTTTGGGGAGAATGCTGATCCTTGGAAATTCTAACAATTACGATTTCAGCGCTATGTACTTGAACCCCTAATTAAACAAAACTGATTTGAATTTGACTACATTTAAAGACATTTCCAGCAATGTAGGATGTGGACTGGGGTGCACCTCTAAATACAGTTTGGCAATATATCTGAACAAAATACAGTATAAGATTCCGTGACATTTGTACATCCAGACTGACATAAATCAGTTTGAGTGTCATTTACAGCAAAATCAATAACACTGTAGGATAACAGCCCACAAATAAGTTATGGTTTGCCCCGGATAATGTATAAATGATCAATTCAAAGGAAATGATTTACCCTTTGGAGTGATTTAAGGCATGGTTGTTCTGGGGAAACAAAAGAACAAAGCTGATTATATCCATTCACAACATAATATTTATTGGCCAGTAAAGGGCTTTAAAATGGTATTTGAAAGAATCAGGGCACCTGTAAACAAAAACAGACCAAACTAACGTTAACTATAGGCCTATCCACTTATGTTATTCATAACAAACGCCAATGACGACAGCAGGAATCAGCTATCAATAAGTTATATTGTACAGATTTAAGTGAATGACTAAAACAATCTAAGACAATTAGTCAATGATTTCCATTTATTTAGTTCATTAGATTAGTTAGCATCGCGGCTAAACCCTTCATAATATCGAGCTATAAATGTGTCTTTATTACATGCGAGAAAATAATGATCTGAGAGAAAAAAAAGTTGGGGAGAAAAAGTTATCACACTGATAGCAAAAAGCATTTCATGAGAGAAAAAAGAATATTTGAGAGAAAAGTTTTCATACCAATAGCAAAAACTAATATTTGACACTAAAAAAAGTTTTGAGAGAAAGTATTTTCTCATAGAGCATGAAAAATTATAAATTTGAAGAAGAAAAAAATTATTTCTGAGAAAAAAAATCTCTCTCAAAATACTTTGAATACTGTGAATATACAAAATACTGTGAAAACATTTTCTCTAAAAAAAAGTGTTTCTCTCAAAACGCTTTTCTTTGCTCTCGATCAGAGACTATTTATATAGAGACATGCCACTTCCTCAATCCTTAAACAACTACATAGGGAAAACCCGTAACGCCAAAGATGGCGGTTGTATGCACATGCCCCGCCCCTCCCGCTGGAAAGCCAATCGTCTGCTTTTAACAGTCAAGCCGGAAAACATTTAAGCCTATCGTCTGGTTCCACCGACGCATGCGCACAGTTGAGGTTTGCGACAGCGGAAAATATGTTACTGTTTGAAAAGGCGGCAGATTTGATATGTGTTAGTTGTGTAAATATCAGACATCCCAAGTCTCGCGGAAGTTCCAGGAGTCTCCCGCAGATTGATAGCGGCTCCCTGATGACTGCAAATTAGTTCAAATCTCCCGGAATCTAGAGCGAGCGAGCAGTAGCGCGCGCACGACAGAGAGCGAGAGAACCCTTGCGCATGCGCAGTAAAAGTATAACCTATGGGGAAAAAGGCGTTTTAAACCTTATTTTGGGGCAAAGTCATCAAACTTTTTCAGCGATTTTTATCATATTTTATTACTGTTTGTATTCATGCAGTTTTTATGTCCCGGTGACCAGTGAAAGTCCAGTTCTGAGTCTCTCCCCATTCATTTAGATAGGAGCCTGGTCTTGTTAGTCCGAAATAGCTGCCCGGAGGCGTTGCCAAGATGGCGGCCGAGTGGCATGACTTGCCTAAAAGGACTTTGTCTCGATGCAATTTTTTTTCTCTCGTGTCAGGATTTTGCTTTAGCTGTGAAAATTGTGTCATGGGCGGGGCCACGTTCTTTTTTTCCTATTGGAACGTTCCTATTGGCCAGTCGGTTTGAGCATCGTCTTGTCTTGGGACTGGGATTCGAACTGAATCATTACAGCATGTTCGCGTTCGGTTCACCTAGATCTGCCTTAGAGTTTAGATTCTCTGCCCGAGGTCGGGCTGATATTTCCCGTCAGTCACTATCCTCGGGCCGTGCCGGGCCTTTGATCTAGAGACGTGCACTCCCAACGCAAAAGAGTGCGGCGCGGGACTAGATTTGATGGCCGAGCGCGGGCGCGGGCTGTAATGCACCGTGTGTGTGGGTTCCGGGAGAATAAAACAATTCGTGGGAGTCCCGCAAACTAGAAATTTCTATGAATAAAACATAAAAACGTATACATTTTTATTCATCTGTTGCAGAAAAGCAACAAGAACAACTAAAACAAAATACAAATGATTTACAGGCCAGAGTTATGTTTTATAACATGTTTGCAGCGTTGAGCGATGTAGCCAATCACTACGGAGCCCCTAAAGAGATGTGGGGGTGAAAAAAAATTTTAGGATGGGAGAATTTTTTTTCCAAATCTTTTGCGTTCCCTCGCAAAACTTTTGCGTTCCCCCGAGAAACTTTGCGTTCCCTCGCAAAACTTTTGCGTTCCCTCGCAAAAACTTTTGCGTTCCCTCGCAAAGATATTTGCGTTTCCACGCAACATTTTTGCGTTCCCTCGCAAAGTTATTTGCGTTCCCACGCAAAAGTTTTGCGTTCCCTCGCAAAGTTATTTGCGTTCCCACGCAAAAGTTTTGCGTTCCCTCGCAAATCGTTCCCACGCAAAACCTGTTGGCAGCTCGGACAGACACTTCCTGTTTAATGTCCCGCTGGCAGTGTTTCAGAGCTCCGTACGTTAATGGAGCCAGTGTTGCCAACTTAGCACCTTTGTCGCTATTTTTAGCGACTTTTCAGACCCCTTTAGCGGCATTTTTTCAAAAAAGTGACTGCGACAATTTTAGCGACTTTTTTGGACAAAGCTCAGTAACCTCCAAATGTTGCCAGTACTGTCCTGCGAGCGCGAGGTCTTGCTTTCTCCCTGTCGTCACTCTCTCTAGCTGCGTCTCCCCTGTTCAGTGAATGGCTGAGAGGAGCGCACGGCTGCTGACAGACGCGAATGAGCAGTGTTTTTCCACGGACTTATCACTTATCTGCTTTTCTATTGTTTTATATTTAAAGAATTTAGTTTGACCATTTTAATTTTATTTCTTTTCTTGTGCTTATTACTTGTAACACTCACCATCACAGAGCTTAGTCCATCCGGTTCCCTAACTCTCTCAATTCAGATAATGTTTCACATAGGCCTATAAAAATGTAATCATTCACTATATTATAGCTATTATAGCTACTCGATCTATTGTCTGACAACAACAAAAATAGGAAATGAGAACAGCTTTATTTGACATTCGGCTATATTATATTAAATAGAGCATTAATTTAGAGAGAAAACGCACTAGGCTGACAGAACGCAAGTACGACGCGATGAGGTCATTAATATGCTGATTGACGTATGACGTCATCTAGCGACATTTAGTGACTTTTAGGGAAGGCCTTAGCTACTTTCCTTTGAAAATAGTTGGCAACACTGAATGGAGCGTTTCATAGTGTTTGAACTTGGACTCAAGAAATGCGTTCAGTGAAGTTGGCAATACACATAGGCTATTCGAACTTCCCGGATCAATAAGCTAAACGTTGTTAAAACACAAACGACACTTTTACAATCACAGTAGACAACGAGCTACAACCCAATTCCCCTCAAAACGAGCTTTATAATATAGGACAAATGGATCTCTATGAGCAAGCGGCTGTCTCCGAAGGGACCATCTGCAAAGTGCAATATAACCCAAAAAACGACTACAGCATCAACTCATAGTCAAAAATATAAAAATAGTCATTAACTTCAATGTTACAAACCACCCAATTCAGTTTACACATCAATGGTAAACCCACTGGTCATACTGTACTGCTTTTGCACATTTTATATTATAAAAAAATATATTTAATAACTTCACTGTAACACGCCAAATTTAGTTCACACATCACTGCTCTAATGTTGGTTATACAACACTTAGTTTGGGAAGTAATTGCACATAAAAAATAAGTAGGCCTATTCTTTACACAAATTATATTGGTACTGTAAGCAGCTAACATAATAGTTACAACCATAGCTTTTGCATTATATTTGCTTACTGAATTTGATGGCATTACACTGTATAACGAAGTTACTGAATATTTTTTCTAAAAATAGTATTTGCCTATTGGAACTGAATTTGGTGACAGTAGCCTACAGTGTATCACAGTGAAGCTACTGAATATGTTAAATAATATAAAATGTACAAAAGGGTTTTGGGATTTGCACTTTGCAGACGGTCCCTTATTCGGACTTGTCTCTCAATCGGCCGGTTAAAGACAAATTTATATTCTCCATTAACGTACGGAGAATTGGGTTGTAGCTCGTTGTCTAGGTTACTGTGATTGTAAATAGGTGTCGTGTGTGTTTTAACAACGTTTAGCTCAAGAATATTGATCCGGGAAGTTCGAATAGCCTAGGCCTCCCAGCAAACAAAAATACGTGACTTTTACGTATCTGCAATGTAATCTGGTGACCAAACTTTCGTCGTGGCAACGTAACTAGTTACGTCGTGGCAACCGGAAAAGTGAAATCGTCTCGGGTACGTATGGTAACCTTCGTTCCCTGAGTAGGGAACGGAGACGTCTCGTCGGAGGAGTTTCCAACGAATTGGGATCACGCTAGGGAGACCAATTGCCTTCGAGTGAATTAAAACGAGCCAATGAATATTGGCATGCAGGACTTGCATTCCGCATCCCGCCTACTAGTGCGGGTATAAAGCGGAAGCGAGCGCACACACATTTGCTTTACGCTGAGGAGCCGGATGGTGTCCAGTCCTCCGCGAAGGTACAGCAAGCATGGTGACGGGACGAGACGTCTCCGTTCCCTACTCAGGGAACGAGGGTTACCATACGTAACCGAGACGTTCCCTTTCGTATGGGAACTCCTACGTCTCGTCGAAGGAGTTTCCAACGAATTGGGATCCCAAATAAAACGCCATGGTGCTGGCCCCTTCCAGCGCCCAGCTGAGCTCCCCGCCAAGCAGTTTCTTAGTTTCTTTAGGGCGGGGGCTAGATAGGAAAAAAAATCACACTGCTGTTCCGCAAGACCCGCTCAGTGGATTTGGATAACACTGGGGAAACGTGCCCATGTGGGAACGTTGCGGAGCCCCCGGCCAGCCCGAAGGGAGGCACTGAATACACATATGAACTAGCCCGTAGGGTAGTAAAACATATGGGAGTCCTCGAGGTAGTCCCAGCCCGTAGGGTGGGGAGCATACTCAGCAAGGACGACAGAGTGAGTCTGTCAAGGGGAAGACACGGAGCTAGCCCATAGGGTAGCAGGAACGTGGAAAATGACCACGAGGAAGTCATCGTGAAGGTCACCCAGTCTACTAGCAACTTCTTAAGAGAGGTAATAGACCTAGCATCAGGCGGTCCGCCACGCCTGATGCCGAGGGGTGATGGAGGAGCTCAGAAGGTTAGCCGTTTGTTGGGGAACCAAGGAGCAAAAAGGCGCACGGATCCAGCTCATAAGGCGGAATGGCGCAGCAAGCCGACAGAACCTATTCCCTCGCGCCACTGACCGTAGCGAGTAAACAGGAGGAAACCGGTTCAACACGTAAGCTATAAAACCTGGCAAACGTGTTAGGTGTCGCCCAGCCCGCAGCTCTGCAGATATCTGTCAGCGAGGCGCCTTGCGCCAACGCCCAGGAGGAAGCAACACTCCTAGTGGAGTGAGCCGTCAACCTGGGAGGGCAAGGCATGTCCTGGGATTCATAAGCCCGGACGATAGCATCCACTAGCCAGTGGGCTAACCTCTGCTTGGAGACAGCCTTCCCCTTCTGCTGGCCTCCGTAACAGACGAAGAGCTGCTCTGAGGTCCTGAAGCTTTGCGTTCTGTCCACAAAACAACGTAGAGTACGTACGGGACAGAGAAAAGCCAGGGCTGGGTCTGCCTCCTCCACGGGCAGCGCTTGCAGGTTCACTACCTGATCTACAAATGGAGTGGTAGGAACCTTGGGCACATATCCGAACCGGGGTCTCAGAACCACGTGAGAAAGGCCCGGTCCGAACTCTAGGCACGATTCGTCGTCCGAAAAAGCCTGCAGATTCCCGACCCTCTTGAAGGAAGCTAGAGCCAATAGAAGAGCAGTTTTTTTTTTTTTAGACAAAACTTTTAGCTCTATATCATTTAAGGGCTCAAATGGGGGCCTTTGAAGCGCTCTCAGCACCAGGGCTAAGTCCCAAGAGGGTACAGGGTGCAAATTTCGAGGGGGATTTAACCTCCTAGCACCCTTAAGGAATCTGACGATCAGCTCGTGCTTCCCTAACGACTTCCCGTCGACCACATATACTTTGAGGGTGGAGGGAGGCAGCCTTCGCTCCAACCCGTCTTGTAAAAATGAAAAGCACGACACTGATCGGGCAAGTTCGGGGGTCTTCCCGGCGGGAAGAGCACCAAACGACGAACAGGTTCCACTTCAACGCATAGAGGCGCCTCGTAGAGGGGGCTCTAGCTGAAGCGATGGTATCTACCACAGCCTGTGGTAGGCCACCTAGAACCTCCGTGTCCCGTCCAGGGACCAGACATGAAGTCTCCACAGGTCTGGACGCGGGTGCCAAAGAGTGCCCCGTCTCTGAGAAAGCAGGTCCTTCCTCAGAGGAATGGGCCAAGGAGGTGCTGTTGCGAGGAGCATGAGTTCCGGGAACCAGGTACGGTTGGGCCAGTACGGCACAACTAGCAAGACCTGCTCCTCGTCCTCCCTGACTTTGCACAGTGTCTGTGCGAGAAGGCTCACTGGGGGAAACGCATACTTGCGTGGGCCCCGGGGCCAGCTGAGTGCCCGTGCATCCATACCGAGGGACCCTCCGGTCAGGGAATAAAACAACTGGCAATGGGTCGTGTCCGGAGAGGCAAACAGATCTATCTGAGCGGCTCCGAAGATTCGCCATATCAGCTGGACCGCCTGGGGATGGAGTCGCCATTCTCCCGGAAGGGGTGGTTGCCGTGAGAGCTCGTCTGCCAAACGGTTGAGCGCACCCGGGATGTGAACAACACGAAGCGACCTCAGAAACTTCTGACTCCATGGGAGGAGATGGCGGGCGAGTCGCGACATACGGCGGGAGCGTAGACCACCTTGATGATTGATGTACGCAACGGCCGCAGTGCTGTCCGAACGGACCAGTACGTGCTTGTGACGAAGCAACCCTTTGAGGCGGCACAAGGCTAAGCGTACTGCTTGCAACTCTAGGCAGTTGATGTGCCAATGCAGCTGAGGCCCCGTCCATAGACCTGAGACTGCATGCCCGTTGTACGTGGACCCCCATCCGATGGCTGAGGCGTCCGTCCTGGACACCTGGACTAGAGGCACTGCGGCCCGTAGAAACACAGGGTCCGACCAAGGGATGAAGGTTTGGCGACAGTGCGGGGTGACTTTGACCCGGAACGTGCCGCTCTGCCACGCCCATCTCGGGACTCGATCGTGAAGCCAGCGCTGAAGCGGTCTCATATGCAAAAGGCCGAGCGGCGTTACTGCGGCTGCGGCTGCCATATGCCCCAGGAGCCTCTGAAATTGCTTCAGTGGGACCGCTGACCTGCCTCGAACCTGAGGCAGTTGAGCACTGACTGGACGCGCTCCTCGTTGAGGGGCGCAGTCTGGTTGACCGAGTCCAGCTCCATACCGAGACAAGAGATTCTCTGCGCAGGGCAAAGTTTGCTCTTGTCCCGGTTGACCTGAAGCCCAAAACGGCTGAGGTGCCGGAGCACCAGGTCCCTGTGATCGCACAAAAGATCTCGTGAGTGAGCCATTATCAGCCAGTCGTCGAGATAGTTGCAAACGCCATGTTCTCTCATGGGTTAACAATGGCCGCCTCCACGGCCTTCGTAAAGACGCGGGGCGAAAGGGCCAGGCCGAAGGGTAGGACCTTGTACTGACATGCCCCACCCTCGAACGGGAACCGAAGAAACGGTCTGTGTAAAGGGAAAATCGAGACACGAAAGTACGCATCCTTCAGGTCGATCGCTGCAAACCAATCCTGGGGACGGATGCACTCGAAGATGCACTTCTGCGTAAGCATTTTGAACGGGAGCTTGAAGGGCCCGATTCAAAACACTTAGATCCAGAATTGGTCGTAACCCACCAGCTTTCTTGGGTACAATGAAGTAAGGGCTGTAGAACCCAGACCTCATCTCGGCTGGAGGGACCGGCTCGATCACGCCCTTCGCCAGCAGGGCAACGATCTCTTTTCTCAAGACAGGGGCGTCGCCACTCTGCACTTGGGTGAATAGGACGCCCCTGAACCTGGGAGGCCGGCAGGCAAACTGAATTGCATAGCCGAACCGGATGGCGCGGATGAGCCACCTGGACGGCCTCGGAGCGCTAGCCAGGCTTCGAGAAACCGTACCAACGAGCCCACCCGGACCACCGGCGTACCCGCGGAGGGGCAGCGAGGTGGAAGGCAGGGACCGGCCTCCGGAGGCATTACTGCGGCCGAAGGAGGGGTCTGGGTGTGTGGTGCAACACTTACCTGCTTCCACCAGGGGGCAAGCAGCAGGGAAGGCCCATCTTTCTCTGGGGCGTTCGATTGCTGACTGTCCCGAGGCGAAGGTAGGAGGGGAAACGAGGAGCGAGGCTGGGAGGCGTCGAGTCCTGGCTTCCACGGCTCCTTGCCCGGCGACAGATGAAAGTGACGAGGCCGTAGCGGCGACACTGGCATCTGAGCGCTTTGGCCAGCGACAATCGAGAGCGACGAGGCCGTAGCGGCGTCACTGCCATCTGAGCGCTGGGGCGAGGGGAATGAGAGCGGCGAGGCAACGTGGCGGCGCACACTGTCATTCTCACCCTCTAGGAGGGGAAACAAGGAGTGAGGCCCGTGGGCGTCAAGTCCTGGCTTCCGCGCCTCCTTGGCCAGTGACAGACGAGAGTGACGAGGCCGTAGCGGCGTCACTGCCATCTGAGCGCTGGAAGAGGGGGAAAGGAGTGGCGAGGCATGGGAGCGTCACTCACTGCAGTCCGTACCTCTTGTGACCCAGAGATGGAAGAAATCGCTCTATTGAAAATGTGGGTACCACTGGACTCTGGGAGCCAGCAGCGGAACAGGAACTGAACAAATTCTCCACCCGGCCCTCCTCCGGGGGTGGGAGAGGCGAGGACACCATCTCCCTGAGAGCAACTTCCTCCAACCCTGTGTCACCCATCTCAGGGCTGCTGAGACAGGTGGCGCCGTCCTCCTGCGAAAGCTAGACGTCACCATAAAGCTGGCTGACATCTTTTTCACAGGGGGCTGACACCCTTGGCGACAAACAGACCGAGGAGAAACCAGGAGTGAGTCGACTTTTTTCATATCGGGTCAGCTCCTGGTCTCCTCAACCTGCTTCTGAACTGTGGAGAGCCGCTGGGCACAGTCCCCAACAGTGTCGCCGAAAACGGCAAACCCTGTGAGATAGGAGCACCGAGAAAGCGAACTTTGGCGATGTCTCGTACCCCACAAGGCCTAGCCGTGGGATGCTTCTGGACCACCAGTGTGGACATCGTCTGACCGAGGGCCAGTGCTATAACTTGCACAGCTCAACCCCGACTCAGAACTACCCTTGTGTAGTCAAAGCCACCCCAGCCACTAAGGGTAGTGAGAGAGGAAAAAAACTTTCTGCAGATTTTGGCATGTCTGGCTTTCCACAGCACCAACATGCTTCCATACTGCTAAAAGCCTTTTCACACGCATCCGGGCAGGCACGGGGGCGGGGCAAGGCGATTACGCGTTGCACTGCGCCCCCAGAGTAGCCCAGGAAGTGTGGCTGTCAAGTCTTAATCCGATTCAGCACGAGCACACACACCATTACAGCGGGAACTCAGCGTCATCATTTCCAGAGTGTAACAGCCCTCTCTCCGATGCAGCGATCGACATCTGATCCTCCCCTGGAGCCCTGAATGAAATAGCTGGTCCCTCATGAGAAGAACCAGAGATTCCACCCGAAGGCTGCCAGGCATGCAAAACAGTGAACGTGGCCATACCTGATGGCACACGGCACGCTGAGCGCTCAACCCCTCGAGAAAGGCAAACGAACAACGTGCCGGCGTGGTCATGCTCTCGTAAGAGAGCATAAACCACCCACGAACACAGTCTCAGCATGTTTGCAATGCGCTAGAGGAGTGAGGGTTCCGAGGAGGTGGTCTCGTCAGAGAACACTCACTGTAATCCTCTAATCACCAATGCTATTAGCCAAAATAGCCCTCCACCGTTAGCCACCAGAAGAGGAACTAGATCGGGGAACAGTCAAAGGCGCGCATCTAGAGCGCCGAATGACGCGCGCTGGGTTGCCGTGACAACCCGCGCTGTCAGCCGGCAGCTCGACGGCACACGGCACGCTGGGCGGCTCAAGCCCTTACGAGAAAGGGGAGACGACCATGCACCGTGGTAATTAGAATAGCCATTTGCACTGAAGGACACAGGGCAATATATAATGGCATAAACCATTACACATAACAGTGAGTTGTATGTACGTAACAGTGTCAGTTGCATCGCGCCACACTGTGAATACGTAGTAATCAGAATAGTTATTTGCACTGAAAGATACAGGGCAATATACAACGGCAAAATTCATAACACAGTGTGTAGTGTGTACATAAACACAGCGTCAGCTGCATCGCAAAACAACTGTGAATACGTACTGCATAGTAATCAGAATAGCCATTTGCACTGAAAATTACAGGGCAATATATAATGGCATAAATCCCAACGCATAACGCTGTGTAGTATGTACGTAACAGCGCCAGTTGCATCGCACAACAACTGTGAGTACGTAGTAATCAGAATAGCCATTTGCACTGAAGGATACAGGACAACAACGGCAAAATTCATAACGCAGTGTACCGTGTGTACGTAACACAGCGTCAGTTGCATCGCACGACTGTGAATACGTAGTAATCGGAATAGCCATTTGCACTGAAGGATACAGGAACAGGGCAATATATAATGGCATAAATCATACACATAACAGTGCGTAGTGTGTACGTAACACATCGTCCGTTGCATCGCAACAACTGTGAATACGTAGTAATCAGAATAGCCAGTTGCACTGAAGGGTACAGGGCAATATCGTGGCATAAGCATAACACACACACATATCAGTGTACATAAACACAGCGTCAGTGGCATCGCACAACTGTGAATCAGAATAGCCAGTTGCACTGAAGGATACAGGGCAATTTATAGCGGCATGAATTGTGAACACATAACAGTTTGTAGAGTGCACGTAAACACAGCGTCATTTCATCGCACAACAACTGTGAATACGTGGTAATCAGAATAGCCATTTGCACTGAAGAAACAGGGCAGCATATAACGGCGCGAAACTTAGCACATATCAGTGTGCAGTGTGAACAAACACAGCGTCAGTGGCGTAGCGACAACACTGTGAATACGTGGTTAAATCAGAATGGCCAGTTGCACTGAGGGATACAGGGCAACATATAAGGGCATAACAGTTAAATCATAGCACATATCAGTGTGCAGTGTGTACATAAACACAGCGTCAGTGGCATAGCGACAACAACTGTGAATACGTCGTTAATAGAATGGCCAGTTGCACTGAGGGATACAGGGCAATATATAAGGATATAACAATATATAACGGCACAAATTATAGCACATATCAGTGAGCAGTGTGAACATAAACACAGCGTCAGTGGCGTAGCGACAACAACTGTGGATACGTGGTTAAATCAGAATGGCCAGTTGCACTGAAGGATACAGGGCAGCCTGACGACATAAGCTGTAGCTGTGCACCTCCATTATCAGAGCGGGGCGTCCTGGCGCGGCGCTCTCCGTGGCCTGTGTCGCCACATTACCGGTCCCGCCCTCTGCCAACGGTGAAGATCCGGTTCGTTCGGGTTCGAACCGTTTTGGCGGCTGTAGCCGAATTAGGCGGGACGAGGTGCCGACGAAGAGAGACATCGAGGAAGGCTGGACCATATAGAGATCAAAAGTTTCGGTGTAAAGTCTGGCCGCGGCGAGACTAAATTTTATATGCTGCGAGAGCTGGGATCGAACACGGGTCTCCCGTGCGACGGCTTTGGGGTTCGCCACTGAGCCACAGGGGGAAATGCCCACTTTCGCGCCTCTAGACAAATAGCCATGGCCTTGCCTCGTCTCTCTGGATGCGTCGTTCGCATGACTTACCATAGGACGTCGTGAAGACGGAATCTTTCTTGAAGTAGCCTGGTTGTTTTTAGATACCGGGCTATTCAACTCTTCTTTGGGCGTGAGAGGGCCCACCAGCGGCCGCTGGCGGCAGTGGGCCTCATCCCAGCTGATGCCAGGGTTTATGAGGGCGCGCACTGGTAGACCGGCACATGCCTGTCGTCCGTGAGTGCGGCCTCGGTAGATCCTTGTTTGGGTAGAGCGAGTCAATACCGCACATATCTGGCATGTAGCAGCCATCGGATGCGGGGAGGAAACATGGTGAGTAACCTCTATTGCAACTTCCACGATGACTTCAGATAAGACTTCTAGCGTGAAGAAAGAGATTCTGACGTAATTGTCGCGTCCATGCTATTTATACTGCCCGCGGACCGGTCAGCATTTGCATGTTTTGCGTCAATTGGCCAGCTGTCTCCAGCTGGCGTTATCCTATAAGATTTCAGTGAAAATGGAGAAGGGAGGAGTTCCCATATACGTCAGTATGACGTAATGTCGAAGTGACCGCCTTGAAAGGGAACTGTTGATTTCTCCGTCGCTTACCGCATCTAGGTTTCCTAATTCCTTCGGATGAGTTTTGCCGCTTCGCACAACCGAATGTAACACAGCCTCTCACAAGTTAGAAAGAAAACACAAATCAGTTTAGCGATGTTCAGGAGGCGGGGCTCGGATCTATTAAACGTTTGTGTAATTGGTCATTTTTTGAATGATGACAAGCCGAAATGAAAACAAGCCGAAATGAAATAGGAGTAACGAGGCTATTTTTAAAATGTAAGGAGTAGAAAGTACAGATAATTGCGTGAAAATGCAAGGAGTAGAAGTAAAAAGTCGGCTGAAAAATAATTACTCAAGTAAAGTATAGATACACAAAATTTCTACTTAAGTAAGGTAACGAAGTATTTGTACTACGTTACTTGACACCTCTGACTCAGACTTATGGTCTCCTACACTCACATAACCTCTCCCTTCGAAGTATGATCTTACGGAAGCGTATTGCATTCACTTGAAGAAAAAAAATCTACTCTGTTTTTCTGAATTAACGAGTTAATTATCTCAGAATTACGAGATAATTTTTCATGGGAAAAAAGTTTTTGCTCTGTTTTTCTGAATTAACGAGTTAATTTTTCATGGAAAAAAAGTTTTTGCTCTGTTTTTCTGAATTAACGAGTTAATTATCTCAGAATTACGAGATAATTTTTCACGAAAAAAAAAGTTTTTGCTCTGTTTTTCTGAATTAACGAGTTAATTTTTTATGAAAAAAAAGTTTTTGCTCTGTTTTTCTGAATTAACGAGATCCTTCAAAATCCTGCCAGGAGCTCTATTTTAGCTGGATTGCATGGAAGTAAACATGTCCCGCCTTTCAAATTTAATCCGGTTTTATTTTACGTTGGCCGTAGGGAGATACTGCTGTCTTTAAGTAATATAAATGGCATTGTTATCATGGCATCGAAAATTGATGGCCGGCCGCGGGAGCGCGCGCAGCGTGTTAAAGATGTATCGCCCATTCTCTTTACGAATGCAGTTGCTTTTATGTGGATCAAACAGACATAACGTGCAAATAAACATCACTCACCCAATACTTTTTACCTATTAAAACACCTGTAAATGGCCAATACAACCATTATACTGGAGTATTTCAGCTGCTAAAAAGTTATTGAAGCCTCTACTTATTTATTGAAAAGGTTATTTCTGCCCTGAAATTAGTTGATGATATTCATGAGGGTTAAATCTGACTGATTATAACTCACCTACTACTTTTTACTAAAATACCTGTAAAGGGCCAATACAACCATTATAATGCAGTATTTCACCTGCCAAAAGTGATCGAAGTCTCTACTGATTGATTGAAAGGTTATTTCTGCGCTGAAATTTGTTACTTATATTCATGAGGGTTTAATCTGACTAATTATAAATCACCCAGTACTTTTTACCTATTAAAATACCTGTAAAGGTATGTATAATCAGATAAGATTATACATACTCAGTCAGATTTAACCCTCATGAATATAATCAACTAATTTCAGGGCATAATTCTGAGATAATTAACTCGTTAATTCAGAAAAACAGAGCAAAAACTTTTTCCCATGAAAAATTATCTCGTAATTCTGAGATAATTAACTCGTTAATTCAGAAAAACAGAGTCGATTTTTTTTTTCTCAAGTGAATGCAATACGCTTCCGTATGATCTGAACCATTTTAGGACTATCCCAGAAAGCCCCACCCAGTTTTCCAGCCTGTCAAGAAGTATGTCGTGATCGACAGTGTCAAATGCAGCACTGAGGTCGAGTAGTGCCAGTACTGATAATTTGCCTGAATCAGTATTTAAGCGAATATCGTTTATTATCTTTATGAGCGCTGTCTCTGTGCTGTGATGCGATCGGAATCCAGATTGAAAATTGTCAAAGTATCCATTCAAGCTTAAGAATTTGTTCAGCTGATTGAAGACAACTTTTTCAATGATCTTGCCTATGAAAGGAAGATTTGAGATCGGTCTATAGTTGCTTAATATAGTTAAGATAGTTAGTCTTATCCAGATTGCTCTTTTTCAAGAGGGGCTTGACAACTGCAGTTTTCAGGGAGTTTGGAAAACTACCAGAAAGAAGTGAGGCATTAACCACTTTTAGGAGATCTGCTTCTAAACTGTTTAACACACTTTTGAAGAAAGATGTGGGAAGTGCGTCAAGGGCGCAGGTTGATGTTTTAAGGTGCTGTACGGTTTCTTCCAAAATTTTGCCATCAATTTCTTTGAAATCAGACATAGTAACTACATTCTCAGGTTGTGGTCTGATCTGTCTGACCCCAGTGCGGCTCAATGATGTGCTGATCACCTTTCTGATATTATTAATTTTCTCAGAGAAGAAAGAAGCAAACTCACTGCACTTGCCGTCTGAGAGCATTTCACTTGGGAATCTGGCTTGGGGGGTTGTCATTCTCTCTACAGTAGCAAAAAGAGTGCGTGTGTTGTTTAAGTTGCTGTTGATAATATTTGAGAAGAAAGTCTATCTAGCTTTGCCTAGTTCCATATTGAAAGCATTGATGCTGTCTTTGTAGATGTTACTTATAATGGACTACAAGTTTTGTCTTCCGCCACATGGGCTCTGTTTTTCTGCATGTTCTTTTCATATTTTGCACAGCTGTTGTGTTTCTCCAAGGTGCTTTTTGTCTACCACTATTCTTCCTGACTTTCACAGGAGGAATATAATCTATTACACCTTTAACCTTTGAGTTAAAAGAATCAAGGAGAAAATCAACAGAGTCAAGTCAAGTCAAGTCAAATATATTTATATAGCGCTTTTCACAATACAGATTGTATCAAAGCTGCTTCACAGTATCAATCAAAACAACTTAACAATGTTTGTTTATTACTGGAAAAAAAAAGACATCCAAGTTTGGTAGAGCTGATCAATGGTATGATTGGTTAATTAATTTGAATATCCCCAACTGAGCAAGCCAAAGGCAACAGTGTCAGCAGATATGCTTGGTTTTAAAGATATAGCCATCATAAATAGCACACTAGTACTACTACTACTACTAAGTCGTCCTCAGACGAACCTTCCATCGTTGCCCCCAGCCATCCCGGTTCTCCATGCATCCGGCCAGTTCGTTGGTGCTCTGGGCTCCTGTATCCCTCTTGGTTCACGTTTTTTTTCTTCTGGGCAACCTTCCCTGTCCGCTTTGATACGACTCCTCCAGCCTTGGTGCCTTTTTCAGGATTTATCCCGATGAATCGCCTGAAAACAAATGTGTTCAGAATTAGTTTACTCACAAAGAACATATAAATTTGCTATATTCTATCTTGACGATTCTTGTATTAAGAACACTTAATTTAACTTTGTCAGGAAAAGTGATCTTTCTTAACAATCTCTATTTCAAGCTTTCACATAACACATCTTATATGCTATTTTAGCAATATTTGATAAATTGTAACAAATTCACATGATCTATATAGGTGCTTTAAAATTATATGCATTTTAAAAAGGGCTAAACAAATAAATGTGAACTGAATTGAATGTTTGTATCCAAGTATCTAACCTTTGAATGAATTCCAGTGTGCATGCTGCCTCAGCTTGGTATTGAAGATTGAGATTGTAGAAAGTAGAAAAAACAGCAGCAAGCCCAGACTGAAAAGTCGGCTGGATGCCCTCACAAATGACGTGCCCCTCAAGGCTGATCATCCAGTGCTGAATACAGCTTCCTGGTGTTTCACCTGAAACTTTTAAATGAAAAACTCAGTTCAGCATTGACATAAAAAACATTAATCTTTTATATTGCAAATAAAAGCAAGGGAAATTGAAATCATTCACAGAGTCCTGTTCTTTTAACATAAGAAATAAGTGTCAACGTGTTGATCATGGACTGGTGTGGGCAGACATTTAAGTCAAAATCTGTATATATCGTGTATTGTGAAATTATGTTCTCAACATTGCTAATGGGTTAGTTCAACCAAAAAAGAAAATCCTGTAATCAATTACTCACACTCATGTTGTTCAACCCCATAAAACTTAAATTTATCTTTATACAAAGATATTTTTAATGTCGTTTATTAACTGTTGTCCATCCATTGAAAGTCCACATAAGTCCATGTTAAACAGAAACTCAGACATCCTTGCCTGACACGTGAAAATATTGGTTCTCATACAGCTCTCGTGTTTACATTTTTTTTAAGTGCTCTATGTATTGATCAGTGTTTATATGCGAATAAAAGGCTTAATGTGTGGACTTTAGAATGGACTTTAAAATGCTTGAACGTTCTGTTGCAGACTTGGATGCAACAATGAAGAAGCAAGTTAGGGATATTGCTATGAATCTTAATGTGCTTCACATAGGCCACTGTAGTACAACATTGATGTCCACAGAACTGACATGGAAACATGCTGACAAGTCAAACTGGACAGTCCATGGGCATAAAAACAATCTAAGGAAATACAAGTAATAAAAATAATATCCATAAAAATTATGTGCTGGGCAAAGTAACACTGCAGCAGCAATAACAAAACTTTGAAAATGAATTATTCTTAGAGATTATTCTAAATTAAGTGCTGGGCAAAGTAACGCAGCAGCAGCAATAACAAAACATTGAATTTGAATGATTCTTTATGATTATTCTATAACTAAACTTTGCCTATATCAAACAACTTGGATCGATGCAAAAATAAAGTAGGCCTAACAATACACTAGTACAAAAAAATAAATCACCCTCAGAAAAGAGATATACAGATTACAACAAGTTTACCCACATTTGAAAGCACAATGACCCCGAAATTATTTTTGTTTTTTTTTAACGTTGGGAGGTTTCGCGAATTATAAAAAGCAAGCTGCATGCATGGTAACAACACCGGTCATTTTGCGCTACAGAGACATCGATGTAATTTAAATGCAACAGTGTTTTGAAGGATTTGCAGAAACTTTGCAGAATAACTAAACTATGTTGAATGAAACTCACCCTGTAATCGTGAATGATCCGTGTGGTGTCAGGAATCCAACTTCTAACAATGACGCAGTTGGTGCTTTTCTCACTGAAACGAGCGAATAAAAAAAACTTACAGTTCCAATATCCACAATACGAGTTAGTTACAATTGCAGATGTATTGTATTTTTCTATTACAACGAGCAAAGCAAAAGGGAACTCACCTATTGTCAGTATGAAGACGGATAAAAAAATACATGCGTTCTCACTGCAGTCTTCCTCAGGCTAACAAAAATACTGTTAGGTACCGTTTTGTTTCCTAAATACGTTACAATGCCGTTATACGTCGTCTACGTCATCTCACAAAAAAAAAAAAAACGCCAATGTACTGCTTTTGAACATAACAGGATTGTACTGTTGAAAATTTGCCGTAAATTTACAGCAATTTTTAACAGTGTAGAAGTGATTTATTTTTAAGTGAGCGGATGTTTAAAAGTGCTAACTTAACAGTCTTACTTTTTGTTACTTTTGTCTTAGTTTGGCGTGCAATAGGCACCAGATTAGAAGGGTTTGCTGTACGGCTTTTGAAGGCCTTAGACTTTCTATCATGTAATCGAACAGCAACAGAGAAAGATACAGGCACACTGGGTTCCCGCTTGTTCTGTAAACATTTGAGAAAGTTACTGTTATCATAGCGGGGACCCGGCACATATCACTGAGATCTGGTATCAGTTGTTTTTGGTTCACCTCGAGCCGATAGGATGTAAAGGATGTGTGACAGATTGATTGATCGTTTGAAGTTAGTTTGATCAAGAAAAAGGGGGTATAGGATGTGTGACAGATAGTTTGAGATGTATTGGCTTTGATTAGTGGTGCACGATATATCGGCCGCCGATATAACATCGGTCGATATGGTCAATTTTTTACACATCGGTATCGTTCCGATGTCAAAATAGGGCCGATGTGAACAGGCCGATAATCATTCGTGTGTAGATGTGAGTGCGGGGGTGGGGATGTTTGTTTTTGCACGAGCGCATTCATTACAAGCTCAAGTCCTGTCAGTTTAAACATCAAGCGCAAGAAGACTGGAACTTGCAGACTTCAAGAGATTTCCACGACGCGTGCGCGAGAATTGCGATCTCCTTCAACTACTTCAGTTAAGTTCTCGCGCGTGCGCGTCGTGGAAATCTCTTAAAGTCTCGTTTCAGGCCTACAAGGAAGAAAAGGAATAGTCGAATAAAGTCGTTATTTTTGTTTGTTTTTTCGCACAAAAAGTATTCTCGTCGCTTGATAAACTTATAGTTGAGCCACTGTTGTGACATGGAATATTTAAACATTTTCTTCATTGACTTTCTGGGACGTCAGGATTCATTCCCTTAGGGAGCCTATGGAGGAGTGATCCAGCTGTCACATTTAATCAAAAATATCTTCATTTGTGTTCCGAAGACGAACGAAGGTCTTACGGGGTTGGTACAGCATGGGTGTTGTGTTTTCTGTGGAGTTTTGTTATTTTTTATTATTATTTATTTATTTTTTACATGTTTAATTCAAATGTGTACATTAAACTAAAGTTACAACTGTTATAAGGAACGTTTTGAGGTTAGTAGCCAAATGGTGTAGTGCCTCTTTAAGAGATGAGTGTGCTGTGGAACATGTGACCGGAGTTCACTGTGTGAAAAGGAAGCGCGATTCATTGAATCTATAATGACTTCAATCCGGTGTGCAGCCACTTGGTGAGCTCTCTTAATTTTAAATGTTTCTTGTCTGCTTTATGATGTACGCTTCATGTTGTCTGCTGTCACCATGCTATGTTGTTGTACTGTGCTTGTGTCCATTTCACGGTAAAGATAATGCTATGCTCCGGTAGATCTAAACAGTCTAACGTTAGTTGACTGATATATCGCTATGCTTCAAAGTTATAAGTTGACGAGGTAACCGTGAGACAGAGCTAACATTTAGACTTACTTAGAACATCGCTATACTAGACGTGTTTACTTTATTTGAATTTATAAATGTTTGAAGTATGAATCACGGACGGGTATTTAATGCAGGTAATGTTGTTCTTCCTGGTTTGCCGCGGGGTATTCTGGGAACTGTAGTTTAGGTAGGTTTTGGTAAGACTTGAGTATGGTGCATGTTAATGTTGAAGTGTGAAGCGTATACATGAGAATTATGAAATGATTATTATTATAGTGTATTTATGATTATATATTATTATTATTGTATAATATATAAAAATATATTATATAATTTGTATTTTGATTAATGTTATTTATTGTTGATTATTATTATTATTATTATTGGGCTATTGAATTGTGTTTGTACTAGTATACACATGAAAATGTAAATGTTGTATTCTGCTTATCTTCTCAGGTTTATTACCTGGCTATTTATTGGTAATATAACAAAAATAAACAAGCAAAAGTGAACCAAGAAAAACCTGAGTAATATCCTTTTTGTACACTGGGTTGCCCTTTCCGTGGGGAGAACACGGAACAGTAATAAACCAACACGGCCCGAGAGCGTTAAGCCAAGTTTGCCACTACCCTGTCAGCATTGACCAGTGAAGGAGCACCAAAAAAAAGAGGATCAGGCCGAATAGACCCCTCTGTCAAACAGCGCCTTGGTCAGTGCAGGGAAAGGAAGATGGATTCGGCAGAATTGGTGGCTTTAAAAGGAAAGCGCTCAACAGCACAGAGCTCTTTCAGCAAGAGAGCCAAAAAGCTGTCCCTCACGATAGACCTCCTAGAAAAAAGGGTACTTATTGACGAAATCAGAGCACTGGGTGTGGACTTTGGAAAGCTGCACGACACTGGACTCGAATATGTTGATGCTCTAGGAGTAGTGGATAGCGACGAAGAAAAAACAGAAAAAGAAGCGGCTCAGGTAGAGGAGAAAATGGCGACGTGTCTTGCCACCTATACTGAAACGCTCCGGCTCGCTAAGGAGACGTTATGGTCTAAATTCGCCTATGTGGACCTTAAATTGTACGCCGACGGTGCAGAGGAAAAATGTACTGAAGTGGAGAACACTGATGTGAAGGAGTTGCCGGAGGATGACTTTCAAGGCCTGAGAGAGGGCCTGGTGGAGAGAATCAAAATGCTTGAGGAGAAAGTGTTTGAATGGGAAAGTCTTGTCCCCGGAGCCAAGACAACAGTGTATAAGCAGCAGCTATACAAGCTGGTGAACAGACTGCATGACTGGGTACGGAGCTGGCAAAAGTTGAAGCGGGTAGAAGAGGTTGACGGGGGAGAAGAGGTTGAAGAAGCAGGTACTAATGAAGAGCATAGCGAGTCTGGCGAGGGTCCCATTAGAGCTGGCATGCAGCCCCAAATCCCCAGTGTAACACCTGTATCTAGTACTGCAGCAGCTGCGTTTCCATATGCACCATCACAGAGCATCCCTGGCCTGCATCCCGGGGCACACGGCTTCAGACCACAGATCAGTCTTGAAAGAACACGCCTGCCCAAGTTCTCGGGAGACATGACCGACTACTATCGGTGGAAGGCTGAGTGGGAAGAGCTGGAACAGCTGGGAAACCCACTGAGAGCGGCTGGTGTTACAAGGTTCCACCTCCTGGCAAGTCTCGGCGACAGGGTGAAAAAAGACTTGGTTCTGTCTAGCTGTGCATCGGCGGATGAAATGTTCAGGCGCCTCGACAACCGCTTCGGGAACAAGGCGAAAATCATCCTGAAGATATCCGAGGAGGTTCAAGGCCTACCTTCCGTAAAGGGAGATAACCCTAGGAAAGCAATTGAGCTAATTCAAGCAGTGGAGCGGGCCCTAAGTAACCTTGTGATCCTGGGAGAAGAGGAGGTAATAAAGAACCGTTGGGTAGCACAGTCCCTTGAATGCAAGCTACCAAGTGCTCTGAAGGAGAAATGGATTGCCCACAAGACTGAGCCTGTGAATGGTTTTGCTCCACAGAACCACTTCGACTGCTTACTGCGCTTCCTGAAGAGGCAAGAGGTGATCCTGGAGGAGCTAGATCAGCTGGAGGTAGGACTTAGAGAGGGAAGCTCTTCAGTGAAAGGCTCGGCAGACAAGCCAGAAGGAGTCAAGAAAGCGTTCTCCAAAGCTACCTCAGGCCGAAGAGAGTCTCAGTCGAACCCACGCTTAAGCTCATGCACTGCCTGTACTGATGAGACGCACGCTGGCAGGCTGTTTGCCTGCAAAGCCTTCAGGGAGTTGGATCTCCAGAGGAGGAAAGCTCATCTAAAGGCCCATGGGATATGCAATCGGTGCCTGTGCTTCCACATAAAGGATGGCCGTTGCAACCCGAAGTTCCTCTGCAGTAAAATGGACTGTCGCAAAGAAGAGCCTCACCACTATCTGCTCTGCCCCAAGTCCATTGCTCAAGAGAAAGACGTTGGCAGCGAGGTGCACGGAACCAAAAGGATGGAGAGGAAAGGTCTCGGGCTGACCAGCAAGCAAGAAGAGCTCCTGGCGAAAGTTACTCCGGAATTAAGAGCAGAATTCAGGAAGGCATTTTCCAACAAAGCCTCAACTACGATCTGCACTGCTGGAGGTGGACTGAAAGAGTACCCAGTTATAATGATGTTACTGGAAGTAACAACTAACTCAGGCCAGTTGATAGGCACTCTTATTGACCTTGCCTCTGACACCAACTATATAACAAACAACGCTGCCCAGCGCCTGGGACTGATTGGTGAGCGCATCAAGTTAATTGTCCACGGAATAGGAGGGATGAGAACGACAGTTATAACCAAGAGGTACTCCCTGCGACTAAGAGTGAAAACCATCAAGGGGACGGTAATGGAACACAAACTGCTCTGCTATGGCCTGGAGAGTATTGCGGAGATAAGTCGGCCTGTCACTCCGCAACAACTACAAAAGATCTTTCCTGACGTCACTGCAGAAGAGTTAGTCCGTCCTGAGAAGATCGATCTTCTGATTAGCCACAGGGAAGGTCGTTTAGTTCCACAGCCGTTCAAGTTGGAGGGAGATCTAGTACTCTGGGACGGCCCATTGGGCAAAACTGTTGGTGGTACTCACCCTGATCTCTTTGAGGTGGTTGACCTAATGCTGCACCAGTCTGAGACTCACTTTGCAAGGTCTATGAGAGTATCCTCAAGGGTGTACAAGGAGGTTCTTGTGGACACCAAAGACTTGAGTGAGGACCAAATGGAAATGGAAGAAGTGACCCTCAGTAGCACCACTGTCACGAATAAGGAGGTGTTTGAGTGGTTCAGGTGGGATAGTATTGGAGCAGCTTGTGACCCGAAATGCGGGAGCTGCAAGTGCAGCAAGTGCCCTCCAGGAGGCAAAGAGATGACCCTTGGAGAAGAGAGGGACTTAGAAAAGATAAAGGACTGTCTCTCTTATGTGCTAGCGGACAAACACAGCGATGCCCCACACTGGGATGCAGCCTATCCATGGAAAGTAAGCCCAGCGATTCTGCCAGATAACCGCCGAGCAGTAGAAGCAACCTTCAAGAACACAGAGGCTCGGCTGGCGAGAGAACCTGTGTGGAAAGCGGCATATGGAGAGCAGATCCGTGAGATGGTATCAAGAGGAGCAGCCATCGAGCTCACGAAGGAAGTGATCAAAGGCTGGAACGGCCCAATCTGGTACATCAGTCATCTGGTTGCCCCGAATCCTCATTCTAGCTCAACGCCAGTGAGGATAGTCTGGAATAGTAGCCAGGAGTTCAGAGGGTTGAGCCTGAACAACCTCTTGCACAAAGGCCCTGATGTCCTCAACCCGATCCGAGGTGTCCTGCTTAGATTCAGGAGCAGATTGCATGCTGCCCTTGGCGATGTTAAAAAAATGTATAATTCAGTGTGGCTGAAGGACGAGGAGGTCCACCTCCATCGATTCCTCTGGAGGGATAACCCCGAAGATGAAATCGGTGTGTTTGCCGTCGTCAGGGTTAACATCGGCGACAAGCCTGCTGGATGCATCGCTCAGGTTGCCATGAGAGAGACGGCAAACCTGCCTCAGTTTACATCCATGGTTGAAGAGCGCCGGATCCTGACAGAGGACTGCTATGTGGACGACATTTTGACGTCGCATGATGATCTTCAAACTCTGAGTAGGATGACCGAAGGAGTGGAAGAGATCCTAAAAGCAGGAGGCTTCTCCCTCAAGCCCTGGGTTATGACAGGCCAAAGTGGGAGGAGTGGAAAACCCACTGAACCCAGCAAAGTCAGGTCAACAGAGCCCAAGACTATGATACTCCCCAACCAGATGCGAGACGAAGATAACAGGGCATTGGGATTGGGATATGAACCCGAATCTGACAAACTCCGTGTGCTTACGTCAGTGAACTTTTCAAGGAGGCGAGGAAAGATGAGGACCGGTCTGGATCTACGAGAGGATGAGATCAGAGGCAGCACCCCCGACCCTCTCACCCGACGCATGCTGCTGAGTCAGATCGCAGGGTTCTATGACCCCATCGGTCTGGCCTCACCCGCCAAGCAACGAGGAGTGATGCTCATAAGAGAGTCCTTTCAGGAAGCAGGAAGAGACTATCCCTCCAAGGACACCTGGGATGATCCGCTTTCGCCACATCTTCGAGAAGCTGCAATAAAGCTTTTTGAGCAATATGTGAGGCTTGGCCAACTGAGATTTGACCGGAGTCTCACACCCCTTGGATCCATAGGTTGCCCAATGGGGATCACGTTTTCCGATGGTAGTGAAGCTTCCTATGGAGCCGTTCTTTACCTACGGTGGGAGACAGAAAATGGAGTCGTAGTGAGGCTAGTTGAATCAAAGGCCAAGCTTACTCCTCTTGACCAGAAAGGCGATGTCATTAAAGCAGAGCTGTGCGGGGCTGTCTTTGCATCCCGTCTGAAGACATACTTCGAGAAGCACTGCTACATCAAGGTCGATCGGTGGATCCATTTTGTCGATAGTCAGGCAATCCTGGGAGCCATCCAGAAGGATAGTTATGGCTATCAGACATTTTTTGCAAACCGGATTGGAGAAATCCAAAAGGCCGGATCAGTAGAGAACTGGAGGTGGGTCGAAGGAAGACAGAACGTCGCCGACCTCATCACAAGAGAGGCATCCACTGAGGAGCTTGCTGAAGGATCAATCTGGCAGGAAGGCCCAGAATTTTTGAAGTTGCCTGAATCAGTTTGGCCTGTAAAAACTGCCAGAGAGATTAACCACTCTGTTGCTGAGGAGATTGGGGGACTTCGGAGGAAGGCATTCTCGGCACTAGTTACAGCAGGAGCCCAGTCCAGGAAATGGTCAGGCCCAGCCAGTATAGCACTTGTGCGCCTTGTGGACCCCCGAAGGTTCAGTTCACTGGCACGGTTATGCGGGACCATCGCTTGGGTGAGACAAGCAGTAGAAATCTGGCTAGGTAACAGCCAGGCCCCAGTTCGGTCAAAGTGGGAGGCAAGACCATACCTGTCTGTGGAAAAAAGAGCAACAGCTTTTAAAGATCTAGCTCTCGAAGCTCAAGATGGTGTCGAGTTCCGGGACACAACCCTAGATCGCCTGGTTGTTCAGAAGGAGGAAAAGACAGGACTCTTGCTCTGCGGAGGGAGAATCCAACGCTGGAATGAGGATAGAGTGGCTGTACCGCTAATCCCATGCCAGTCGTGGCTAGCAACCCTACTGGCCAGGGAGGCACATGAAGAAAATCATGAAGGTGTTGCCTCTACCCTTCTACGGACAAGAAGAAAAGCCTGGATCATGCAGGGACGAAGAACAGTTAAGAAGGTGTTGAACAACTGTGTCATCTGCAGAAAGCAAAGAGCCAAGATGTGTCAGCAAGTAATGAGTGAGCTCCCTCAAGAGCGTACCGAAAGAGCAAACCCATTCGAGTATACAACCCTCGACCTCTTTGGCCCTTTCGAGGTGAAAGACGCTGTTAAAAGAAGGACAAGTAAGAAGGTCTGGGGTATTGTTTTCTGTTGTATGGCCTCGAGAGCCGTCCATGCGGACCTCACCGATGACCAGTCGGCAGAAAGCTTCCTCCAAGCATACTCCCGCTTTGTTGCTCTGAGGGGGCATCCAAGGAAACTATGGTCCGACAGGGGCACCAACTTTGTTGGCGCCAAGTCGGCTCTGAGTGAGCTGTATAAAAATCTGGCTTGTTTGCAGGCTACGTCCATAGAAGATGTAGCCGCTAAGAACGGGACTGAGTGGAAGTGGGATTTTCACCCTGCAGACGCACCCCACAGGAACGGAGCTGCGGAGGCTGCTGTGAAGCTTTTGAAGAGGGCACTCATGAGTCTCGGAGGAGTTACAGAGTCTCTCACATGGGGGGAGCTCCAAACTCTGTTCTATCAGGCAGCCAACCTGACGAACGAACGCCCAATCGATGCCAGAGCTCAAGAACAGGAAGATTCAATCGAGTACTTAACACCCAACTCCCTCATACTGGGTCGAGCATCGCTTGGAGGAGACACCAGCGGGCTTGACTTAGAAACCCATCCCTGGCGTCGTCTAAGGTCTATTCAAATCGGAGTAGACCGTTTCTGGGCTAAGTGGAGGGAACTAGCTGGCCCAAATCTGTTCATTCGACATAAATGGCACCGGACGGAGAGGAACGTCAAAGTCGGTGATCTCGTCTGGATTGCTGACCCTAATGCTTTGAGAGGTCAGTTTCGTTTGGGTCGGATTCTGACAGCTTATCCTGACAGGAGAGGAATTGTCAGGGACGCTGACATCACAACATGTGCTGGCCTTCCTGTTGCCCTGGTGGGTAGTCGGAAGAAAAGGAGTTCTTCACTGCCCATGACAGTTATCAGAAGAGATGTGAGAAGACTGGTGGTCCTTCTCCCGGTGGAGGAAAAAACTCATCCATCCTAGCCACCATGACACCCGCATCTTCCTGAAACTGTCTTATTCTGCACATCGCCCTATTTCCTACCCTGTCACCCTGTCACTGCCCTTACCCCTGTAGGCTGGTTGGTGTAAGCCTAGCGCTGCCACCATGCCTATCACATTGCACATACATGAAGAAGTAAGAGCATGCACATCCCATATTTCGCATTCCCTGGCAGGACACCACACACCTGCCAAAGGGATGTGATTGACTTGGACTAAGCTGCTCTTCCATCGATCGTGCCTTAATCAGACACTTACACATAGACATTGTGCAAAGCAAAAAAAAAAAAAAAAAAAATTGTGAAGTGATTTAGTAAGTTCCCTGGATTATAAGATCAGGAACTTAAGTGGGAGGTGTTGTGTTTTCTGTGGAGTTTTGTTATTTTTTATTATTATTTATTTATTTTTTACATGTTTAATTCAAATGTGTACATTAAACTAAAGTTACAACTGTTATAAGGAACGTTTTGAGGTTAGTAGCCAAATGGTGTAGTGCCTCTTTAAGAGATGAGTGTGCTGTGGAACATGTGACCGGAGTTCACTGTGTGAAAAGGAAGCGCGATTCATTGAATCTATAATGACTTCAATCCGGTGTGCAGCCACTTGGTGAGCTCTCTTAATTTTAAATGTTTCTTGTCTGCTTTATGATGTACGCTTCATGTTGTCTGCTGTCACCATGCTATGTTGTTGTACTGTGCTTGTGTCCATTTCACGGTAAAGATAATGCTATGCTCCGGTAGATCTAAACAGTCTAACGTTAGTTGACTGATATATCGCTATGCTTCAAAGTTATAAGTTGACGAGGTAACCGTGAGACAGAGCTAACATTTAGACTTACTTAGAACATCGCTATACTAGACGTGTTTACTTTATTTGAATTTATAAATGTTTGAAGTATGAATCACGGACGGGTATTTAATGCAGGTAATGTTGTTCTTCCTGGTTTGCCGCGGGGTATTCTGGGAACTGTAGTTTAGGTAGGTTTTGGTAAGACTTGAGTATGGTGCATGTTAATGTTGAAGTGTGAAGCGTATACATGAGAATTATGAAATGATTATTATTATAGTGTATTTATGATTATATATTATTATTATTGTATAATATATAAAAATATATTATATAATTTGTATTTTGATTAATGTTATTTATTGTTGATTATTATTATTATTATTATTGGGCTATTGAATTGTGTTTGTACTAGTATACACATGAAAATGTAAATGTTGTATTCTGCTTATCTTCTCAGGTTTATTACCTGGCTATTTATTGGTAATATAACAAAAATAAACAAGCAAAAGTGAACCAAGAAAAACCTGAGTAATATCCTTTTTGTACACTGGGTTGCCCTTTCCGTGGGGAGAACACGGAACAATGGGGGTGAGTAATTAATGACTTAATTTTCATTTTTGAGTGAACTAACCCTTTAAATGAAGTGGTTATAAAATTTACATTTAGTCACTCACAAATATTTGACACTGACTCAAGTTGAAAAACCATACTGTTCAATTAAAAGTATATAAATTAAACAAAAATAAAATCATCTTACTGTTTCACCATGGTTGAAAAAACCCCTCAAGTGTTTCCCCTGAAGTCTTTTCTCTCTGCCACACCAGTGTGTGGCTGGCCTGGTATCTGTTTTTGTGACACGTTCCTGAGCCCATTGAGAAATATCTTACACAACAGTTGAAAAGCATTGTGTTCCTTTAAAAGTGTATAAATTAATATAAAATAAATAGTTTACTAAATTACTGAAGTTGAAAATCATGCTGTTCAATAAAAAATCTTACTAAATTACTGAAGTTGAAAAGCATTCTGTTCATTTTTAAAATAAATAACTAAATTTACTGATCCAATTATGTTAGATAAAAATCATCCGACATGTTTTATAGATTAGAAGAAAACATACAGGTTATGAACGGGTGTCAAAAATAAAATCATCTTACATTTTCAGCCGGTTGACAAAGTAGTTCCTAAGATGTCCATACATTTAAAGTTGAAAAGATCCCACAAGTAATTCTCTCTCCCCCTCGCTTGACAGGCATGCATTGTCTGTGTGTGTGTGTGTGTGTGTGTGTGCGTGTGCGTGTCTTTTCAGCGATCAGAACGAGACATTGCATATTTTTGATTAGTGTTAATCTTATTTCATAGTATAATCATTAAAAGTTTAAATGATATCTTTTAAAAATACAAGATGTTTTAAATTCAATTAAATTAATTCATAAAACAAATATGCTACATTGGCGGTCTGTGGAAAAACTTGACTATATTTTTTATTTATCAGGGTGCATGTAAAGAACTTTGAAATTTGCGGCTCTCACAAGTCATCTCACAAATTGTGTGAAATGTTTAGTAATTCCTCAAGTAGTATCTGTGAGAAAATCCCCACAGTGGCCTATCTGTAGTGAGAGAGCAACAATGAAGACTTTTAGAATCTGTGATGCCTCAGGCCGAGCCCCATTGATAGCCTGCTTATAAGCTCCTTCCGATCACCAACACATCTTCAGAGAAATACGTTACTTTACAATAATGTTAGCTTCAGGATATAGGGTGACAGAGCAGATGAGCCTCTGTGCATCATGTAATGTTAGTCTGCTAACGCCTTTCCAGAGCCAAAGTTTTGTTCGTACTAAATTTATTTCAAAGCATAATCGTAAAAGTTTAAATATTTAAAAATGAAAAGATTATTTAAATTAAATCTTTACAGTTTTAATACATTCATATCTTTTAGAAGATTACTGTCATGATTTTGTTTAACGGTGACCTAAAGTATAATTGTTATTAATATAGCCATAATGATTTTTGTACTGTAACAGCATATTCTACCCCGTACACCTAAACACGACCATCACAGAAAACTGCATTTTAAATAGTTTTTTACATACTGTTTTCGCTCTCACACACTAAGTTGGTTCCATAAAATCAAATAAAGTATATAACTCAATGTATAATGACAAATGTATTCAAACAAATTAACCTTAGTTTTAGCTAAATTAATATATATAAAAATTATATATATAAATATAAAATATAAAAACTCCTTACATTTTCATAGAACTGAAGAAGTAGAAACTAGATATATGCAATGATAAAAAAACAAATAGTTTATGATGTCATAAACAAAAACCCCTCCCATATCCTTCAGTGATAAGCTACAGGGTGAGATGAAGCTTCAGACCCTCCCAGAGACGGAGGAGTTACAGGCCAGATGAGCCTCTGGGGTCACAATGCCCCAGTATATGCAATGCTAGTCTGCTTTTCAGAGGTTTATTCATACTAAATTCATTTAAAAGCATAATCTTAAAAGTTTAAATGAGATCTTTTAAAATTAAAAGACTGTTTAAATCAAATCTTTAAAGTTTTATTAAAATCGTATCTTCTATTTATCTTCTACTTCTGTACGATATAAATGATTTTCATAAATTTAACCTAAGGTATTATTTTTACTAAACATCGTTTGTTCAAAAAATAAAATAAATTTTTTTATAATTCAAGAACTGTGCTTTAGCGTCTTAGATCTTATTTCAAACAGTATTTTTGTCCATGCGACATGAAACATGTTGTCACAATGTTTTCGTTGTTTTAAAAGAAATCCCAGGACCATACATTGCTCTTATTTAGATTAAGTTGTATCATTTAGAAAGTCACCACACATGTTCAGAGACGCGATGTGCCTCTGTGGTCCATGACGCTGCATAAGTAAAGTTTGTTTTGAGCGAATATTTAATTTTACTCGTCTTAATTCAAAGCATGATCTTACTTTTTCTACGGTAGCTATGCTCTATTGTACGTATAAGATAATTTTTACTTTTCTTGTATCTCCCAAACTACCCTTATTCATTGTGGAAACACACAGGATGAACCCCTTTACTGAGAGTATACTATCGGTTATCTACTCAAAATATATGTAGAATTTTAAAATGTTAGCCTTTGTTGATGCGACCGGCCACATGAACAGACTTTGGAGAGAGCTGATGATACTATAGCGGGAAGCATGCCCTTTGACGTCCTCGATTTTCTAGGCTTTTTGTCATATACCCTACAACTTATTTCTTAATGGTTATTATATTTTTATTTTATTATATTATAGTTTTTATTATAGTTTTTTGTGTAGGAATTTCTCCCATCTAGCGGTGATATTGTATTTTGCATTCAAAGGCATAGTGCTTTCTAGCGTCTCGCTTTTTCAAATGCGTGTTGCAACTACGGTAGCCGTTATGTGCCAAGAAGCTATGACAACACGTCTTCCATTAGCACTTCATCGAGTTTAACTATACATGTTCTACTGTTATGCTGCCTATATAATGAATTACACAACCACGGAATGAAAAAGCTTGTAATTTAGACCGTAACATCGACTTACCTGTCGAGAAGAAAGCAGACAACTTCTCCTTCATTAGCTCTACCCTCGTTTTGAATTTGCCGGACACGTTCCCCCTTTAAATTAATTTGTATGCTTTATCACGGCTACGAGGATTGCATTATGAAGTACTGTGAAGTGCAGCCTTTCAAGCGCCTCTCACTGACCGCTTCAGATGGTTTCAGTCAGCCGGCTCTGAACGAAAAGGTTGGCTAGTTGAGCTAGGCTAGTGCTTTTTGTCCCTCTCTGCTATTATAGTTTTTCAAGATGGTGGAACGACATGGAGGCCTCCATGGACTTACCCGAATCATCCTCTTCTTCTGCTTCACTATCACCCTCATCTATTTTCTGTTCACCCTCCGAACTTACATCTCACTGAAGGTATTTATAAGTTCCCTCATTGGCTCTCTTAGGGTAGTGAATGCACCAGCTGAAAAATCTGGTCTAGGTTCAAACTCATCCTCTGAAACATCTGGTATAGCAGCCATCCTCATTAACCATCTGTGTGTATAAATATACGAGGCTTTCAAAAACAATTTCAAATAAGTTGTCCCATCTGGGGTGCCATTTATGTAACCAACTCCCTACTATACCTAGGTAAAGGCTAGACAAAAGAAAGGGGTTCTACCTACTGTAAATTGCCTATTGCAAATCACACCAGAATCTTCAGGTCATGAGAGAACCATCTGACTTTTTTAATGCGGCTTAACTACACAGTGTAATGAAAAAAACCCCATCAAAAATGGAACCCCATCAAAAGTGGAACTGTTACAGTGTGTTTGTGTGAGAGAGAGAGAGAGAGAGAGCGAGAGAGAGAGAGAGAGAGAGAGAGGGGGCATACTCTGTGTGTGTGTGTGTGTGTGTGTGTGTGAGCGCACTCGTGTGTGTGTGAGTGTGTGTGTGTGTGTGTGTGTGTGTGTGTGTGTGTGTGTGTGTGTGTGTGTGTGTGTGAGCGCACTCGTGTGTGTGTGTGTGTGCATGCATTAGGTCTCACCCTTTTATATCTTTGTTCTGCATTTGTGCCAAATTCTATAATAATGCTCTCTGTGGCAGTCATACATGTGTGTGTTTGTTTGTGTGTGTGTTTGTGTGTGTGAGTGAGCTTGTATTTTCTACATTGCACTTATGCTCTAGTACTAGGCCTTCATTTCTGTGTAAAAAATTTCTGATTTATGCCAGATTTTTTTTTTTTAATTTTAATTTTTTTGACACATGAAGAAAAAATATTTAGTTTTTTTCACATTTCCCATTCATTTCAATGTGGGGTCATATTGACCCCGAAGACCAGAAGTGTAAAAATTATTTTTACATACCTTCAGAACAACCGAATCAAGCCCAGTTTTTTTGTGTGTGTATAGATAGATAATGTAGGAAAAGTCACAAAATCTTATACCACTGAGATGAAGGGAACCTTTTTTTTTATTAAGGAAAAGTCGATTGGGGTCATATAGACCCCAAGGACCAATTGAGGGTTAAATTATCAACGGTCATTTATTCCAATAAACACTGAATGTTAAAAACTCTCACGAGGCTTCTTGAAGTTGCCTATTGGCCTAGCATTCGAAAGGACATCTGGAGCTACTGTAAGGAATGTCAGGTATGCCAAAAATATAAGCCATCCATTTCCAAATTATCTGGACTGCTTCAGTCAACACCGGTGGTCGAACCTGGGTACATGCTGAGAGTAGATCTAATGGGACCTTTCCCGAAGAGTGCAAAGCAACACGAATACCTCTTGGTGGTGGTGGATTATTGTTCTAAATGGGTGGAGCTGTTCCCATTACGAACAGCTAAAGCTCCGCAAATAGCCAAGATCCTAGTTGAGGAGATCTTCACCCGATGGAGTACTCCTGTCTACCTGGTGTCGGATCGAGGAGCGCAATTCACCTCACTCCTCATAACCCTAGTCTGTAAGCAATGGGGAGTGGTTCGAAAACTCACGACTGCGTATCACCCACAGACCAATCTTACAGAAAGGATGAATCGCACTTTGAAAACCATGATGGCTTCCTGTGTAGGAGATCATCATCGGCAATGGGATCGATGGCTTCCTGAATTTCGATTTGCCATTAATTCTGCTTGGCAAGAGAGTACCGGTTTTACTCCAGCCCAGATTGCATTGGGACGTTCTCTGAAAGGACCTCTAGAAAAGGCCATTCCAACTCCTCCAAAGCCTGATAGTCAAACCTATGAGCTGCTTGAAAGAAAGCAAGAGTTGATAGAACTTGTAAGAGAGAATGTAGAAATTGCCCAACAAAAGCAGAAACGATTCTATGACCTGAAGAGGAAGGTGCAAGATTTTAAAGAAGGAGATTTGGTCTGGGTGAAAACTCATCCTGTGTCCAGAGCTGAGGAAGGTTATATGGCCAAGTTGGCAGCCAAGTGGAGAGGCCCAGCTAAAGTGTGTAAAAGGTTGGGTTGTGTAAACTATTCCATTTCATTTGTTGACACTCCCTTGGTTTTTGACACAATTCATGTACAGGACCTTAAGTCTTATTATGGGGGAGACTTAAAAAAGTCAGATGGTCCTCTCATGACCTGAAGATTCTGTTGTGATTTGCAATAGACAATTTTCAATTGGTAGAACCCCTTTCTTTTGTGTAGCCTTTACCTAGGTATAGTAGGGAGTTGGTTACATTGCAAAGAATTTCTTATCTTTATTTACATGGTACGGGTAAGTCCATGTCGTTCCGCCATCTTGAAAAACTATAATAGCAGAGAGGGACAAAAAGCACTAGCCTAGCTCAACTAGCCAACCTTTTCGTTCAGAGCCGGCTGACTGAAACCATCTGAAGCGGTCAGTGAGAGGCGCTTGAAAGGCTGCAATGCACAGTACTTCATAATGCAATCCTCGTAGCCGTGATAAAGCATACAAATTCATTTAAAGGGGGAACGTGTCCGGCAAATTCAAAACGAGGGTAAATATGGGGATAGCTTTTCCCAGGTGGATAGAGCTAATGAAGGAGAAGTTGTCTGCTTTCTTCTCGACAGGTAAGTCGATGTTACGGTCTAAATTACAAGCTTTTTCATTCCGTGGTTGTGTAATTCATTATATAGGCAGCATAACAGTAGAACATGTATAGTTAAACTCGATGAAGTGCTAATGGAAGACGTGTTGTCATAGCTTCTTGTCACATAACGGCTACTGTAGTTGCAACACGCATTTGAAAAAGCGAGACGCTAGAAAGCACTATGCCTTTGAATGCAAAATACAATATCACCGCTAGATGGGAGAAATTCCTACACAGCGTACCATTAAGGAATAAGTTGTAGGGTATTTGACAAAAAGCCTAGAAAATCGAGGAGGTCAAAGGGCATGCTTCCCGCTATAGTATCATCAGCTCTCTCCAAAGTCTGTTCATGTGGCCGGTCGCATCAACAAAGGCTAACATTTTAAAATTCTACATATATTTTGAGTAGATAACCGATAGTATACTCTCAGTAAAGGGGTTCATCCTGTGTGTTTCCACAATGAATAAGGATAGTTTGGGAGATTCACACACACACACACACACACACACACACACACACACAGACAATGCATGCCTGTCAAGCGAGGGGGAGAGAGAATTACTTGTGGGATCTTTTCAACTTTAAATGTATGGACATCTTAGGAACTACTTCGTCAACCGGCTGAAAATGTAAGATGATTTTATTTTTGACACCCGTTCATAACCTGTATGTTTTCTTCTAATCTATAAAACATGTCGGATGATTTTTATCTAACGTAATTGGATCAGTAAATTTAGTTATTTATTGTAAAAATGAACAGAATGCTTTTCAACTTCAGTAATTTAGTTAGATTTTAAATGAACAGCATGCTTTTCAACTTCAGTAATTTAGTAAACTATTTATTTTATATATGATATATTTTAATTTATACACTTTTAAAGGAACACAATGCTTTTCAACTGTTGTGTAAGATATTTCTCAATGGGCTCAGGAACTTGTCACAAAAACAGATACCAGGCCAGCCACACACTGGTGTGGCAGAGAGAAAAGACTTCAGGGGAAACACTTGTGGGTTTTTTTCAACCATGGTGAAACAGTAAGATGATTTTATTTATATATTTTTAATTGAACAGTATGGTTTTTCAACTTCAGTCAGTGTCAAATATTTGTGAATGACTAAATGTAAATTTTATAACCATTTAATTTAAATGAACATAATTATTTTTCAACTTCTGTGTGAGATAAACTTCCAACGTCCCCAGCAATGCGGAGGGAGGGGAATTCCTGCTTTGACACACACACACACACACACACACACATAGACGGGCGCTCCCTATGTTTTGAGCCAGTGTGAGATCATTGCATTGTTTTTTCTTCAACTCTCTAATACATTTTTAACTGTTTGCAATTTTTGTGGCTCCATTTTATTTAAACTTTTTGTGTGAGGTTTTACATAAGCTGTATGTTTTTTCTTCAACTCTCTAATACATTTTTAACTGTTTGGAATATTTTTGTGGCTCCATTTTATTTAAACTGAAATGCTTGATTCAGTGAATAGTTGTACATTTATTTAAACTTTTTGTGTGAGCTTTTATTCTATATTCTTTTTATACAGAACAGAAACTTCCACAATTTTTTCTTATCACTTTCACAGCTGCCCGTGATAAGCTCAGGGTTATGGTGGGTCTGCGGTAACAAAACACCAACTTCAAACTATCAAACTAACTGTCATCATCAAAGCCAATACATCTCAAACTATCTGTCACACATCCTATACCCCCTTTTTCTTGATCAAACTAACTTCAAACGATCAAACTATCTGCCACACATCCTATACGCCCCTTTTTCTTGATCAAACTAACTTTAAACGATCAAACTAACTGTCACCATCCATCATTTTGACAGAAGCTGTAACCGCAAGGGGCGGAACTAGGTCAAAGGTAACAGGAAGGGGCGGAACTAGGTCAAAGTTAACAGGAAGGGGCGGAACTGGGTCAAAGGTAACAGGAAGGGGCGGAACTAGGTCAAAGTTAACAGGAAGGGGCGGAACTGGGTCAAAGGTAATAGGAAGAGGTGGCCCCGGAAGGGATGGAACCGGAAGGGGCGGGGCAAGGGGCGGGACAGGAAGGGGATGAACTGGAAGGGGTGGGACAAGATCAAAGGATAGCCACGCCCACATGCCAATCAGTCATTTTGACAGTTGCTGTCTCATAATAACTACTTTCATCTTTTATTTTAAAAACATTCTCAGATGAGCTAACTCCGGCTTGGTGCCCCTTATTTCAATTTTCTGTGGATACATGTACTATTCCCATTATCTGGAAGACATCAGTTGTCATTCCGTTGCCCAAAAAATCATGCCCACAGCAAAATGACGACTATAGACCAGTAGCGCTGATTCTATAGTGATGAAGTCATTGGAACGTATAATGGTTGGTAAATTAAGAAGTGAGGTACAGCATCTCTTGGACCCGTACCAATTTGCCTATAATAATGGCAGGGGTACTGATGATGCTTTAATTACAACTGTACACTCCATCTTAAAGCACTTAGAAAATCCATTAGGTTATGTTCGCTTATTATTTATGGATTTCAGTTCTGCTTTTAATTGTATTCTTCCGCAGACAATGTTAAGTAAACTACATCAGATGGAAGTGAATCCCATCATTATTAAATGATATAGTTCTTTCCTGACAGAAAGGAAGCAGCAGGTGAGAGTTAACTCCACCCTTTCTGATATGATTAACATAAGTACAGGTGCCCCTCAAGGCTGTGTAAGTTCGCCCTTACTTTTTATACTATATACAAATTAAATTTATTATTAAATTTTCAGATGATACGGCCATACTTAGTTTACTCTACAACAATTCAGATATTGGTATGTATACACAGGAGATAGAGGAGATGGTGAAGTGGTGCAATAAGCATAACTTGCTCCTTAATGTTAATAAAACCAAGGAAATGATTTTTGACCCTAGGTCTATAGGCGATCTAAGCCCTATTCTAGTTCCGATTGAACATATAAATATTTATATAAATTATATAAATATTTAGGAATTCAATTAGATAAACAGTTACAGTGGTCTCGTCAAGTGGAATATGTTTCCTCAAAAATATGTCAGCGTCTTCATTTTTTTAAGAAGACTAAGAGTGCATGGAGTTGACAAGGATATTATGCTACTGTTTTATAAGGCAGCTATTGAGTCTATTGTTCGATATGGTATTGTAGTTTGGTTTGGTAACCTGTCAGTTAAATTAAAATCACTGCTCCAAACATTGGTTAAAAGGGCAGGAACAATAATTGGGCAAGTGCAACCGAATACTCTTAATGAGCTTTTTGAGGAGGCGGTAAGGAAACAGAGTTTTAAAATCACTAATGATCCGAATCATGTCCTCTACAGTGAGCATGAGATGATGCCCTCAGGCAGAAGGTACAGGTTACCAAACTGCAGACTAAATAGGTTTAAATTTTCATTTGTACCGCTCTCTATAAAAATACTGAACTATCAACTAGGGTGTGTGGGTTAGAATTTAGGTAAGTCATGTTATGTGTGACATAAATTTTATTTATTTTTTTACATTAATATTATGTGTGAATTTACGTAAATCATGTTATGTGTTATGTATATTGTGTTGCATCTGTTATCTCGAATGCCAAAGATGAATTTCTTCGTCAGGAGACAATAAAGGCTAATCTGATAAGATCAGATAAGATAAGATAAGATAAGATCAGATAAGATTCAGGAACCACTTAAATGTGTCACATGCCTGTCCTGTCTTGTGTTGCACTTGGGTGTTTGTTGTTTGATACCATGTGTTCTCTTGTCATTGTATACCCCGCCCATCTTGTTATCTCATTATTGGTTTATTTGTTCCACCTGTTATCCTCGTTACCCGCCTTATTTGCCTTCCTATTTAGTCTTCCTGTGTTTGCTGTCCTGTGCTCGTTCGTTGTATTTGTTACGTGTATTCGTCGTGTTGAGTTCTGTTCTTGCCCTGCCTTGTTTGTTCTGGATTAAGTTTGTACGTTGTAGTTTTCTTTTGTTTATTTTATGTTTTGGTCTTTATTAAATTCCTCTTACTCTGCACTTGAATCCACGGATTTATTCCACACCACGCACCGTGACAAAATGTAAAAAGATCAATAACCCTTTTATAGCATTCAAGTTCCTCTATTTTCCCCCAAAGCACTTCGAGGTCTCGTGGTAGTGAAAAGGTGACTCCAGAACCTCTGAACTGAATACAAAGTGCTTAAAGGATCCCATAAGTTCCAGCAAGAACCGCAAAGATTGTCAGTGCTCCACCAGTAACCCTACTATAGGAGAAAGAGTTTTGATGCACTTAAATTATGTTTTTAAGTTCCTTGAGTATCCAACAGGATATTTGAGGCACCTTTAGTTTTTACACTGAGGTGTGAAGTGTGCATGCAGGAAATGTTTGATCCTTAAGCAAATTCTGAAGCAAAAGCAAATTATCTGTGGGGAACTTTTTTGATCTCACACTGAAATCCCAAACCCACTGAATAAGCTGTTCAAACTAGATTTTGAGGATGTAAAATTTCTACGGACACTGCAACGGTTGCAATATGATGTCACACTCTGTGGCCTATTTTTTTAAAAACATATGTTTTTAAAAACATGTTAAACATCAAAAATGCAATGCTACAATCCAGCAGATTTAAAGTTTGTGTTCTTTTAATTCAGCAAGAGGTCACGCTGTGGGTTATAAATATATATTTTATTGGTTGTGAAACCTTCATGTGATACCAATTCACAGGTGTGAGTTCACCCAATTTGAACTTTGGAACGTAGCAAAATGCAAAACTTCTTCACATGCGTATAAATGCGCATTTAAAACATTCTATGTGGAGTGACTCAGATGACCAACTTGCGCTTTTCAGTAATGTAATGAAGTTCTTTGTTTAAATAGTGAAATTCCAGTAATGGCCCTGCCCTGAGTAAATTCTTACTCATTCAACTTTATCAAGAGGTCGATAAAGCGGTTACTGACATAAACCAGCGATTTTCCAACCAGTGGTTTTCCGTTTCGTTTAGTCATGTTTTATTTGGCCTGACATACAGTTTGAAGCTGATATAAAGATGGAATGACCTAAACACGCAACACTCATCGTGATTTTGCTTGAGAAAAATGAAGAAACCTCAATCTGTTACTGGCAGTCAAGCCATGGTAAAAATGATGCTTCACCCTCAACAAATGTTTGCAATTATTCAGATCCTGCCCACCCTGTCTCTTTTTCCCTCCTTGCGTCAGAGGGTCTACAGACCCAGACTGCACATCTGGGAATGGTTAAAAGAGGAAACAGAGTTCTATGAGTAAGAGTTACTGTAGGCCTCAAAGAACATGTTCATACGCCTGTCATTTCTGTTTTCTTCTCACACACTACAAAGCTAAAAAACAACAAAGCTACACCACAACAGCAACCACAAATGAATCAGCTTCATTGATAAAAAAAATGCCTGTAACGGCCATCATTCACTGTACTGATATTCATATGCTACAACTATAAAACAAATAATGATAACATTTTATTTTGAAGGTCCCCATTGTACATTCTGTTGAGTATAATTAACTTTCCCACTACATGTCAATTAACTCTCATTAAAGTATTAGTAGACTGTCTGCTTAATATCTGCTAACTCTTTATTGTGTTGATCCTCCAACAGACATTCTACTGAGTCTGAAGTTTAACCACTGGACACCATCTAAGAAGTTTGTACTAATAAGTTTACATGTACTTGCAACGTTACTTATAGTCAGTAGTACTGACTATAAGTAACTTTGCAAGTACATGTAAACTTATTCTAACCCTAACCCTACCAGTCTACTAATACTCTACTAACACTCAGCCGAGATGGCCGCCACGCCAGAGCCCACAGCCAAGATGGCCGCCACGCCTGAGTCAGCTCCGGACGATGCAGCCCTGACAATTGTGGCCATGGCTATCGTGTGTGTGGGCCACACACGCATCGACTCCAGCCCCTGGCCAGCGTCCAGAGGGGACTCCAGCCCACAACCCCATAGCTCAGCCCAATAATTTTTGGGTGGTGCCATATATCCCCGGCCATAGGGGCCAAGCCAAGCTCCTTGGGCGGGACTGCGGAGGCTGATCCGCCATGGCCCCCTGAACCAGCCCAGGTCCGCCCACGCTCCGCGGCCCAATCTGATTGGCGGCTGACTTGGAGCAGTGCATGCCAGGTTAGAAATGTTGTTCAACTTGATACAGAGCCGACGCCACGTGACTGATATATGCCATCAAAGTACGGCGAGAGCAATTTGTACAAGCTCTGATGACGATACAGTTATTCCACGATTGGCCAGATTCACCGCATGACGACAAATTACGTGTGTTTCGTGTTTATTTTCACACCTTTAGTTACACTAATGCTCACAAATCTGTTTTATAACCGTAAAATCTCTTTTCAGGTAGTCGTGATTTTTATATTTTCATGTTTATCAAAAAAAAAAAATATTAAAAAACATACACATCACTACTGTCACGGTGTAGGTTTGTCTTGTCATGTTTAGTGGTTCCCTGTCTGTCTATTAGTCTTCACAGGAGTTTCTCATTGACCACGCCCCCTTGTTTATCCTGTTTAGATCGTTTGCCCCTGTATTTAAGCCCTGTGTTTCAGTCTAGTCTTTGTGAGTTCTTGTCCGTTGTTATGTTGATGTGGGTTGTTCTGTTCCCAGAGTCTTGTTCACTTGCCTGAGTCTTTGTATTGTTTGAGTGTATTTGAATAAACGTGCTGAATTTGGATCCTGCTTCCTCCTTGCTTCTACCTCACCATGTGACAACTACATTGGTTTTTAAATGGTATAGGCTTATTTTGAATGTTATTCTTGTACAAACATACACTGTATTAAGCAGTACATACAAGTATTGAATGAAAATATCTCTGAGAAGTCTGTGTATTTGACAAATATTGCATTTATTTCACTTGTCGCTGTCGTCACCTTCATTTATAGAGCTTTTAACAATCGATTGTTTCAAAGCAGCTTTACAGTGATAATAGGAAATTAAAGTAACAGAGATTGTTTTGGCTTTACAGCAGCTCTAGAATAAAGTTATTGTCTAGCTAAAGTTAGTTTTGATTCACTTCCGTCGCTGTGGTAAAGTATGGAAACAGCACGAGCGTCACTACGGGAAGCAGAAAGTGTCCCGACTTCACGTCTCCGTTTTCAGCTCCTGCACGCCGCAACTCTCGCCGATCGGTTACATCCAGCCGCAGCCAATGTCGAACACACCTCTTGTTTCATGTCTTGGTCATATTTCCTGTTGTCATGTGATTCCCTGTTATAGTCATCTGTTCCCCATGTGAATGTGTCGTTGTCATTGGTTTATTGTCTAATCATGAGCACAGGTGTCCCTTGTCATTAGTCCTTGTGTGTATTTAAGCCCTCATGTTTGCCATGTGTCTTTGTCAAGTATTGTTTCCTTTTACCACTGTTTGGTGAGTCCATTCCTTTGTTTTATGTTTGATCATATTTTGAATAAAGCTGCACTTGGGTTTTCCAAGCTTGCCTCCAGTGGATGTTGATTACAGATTGCATTCTTTGAATTAAAATAAACTATTTTCCACTTTACGTTTACACCATGTAGCCTTCTATTTTGGGTGGTTTCTCTGTCATGACCTCAGCATTGAGTTGGCGGACATCTTATCTCCGAGAAGATTAGGAAGTGCCAAAGGAGACAAGAAGCAGAAATATGACCAGTGGTAATGATGATAATCAACAAGCAGGGTTTAAGGGATGACTTTTATTTAAATATATTTGGAATTTATGAAAAAAAAAAGGAAGAACTGCAATAAAATCCAGACATTGTAATAAAATGTGCAGCTCTAAAATACACATTGTCCTAACAAACATTATTGAAAATTGTAGGGCTGTACAATGAAGTATTCCCCTCGCCCAGTTTGGACCTAATTGGTTGTTGGGACAACAGCAGCAAAACACTGAGTAAAGACTAAAAGGAGTAACGCCTTGAGTCACGTCTGGCTATCTTTAGTAGCATAAAGTAGGATTTATAACATGAGATAGTGGTACAGCCTCACTCAAATGCTCAGATTCACTGCCTCTCCTATGTTCACCCAGCCATTTTCAAAAACTCACTTCTATATAATATTTAAAGTATGTTGTTCTCGAATAATTTGGTCCTAAATCAATTGGTAATTGCCTTATTGTTTTTCTCATGTTTAACAGTGAATCAAATATTTCTTTTCTGTAGATTTTGTTTCTTGGGCTGGATCCGAATGATTGGTCCCAATCTGATTGGATAACCAATACAGCACCCTATGGACAAGGAGAGATAAAACAAATTCAAAAACAATTTGAATTTTGAATGGAAACATGTCCAGGTCACATTTCATAATGTAACCAAAATCAAAACAAAATATAAATTAATCACATTGTGCATAAGTCTAATGTTAGGACCACTAAGATTTTTTTGCATAGTGACATACATTTCATGACAATATCACAGGCACATTTCCCACCAAAATTTCCATTACTGTAATGCAGGGTTTCCCAAACTGAGGTTTGTGATTGAACTGCAGGGGGTTCCTGAGTTGGAGAAAAGCTAATAACTGATTAAAGAATAAAAAGTCAAATTTAAATAAAAAATAAAAATAAAAACAACAGTAGAAGAACACACACAAACACGATGATGAAGGGAAACAGGCAGTCTTTAATAAATCCACAGGTATATCCACAAACAGAGAACAGAAATTCAACAAAACTTAACCACAGATGAGAACAGACAGCAATGAACAGAAACAAAGGAACGTCCTGGTTGCGTATGCAACCCACCGTTCCCTGAAGGAGGGAACGGAGGACGTAGTCGACGTCGACTGAATGGGATCAAGCCAGGGAGCCAGTCATCTTATGGCACTTTTCCACTGCATGGTACGGTACGGCTCGGTTCGGTACGGCACTCTTTGGCGCTTTTCCACTGCATGGTAAAGAACGGCTCGGTTCGGCACGGCTCACTTATGGAGCATTTCCACTGCATGGTACGGTACGGTACGGCTCGCTTCGGATCGCTTTAAATGGTACCACCTCTGTTGAGCTTTCAAGCGTACTGTACCGATAGTAAAATGTGACGTGAAAACACTGCAGATCACTGATTGGTCAGAATCGTCACTACCAGCATCATTGTATTTGCGACACGAGACACTAAAACCCGCTAGATTTAAATAGCCAGTTGACAACAGCCAACGCTGTAGCACCTGTTTTTAAAGTACTTGCTTGATAAAAAGAAGATGAAAACTTCAAAAAATAAATGGCTGAATCGTGGTCAGTGGACGAGGTGCAGACGTTCCTCTCGTTGGTTGCCAAGGAGTTGCGCAACTATAGCTATCAGTCCCACCCACTTTGAAGCGGTACTAACTGCAGTGGAAAAGCAACCAAGCTAAAGCGAACCGAGCCGTGCCGTACCGAGTCGAGTCGTCCCACGCAGTGGAAAAGCGAAGCGAGCCGAACTGTTCTGCGCCGAGTCGAACCGTACCGAGCCGAACTGTACCATGCAGTGGAAAAGCACCATTAGAGTACTATTGAACGAGCCAATGGAATTGGCGTGCGTGATTTGTATCACACACTCCACCCCCGTGGCGCGGGTATAAATACGGAAGTGGATGCACGCACTAGTTGCTTTTTTCGCTGAGGAGCCGAGCTTAACTCGGAGTCAGCGGTGGTCCAGCAGTAGTGGCAAGGGGACTACGTCCTCCGTTCCCTCCTTCAGAGAACGGTGAGTTGCATAAGCAACCAGGACGTTCTCTTTCAGTCGAGAAAGTCAGTTGTAGATGACGTCAACTGAATGGGATCACCAATTGAAAACGCCACTTGTGCTGCCACCTTCCAGTGCCTGGACAAAAGCCTCGTGAACCTCCCGCAACTTGGGGCGGAGATGGAAGGGCTTAGGCCAAGGAAGTCACTGCTGTTCCACAGGACCATTGGGAAAGTGCACCCTATCAATGGAAGGAAGGGACGCTGAGGAAACCACATCCTGGCCGAAGGGAGGTAACAAGTGGAGAATACACATATGGACTGGGCGGATGACCGGGCAGTACAACATATGGAATATCACTGGGATGACTCCAGCCTATAACAGGGGGGAGGGTCAACCGAACAGTGACGGCAGAGGGAAGACATGGGCTCGCCGGAGGGAGCCGTACCGTGGAAGAATACACATCCAGGAGGAGCTCACCACCCAGGTGGGCACGTGCATCTTGGGAAAACTTTCTCACCAAGTTGAAGGCAACCACATGTAGTAGGCCAACCTCTGCTTGGAAACAGCCTTCCCTTTTGCTGGTCTCTGAAACAGACAAGAGCAGGTCTGAGGTCCAGGCTTTGCATTCTGTGCACGTATAACCACAATGGAGTGGAAAGAACAGAGAAAAGCCAGGGCTGGGTCTGTCTCCTCTGGGGCAGCGCTTGCAGGCTCACCACCTGGCCGTAGGAGAGGTAGAAATCTTGGGCAAATATCCAGGCCGTGGTCTCAGATTTCATGAGAGGTAGCCGGCCCGAACTCCAGGTACGATTCGCTGACCGAAATGTAAGCAAGTCCCTACCCTCTAGTAGAAACCAAGCAAGCAGGAGAACTGTTTCTTTAAAAACAGGACTATTAACTCACTGCCTGAAGAGGCTCAGTGGAGGTCTCTGAGTGCAGTAGCACCAGAGATAATCCCAAGAGTGTAAAGAGTGGGCGCAAGGCGGATTTATTGTCCTTGCTCCCCTCGGGAACCTGACGATCAAATCGTGCTTCCCAAGGATTTGCACCCCTTTACTGCATCATGATGTGCGTCAATACAGAGGCAACAACGTTTTGAGGGTGGAAGAGACAGCCTCATTCCAACCCATCTAGCAGGAGGAAAACACTGAAGTGATCGAAAACATTCGGGATTTCCTCATGGAGAGACTTCTAAGGTGGTGCAAGCCTCATTTTGAGGGTGCTCAACAGAAGCGAGGGTCTCTACGGCAAAACCTTGTGGTAGTAACCAGAACCTCCGTGTCCCGTTCCTTTTCTAGAACCAGATGGACCAAGGTTCTAGATAACACAGGACCAAGATGGTCGTGACCCACCTCTCTAGGGTACAATGAAGTACGGGCTTATAGAACCCAGCCTTCATATCGGCTGGAGGGAGTGGCTGCATTGCGTCCTTTGCCAGTAGACTGCGATGTGCGCACACAAGACAGGAGCAATGCTCAACACTTAGGTGTGACTAAAGTCACTATTTTTAGCAGCATATTTGCTCAACACCTAGGTGTGATGAATATCACTGAGCTTGGGCGAAAGCCGAGCTAAAAGGAATCGCAAGCCGAGTCTGATGGTATAGTTTGGGGCCATTTGGACTGGTTGGGAAGCATTTTTGGCTTCCACGAACTGGGCCAGGGGACCACAGACGTACTGAGGTGGGGCAGCGAGGTGGATGACAGGGACCCGGCTTGGAAGGCCCTAAGGCGGCCCGAAGCAGGGTCTGAGTGTGGTGCCCAACACTTACCTGTCTTCAAGAGACGGCCAGGGATGCGTGAGAAGGCGGATGACCAGGTTCTTGAACCGCACCCAGCTGCCATGATGGTGAAGAACAGGGGGCTGAGGGGTGCAAGGCTTTACAGGGACGCACACCGCCACACTTGCCCTCTTGGGACCCAGGAACAGAGGAATTTGCTCTTTCTTTGAAGTGTGGATATCGCTTGCTCCGCTTTTTTGGGGAGCCAGCGGTGGAACAGACACACACACAATGAAGACTCCACCCGGCCCTCACCCAGGGGGAGGGAGTGGATCGGTGACCAACTCCAAGAGCATTGTTGTGAACTTTTTTCTTCTAAAGTGTTTGAAAACTCAGAAGCGAAGACCAGGAGACTTGGTTGTATCTTAAGCCGGATTCTTTATTGAGAACATGAGCTGCGTTACAAGTCTGCTTCGTCCAAAAATCTTACCCAAGTCTGACTAAAGGCAAAATACCCTTGTGTTCATATACCTTACACAGGGGGAGGGGTTACATAGAGGTGGAGACACTCTGAAACAAAGCATGTAAATGAAGTATACAGGTTTAGAAACCTGCCCTAGACTGAGAGTGATACCAATCCTAATCCAATCAGCATAACTATTCAAACTGAGCCAGGGGCTCCCAGCGCCATTAAAGACAAAGAGTCTCAGTAATCTGATTCATTTAACTTACAATAGAGAGACCATGACTGGCAGAATCTCTTGCTCATTTATACCTCAAATGCTAAATTCAGTCTACTAGACTTCCTCAGTTTATATACTATTGTACTAGAACCTAAATTAAACATTTAATAAATTTGTAACACTACATTATCCTCCTCCATCCCTGAGCGGCTTGGCAGCGCCTTGAGTGGGCTGGGCGTCCCTACTACTCCATGCTGAGGCCTGGCTGGAGGCTGCTGTAGAGGCCCAGCGGGAGCGGCGGCAGGGGAACGCCCTCGGCGACGAGCAGGCGGAGGAACTGCCACCGGTGGATGCAGGATGTGCCGGATGGCCTCCGTCTGCGCTTGGGCGGCATAGAACTGTTGGACGCAGTTCTCCGCCGCGTTGCCGATCAGCCCAACCTGGGAAATTGGGGAGACCAGGAACCGAACCTTGTCCGCATCCGCCATATCAAACAGGCTGAGCTGAAGATGGCGCTCCTGAACCATTAAGTTGGACATCGCCAGACCGATCGCGCACGCCACCACAGATGCAGTCGGATGCAGTGCGGTGCTCACCTATGAGCGCATGGTCTGGGCTACCCTCGTGCATTTCCATGAGTGCCCTGACCTGATAGACCTGTAGCAGCGCCATGGCACGCAAGAGGAGGCAGCTTGCCCACAGGCTTTGTAAGCTCTGCCCGTCGGAACGGACAAGAACTCATAGGCCTTAGGGGGCAGATGAGGATCCCCCCAAAAGGCAGCGGCCGCCGGACACAGGTGCACCTGTGTCGCGACAGACCGCTCCCCTGGAGGGATAGCCTCGCAACCCTTCACCGCTCCTCCATGAAGGGTAGTGAGGGGGAAAAGCTATTCAGGCAGTTTCTGTCAGAGAAAGGTGCCGTCCACCTGGTAAGCTCTCCATGCACTTCGGGAAAGAAAGGCACTGTGGCGGCGCGCTGAGACCCAGCCCGGCCCACCCCGAGATACCAATCCTCCAACCGAGACTGAGTGGTGGAGGATTCCACTCAAGCCCGGAAGCCTCTGCGGCCCGTTTCAGCATAGCTGACATTCCTGGAACTGGCTCAGGCAACGTTACACTCCCAGATTGGGATAACGCAGCCGAGTCGTCATCTCCAGAGGCCAGCTCACCCTCCGATGCTGCTATCGACATCTTATCCTCTTGGGGAATTGAAATGGCTGATCGGTCCATTACAGAGGGGCCGGCACGTTCAACAGGAATTCCATCGGCTGCTGTGTGATGGAGGGGTAAGGAGCCCACAGGGAATGGTTACCGGGCAAGACATCCATCACTATCCTCCGATAACCCATCCTACACGGCACCCGGTATTGGAAGTATTGCAAGTTAAGTAATCAGTTTAATTTTTTCAAGTAGACTGCCACCTCATCTGTCCCCATGTTAAGAGAAATCAAGAGTAAAGTGCAGAGGCATTAAGATGCTTACAGTTAAGGTTGGGAACTGAGAACCGGTTCTTATCCAGAACCGGTAGTGTTTTTGAAAAAAATACCGGACCATGCAAAGTTCCTAAGTTTCGGTTCCGAAAACGGTTCTGGTGCGATATGTGGGCGAAGTGCTGGGAGTAGATTATCCTTTAGCGTCTCACCTCAAGGCGCAGACAGCGAGAGAGAGAGAGAGAAAGAGAGTAGAGCTGCATGATTAATCCTTAAAAGATTTCGATTCAAACACCCACGCCATCTTATTCCTAAATGACAAAAACTTCACCCCTGAAGTTGCGGTTTGCTCCCACACGCGCTGCATTTGTCACACACACGGCGCGCGCGCGCGCCCAGTCACTATCTAGTAGCCGACATTCAAATCTGTTTGCGCTGAGAGAGAGCAGTTGTCCATATGAAACTGCTTTACAATCACACAATATTTACGTGTTACAAATATTCAAATGATTAACGTTACAGAAGTACTGAGATAAGTTTATAGTTTGAGTAAACATTGACGGTAGTCAAAACAGATGCAGTCCGTAACTTTTTTGTGTTCAGAATTTACAACATGTAAGTGACACAATGAGCGAGTGCATCATGAATGCCTTTTTTTCAAACCATGTTTTTGTCTTATCTTGAATCACTACGTTAAGCCTGTTGTTCTTGTTTGGACTTCTTAGGCTTGTTTGAGATGAGCAAAATCTGCGCAGAACCAATCACCGGTGATCAGCGCGAGATGCATGCCGGTTAGAAATGTGTCCGAGAGCGGTCCGCCTGGCTCTGATGTCATGCCGACGTATGTCAAAAAACTCTCGCGCCTGTCGGATTCTGCAGTCGCGCGCAGTTGCTCTCCACCGACTGCGCTGATCAGCATAGACATATACACTAGACGTCACCTTGGGGTTCTAAGCATGTGTCAAAACCGCAGCCATCTTGGAACAGGGGTCTTGTCATAGGAAGCAGGGCCGGCGATTGCTATAGGCGAACTAGGCGGTTGCCTAGGGCGACAAATGTGTTGGGGGCGCGGGCGCCCTCTAGTGTCGCCCTCGGCCTACTTCCCATTAATCACATAATTAGAATGACAAGCGAACAAAAACATGTTTATTACATGATTATCCTAAGGCGGCCCTCAGCCATACGTTTAAATACTTGTCCTGATTATTAGATTGAATGGATGATTATTGTCGATCATTTCCTAAAGGGGGGGCGGGGGTTGCGTTACGTTACGTTCTATGGTTACGTTAGGCAAGTGCTCGGCTGCTGCACGTGCTGATTGAAAATGAAGCGGTCTAAACCCTCTGGTGCACAGGGACGAAAACAGAGAAAGCAACAAGATAAAAAGAAAGCCCAGTATAGAGGTAAGTCTTCTCATCTCAGCCATTAAGGTGTCAAAAGTTCTGGCCATCGGGACTACCGGGAGATTCCCGCGGCCCGACGTGCTTTTTGGGCCGATACATAGGCCTATCTCATACTTTTATTTTTCTATTTTTGTCTTAACGGCCCATAAAACTCGTACATCGGTGGCCCATTCGTTTTGTTTTGTTTTGCTTAATTGGCGGCGCTGGGTTACTTCCAGATATATAACTTACTTTCAAGTATAGAAATTTGTACAATACTTATGAAAGTTTCCTTTATTTTTCACTACATTTGTTTTAAAATATAGCCCATGGCTATTACTGTCATGGGATTAATATTATATCTATTATTATGTAGTAGTGTAATATAGACAGACACTGTAATTAAGAGGATTGAGATTTTTTCTTTGTTCAATTTGCACACTGAATATGGGTTGGAGCTTTTAGTTTTGAACTCTCAAAGTGCACCAGATTGATGAATTTAACATTAAAATGCACAACATTTTCTTTTCTTTCTTCTTTCTAATTTTTTTACCCAAAAAATTAGAAAATCGCATTCATGATGATTTATGGGGATTTTATTTCCGTTAGACCTTTGTCTACATTGACGCTGATGCATTAACAGTGGAACAGTGGAGGGGCTCCCCTGTTCCAAGATGGCGGCTCTATTGACGCATTCGTTCTAATGAACTGCCGTAGCCAAGGCGACATCTAGTGTATATATCTATGGCTGATCAGAAGCACAATGGGAAACGACTTGCTGACGACACAGCTTAAAGGGTTAGTTCACCCAAAAATTAAAATTAAGTCATTAATTACTCACCCCATGCTGTACCAACCCCGTAAGGCCTTCGTTCGTCTTCGGAACACAAATGAAGATATTTATGATTAAATCTGAGAGGTGGATGACTGCTACATAGGCTGCCTAAGGGAATGAAACTTGACGGCCCAGAAAGTCATTAAAGAAAATGTTTAAATATTCCATGTCGCAACAGTGGCTCAACTATAAGTTTATCAAGCGACGAGAATACTTTTTGTGCGAAAAAACAAACAAAAATAACGACTTTATTCGACTATTCCTTTTCTTCCTTGTAGGCCTGAAACGAGACTTCAAGAGATTTCCACGACGCACGCACGAGAACTTAACTGAAGTCGTTGAAGGAGATCGCAAGTCTCACGCATGCGTCGTGGAAATCTCTCCTAAATTATTCTAGAGAATGCAGAATTATTTTTTTCTTCAGAATTATTTTTTTCTTCAGAATTTTTTTTTTGCAAAAATTGCTTGATCATATTTTGAATTTGTTTACATTACCAGTCTGTTAAACTCATTTGTCAAGTACTATAAGAAATAAACACAAGAAGGATTGTGGATTTTTCTCTTACTAATATTTTTTAATGAATGGGAACCGGAATCGTTTGGCGGAACCGGAAGCGGAAAATTTATCACTATTCCCAACCCTACTTACAGTAGTTCTAGAATTAATGTGAGCATTCAGTATTCCTCAAAATGAATCAAAACAGTGAAACGCAAACTCAGAATATTTTTTTTCAGTCAAATTTTTCTAAAATTATTGCTTGCTTTAGGTGATTTCTAATTGTTCAATAATTAAGTTGTTGATGCAGCATCAGAGAGCCCATCTTTCTAATACAGTTACTCTTTATGTAATTAATCTCACTTTGCTGCTGACATTCGATGATCCAATTCAACCATACCAATAAGCAAAAATGACTTCCTATAACCAAACATCACATTTGTGTTTTATTTTTTGATCTTCCTATTCTTCTGCAATCCAGATTCCAGAATGGCAGCACAGCTGAAAGGTTTGTTTGACCTGCACCCTCTACTGCGCCCTCTACTGCACAAGCATGAATTTGCATTTTCTTCAGCCTGAGGATTATTCATTTCATTTTTGGTGTGAGTGAAGGGCCTTTATATTTGCCAAAAATGTAACTTTTTGTGGGTTTTGTTATTAAAAACAAACATGCAAATCCAGCCCAGGTGAGAAAAGTAATGCAAAAGCAATGTAACACATTACTTTCCATAAAAAGTAATTAAATAATGCAATTAGCTACGTTTTTAGGGAGTAATGTAATATTTTAACACATTGATTTTAAAAGTAACTTTCCCCAGAACTAGTGGCCCTTAATTGATATATGAGAACCGTGAACAAGCGAATGTGTTATAATATTTGAAATATTAACTTACAGGGTATACTTCAAGGAAATATTTTAGGGGTTCAGCTGACAAAAAAAAGTTTGGGAATCCCTGCTGTAAGAAATGTTTTACTTTTCAATAAAATGAAATATAAAATAAAATAATAAAATAAAGTAAAATAATTAAAATGAAATAATTATAGGAATTACACTGAATAATTATTTTGAAAATGATTACCCTAGCATAAGGAAGACCAGCAGAAACATTGCAGTCAGACAGGTGGTGAGAAGGGTGGGACTGGGCACCCACAAGGTGAATGGATCCTTAGGGGACAGGGGAGGGAACTGGCCTCCTGGGAGGAGAGCCTGTTCAAATACATCCTGTAGTTCTGCATGGCCTAACTGTGCCAGAGGGACCACTGAGGTGGAAACCACAGACATTTGGTATATAGAAATTGAGATCAGTAATAGCAACAGTAAAGGAATGTCATTCTTTTTTTCATACGTGCTTGGTTACCTGTGAGGTAGTAGTAGATACGGACGAGAGAGTGCTCCTGAGAGAATATTTCACACTGGTAGGTGCCTGAGTGCTCTGGCCGGGCAGAGGAGATAAAGTAAAGTGGATCCACTCCAACCGTGACCTCATCAAACCGATCCATCAACATCGTTATCTCCTGTATGTCAAGTTCAAAAAAAGAATGGGAAGGGAAGGTTTCAAAATTCTGAAAAGTACTAAAACATTTAGCAAGTGGGACTATATAAAAAATATAAAAATAATACAATTATAATTACAGTATGTTTCCTGCAGAATTACCAAAATTAGAGGGGGCTATATTATTTATATATTGGTTAATTCTGCAGGAAACATATTGTAATTTTGTCTGCACTTGAATAAAAAACAAAAACAAACAAAAAAACAAGATGAATTAATTAATTTATGACATACTGTAATTTTGAGTGCGTATTTTTTTCTTCATTATTGCTACATTCCGCTCTAATTTTGGTAAATTCTACAGCTTAAAATAAAAATAATTTATTATTTTTAATTTTATGAATAAAAAAATAAATAATGGATGGACGGATAGCCAGCTAGCAAGAAACTTACAATATTTTTTTCTGGATAAAACACCCCTCAAAAAACAAGGGGAATGAATGAATGAATGATTTTTTTAAAAATAGTAATTAATATTCGTTTTGCTCATTGGTCATTTTAAACTTTGTCAGCTATTCATGGAGATCAACTCCTCACCATTGCATATCTCCAGATAATCTCTGCACCTGTGGGCAGCGGGAAAGGGACCTTACACCACATCTGAGTCCTGTTATTCTCTTGTACAGTGATTTCCTTCACTGTAAAAACACATACATTACACACAAAAAAATACATTGGACACAGATCTGTATCACTTCACCTTGCAACTGAATGCCTTTTGTCAACAGAAGGACAGAGGCAGCACAGTCTGCCCACCATTCACCTAATTATAATATTTAAACAGAGACTCTGGTGAGAGCAGCCAAGGAAAAGATCCGTTGAGCAGTAATTGTAGCTGTACTGAGTGGAAATGAATACCACAGTGTGTGGGAGAAGGCCTGCCATCTTAGGTGACCCACATGTGTGAAAATGTGTCAAGGCCCAAGGTTTCGTTTAACAACTTCGCTGTGCACTTAAGTAGAGTTAAAAGCTATAGATGTCTGCGCTGTGTAAATGCCGTTACATAATTACAGAGGTGGTTCTGTTAGGTTGAGTTATAACATATCCATCATATCAAGTGTGGAGAGAGTGGGTGGGTGGGGGGCTGCATAGAATTACACATCATAGTTGATTGAACAGAAAACTGTGCAGATGTAAAGGAGCCTGTCAACTCACCGGGGCAATCCAGCGGGAACTCACAGGAGTCGTACTGACAGGTCACGCAGTTATAAACAGCACCTTGCGCCTGGAAACCTAAACAATACATTTTATCCCATTTATAATAATTTCTTTTTTAAACTGTATTTGAAAATCAAAAGGCATGTATGTTTGGAGAAGAAGTGTATGGAAGAGCTTGCACATTGCTATCTATAATGAAAAGATCACCACAGTGGTGGAACTTTTTGATGCCATGACACCTATGCCTAAAGATTCTCCAAAAGTTCCTGACAGTCTAGCAATCTGAGGCCTTGTCCACTCCAAACTAATACGTTTTTTGTTTGAAAAGCATCTTTTCTCCTTCCGTCCCACATTTTGGCCTTCCATCCACACTGAGATGGCATTTTTAGCAACGAAAACAAAGCTTTTTGAAAACGCTCTCCAAAGTGGATACATTTGAAAACGGCGTTTTCATGTTGTAGTGTGGACTGAGAAAATGGAGATATTTGAAAACGATAACGCAAGTATAGTCATGTAACGCATATTGAACCCATAGATATTTATACCGGTATTGTGCCTGTTATGTGCTATTCACTTTCACACAGTTGCTAAAATATGTTACTTTGCACACTCTTGATATCACAGTCCTGCAAAGATGGCAGAAAATTCACTCGCATTTGCTGTCCTCCGGCAAAAAAGTTGCGTTTCATACAAAACATATAATGGTGAGTGAGAGCGACCTGGGCGATCAGTAAATTATTTTGCTAAATAAAATGATCCTGCCAGAAGAATTGCGTGATAACTTGATTATGTCTTGTTCTGTCTGTATCATCAGTGAGCTTTTATGAGGTTTACGCATGCGCTGTGTGGTGATTTTAGCTTTTTCCGACGTTTCAGTGTGGATGAGAAACTTATGGAAAACGCTAGTGTGGACGGAGAGTGTTTTGAAACGAAAAGTCAGTTTTCAAATCTATCCGGATTAATGTATGTAGCCCTAGAGACCACAAAATACATCACAAGAAATGTTTTCATCAGGAGGATCATCACATAGATGTAACTCACCACAAGGGGGGAAACATCCAGAGGCTACAAGAAATAAAAAAAAAAATAAACATGTTTAGATACTGCAATATCCATGTGCAAGGAATACTGAGATGGTTGGGTGAATCAAGTTTTAAGGCTGGAGAAATTTTGAAGATAAGAGAGAAATAAGAGTAAATTGTGATGAAACTTATAGCGAAGAGTAAGAGCTGCAGGTTTGAAGATGAAGGCTCAGGTCCAGTTTTTCATGGTTTAGCCAGCAAAAGAAATGAAGTGATAATGTAAGTCTCACCTCTGGGCAGCCTTGAGGCTGCTTCAATAAAATTGTTTGCTGCTGCCTGTAACCTGAACTCATACACTGTATCTGAAAAAAGGGAGGAGAGGGGAGAAGGACAGAACCATTTATCTCAATTTCACTTGAAGTGTGCATGTCAATGATTACATGTGTGTTCTATCAGGCTCTCTCACTGATATTTCATGTCAGTTTCTGTCTGTCTTTTCTGCTTTCCCCAGTGTGAAAGAAAGATGGGCTCTCTGATGCTGCATCAACAACTTATTTATTGAACGATTAGAAATCACCTAAAGCAAGCAATTATTTTTTTAAAATTTGACTGAAAAAAAATCTGTATTTTCTCTCTATTTTGTCTTTGTATTAGGTAAAACTTTTAATCAAACCAATGGAACTGACAGGTTTACAGCATGTAGTAGAAGGAAATCCAAGGCACTCTTCTTAGGAATTAATAAAAAGCCTTTATTTGACTGGCTATTTCATAACAGAACATTTACAGGTTTACAGCTTTACAACATCCAAATTATCATAAAATGCACTGCGTTTCTGGGTGCGGAAAGTGCAAGTAATTGGAAAGTGCAAGCAATCACTTCACAGTACACATCAGTTTTCAGAATACGTTATGTAAGAAACCGAGTCTCTGTTTATCCTCTGTAATCTAGTTACTGTTGAAATGCACTGATAAGAGTATAGGCCTACACACATTTGCTATTTCATGAATCATGTCTGAAAGTAAATATTTACTCTTTTGTTACCAGGTAAATCCTAGAGGTTGTTGGTTATAGCCTAATTAATTGTCACAGGTCTGGTCTCAAACAAACAGTTATGACTTTGCTGGATATAATATATGAATTAATCTGTTACCATTATTTGTCTGCTCGTCAAATTCCTCCACTATAGGCATAATTTCAGCCATCAAGATATTATTCAGCATCACGTCATAGCCTCTTCCTGAGAACCAAATACAAAACAAGATCTGTACAAGAATATGAATTGTAAAAAAAATAAATAATAATAATTAAAAAAAAAAAGTTAAATAGGACACATTTTAATCTTATGAAGAAAACATTGTACGGAGTGGAAAAACGTGAATGTGATCACTTCTTCCAAACGATGCACATCGATGACATTTTGATTAAAAAACAACAACAACAACAACAACAACAACAACAAAAAAAAAAAAACAGATAAACCCAGTCCTGGATTTCAATAACGCGAACTCCAGTAAGAAATATCATTGCGCATGCAGCTCTGGTAACGTTAGCTTGTTTTACGTTAGGAACTAACGTAACTGACGTAGGCCTAGCATACGTAAACCAGCGGAAGGATGTCATTTATTTATTTACTTAGTAAAACATCTTAATAAAACATTTAATAATAATAATTCGGTTGTTAATATTTTCATTATAAAAATAACCGTTTTATAAAAAGCAAAAAGCGATCATATCATGGTATTTTTTACAGTCTATCGGTACCCAGTACCCACACATAGCCTATAACGTTGGCTTTGTGACTTCACTAACGTAGCCTACAGCCCAACACCTCGTAGTACGGTTTGGCAATGCTTAATAGCAAAATACTAATATGTGATTTCTTAATTCTTACCTACTTTCCCTGCATCAATTACTCTCGGTTCGTTGTTGAATATGCGATCCAGTGTTTTGAAACAAGAGTCTGCATTCCTTACATTGTATTGTGTAAGCATATGGCCCCAACACATACGAAGACTGTCATCGACATCGATAAAGCACTGATAACAATTCAAAGCTGTGCCAATAATCGAGCTGAAAAACAATAGCTTCACAGTCAACATAAACATTTCTGTTATTAGGCTCCTAGAACTGTTATTAGGATACTAGAACTGTTATTGTGTTATTTCTCAACCTGCTTGAGAAGATAACATGAAACTAAGCATCTTAAGAAAATTCAGTTGAATGATTACATCATCATGACGAAATAGTTTTACCCAGAGCCGTTGAAAAACGGGTTTCACCGGCTCTGCGTTAGCCCAGCAATACAGATGGGGATTGTGTTTGGTTTTGATTTGTGTTAGAATTAAACATAGCTCAAAATAATACAAATAAATAAAAAAATAGAAATAAAAAGTAAAACTCAAAAACCTTCTTTAGCTTTCTTAGAGGGATAGGCTAGTTCACCCAAAATGGAAAATTCTGTCATCATTTACTCACTAGCTAATAGGCCTACCTTCCAAACTTGTGCGGCATTTTTTTTCCCTGTGGAACATAAAGAAGATATTTAGGAGAATACTGGGACTTCCATTGTAGCCTATGGAAAAAATGGGAACCAAAAGTGTTTGTTTATGGGAACGAAACTGTTTGGTTACCAACATTCTTAAAAATAATCTCCTTTTGTGTTCCACATAAAAAAAGAAAGTCATACATGATATGAACGACATGAGAGTGAGCAAATAATGGCAGAATTTAAATTTTTGGGTGAACTATCCCTTTAACATATTTAGGCTAGTTTGCCTTGATCATGCAATGTCTCCAGACAAAAGCAATATGCATGTGATGTTCATGGTGGTCTTGTGTAGTGTTTCCCCGCTATTTCTTGTTCCTAATGTACTCCATTGTCTTTTCAACCATCTTCCTGCTCCCATTATGCACCATTTTGCTGCAAAGTGAAGAGATTGGGAGTGTGTGTGTGAAAGAGAGAGGGAGAGAGAGAAGGAAAAAGGGAGGGAGATGGTGATGCCTGTGTGCCTGTTGATGATAGTGGGGTGCTGTGATATTGCAAATGATCCAAATTGACCGGAACAACGGGAAAAGAGCAGCAGACGAAAGAAGAGAAAAAGACAAAACATAGAATTACAATAATGAGACATTAGAAAAATCATAGTTGTCATTTAAAATAGATCAATATAAAGGTTGAAACATACACATATTAAAACAGTAGGATGGGGAAGGACTCCCAACATAGTCAATGTGTGTGTGTCTGAGAAATAGAGACTACCAATCAAGCCCACAAGCTCATTGCATCCCATATCCCACACCCCTCCCCCCCATTCCATCACCCCCAAACACCCTCTCCTCCCTCCACCCCCTCTTCCCTGTCTTTTCCAAAGTGTCGCCATGGTAACGAGACAGGGTGCCTAATACATGAAGTTAATATATTTCCAGTGGCAGGAGCGACTTGGGTACTAATGCATTCATCTGTCTCTGCAAAGACAAGGCAATCAATAGTGAGCAGGAGCCCCACCGCATGCCTGCCAGAGAATAGACGTTGTAGTCAGTCAGTCGGGCTATAAGCAATGATCAGAAGACAGGTAGCATTGCGCCGCAATGTCCTGAGATGCTTATTCTACAGCTGGCCCTCCAACAGGAGGCCAGCAAGTCACAGAGGGTGTGCTGAAAAATTAACATATCATGGAGTGCCGGTGTCTCTTTTTTTCCAGGGTTCATTTTTCATTTGTGATTTCGAATGTGCATCAGTGGGACAGTGACATTTTTCTACAATTTGAAATGTTATATTTTGGATTTATTTACATCCATGATAGAAACCTTTGCGTCAAACATGTTCCGATGATGCTTTGTGGGGTTTCATTTGGATTCAATTCACGTTTTATTTGTATAATGCTTTTCACAATACATATTGTTTTACAGCATCCTTTACAGAAAATGCTTGTTTCAATATAAAATGCTTGTTTCAATATATAAATGAGTTTGGCAAAGAAATGTCCATATGACAGTAGCATACAGCTATAATATAATACATGTTATGTGGTTAGTTAAAGCCATGTATTCATTTAATAAGACAACAAACATGTTAAGCAGCAATTGCAACTTGTGCTTGGAATGATTACATTATGAGGATTGTATTTGACAGTTTTGTATGTTGATCAATAGTTGGCATCATTTGAAATCCAGGCAAATTTCTTCTGCATCAATTTAAAAGAGGACCATTGATAAGTATTACAAATTATACCTGAAAAAAGGGGGTTGGACTGCATTGCGCTGCTCAGTGCTTCAGTTAGATTTTCATGCTCACTTCATTCAAGCTGTCAGTAAATGCGTAATAATTCCACCAAACAACAAAACATTCTCCAGAGATAATTTGTGGAATATTAAATTTATCTCTAATTAATGGATTTAGTTTTAAATAGCTCCATTGACAAGTATGAACAAATTATGCACACATTAATGTAAGAAAACTCACCGATATTTAGAAACAAGGTACTATGAGAGAATCAGATATAGCAGGGGAGAAGAGATGTGTATTGACATATGACTCAACAACTCTGTCCATAAATATATCTGTCTTGTCTTGTATGTACTGAATGATAGTATGAGTGTTGATAATATTATGGGGTCACCACCCTTGGCTGTCTTCTCATTGGATCATTTCTTTGTGTAGAACACAAAGCCAGCCAATAGGGTGTGTCCCCAATAGTAACTACCTCAACTGGAGTACAATCTAATAATATACAGTATAAAAACTCTAAATCTAAACATAAAACTGCTCTTTTTCATCATGTGTTTAATTGGGATCTGTAAATACAACTAAGACTGATTTAAAGACACAATAAAAAGCCAAATGTTTCTCCTTTGTTTGACTTTTTGGGATGACGGCGCATGCAGCCCTGTTCCTGAGGACCTCACCTGTGACCTAGTTTGACCTCACAGGTTAAGGGTCTCAGGGACAAAGAGACATACTGTGAAAAAACGGGACCATGTTGCTGGAATTAATGAACAATTACGTCGCTTTCAAAGACGCTTTCTTTTTACTGATGTCTTCAAAAACTCAAACATTTGAAGCACCTAGAAAAAGGGGCTCCGACTGCATTGCGCTGTTCAGAATTTTACCCTCACTTTGTTCAGACAGTGAGGGCACACAGAGAGCAGTAAACACATAATGTTTGCACCAAACTGTTGTGTCAGTCATAATAAAACCATGGGGTGTTGTTGATGGGTACTTTTTCTGCAATATGTTTCACCGCAGAGGCTGTAGGCACTGGCATCATCCTCTGCACGATTCTACCAGGAGCGGTAGTAAAACCTCATCTGCTTGAGGAGCTTTTCCTTTGAAAAAAATCTAAGGTACATTCGCCGACTACAGAGACAAAGATAGGGGATTTCTCCGCAATATCACATTACAACCAGGAGAAAAACCAAGATAAAATAAAATGAACTTACAGTGTAAAGTAAAGTCATTCTTAGTAAATCATTAAACAAAAAGTCATAAATCATCAACAAAAACAGCCAGAACCATGTTAACACTTGAACGGGACCTTCAGCTGAAGTCACCAGGTAACATGAGGACAGGGCTAAATGGAATACCTACAGCAACAGTATGGGGAGGTAATCCAATTTCCCCCAAATGTCCAGGAGTTTGGATGAAACCTGTTAAGATAAAAATAATACATCTATGAATATATACAATGTAAACATTTTAGAAAGCTAAACAAGTGCTCAACTTAATATTAGATATATTCATGTTACACAGTGCACAAACTGCAAACAGGGACCCAGAAGAAGGTAAAATGGTGCAATAGTGCCCCTTCTAGGCAGACAGCTGGTACAACTGACACAGTGACTGAGTGAGTAGACACCAAACTGTTCTTCAAATTCTTCATCCTGACTATCACCAAATGGGGAAAGATTATTATCAATAATAAAAATGATTCTTGTGCGAGTTGACAAACTGATTGAGACTAGACGGTTGTAGACATGCAATACTACAGACTGTACACAGACTCGAAAATACTATGACGATAAAATATTTCTCAAACATCAGTGTCATGAATTATGAAAACGACTGCAGCAGTAGTTAGACCCACAGTGTTAATAAACCAACAGCCGTACTTCAAAGCATCACTCTATCTCGCCGTTAGAGAAACATCATTTGTTTTGCATAAATGCATGTGCACAGGTGTGTCATTCACAAGCGCTACAATAAACTGTCTACGACAAATACAAGCCTCTGCTGTGCCAAAAAAAACGCATGATGATGTAGCAGGGCGAATGGCAAAAATCCAAAAGGAGATATACTACCTTATCGTGGCATCTGGAACATGCAGACTTTGACAATGTCAACCTTTGCGGCGACAAAAAAGTCTGTCGAAAACTAAGCAAATAAGACGAAAACCAGCTTACGTGCAGCATGAAGGATGCGGAAATGTGTCTGACTCAGAAAAGTTAAACCTGATGAGACAAAGACAAAGTGAAAGAAAACGGAAAACGTCCATCCTTTTCACTCTCTATAGGTCCAATCTAAGTGTCTGGTCATCTCTCCCCCTTTCTCTGGAAAGAGAAAAACAGTCAGGCAGCCAGCCAGACAGACAATGAGCTCACAGGCAGGTAGAGCAAAGACAATCACACTGATCCCATAGGTAGCACACAACCTACCTCCCCTACAGCAATCCTATAGTCTACAGCACCATGAGCCCCTCAGACTGTGTCCTCCCTGTCAGACAGACACTCTCACACATATACACACACACACACACACACACACACACACACACACACACACATTTTCTGCCTTTGAGTCTTCCATCACTCTCTCTTCTCAGCATCTCAAGCACTCACATCCCTTGTCCCCAATCTCAAACTCTCGCTTTTTTCCTCTCAATCCCTCTCTAGCCTACAACATCCCTATTCTCTTTCTTTCTCTCTCTCTCTCTCTCTCTCTCTCTTTCCTTCGCTCACGTTTTTTCAGGCATCGTGTCTCCGTTACTACCCCTGCCCCCCCTTCTTTCGCAGTCTGTGCGCTCGTGTATGCATGCGTCTGAGAGAGGAAATGTGTGTGAGAGACAGAGGGAGCAGGGAGGGGGCAAAGGGGAGAGGAGAAGAGAGTCGAGAGTAGGAAGGAATGGGAAACGAAGGGGGAGGGTCAGAATCTCAAACAGGGTGAAAAGCCACAGAGCATCAGGCTAGCAAAATGATAAAGCGCTGGAAAATATTACTCCCCGCGTTTGCCGCAATCTTGTGTTAATCAATCTGCGGGTACGCCTCATCAGATTACGCTCCGTCTCCCTGACGTGCCGCACGGCTACATCAGTACAGCAAATCGGCTATAGCTACTTGTGCACTGATGTGTTCACACAGTACTACATATATTTTTCAGCACCCAAAGCATCACATTTGGTGCGTTTGAATCCACTCGCAGCAGGTTAAAAGGACAGTTCATGCAACAAAAATATATAATTCTGTCCTCATTTCCAAACCTGTATGACTTTCTTTCTTCTGCGGAACACAAAAAGAAGAAAAAATCAAGTTAGTGATCAATTTGATCTGATAAAAACACTAATTTCTACGACTAAATGCTGTATTGTCCTCTCATAGCCTCTTTAGCCGGCCACACTCCAGTCACACAGCCTCAGTTGAAGGTGTAGCGTTTAAATATGATTTATGACATGCTGGTACAGTGAGTGGGGGTGGCTACTCATTTTGCTTTGAGAGCGAACAGTAACAAAGACAAAGATAGGTGCAAATAACTAAGAGGGAATAACCCCTTTCTCGTGCCATCACAACCAGCGAGTACGAAAGCCCCTTGTTTTGGAGCCAAAATGTCTGCTGCACGGATGCTCCAATGCTGTCCAGTGTACTGCATGCCTGCAGTAAGGGAGCACAATGAGACAAAGCGCTGAGGTTCTTGCTGGAGGAATGACGTCACCGTGCTCGGTGCAGGTCTCCCCATTTCAGGGCCCGGATGGCCACACTTTAAAGTCACTCTCTCTCAATTGAACCGCTCATCACGTGGCAAGATATCTGCTTCCTCAAGTCCTGCTTCCAAATTTTCAGGAAAATTTCCACTCAGGTTTAAGTTGAAGGAGAATGATTGCGCTACAGTATAGGAAAGAATGGGGTTAGTTAGGGCTCTAGGTAACATTATTTTTCAGGGTAGGTTCATAAATGAATAGGTTTATATATATACACACTAGCAAGTTTAAACGTTTGTGGTCGGTAAGATTTTTTAAGTCTCTTATGTTCACCAAGGTTGAATTTAATTGAAAAACATATTATTGTGAAATATTATTACGATTTAAACTAAACTTATTTTTTTATCAGATTTTAAAATTTTATTTATTCCTGCGATGGCAAAGCTGAATTTTCAGCATCATTACTCCAGTCTTCAGTGTCACATGATCCTTCAGAAATCATTTTATTATGCTAATTTGATGCTCAAGGAACTTTTCTTATTATCAATGTTGGAAACAGCTGTGCTGCTTAATATTTTTTTGTGGAAACTGCGGAATTTATTTTTCAGGATTCTTTGATGAATAGAAAGTTCGAAGAACAGCATTTATTTGAAATATAAATCTTTTGTAACATTATAAATGTTTTATTGTCACTTTTGAGTAATTTAATGTGTCCTTGCTTAATAAAAGTAATTTTTAATAATAACCCAACCCAAACTTTTGAAAGGTAGTGATGAACATTTAGCCTAGAAATAAAATGTTAAATACACCATTCAAAAACATCAGCAAATATTTTAATATTGTCTAAAACAATGAGGAATTAATAAATTGTATAAAAGTATAACATTTAAAACATGAGATAACCAGCTCCAATATTTTTTTGGGATGTTTAAAAAAAATCCCATTGTGCTTAAAACAGTTAAAATCTACCTTTATTATAAAATATGTATACTGGTGTGGTTAACTTTGTATACTGAAGCTAATAAAATAATAAATTATATGCATAAAAATTATAAAATAAAAATCATTTAAAATCAACAAGTTTAAAAAACCAACACACAAAACCACTGCTGGAAAAACACGTTTTAGTAACTGGATTTTGGACTCGAACCTTATAGTTATAGATACATCCATTGGGACAACTTCCCGCCCGGTGTGACAACTTTCTCTGGTTTCCCCGGGCCTATACCAATAATTTTACGTGTCCAGCTGATCTGACCAACAGTAATAGAGCAGTGGAAGTGGGTAAAGGGTAGGAAAATTAACGCAAATATGAGGGCAGAACTGGTCCAGTCTGTGTCGCAGGCGCACAGCAATGGAGAACAGACAACCGAAACATATCATTTTAACACATACCATTATGGTGTGTAAACTGAACACTGAATCCTCAATATACAACAGAAACTATCGACATCTGACCACATAACCTCTCAGCACCCCTCCAGAAGGATAAATGCTGATACATGCCCTTTTTCCCACCCTATAGAGGTGAAAGAGGGAGAAAGAGACAGAGTGAGGGAGAAAGAGAATAAAAAGAAAGAGAGAGAGAGACAGAGGGGGAGTACAAGAGAGCTACAACGCAATGCGGATGCTGGCTGTCTGAGCCACCAGCCAGACACACAGGGGGAGATGAGGAGGAGGATGAGGATGAGGAGGAGGATGGGGGTGACTTGGATGGTGATGCAGAGATAGGAGGCACAAACAAATAAACACACAAACAAGCAGCAAAAGCTTTTTGCTTTGTTAAATGCTTCTGTAGTTTCTGAGTGAAAAAAAAAGTTCACTCATAATTTCATATCAGTAGCCTATTCTACAGTTAGAAATTACTTGGTTAATTTAGAAAATACATTAGAGAAAATAAATCATCCGTCTGATATAAAATATGTAATCTAATAAACGTTTAATTATAAAAGATTAAAAAAGCATGATCTGGAAGTCTTGGGTATCAGACATATTTTATCTAATTGGATGCCAGTGGCAATAAATCAGAACTAAAATGTCCTCAGCATTTCTATAGAGCTGATACATACGCAAAGCCGCATACCATTGGTCTGAGAAAAAAATCATTTTCATGAATGGGTTGCTTTTTAATTTAAATATGATACAGAAGGGCTGCTGCTTTTGTGTCGTTTACATTCCTCAGCCGCCACCACCAGACAAAATAATGACTTTGACTTCAACAACATGCGTACTACCTTAAAGTACATGCTGCTGAAGTGTCCAATGTATGATAAAAAAAAAAGCTTCTGTCTTTGGTAGTGCATGCAGTTAGAGATTTGAGCGTCATGTGTTGCATGATGTACAGTGGGATGCAGGAGTTGGAGACCATTTCAAATTTGAAATGTAAAATTAACATTCCACAAGTAAAATCTGATGATCATGTTCCCATGCATGATTTGACAATGATCCAAAGACAATCTAGAGCTTCAACAACATCTGACTGGCTGTACAAAAGAGTTCACTTCACAAATTTGCATATTTGATTTGTGACCTAAAAATAGAGCAGATTCTTTAATATTTCTGATTCATTCTAGATCCCATTGTTTTGTTGTATTACATTTTTCAACATCCTACAACTTTGTTTACTTCCAGATTTTAAATGAGTTTGAATCCCTGATGCTTAATCTGGGACTCCTAGCAGGTCTTTAACAAGTCACATATCCACTATATAAGCCTAACTGAAGAATTGCTCCTGGCTGTCCATATGAGCTCATCCCATGCTGCTTCTGCCGTCATAGTGGGTTCTGATAGCCGTAAGCGTGCAGCCGCAGGGAAAGCTAGAAGGTTGTACAGTTATCTCCGGGCTGTTTATTATGCGAAACCATACAACCAACTACCTCACACCGCAACGCACATGCAGGGCCACATACTTCTCCGTGAAAAGCCCAGTAGAGATTGCAGAGGACCTTATTACTCCGTAGCCAGATAAACTGGTGCATCTTTTTCTGTTACCATCTTTACCATTACCAATCCACCCCCACCCCCCACCCCCACCCCACAGTCGTCTCTTCAATTTCGATGTTTCCAAGGCATTTATATGCATAACAAATATATCCTCAAAATGTAGAACATGGGTGTTCTGCCAGAGTATGCAGTATGTATGACCAGAGGTGCTAATTGAAAACGAGAGGTAAAACTTCTAAATGAAAAACAGAAAATTCAAAGGATTTCAAGTGGTTAAAGATAAAAATAATAAATCAGGCTCAAATCATTCAAATTGATTTTAAAGGTATTTGTTCCGCAAACATTGTTTTTGTTGTTCTTAGGCTTTGTGGATGAATTTGATCCTTCATAATAGACAATAATGCTTTGCAATGAACTCTGTTACATATGGCAATTTATCTGTTCAGTAAAATACCATACTCACCTCATTCAAAACCTTCAGTTCATTCCATTTCCCGAAAAGCAAATCCAATGTTGATTCTGGTTTTATTACGAGCTCTGTTGCATTCTCTTTTTGTCAGCTGACACTCCTCTGTTCAACGTTTTTAAAACAGGTGTTTTTTAGCGTTCTTCATGTCAACCTTTCTTGCTTTTTGTGACAACTAACCTATAGAGCGGTGCAAATATGACATCACTTTATAGGCCAAAATGCGGAAACGAGTTAGCAATTTAGCACTTCTGGTTCCCTTGTCCCGAAGTCAATGGTTTTCTTTTAATGGGATTTTGGTTAATTGGCTGAAATAAGGTCAGTGGAAAACACAAGCTCAAGACACTTTCACGTTTTATTCTACAACATAAAATACATCAGTATTACCCCACTCGTGATTTTTTAAAGCCGTTACGTGTCTTGAAAAAGGCGGTTGCTAAAAAGTGGCTAAATGGGACCACAGAGGCTGTTGAGGAGATTAAATGTCATCACGCCGAACAGGTAAACTCAGTCTGCGTTTACAGCATCATTATGCTTATAACTGTGCTCTTATAAACTATTCTAATTCGAACGTTCTGGGGAAAAAGTCTTTTAGATAAAAACTGAAAGAGTTGTCGGAGGCTTAGTGATGGTGACGTTAAAATCGTGGGACCGTGGTGTAGTAAAGCCTATCGTTAACTTTTTACTTCTGGTGACTGCATTTAGTCTTCAAAATTCATAAAAGTTGTGTTCATCTGTGATGATGATCTTGATGGACAAAGCGTAAAAGTATCATAAACTTTTGTTAATATCAGAGCTTGTTTTTTGCGATACTCCAAAAGTCTATAGGAAAATCCTATTGGGTTTTTTTGTCGAGCGAACCAGTGTGATGCTAATTGCCGGTTGGCCTACACAGTGCCATCATACCTGCACCACTCTATTTCACTCCCACAACATACACGCGTCAAAGTAGCCGGAGCAACTTTTCTCCATTTACAGATATGACGAGACACACGGTTGATTGACGCATACGTGATTTTACGCAAAAACCATCCCGTCGGGTCTGAAATATAAACGCTTATAATAGGCTTACATAATGAATGAACACATTTTAGAAGGATTTATTATGATGCATTGATTTTTTTTTGATTTTTTTATTTGTACAATTTTGAACAAAAAAAAGTTACTTAGGCTACCTTTAGTTATTAAAAAAAAATTTAAAAATGAAAAAAAATTTTTTTTTATTTAAGCTCGATTTAGTAGACTTTTTTCGTAAAACTACTTGAGTTCCCTTTCGTTGTCACTCCGAGTTCCGTCGGAGGATGACGAATGGGGTTTCGCTTAGAAAGCCTATCGACTTCGAGTATACAAAACGAGCCAATGGCAAAGAAATGCCATGGGTCTGCGGAATTTGCATAGCGTATCTCCGCCCCACCTCGTGGGTATAAAAGCGGAAGACGCCGCAACATTCAGACATGTTTTCGCTTCGGAGCCAAGAGTATCTCTTCACTCCACAGCCATTTCTGACTTCACTCTACTAGACGAGCCACTCTCTCCGGTGTTGGTGTGACGGCGATCTGCAGCGAGTTCACACTGCCTGCTGATCTGTGCAGTGATCTGCCAATGAGTGTGTTTCTCCATGCTCGCTTCAATATCGCAGAGTTTTTTCCTCCTCTCACAAAAGAGCTCGCACGCGGCACGTCTTTTTAAAGACGGCTCGCCCGTGCATTTCTGGTTGCGGTCGACTCATTTCCGATTTTGATGGGCACATTCTCTGCTCTGCGTGCTTGGGCTTCATCACGTTAGAGCAGCGTTTGTGGATGACTCACGTTCTCCCCGCGGGGAGATCTCGTTTGAGAGAGAGTCCCCTCATCCACACCCCGATCTAACACTCTCCACGTGAGGTGCTACTTCGGCTGGTGCCCAGGGTGACCTGAGGGTGTGAGTGTGGAACAAATCCGCCGACTGTTTGTCCGTGGACCACGCCCCCCTCTTCAGTGACGCAACCCGCGAGTGTTCAGGGGATTCCCCGGGTCTATTTTCGGATGCCCCGCGGGTTTCCCTTGACGCTCCAGAATCGGATCTGTTGTCCATCGCAGCATCACAGGGCGGGCTAGAATCTTCAGGAAGTGAAGATTTGACAGTGCTGCCACTTTCGGGTGTGCATATGGCATTTGTCGAGTCAGATGCTGAGATGACGGCCATGCTTTCCCGGGCGATTGGTTTTTGGGTGTGGCCGCTGACTCCTGTCAGCGTCCACTCCAATACCTTTTTTCCCGGATGTGCATCAGGAGATCTCGAAATCCTCGAAGACCCCATGTCTTCCAGCGATCCCTCGTTGATCTCCTCCGCCCTTCCTTCCCTCGACGGGGCCGCTGCCCATGGGTACACTGGGGTCCCCCGGTTGAACGCTCTGTTGCGATGCTACTGTGTCCTCAGAGTGCTTCCTCTCGGCGCGATCCTAAGCACCCGTCCGAAGCCTGTAGTTTTTCGTCTACACTTGTGGCGAATTCCTATAGCGCTACAGGACAGGCAGCCGCCTCACTGCATGCCATGGCTATTCTGCTGGTCTACCAGACCCAGATGCTCACGGACATGCACGAGGGCGGGACTGACCCAGGGCTCTTCAATGAGCTGCGCGCCGCCACTGACCTTGCTCTCCGAGCGACGAAAGTGGCCGTACGCTCCCTGGGTCAGGTGATGTACACCATTCTGTGGCTGAATCTGTCCGATGTGCAGGATGTCGGGCGGACCCATCTGCTTGACACCCCCATATCCCAGGTCGGCCTCTTCGGCGGTGCGGTTGAGGGCCTTGCCCAACGGTTCTCAACCGCCCACGAGCAGACTGAGGCTTATTCTGCCCCGACGGCCCCGCCGTCTGAGCTGATCCCTCAGTCTGCCCACCCCCGAAGGGTCACCCGGGCTGGCTCTGGAAGCCGCAGGGGGACGCCACAGCCCTCTCCAGCCCCGCCCCCGCTATACGCCGGGTTAAGCGGCACTCTTGAGATGGGCTCCTCAGAGATGGGACTCAGTTCTTTCCAGGAGCTGGTGGCAGGGCCACTCCTTTCCCTGGTGGAGGGCCGGGGAAGAATCCTTATTCAGAAAGAACTGACTCTCCCGTTTCTGAGCACACAGAGTTCTCGGACGACGCGGTGCGCCGCCCCCGGGCCGTGCACCCCTCGTCCTCCTCTGTCCCAGAGCCTGATGACAGTGCGCGCCGTCCCCGGACCGTGCCGCTCTCATCCTCCTCTGTCGCCAGACCCCTGGCAGAGCAGACCCCAGTGGAACGTTCGTCCTTCCCTGGTCTCCTCTGTCAGGACGCGGTCTATGACTGTGCCCCCACACCGGGCCGCTATGCCGTCCACGCCCGGGCCAGTCATACCGCCTCACTGCCCCACCGACGGGAAGTCTGTGGTTCGCGTGACCCCGCTGGTACAGTTCTTGGGAGCCTGGCTAGAGCTTTCCAACCTGTCCCGCTGGGTCGCACGAACGATCAGGCTCGGCTACGCGATTCAGTTCGCGCAGTCTCCTCCCCGCTCAGGGGAGTCCGCTCCACTATGGTCGGTGGCAATGCCCCTATCATGAGAGCGGAGGTTGCTACCCTGCTGGCGAAGGGTGTGATCGAGACTGTCCCTCCAGCCGAAATGAGGTCTGGCTTCTACAGCCCGTACTTCATTGTCCCGAAGAAAACCGGTGGGTTACAGCCAATCCTGGACCTGCACGTGTTGAACCGCTCCCTTCACAGGATGCCGTTCAAGATGCTCACGGCCAAACGCATTTTCGAATGTGTGCGGCCCCAAGATTGGTTTGCAGCGATCGACCTGAAGGACGCCTACTTTCATGTCTCCATTCCCCCTCGACACAGACCGTTCCTACGGTTTGCTTTCGAGGGGCAGGCATATCAGTACGCGGTTCTCCCATTCGGGCTAGCCCTGTCTCCTCGCGTCTTCACGAAGGTCGTCGAGGCAGCCCTTGTTCCCCTTCGGGAACACAGGGTTCGCATCCTGAACTATCTCGACGACTGGCTGATCCTAGCTCACTCTCAAGACCAGGTTTGCGAACACAGGGAACACAGGGACTTAGTGCTCCGGCACTTAGCCCGTCTGGGTCTTCGGGTCAACTGGGAGAAGAGTAACTTTGCCCCGTGCAGAGGATCTCTTTTCTCGGTATGAACATCGACTCGGTCGCCATTTCCGCGCAGCTTACGAGCGAGCGCGCGCAGTCACTGCTGACTTGCCTGAGACAGTTCGAGGGCAAGAGTGCGGTTCCACTGAAACTTTTTCAGAGGCTCCTGGGGCATATGGCATCTGCAGCCGCGACAACGCCGCTCGGATTGCTTCATATGAGACCGCTTCAGCTTTGGCTTCGCGACCGAGTCCCGAGGTGGGCATGGCAGCACGGCACTCTCCGAGTACCAGTTACTCCGACTTGCCGTCAACCTTCACCCCGTCGTCGAACCTCAGTTTTCTACGGGCCGGAGTGCCTCTGGAACGAGCTTCGCGGCATGTTGTTGAAACGACAGATGCCTCCAACACGGGCTGGGGAGCCATGTGCAATGGACGTGCTGCCGCGGGCTCCTGGATAGGACCCCAGCGCCTATGGCACGTCAATTGCCTCGAGTTGCTGGCTGTACAGCTCGCCCTGCGCCGCTTCCGAGCCGTGCTCAGGGGCCAGCATGTACTAGTCCGATCAGACAATACCGCGACTGTAGCGTACAACAACCGTCAAGGTGGTCTGCGCTCCCGCCGTATGTCGCAACTCGCCCGCCACCTCCTCTTATGGAGTCAGAAGCATCTGAGGTCGCTTCGTGCCATTTATATTCCTGGAGTCCTGAACTGTGCAGACGAGCTCTCACGGTTTCAGCCCCTCCCTGGAGAATGGCGACTCCATCCCCAGTCGGCAGCTGATTTGGGACCAGTTCGGGGACGCACAGATAGATCTGTTTGCCTCTCACGACTCGACCCATTGCGCCCAGTTTTATTCCCTGACCGATGGCACGCTCAGCACGGATGTTCTGGCGCACAGCTGGCCGCGGGGCCGCAAATATGCGTTCCCCCCAGTGAGCCTCCTTGCGCAGACCTTGCGCAAGTTCAGGGAGGACGAGGAGCAGGTTTTGCTGGTCGCGCCGTATTGGCCCACCCGAACCTGGTTCTCCGAACTCATTCTCCTCGCGACAGCACCTCCCTGGCCCATACCTCTGAGGAAGGACCTACTTTCTCAGGGACGGGGCACCCTGTGGCGCCCTCGTCCCGATCTCTGGAGCCTCCACGTGTGGCTCCTGGATGGGACGAGGCAGGTTTGAGTACCCTCCCCACCAGCGGTGGTGGCTACCATCACTTCTGCTAGAGCGTCGTCCACGAGACACGTCTACGCGTTGAAGTGGAACCTCTTCGTCAACTGGTGCTCTTCTCACCGAGTAGACCCCCGGAGATGTTCGATCAGCGTCGTGCTTTCCTTCCTTCAAGAGGGGTTGGAGCGAAGGCTGTCTCCCTCCACCCTCAAGGTCTATGTCGCCGCTTTTGCCGCACAGCATGATCTTATAGAAGGTAAGTCGGTGGGGAAGCACGACCTGATCATCAGGTTTCTGAGAGGAGCGAGGAGAATGAATCCTCCTCGCCCTCCTCTCGTACCCTCTTGGGACCTCGCAGTGGTTCTATCTGCCCTGCGGAGTGCTCCCCTTGAGCCTTTGCAGTCAGTCGAGCTTAACTTCCTGTCTATGAAGACAGCGCTTCTGACTGCATTGGCCTCCATCAAGAGGGTAGGGGACCTGCACGAATTCTCCGTTGACGAAGCGTGCCTGGAATTCGGGCCGGCTCACTCTCACGTGATCCTGAGACCCCGGCCTGGATATGTGCCCAAGGTTCCCACCACTCCCTTCCGGGACCAGGTGGTGAACCTACAAGCGCTGCCCCCGGAGGAGGCAGACCCAGCCTTGGCACTGCTCTGTCCAGTACGTGCTCTCCGCATCTATGTAGACAGAACGCAGTGTTTCAGGACCTCAGACCAGCTCTTTGTCTGTTATGGTGGGAAGCTGAAGGGAAAGGCTCTCTCCAAGCAAAGGTTGTCTCACTGGGTAGTGGACGCCATTGCTTTGGCTTACCAACAGCAAGGTCGACCGTGCCCCCTTGGTGTGACTGCCCACTCCACCCGGAGTGTGGCGTCCTCTGGGCTCTAGCACATGGCGCCTCGCTAACAGACATCTGCAGAGCTGCAGGCTGGGAGACACCCAACACATTCGCCAGATTCTACAATCTCCGAGTGGAGCCAGTGTCCTCTCATGTACCGCTCAGGTGTCTTCGCTTGCTCGCCATTCCACTCCACGGACTGGATACGTGCGATATTCTCCTCAGGTGAGCTTCCCCGAAAGCCCTGAGTTCCTCCAGCACTCCTGACGTCGGCGCCAGTGTCTGCTGCCTGTGCGTCGGCTAGGTGCCTCCCGTGTGCATGGTACCTCCTCTGAGCTACCCCCACATGTGTATTTCCCCTGTAAGCCTCTCTGAGCATGTGTCTTTCCCTTGGCAAGCCACCTTGCCACCCCTGGGGTTGAAATATTCCACCTGCGGCTGGACACCCCAGTGATTCCCCATATGCATCCCTCGGGTCATATGTGTATTCTCTAAGTCCCCCCCTCTGGGTTGGCAGTAATTGCATATTCCCCTAAAAACCTTGGGATATGCTCCCCAGTGTACCTTGGTATTCCTGTGCTAAATTGGAGTCCTTCGTCCGTGCCAGCCCACGACAGGGATCTCAGATTTACGCAGGGCACTGGAAGACAGCTGTGAAGGTGGCGTGATTAGACTGGTATCCCCATTCGTCGTCCTCCGACGGAACTCGGAGTGACAACGAAAGGGAACGTCTCGGTTACGGATGTAACCCTCGTTCCCTGAGTAGGGAACGGAGACGTTCCGTCTTCTTGCCACTTCCGCTGTACCGCGGGGATCGCTTGACCTCAGTCTTGGCTCCTCAGCGATTAAACATGTCTGAATGTTGCGGCGTCTTCCGCTTTTATACCCACGAGGTGGGGCGGAGATACACTATGATACACTATGCAAAGTGTATCATACAGGAGGTGGGGCGGAGATACACTATGATACACTATGCATATCAAGTGTATCATACACGAGGTGGGGTGGAGATACACTATGATACACTATGCAAATTCCGCAGACCCATGGCATTTCTTTGCCATTGGCTCGTTTTTGTATACTCGAAGTCGATAGGCTTTCTAAGCGAAACCCCATTCGTCGTCCTCCGACGGAACGTCGTTTCTTGGAATTTTCTGTTTTTCTCTTAATATATGTTCACTATTGTATTCAAAACCACTATAATGGTCACACTTTACATCTAACCTAAAATTCTCTATTTAATAATAATGTTTGGGTACACAACACATACAGACAGACAACACAAACACCAAAAGCACCATCAACAAACTCTCTAGCATATTTAGCCAACTGTATAAGCAGAAAACCCTCATCTTAAGCATTTACAATCATTGTTGTGGCATTGTTGCCCTCTGCTGGTGATATTGCGCACTGAACCGACTCAGCCCTGCCTCCTGCATTATCTGCTCATTAGTGGCTTCACATATAATACACAAAAAGTCATGCAGCAAACACACACACACACACACACAGTCGCACACGCACGCACGCACATAGTCTGACCTCGGTGAAACCACCCACTCTCTGCAACTACTAAAATATTTATGCTGCCCTGACAATATGTTTTCTTTTATCATCATCAACCCCTCATAAACTAATTTCTCTCACTCAAACACACACACACACACACACACACACACACACACACAAACACACACACACACTCTCTGTTCAATAAAATGAAATGCTACAAAATCACTAAATTAACACATACAAGTGTGTGTGTGTGTGTGTGTGTGTATGTATATGTGTGAAGAGTGCTGTGTAAATCATGCTCGTATTCCATCAGTCTAGACTGATTCTGCAGTCCTGGCAATATAGAGGCAGGATTCTGTCTGCTAACAGAGAAGCTAGTGCTTATTCAGCAGGAAAGCAGTGGTGTAGTGCTCCTCTGAGACCTCTCATTTTCACACACAGACACCAAAGGCCTACGAGAGCCATAGGTTAAAGCCGTATCACTTTGTATGCCGACGTTTCACAGATGGCATACATGCAAAGGAATGCAAATGTGTTTATCTACACTAGCATACGCTGCTCTGTCTACAGCCTGGCTTCTTTGTGTTTGTTCTCTACATTTGTTTACAGAGGTGTGAATTCATCCGAGAGGTTTTAGCTTAATGAGTGTATAGGTTCAGCTAATGATTTTACAACCTTCTGTGTAGTTACAGATATGAATGCTGGTTGAAAAACCAGGCCTAGCTCGATTCCTTTGCTCTTTCATTAGAAGCAAGAACTTCTTTTATTTTAGGAAATGTATGTGTATGTGTGGGTCTCTCTCTGTGTTATATGTGAATGTGTTAGTTTGTGAAATGTACCATTGATATACTATTTTAGTTTTGTTAATATTTTGAAATAGATTTTATTTTTATATATAATTTTAAAATTTTGCAAAAATTTGATTAATTTTGTTCTTTATTCTTAGTTTTTAATATTAATTTTTGTTTTTAAATGTGTTTTAGTTTTTAGTTGATATATTTGTGTACTTCAGCTAGCTGAAATAAAATGTAAAAAAAAAATGTATACTTTATTTTTTTAGTTAATGCTGATTTTATTTCAAGTAATGAAAATGTTTTTTAAATGGTTTTAGTTTTAGTTAACAATTATAACCCAGGTGTGATTGTTTTAAAAAAAAAAGCAAAACATTTCAAGCAAAATTATAAAACTACATATGTATGTATTTTCTGGTTGTGTTATATTGTGGAACATATTCATAGTAATTGTGGAAGGGAAAAAAAACAGTGGTTAATCTGCTGTCACCTGTGTTATATATTGATGTGAAAGCTGAAATGTGTAATTTCTGTGGCACTACAAAAAAAAAACTGTTTTCAACTCGATATCCCTGAATAATCTCCCTGTCTGTCATTGGATAATAATCAGCTGGTTGCTTTGTGTATTAAGAAGGTTTAGGAGGAAGTAATTTAAAAGGGATAGTTCACTCAAACATAAAAATGTCATCATCCTCATGTCGTCACAAAACGTACTCGGTTACTAACGTAACCTCTGATCTCTCTAGAGAGGGAACGAGTACTGCGTAATAGCTTACGCTATGGGGAAAACCTCTTTTCCTCGAGATATTGAAGCCAAAAATTATCCTTAATTTTTTATTAATGTAAAACGCTTTGCAGCAGCAAGCAGACATAGGCGAAACAGCTCGCGCGCCTATTGGCTGCTCTTGCGGCAAATGCAGCAGCCTATCGAGAGAGGCGTTGCGTGACACATATCCAATGGGGGCATTTCGCGCCCATTTCGTCACGTCCCGCCAGAAAAGGGGTGGTCTCGCCTTATAAATATAGCTCGAAAAGGCTGGTACACTGGTTTTCATCGCCGAAGCGAACCAGCGCTGTTGTATGCACGGCAAGATACGCAGTACTCGTTCCCTCTCTAGAGAGAACAGAGGTTACGTTAGTAACCGAGTACGTTCTCTTACAAGAGTATCTCTCGTACTGCGTAATAGCTTACGCTATGGGGAACACAATGCAACACGCCGTGCGTACAGGGATCCGACACCAAAGTCCCCGGGGGCCGAAGCCCAGGGGGCCCATATAGTGCATAATCACCATAAACTCACATAGAGTGGGGGAAGAGAGGCTGAAAGCGTCATTCCTAATAAGATAGCACCCCGAGGGGCTAATCATGTGACAATTAAATGCGCAGCCAGGGTGAAAGCTTTCAGCCTGATCTGGGTGGCCATACATGTGTCAATACTCATGGGGCTGAAGTAAACTCAGTATCTGGGCCGCACAGCGGGGCAGATAGCACTGAATTCTATACCGCCAAAAGCTTAGCCTGCAAGGCGGGTACCTCCAGGTTATAATACTTTATAAATGTAGACGGCGAGGCCCAGCCCGTGGCCGTACAGATATCCTGCAGGGAAACCCCGCTGGACCATGCCCACGAAGAGGCCACGCCTCTCGTGGAGTGCGCTCTGACACCCAAGGGGCACTGCAGGCCCTTTGCCGCGTAAGCGAGCGCAATGGCATCCACTATCCATCTGGATAGGCTCTGCTTTGAGGCGGCGAGTCCCTTGGCCCGCCAAACAAAATGAAAAGCTGCTCAGTCTGTCTGAAACCAGACGAGCGCGACACATAAGCCCTTAACGCCCTGACAGGGCAAAGAAGACTCGCGTCTTTCTCCTCATTGAGAACCGGAAGGGCAGACAGGGAAATTACCTGGGCCCTAAACGGTGTATTGAGGGATTTTGGCACATACCCGTGCTTTGGTTTGAGAATGACTTTCGAGTCATTAGGCCCAAACTCCATACATGAAGCGCTTACTGAAAGCGCCTGTAAGTCCCCTATGCGCTTCACTGAAGCGAGAGCCGTGAGAAACACTGTTTTGAACGACAGGTGTTTCATGTCCGACAGTTGGATTGGCTCGAACGGGGCGCCTTTCATGGCCTCCAGGACCGTGGAAAGGTCCCACGCCGGGACTGAAGGGGGGCTGGGAGGGTTTAGCCTCCGAGCTCCCCTAAGGAAACGCACGACTAAGTCGTTCTTCCCCAGTGGCTGGCCAGGCATCTGTTTTGCAAACGTTGCTATGGCCGCCACGTATACTTTGAGCGTGGATGGGGTCCTGCCCCTATTCAGTAGCTCTTGAAGGAAGGAGAGCACTTCCGAAACCCCGCAGTCCACCGGTGAAAAGCCCTGGGCTTGACACCACGCAGAGAACACCGACCATTTCGAGGAATAGAGCCGCCTGGTAGACGGTGCTCTAGCCTGCGCGATGGTGTTTAACACTCCCTCTGGGAGGTTAGCGGGTACCCGTTGATGGCCCATGCGTGCAGGGACCACAGCTCCGGGCGAGGATGCCAGATCGAGCCCCCCGCCTGAGAGAGGAGGTTTCTCCTCAACGGTACAGGCCATGGGGCAGTGCTGGTCAACTGCATCAGGGCAGGGAACCACGTCTGGTTCGTCCAGAGCGGAGCTATGAGCAGCACTGGGCATCCATTTTCCCTGATTCGTTCCAGCACTTGAGGCAGGAGCGAGACAGGAGGAAAAGCATATAGGGGACAGCGGGGCCAGACATGAGCCAGCGCATCCTTGCTTTTCGAGAAAAACTTCGGGCAATGAGCATTTTCGTGGGACGCGAATAGGTCCACCTTCGCTCTGCCGAACGTTCTCCACAGCAGCTGGACCGTCTGCGGGTGCAGCGACCATTCTCCTGCTGGGACATTGTTCCTGGACAGTCTGTCTGGTCCCACATTCAGGTGACCAGGCACGTGCGCTGCTCTTAGTGAGAGCAGGTTGTGCTGAGCCCAGACCAGGGACCATTCCGTCAGCCTGTGAAGGTTTCGTGACCTGACGCCGCCCTGGCGATTTATGTATGCCACCACTGACATGTTGTCCGACCGGACCAAGACGTGGTGGCCAGTTACCTGGGGACAAAAGTGCCGTAGCGCTTTGTCGACTGCTATCATTTCCAAGCAGTTTATATGAAGGAGCTTTTCCCGTTCTGACCACAGGCCAGCTAGCGGTCTGCCCTCGAGCAGCGCTCCCCACCCCGAGGTGGAGGCGTCCGTAGACACCACCCTCACACTCGAAGCGGTCCCCAGACTCACACCTGACTGATACCAGTCGGCTACTTTCCAAGGTTTCAGAGCTGAAACGCACTGCAAGTCGACCCTGAGGCGAAACAGACCCGCTGTCCATGCCCTGGGCGGAACCCGCGCTTTCAGCCACATCTGCAGTGGGCGCATGCGAAGCAGACCCAACTGGAGTACAGAGGCTGCTGAGGCCATCAGACCCAGCATTTTTTGAAACCTTTTGAGCGGAACTATCGAGCCGTGGCGGAAGGATTTCGCGACGTGCTGAATATTTTGTCCGCGCTCCGGTGACAGGCGTGCCGTCATGGACAGCGAGTCTAACACTGTTCCCAGAAAGGAAATTTTCTGACTGGGAGAGAGTGAACTTTTCACCCAATTGACTGTGAGGCCCACCCTCTCGAGGTGCTCGAGTAAGGCAGCCCTGTGTTCTATGAGCTCTGATCGTGATCGAGCTAGAATCAGCCAATCGTCCAAGTAGTTCAGGACTCGCATGCCCTGAAGCCTCAGGGGTGCGAGCGCTGCGTCTATGCACTTCGTGAATGTACGAGGTGCTAGAGACAGGCCGAACGGCAGGACTGTGTATTGATATGCCTGGCCCTCGAAAGCGAATCTCAAGAATCGCCTGTGATGGGACGCTATTTGTATTTGGAAATAGGCGTCTTTCAGATCTATTGACATAAACCAGTCCCCGTGGCGCACTTGCGCGAGGATTTTCCTGGTCGTAAGCATTCTGAACTGGCGCTTCACCAGCGCTCTGTTCAGCTGTCGCAGATCTAAAATGGGTCTGAGACCCCCATCTTTTTTCGGTACCAGAAAATATCTGCTGTATAGGCCCCCTTCGCTCTGAGCCTGAGATAAAGGTTCTATAGCCCCTTTGCTCAGTAGTTTCGCTATCTCGGCACGAAGTAGATGAGACACTTCGTTTTTCACCGTAGTTTCGACACGCGCCGTATGACGGCGAGGGCGCCGAGCGAACTGTAGCGAATAGCCTCTCTTTATAGTGTTCAGCACCCATTCTGATACCCTGGGAAGCTATGACCACGCATCTGCGTGAATAGCTAGAGGTAGAATGAAATCCGGGCTCTGGCCGCGGCGAAACGGCAGCTCGAGAGCCCAGGTATACTGGGAACACAACACCGTGTTTACAGCGTTCGAGGCGGGGGGCGCGCTGATCACAGCGGGCAGCCTGGCCGCGCTCAGCTTCTCTACGGCAGATTGTGCAGAGAAAGTGAGCGGGGCGGATCCCGTAGGATTCGGTGTGTTTATGAGAGACTGTGGGCGCGGGACTGCGGGCACATCTGCACTGAAAACACTGTCGGTTAGAGCCGACTGAATGTGTGTTGGTTTCGTTTTTACAGAAACCAAGGGACACGCAGCGTGTAGTGTAAGCGGGCACTGTGACATGGGCGCGTTCACTACATTGTCTGCACAATCGACCTGAATCGATTTTATTTGTGCTAGCCCTGCACCGTGGCGGGCCGTGTCTGGGTGTGGGAATGGGCACTGGGGGAGTGGGCATTCTTACAACACTCATAACACCATCGGCCGTGGCCGGAACACCAGAAAATGCACTCTTTATTGGATTTATCTGGGTAGCCGTAAAAACGGCTTTTGTGCGCAGGCAAGCGGGCTGAGACACCGGCTGGCTCACTGCGAAATACACTGGGACAGTCACAATGCTTGGAACTGAACGAGCGAGAAGTTTTGGTGGAGTCTGGCCGCGGCGAGACTTAAACACCGTCGGTATTAGCTGACTGTATGTGTGTTGGTTTCATTTTACAGAAAACGTGGCACATGCAGTGTGTAGCGTTTGTGGGCACTGGGCTGTGGGCACATTCACTACATTTAATGCACAATGACATGAGTTGATCTCATTTGTGCGTGCCCTGCACTGTGGCGGGCTGCGTTTGTGTGTAGAAATGAACACTGGGCTGTGGGCATTTTTATTACACTCATAACACCATCGGCTGTGGCCGGAATACCAGAAAATACACTGCTTATATGATTTTCCTGGGTCGCCGTGGAAACGGCATTTTTGTGCAGGCAAGCGGGCCATTGTACCGGCTTGTTTACTGCAAAATACACTGGAACAGTCGCATTTTCTTGGAACTGAACGAGCGAAAAATTTAGGTGCAAGTCTGGCCGCGGCGAGACTACATTTTTTTATCTGCTGCGAGACCTGGGATCGAACACGGGTCTCCCGTGCGAAGGCTTTGGGTTTCACCGCTGAGCCACAGGGGGAGGCGACAAAAGCTTAAAATAGCTCGACCAGATAAGAGAGCGTCATCACAGTTTGTGTGTGTTGGCGTTTGTTTGCAGACGTGCGTGTTATACAACAGGCTCATTGCTGCAATATTGACATTTTCAGCCGCTCAAACAAAGAGGAGCTGAGAAATGTTTGAGAAATGGAGATTAGTCCGGCCTCGGCGGGACTAAAAACAAACTCTTTCCTCATTTCGCCGGTGACGCATGCCCACGGGGGGGCGGGGGGCGGGGTAGCTTTCTTATAACGTAAATAAAACTAGCCGCGGTTGCGCGGGCGCCTCCCAGTCGAGGCCGATGTTTTCCACGGCTTGAGAGAGCAGACGCATCAGCTCAGACTCAATGCCGGCTCTCTTCCCAGTGGTTTGGCGGGAAACGCTAGCGGAGGGGAGATCCACGGAGCTCGCCCAATCCTCGCTATCAGACGCCAGAAGAGAACACGCCTCGGTGGGTTCGTCGAACTCGTGGACGGATGCGGCGGCAGACGGCGGCCGTTGTCCGTCAGTGAGCGACTCGAGCGAAGCCGGCGAAGCTGGCGGGCGAACCGGCGAGCTTTGACGGGCTGGAGAGAGCTCGGGAGCGCGCTGGCCGCGGCGCTTCTTGCGGCGCGGCGTCACGGCGGGCTGTGGTGAAGGCTCGGAGAATGACGCCAGGCGAGTCCTCAGAGTCACCATAGGCAGAAGCTCGCAATGAGAGCATCCGCCGTCAGCGAGTGCGATAGCCGCGTGATCCTCACCCAGATGACATGACGGTCCCCGTCGCTGAGTGGGGCGCGGCACGAGCCACCGGATGGCATCTTTAAAAAGACGCAGCTCTTTTGTGATGAGAGGTGTAAGTCGCGTCACGTAAGCGAGCTAACACTCTCAGCAGAGTAAGGATAAAAAGGATAAAAAGGATACTTAACGCCGGAAAGCGCAGCAGGTACGGCAGTTGAAGGCGGCGAGGCCAGCGACTCCAGGAGCTCGTCCCGCTGAAGGCTTGCATCGACGGCGCGGCTTCTCACTCCGGATCCAGCGATGCATGTGCTTCGCTGAAGAGATGAAAATCAGTGTACCAGCCTTTTCGAGCTATATTTATAAGGCGAGACCACCCCTTTTCTGGCGGGACGTGACGAAATGGGCGCGAAATGCCCCCATTGGATATGTGTCACGCAACGCCTCTCTCGATAGGCTGCTGCATTTGCCGCAAGAGCAGCCAATAGGCGCGCGAGCTGTTTCGCCTATGTCTGCTTGCTGCTGCAAAGCGTTTTACATTAATAAAAAATTAAGGATAATTTTTGGCTTCAATATCTCGAGGAAAAGAGGTTTTCCCCATAGCGTAAGCTATTACGCAGTACGAGAGATACTCTCGTAAGAGAACCTCTATGACTCTCTGTCTTTCATGGAACATAAAATAATATATTCAGAATATTTTGTCCATACGATAAAACCCAGTTTGGTTACCAACATTCTTCAAAATAGCTTTTTGTGTGTGTTTCACAGAGAGCAGGTCAAACTACACAAGCGCCACTTAAATAATCCACAATTTGTCAGTACCTGCATGTACCTCTTACGATTATGTATTTTTGCACAGAATAGAAAAAGATGAGCAACACGTCAAAAACCTGTGACAATGTGGCAAGTTACCATGGCAATATTTGGGCCTCCTTTAGCGTGTTGCCAGGTAGATTATTTGGTCCTGTCCTTTTCGTCTCCAGACTCCTGCCCTTTTTTACTTTCCTCTCACACCACCATGAATGTCATCAAGTTCTCTCCCTATTTCCTCACCCAGTCCAATGTCCCTCTTTCTGTCCCACTACTTTTGGACCACCTATCCGGTTCTCATTCTTAAAACCCTGCCTTTCTTGATTCATCCAATCACTTTATTTTCCCTTCCTCTGTTGACCTCTGCACCCCCTTGTTCTCTTTCAAATAAAAACGTCAAAAACTCAGCATCCTCCTCTCAAGATGCATTCCTGCTTTAATAACATCCCCTCTTCCAGTTTGTAGTTTTTAAAATCATAATCTCTCCATCTGTCTCTTCCTTCCTTCCCTGCTCTCTCGCTCACCCTTTCCAGAACCCTTACGGACACTTTCCATATAAAACTGGATGCAGTAAACCTGAACACATTTGTGTTCTCTGAAGTCTCTGAGTGTTAATGTGTAACTGTGCGACTCAAATGCATTTGTATGAATTTGAACTTGATAAACCATGATATGAACAGGGATATTAAAGCTGGAAGTTTAATATTGATCTCTGATTTTAAATGGAGGTTTTTTATACACCTGTATGCACTGTTTGACAAGCCAGTAATGGGCTCTTTGGCAAAATTAAATTTAGTTAAGTCTACTTAGTCTTACAAAAACAACAACAACAAAAAATCCGTTTGCACTAGCAGCACAGCTCCTCAAAAACAAATATAAAAATTAAATACAATTCTCAAAAATCATATCACCATTCCACACATTTTCTTCCAAGGCAAATTTCAGCAGTAATCCCTTTCTGCCTCTTTGCAAAACCTTCGCTACATTTCAAGGTGGCAAATAAAGTGGTTAAACGTGTTGCTATGGGAACACATTCCCTGGCAACCCTGGGCAGCCCGGCAACATGCCAAGCGGTTGCTAGGGCAGAGTTGTCAATCACGTCAGAGGGGTTAGTGTGTATGCCAGGCATGTTGGTGGGACTGAGAAAACAGAGAGATATAAACACACAGCTCTGGTCATCTGGTCAGCTGGCATTGTAAGTGCACAATGGAATGCCAATGACATTCAGCAACAATCAGAAATATTCAGAGCAACTTGATGTCAAATGAAGCTGCTTCGCTCGACAATGTAAGAAACGAGCGAGAAGCAAAAGACGAATGTGAGGTGGTTCAAAAAATATTTCTATGATAAAAGCTGACTCATAAGGAGACCTACAAACCATGGCAGAAATATGAGAGATGTGCGGAGGAACATGAAATAGTCATAAAGGAACTGATAATAAACAATAACAAAATAACTATTTGGAGCCGCCACACAAAAGGCTGAGAACAGGTTCTAAGAGTTTAAAGTTTCGGTTCAATGGTGGGTTTCAGCTCAATTGTGTGAGCACTGTAGGTATAGATAACAAGGGCGGAGAGGAAAGTGTGGTTACCTGATCTCTGACCAGCTGGTCCGCTTTGAGCTGTATATGTCGCATGAGGAGTGAACACCTGAAGTCCCTGAGGAGGACGAGAGCAGATACCAGGTGATGCCTCCCTGCTTCTGAAAAGAAGCGAAGGTTCAAAAGATAACAAATACACAAATTTATAGCACTGTACATTCAGTGGCCACAGAAACTGTTTGAGCACTTTGGACAAAAACTCAAAAATTTTGCATTCCATTTCAAAACAACTTTTCATTTTCATAACTTTTTTCTCAGAACTACACAACCATTCAAAAGCTAGGGGTCATTCAAATTTTGGTAACACTTTAGTTTAGGGTCCAATTCTCACTATTAACTAGTTGCTTATTAGTATGCATATTACTAGGATATTGATTGTTTATTAGTTCCTAATAAAGCACATATTAATGCCTTATTCTGCATGACCATATTCTACATCCCTTAATGCTTAATCCTACCCAATACATACATTTAACAACTACCTTACTAACTATTAATAAGCAGTAATTAGGAGTTTATTGAGGCAAAAGTCATAGTTAACAGTTAGTTAACAATGAGAGTTAAAAAAAAAAAGAAATTAATACTTTTATTCAGTAAGGAAGCAATAAATTCGTCAAAAGTACATTTATAATGTTACAAAAGATTCCTAAATGAAATAAATGCTGTTCTTTTGAACTTGATCCATTCACCAAAGAATCCTGAAAAGAAGTATCCCGGTTTACAGAAAACGTTTCACAACATTCATAACAATGTTTCTTGAGAAGCAAATCAGCATATTAGAATGATTTCTGAAGGATCATGTGACACAGTGAAGACAGGAGTAATGATGCTGAAAATTCAGCTTTGCCATCACATAAACATATTACACATTACAATCATGTGTACAAACAATGTTTTTGTGGAAAGTTTTGTTCGAAAATAGTCTTTCTTCAAAAACAATCCTACTTTGTTTTATAATTCAAAGGCATTCATATATTTTTTTACACGTGGTCTGTCCATCCAAATTCATTTTGAAACCACAGTAAATTTGAATGATTGAATTAATAATCCTTATGCAACAAAATCAGCTTGAAGTTATTTTCTGCTCTTTTGCTTCGCCTGTGTTCTCATTTTTATCCAGACACCCAGGGTTTTCCCCTGACGCATCATCTTACCCAGATAATTGTGACATCATGCTAAGAATGCACATAAGTGTTTAAATATAGACAAACTCCAGCCCCAGATCTCTGGTATGTAATTCATATTTTATGTCTGTTTTGACAGGCTTCTGTGTTCATCTGCATGAGAAAAAAAATGAACCCTTCCGCCTGGCAGTAATCTAATCTGCACACAGCATATTAAACAGGTCACATACAGGTCAACGCTCACGACGGAAATAAACTGAAATGAAAGGAGCAGTCAGAAACCAAACTAAGTTCGTTTTCATCACCCATTATCTTCATTTATGCGGCTATCAGGGGGAGAAAACCAAACAAATTCTCTGTTCCAGACCAATTTTATAGTCTGAAGCATAACGTATCTAACGCCATTAAATAGAGCAACATAAATTCCCATGAGCTGTTATTCTGTTCAACATACTTTGTGTCCTAGGGTGAGAACAGAACCCACGCTAATCTTATCAGTCCTGACGAGGACTCATAGCGAGTCACAACAATTCTCCGAGGAGAGGAGGAATCATGCTGCAGTTCTGGCTAGAAAGGATTCATTTCAAAGGCTTGTCAGGCCTTAGTTCACTGGAGTTAAGTGTAAATAGGACTTATGTTATGCTTGATAGTCCTTTTACTATCCATGATTGCCAAAGTGGTCCTTCTATATGTAATGGTTATGAACTTTTGTTATGTCTTCTCATAATTTCTGTCATGTCTAGTTCAGTTCATTTGCCCTCATTGTGTCTCCTTATTAGTTAACCATTCGCACCTGCTTCTTTTCTCCCGGATTATGGTCTCCCTCATTAGTCCCCTTATAAAGTCTCCCTGTTCTGTTCAGCACCTGGTCGGTGATTGTATATGTTACCGTGTGTGTTGGTGTACTCTTCGTCTTCCTGGATTAAATAGCAATTGTTAGGATAATCTTCGTTTTTGTGAACTCTATTGAATTGACCACACGCAGTACTGTGACACTATACACATATTTATATGATTATGTTAATAGTTTTGGTGGTATCTTTAGGGATCAGACGGCAGATCGCAGTTGCACTGTCAAAATAAACCAATGCGACAAGATGGTCTGTAATCACTTTTTCTGTCTCACTTTTTCTGTCTTTTGATTGGTGGAATACTATTCTGTTTTTCTCTATTATTAAATCTTTACCAAAACTGAAATCTACAACAACAACAAAAATACAACTAACTTCTAAAACTAGAAATAACATCCATTGATCAATGCTTTACTCACCTGTCACAATAATTCAATGTCTTTAAATTATCTTTATTTGCAGGCTTTTCTCAACAAATACTGATATTTTAAAAACAATATCTCAGCATATATAATGTTTATATTCTTATAGCCTATCATTAATTAAATGTTTATACTTTAATGCAGAAAGGATGCATTAAATTGATCAGAAGTGACAGCAAAGACATTTATAATATTACAAAAGTTTTATATTTCCAATAATAAATGATTTTCTTTTGAACTTTCAAATCATTAGAAAATCTTTTTAAAAAAAATGTATCAATGCATCCACAAAAATATTAAGCAGCACAACTGTTTTCAATATTGATAATGATAAATGTTTCTTGAGCAGCAAATCAGCATATTAGAATGATTTTGCTGGAGGATCACGTGACACTGAAGACTGGAGTAATGATGCTGAAAATTCAGCTTTAATCACAGGAATAAATTACATTTTAAAATACATTCAAATAGAAATGTTTTTTTAATGGTATTTTTAGAAATTATTTTTTTATTAAATTAAAATTATATTTGCTTTCATTTTCTCTAAAAGCCCATTTTTAAGCGACTATTCTTCCACATTAATCAAATTCTTTCCACTAAGCATTCATCTGAAAATCTGCTTGTAGCTGCTCTTATCACGAGCAAAAGCCCCGTATACACAAGGGACATCATAGATCCTTTCATTTTTTTTCCAAGGCAGAACTGTGCCACGGATACATTCATCTGTGCCTTTTGTTTGTGTGTGTGCGCTTGTGCCTCCCCATAACTGTGCCGGTACCCCTGCATACAACGGATGTATAGAACCTTTTGTACCTCATTTTTAGAGAGGAAATGTCGCTCCATCTTTCCCCCCTCGGTTGGCCCCTCACGGGTAATGCCTGATTGACCAAAGCACCTCTTAAAGAGGTCAAAGGGCAGACAAAACAGTCTGGTGTCATGGCAACCTGACTCTCGGCAACCAGAATGATAGGGTAGGCAGGGAGGGCTTTGAACAGGCTGTCCGTCAAATTATTCTCAAATCCCTCTGCTGGTTTTCAGATAGGAACACACAGACAAACAGCAAAGTGTGATGATTGACAAGCATTTTTTTAAAGCATTAAGGATAAAGAGAATGAAGACTTTAAATAAACAAAATAAATATAATTATTTAAAAATCATACAACCATCATACAAAGTATCTAAGAAAGTACATTCGTCACAATGCACAGATCCGCTCATTTCAACGGTCAAATTTTCAGTATATGTTTGATTGGAATACCATTTTTCCAGCATCAAATATTGTGCACGTGGCTCCTTTAACTCACACAGCCAATTGCATCATTTAATTTTTGTTTTCTCTCACACTCACCACTGCATGACATACAGATTTCCCATTTCCTGAATGTTAATATCTTATGCTTGAATATTGACTTTTATAATCTAATTTATGTTTCTCTGCTGGTGTGCAGCAATATGTAATTTTGTATCACGCTGCCAAATAATGTGACCTCACAACACATGACCAACAGTATGCGAGATGTTGTCAATTAATTCAGGGAAAAAAGCAGGAAAAAAGAAAAACAGGCTAAAGCTGTTTGTGGAGTACATTTCCATTGACTAACACTTACCCTAAACCTATTTGTGCATGTCTATGGTAAGCAAGTGATCCCTCCCTAGATGGATTTGGGCACAGTACCGGGTGAGTTCACAGTTCTTTGTGTTCAGTGGATAAATGGAAGGCAAATGCATTCAGATCAATACTATGTCATGAGAGGGGCCCATGAGTGTGTGAGAGAGGAGGGGGAATTGGTGGAATTGGACAATGGAGCCACTGATTAATCATTCCTGTGCTGTTATTGACTTTCTGTTAAAGGGGTGAGTCAGAACCGAATTTATGTGAATGTGTGTGTGTTTACTTTCCAATACTTTAGGTACAAATTTGTTTGCAGTGTGCGAAATCTGATAAAACCTTTAAGGATGCCCTCAGAAAAAAAATATGCATACATATAGTAAATAATATACAGTATATACACACACACACACACACTACCATCAAAAGTTTAGGGTCGGTAAGATTTTGTACAGTAATATTGTGAAATATTATTACAATTTAAAATAACTTTTCTATTTTTATATGTAATTTATTCCTATAATATCAAACCTGAATATTCAGCGTCAGTCTTCAGTGTCACATGATCCTTCAGAAATCATTTTAATATGCTGATTTGCTGCTCAAGAAATTTTTTTTTACTATCAATGTTGAAAACAGTTGTGCTGCTTAATATTTTTGTGGACGCATTGATAAAAAAAATCCAAGAGTATTTGGTGAATTAAAAGTTCAAAAGCATTTATTATTGGAAATATAAATATTTGTAATATCTTTTTGTAATATTATAAATAATGTCTTTACACTTACTTTTGATCAAATCAATGCATCCTTTCTGAATTAAAGTAAGACTTTCAAATGATAGTCTATTTTAAAAATAAGAATATAAACATTATATATGCTGAAATATTAATTGTTTTTAAGTGCATGTCAGTATTTTTTGAGAAAAGCCTGCAAATAAAGATCATTTAAAGACATTGAATTATTGTGGTTATTTCTGGTTTTGGTAGTTGTATTTTTTTGTAGATTTCAGTTTTGGTAAAGTTTTAATAATAGAGAAAAAACAGAATAATATTCCACCAATCAAAAGAAAAAAGGTTTATTTTGACAGTGCAACTGCGATCTGCTGTCTGATCCCTAAAGATACCACCAAACCTATTAACATAATCATATAAATATGTGTATAGAAGGACCACTTTAGCAATCATGGATAGTAAAAGGACTATCAAACATTACATAAGTCTTATTTTCACTTGACTCCAGTGAAGTAACCGCTGGTTTGCTGTTCAATAAACATTTCTTATTATTATCAAATTTGAGAACATTTGTGATGCATTATTAATTTAATTTATTTATTAATTCTTTTTTTGTGGAACTATTATATTTTGCAGGATTCTTTGCTGAAAATGAAAAAGGAACAGCATTTATTAGATTTTTTGTTCTTATAATATTATCTTTACTGTGACTCCTTGCTGAATAAAAGTATTAACTTCTTTTAAAAAAATATTACTGACACTTTTGAATGGTAGTGTGTATATATCATTTTTATGTAAAAAAAATAGAAAAAATATATATATATAAATAAAATATATAATTGATTTCCCCACAAATAATGTAATTTGTATGTGACATTTTGGAAGGTGTCTGAATGGTTTTTCACACAGGATGAAGAGTTTGTGTTTTAACAGCACATGTTAATGGCCATCCCATGAGGGGTTTAATACAGACACATATCAGCCTACCAGACACAACACAGGAGGTCGTCGGTCAAGAGTTGGGGGGGGGGGGGTATACGTGTCACATTTCCCTGGCTTTGACATCTGACCTTCTGGCTGTGACCTTGAACATTGTCTGAAAGGCAGACGGAGCACAGCTGAGCACAAAAAAAAAGATATCTATAAAAAAGTTCAGGCCCTATCATAACACAGAAATGCGTTCATTAAAATTACAAATGATTTACTTCTTCTGGCCAAGGCTGCATCTCAATACTAGTTTTACTTGATCTTAGTGATACCTTTGACACTATTGATAATATGGATCATGACATACTCTTATATTGATTGCAAAATTACACCGGTATTCAGGGACATGTATTAGGATGGTAAAAATCGTACCAATCTGACCGTTACCATTTTGTTTAGTCAAACGTGGAATCATCCAAGTTAACATCGGTAAATTCTGGAGTGCCCCAAGGCCAAGGGTCTGTTCTAGGCCCTCTGCTATTTTCAATATACATACTGCCTCTGTAATATTATTATAAAACATGGAATGAGTTTCCACTGTTATGCCGATGATACTCAATTTAGAGATTTAATCTAGTCGTGATGAAATATATAACCATCCAAGTTGAGTGAGAAAATAGTGGATGACCAGTAATTTTTTTCTATTAAATTCGGATAAGACTGAGGTATTATTTATTGGACCAAAACCCTCTACACAGAATCTCTTAAAATACAATTTGCATCTAAGGATGTACTGTTACTTCATTATACAGTTAAAGACCTAGATGTTATGACCTGGGTAGACAGCAACTTTCGATAATCATATTTCAAATGTTACAAAAACAGCCTTCTTCCACCTCAAAATCCACAATCCATCATGCTCAAGGTCACAAAACTGTGGACTTTTGGTAGTTCCCAAAATCCTTTTTGATGGTCCCTTTTGTTCATTCTGTTAACTAAAAGTAACTTTGCAACTACATGTGAACTAACTCTCATTAAAGTATTAGTAGACTGTCTGCTTAATATCTGCTAACACTTTATTGTGTTGGTCCTCCAACAGACATTCTACTGACTAAAAGTAACTTTGCAAGTACATGTCAACTAGGGCTGGGATAAACGATTATATTTTAAACGATTAATCTAGCGATCATTTTTTCGATGCAGCGATTAATCTAACGATTCATTTTTCTGTCCGATTCGATTTCGATTCAATTCTGTTATCGATTATCTCCCCATTAATTGACTAATACCAATTTATACATGTTGATTTATATATCTGAATGAAAAAAACATGAATTCCTTAACATTGCAATATATGTTTATTGCTCTTAAAATTCCAAAATAAAAAAATATACAAGTGCAAAGTAATGCATTCTTAGTCAGAGGTAGCATTCAATAAAACTTTGAAGCCTTGAAAACACATAGGCCTAGCTTACTAAAAAATAGTGCATCTTGTAATTCTTCTTTCAGATGAAAATAACAACTTGATGTCTAGCATTCAATAAAAAAAAAAATCTATAAATATTTTTGAGTCTTCATTTTCTTTTCTGACATAGCCTACTCCAGTTCTTGTTAAAACACACCAGACATGCAAATTCTGTGCATTTTGGGCACTTTTTGAGTGAAATCATATTTATTTTGTCCATCAAAAGTGTGCTTTCACTTTAATTGAGAGCAGTGCTGCAAAAAAAAAATACTCTGCGCCGAAACCCGCGCTTCACTGCTGCTCACGCGCTGCTCCTGCTCCCGGTGTGAATACACTCATTGATTAACATGCACGCCGGAAAAAAACCCCCGCACTGCTCATGCTTGCGGTGTGAAACGGCCGTAATTCACGAGGTTCCCTACATGTGCGTTCCGTGTGCACGTGGGATGCTAATGTTGCGCGATGTTAATCATGCGGCGTCCGAGTGCATTTGACCGGCATAAAATCGGAATATGTCAGCCTGACCGGCCGGTCATGGCCGATCACGTGAAAATCGGCCAATTCCGGTCACCAGCCGATCAATCGGTGCATCTCTACTTTAGAGGAACGAGTGCACTTTGCACCTTCCACTTTGAAAGTCTGAGGAGCCACTCGTGTTGCTACTACTCTCCGGCGCCGCCATCTTTGTTTTGGGTCTGACGAATCGACGCGCATATTTTGCGTCGACGTATTTTTTGCGTCGACTTAATCGATGACGTCGACGCGTTGTCCCAGCCCTAATGTCAACTTATTCTAACCCTTACCCTACCAGTCTACTAATACTCTACTAACACTCTAATGAGAGTTAGCAGACATGTACAGTAGGTGCACTGTGCAACGTTACTTATAGCCCCTAGTCAATAGAATGTGTTACACGGTCGACGGACCACCAAAATAAAGTGAAACTGGATATCTAAGTCCACTAAAGGAGGGAGAGTGTTTTCGCAGTTGGCTCCTAAACTCTGGAATAGATTCCCTGATAATGTTCGAGGCTCAGACACACTACCAGTTTAAATCTAGATTAAAGACACATCTTTTTAGCCAAGTATTAACATAATGCTCCTCATAACATTGTAGGTACTCCAGTTATATCAGATGACATTTTTTGCTTGAAATGTTATTAACAGTAGCTACGCTAATTATTTTCCACTTGCTTTTCTGTTTCTACCTCGGGATTCCAAGGTAACTAGAGAGTACGCCAGCTCCAGTTCGAATCCAGCCTCTTACAAAGATTTCAGATGCCCGACCACCTGTGAAGTGAAGATGGCAACCCCTGTGAGGATTTCAGATGATGCCAACTCTGAATCAACTTGCACCCGTGCCAAATTTTCTATATATTGTAATCATGATGATCACAACTTGTAATAATTGCTTTAATGAGATCATTTTTTCTGCTTAAAAATTAATACATGATATTAGCTAACTGCATGATTTGTATTATCTAAGAACAGCACATTTTTGACATATGGACATTACTATGACAGTCACCTCTGATAATAGATCACTCTAAATTGGAAACCTGCATTTTTCTGTAAAGCTGCTTTGAAACGATATATGAAAAGCGCCATACAAATAAATGTATTGTTCTCTGTTTTTCTGATAAACATTAATCATGTCAACTTTAACCGGTTAACTTTACATAACCATTCGAATCCACTGGCAGAAAGGGTCAGGCTGAAATCTACAAATCTACGGTGTAAAGCCAACAAACAAAGTTCACAGAGTAACTCTTTTTCCAGTATTCAAGTCATTAATGCACAAAAATTGTCATCATATTAATTAGGAAATACTACAGCTGAAGTGCTATCAAAAATAATTTAAGGGCCAAAAATGCTCTCACTGTGACCAAACCAAACAGTGAAACTGAATACATCATGCTACAGTGCAAATCTACTCATCTTATATAATTTTTACAGCCATGTTTTCTATTAAACTTCTCCTTGAACTTGAACAATGCACAAGTGTTTGCGCTTGATCTGTTTCCTGACCTCTCTTTGCTCAAAGCAAAAGTCTTGAGGAGGGGAACCATGGTTACGGCTTTCATCTTAAAGTGTAGTTCCTCAACACTCCATGTACTCAAAAGCCACAGCTGCTTTTTCACCAACCATCTCTTTCATTGCCACTGGACCAGTCAAAAATAGTAATTTTCCTTATCTATTCCTCCATAAAAAGACAAATGCAAACGCTCCAATTACTGTCCCTCAAAGGTTTTTCAAACTATTTTTGTTTAAAAAGAAATACTTTTATTTAGCAAGGATGAATTAAAATGTTCAAAAATGAGCAGTAAAGACTTTTACATTGTAAAACAAATTCTATTTAAAAACAAATGCTGTTCATTTGAACTTTCTATTCATCAAAGAATCCTGACAAAAAATGTATCAAGGTTCCCAGCAAAATATTTAGCATAGCACAACTGTTTTCAAAATTGATTTAATACGAAATTTCTCTTGAGCACCAAATCAGCATGATGTAATGATGCTGAAAATTCAGCTATGCCATCGCTGGAATAAATTACATTTGAAATATTAGTAATAATATTTCAAAATATTATTGTTTTACTGGGTTTTTTTTTTTAAATTCACCAATCCCAAACTTTTTAACGGTACTGTGAAATAAGAAAAATACTTTGAGACCCTCTTATTTCCTTTATTCCATCTGATTTTAAAAATAAAGCAAAACACTCATGCAGTCGATTTGCTATGTTAACAGCAAACAAATCTAATGTCTAATAACCCGAACACGGAAGACACAAGCGATTACAATTTAACTTATGACAATATGAAGCTCTAATAAAACTTGGTTTTACCAGAATGAAATGTATTGGACTAGCTGTCTAAGCTGTAAGTTTTCCAAGAAGGAAACAGCATAAATCTCCATAATTTCAAACATTTTAAAACCATTAAGGAGACTGTTAAGAGTGTATTCTCATGTAATGAATCTCAAATCTTCAGTCCTAGATTTTGAAATTGCAACAATAAATGCAATGTAGTTGATCAAACAAATCTAAATGCAACAATTTATCATTAATTCAGATGTCAAAATAAACCTAGTTTCTCATTTGTTATTTTTTTTTATAAATGGACTAAAATATCATTCAAATATTTTCATTATTTAATTATCATTCAAAACCAAACACACACACACACACACACAGAATTAAGAGCAGGATAACAGCCTGGACAGTGTAGGATTAGAGGATAAGATAGCAGAGACAGGCAGGAGATAGGGATGCAGACATGAACAAGGAGCAGACACAGATGGGAGAGAGAGGCAGGAAAGAGAAAGGTATCTCCACAAGAAAGACAGGGATACAACACAAATAAAAGAGCACAGAGGACACAGGAACAAAGGTGCAATTGAAAAGCGGGTCGACCCTGAAGCTGCACGCCATATGTTCAACTGAATTTCTAAAGTTAAAACCAAATATCGCCCTGCTTACGCTGGTGAATGTGTACATAATACCCCAGTTTGCATATCTGCAGGCTTGTGAATCAGTGCATGTGGCTACCTGTGAGGGTTCATGAGTGTACATGTTGTGCGTGGCTTATGTCGTTGCCGCCTGGGTTGTGTTTCCCTATTTTACTTCAATTTAGTGGATAAAAAATCCTAAGAGAATAGTTCACTCAAAAAAAAAATCATAAAGGTTTGAAAAAGACATAATGACGAGTGTCAATTTTTCATTTTTGGGTGCTAGATACTTTTGAATGAGCAGAGGACATTTGGTGTCGATAAGATGTTTAAAGTTTTTGAAACAACACCTACAAAGGATACATGTATTTGATCAAAAATACAGTAAAAACACTAATGTTGTGAAATATTGTTACAATTTAAAATAACTGTTTTCTATTTGAATATATTTTAAAATGTCATTTATTCCTGTGATGCAAAGCTAAATTTTCAGCATCATTACTCCAGTCTTCAGTGTCACATGATCCTTCAGAAATCATTCTAGTATGTGATTTGGTGCTCAAGAAACATTTCTTATTATTATCAATGTTGAAAACAACTGTGCCGCTTAATATCGTTATTGAAACCATGATAAAAAGATTTCAGCAGTCTTTGATGAATAAAAAGTTTAAAGAGCAGCATTTATCAGTGTATAAATGTGTTTACGGACACATCCTTGCTAAATAAAAGAATAGATCTTACTGACCTCAAATGGTAATGTATATAGGTCCTTCCTCTTTACTTTATCAGAGCTGAGTGAAATGGGCGGCATCTGGTAATAAGAAAGATCTTCAACATAAATCCTACACAAACACAAGGAACAGACGGCAAGAGTGAATAGTGCATGTGGCTAGATTTATATAACACAAACACACACATACAGCTTTTCCTCATTTTCACCCAACCCCCTACACCTCAGTCGTCTTAGCAGGAGAGAGGGGAAACAAAGAAAGAATGAGAGGATGCGAAACAATTTCATGTCGGGAAAGTGAAGGTTGAAAAATGAAAATCAAACCTAGCTAAAGGCAAAGAAGGGAAGTGGAGAAGGTGAGAAAACAAGAGACAAGATTGCCAGTGAGAGAGTTTGCTGAGGCAAGCAGCAGCGCTGTGACCTACTAATGCAGAACTGAGGAATTCTCTTTGCTGACCCGAAACACATTCCTCTGGACTGCAGATATTAACCCCCACGCGACCACTGTACGCACACACATCCGCGATCGCTTTACACACACTAGCAAACCTCACGTGCAATTATACAGTCACTCAAGACATAATATAATTGTCACTTGGTCATGCATATTAACACGTCTATGTCACCTTGTGTACACCAGCATATAGCGCGCGCACACACTGAACACACAATAGCCAGCGAACCATTTCTTCTCCAGCAATTTGTAAGTCAGCACTCCAGGTAAACACACAGTACTACAGCAGTCAGGCAACTGTTAATTAGCCCCATACTGTCAGCACATTTGATTATGCAGGTGCAGAATATCACATGAAAAACAGCTCCACGGGAAATACTGCCTCTGAAATAAAATATATATTATTCTTAAAGGGATAGTTCTCAAAAAAAAACTAAAAAACTAAAACTCTGTCATCTTTTACTCACCTTTAAAAGAAGATATTTTGAAAATTGTCTTAGTGTTTTTTTGGCCACACAAAGGAAGTAAAAGGGGGTCCAATGTTTTGTTTTGGACCCTATTTACTTTCATTGTGAGCAAAAATAGCTAAAACGTTCTTAAAGAAAGAAAGCCATACAGATTGGAATGATATCAGTATTATTTCTATACTGTTATAGTATTCATTCATTTTTCAATCTTCATTTAAATTGTAGTTTAAGTTTTAGCAATTTTGTCCCTTTTATTATATTATTATTACATTTTAGTTTTTTTTATTTCATACATTTTAGTACTTCAACTGAAACTGATTTATTTCAGTTATTTGTCAAGGCAAAATTTCTAAGTTTTATAAGTTTTTCATCCAATACTAAATTATATCAAATGAATGAATTCATAATAATAATAATAATAATAATAATAATACGCTTGATTTCAATTACCGAAAATACTTTTAATAGTTAGATGTCAGAATTTTTATTTTTATGGTAACCTATCCATTCAAATTTAGGATTACATTTGATGAAATGAAGTGACTGAAACACTAAACTGAAAAAAAATATACTGATTTAGGGTTTGCAGTTATGATCAGCATCTCAGGAATCAAATTAATTAGATGAGAGCAGTAGCATTGAATACTTTTTCCATGCAAGAATACAAGCCTTTTAAAGAAGAAAGAAATGTTTGCTCGCCAGACCCTCTTTAATACAACTGAACGTTAGACCGGATAATTTTTCAGAAATGTTAGATACATTTTTTGCTCAATTTAACTTACTGCACATCAGCCTGTCATTTAAAAAAGCATCAGCTCTCCAACAAATGTCTTAATTCAGCCTAATGTAAATGGTGAAGTGGGTTGAGATTTGATGAAAGAGCTATTTAGACATGAGTCACTAAGGTTACCTATATGTACACAATACCTAGTCACCACTACAATTTAGGCCAATTAGGCCAATGTTTGCAGACACATTTTATACCCGAAGAACGAAGCAAATTGTCATTTCTGTTCCATTATGTGTAGACATGATATATTTATACACAGAAGAAATACAGTTTTTTCTTCACAATAACAAATGCCTATGGCAATATATCAGTCATGAACACATTAGCAGTGGAGGTCCACTATGTCTCTGTTAGTATTGTTTTTTTGTATTCACAGCTAAATTAATTTTTCTACATTCTATTCCACAGCCAGAAATTGTAAGAGAGGAGGCAGCGCTGATGTTCAACCTATTGATTTCCTGAGCACTTCAGTAAGGGCGGGCTCAAGCAATCTGAGACACTTGAACATATGGAGAGTCAATGGCCATTATACTGTTTTGTACTGGTAGTAGTATTCAAGACTGGAGGCTCAAGGTGATGTATTTGATGTACTGAAACTGATGTGGTAGTGTATAAATGCAGTTGCGGGCCAATAAAAGAATGCCATTTCAACTGAGAGCTAAAATTCAAGAAAAATAAGGAAAACAGAGATGGAATAGAGATTTCAAAACACAAAATAATAAAGAAATAAAACAGGCTACAGTATATTATTATTTAAACAAAAAGAATATTTAGTATTACTTTTTATGACTTATATACTGTATATATATTTTGTAAAAAGTAACTAAGTAATGGGAGAGAGTTAGTATATATTCCCAAATTGGAACATTCATTCCTTTGAGGTTTGCTTGACTCAGAGCATGAGAACATGAGTGAATCAGGGATGGTCAAATATAATCAATACTCGGTATGAAACTATAACCTAAAACCGACAGTTTTGAACAAATACCCATAAAACTCAATTTCCCCCTTACTGGTGCCTAACTCCCTTTGTGATGCTGTACATAACTGACAGACATTTGACCAGTGGTTCTCAACATTTTTGACAGTTTTCAAAGTCCAGTTGTCTTCCAGTTGTTCATGATGGATTAAGGATAAGGACATTTTAAAAGATTTTAGAGCTTAGCATAAATAGAAAAAAAATGCATATTCAATATAAAAATGCCCATGGTGTAAGATTTTATTCCTTTACATATTTCAAAGACAAAAATGTAATTAAAATAAGAAATATCTTGTTTTTTAGTTGTATAATCTTATTTTAATATATCATTTTAACTTATCTTGAGCCTCCCCTAGAAGGTTGCTGAGGCCACCTAGTGGGCCCTGGACCCCTAGTAGACAATTAGACTTTGTTCGCTCAGAAAGTTTTTTACATTCTCTCATTTCTTACATGGATTTATGGTAGATTGCAGATTGAGGAATAAAGTGTAAACAGACCCTGTTCAAGCATCTTTCCCATTATTTTCTACCTCAATTCACCTTTATCACTAAACCGAATTGTCATCTGTGATTTTAAAGCTAAAAAAAAAGCAGAAAAAGCAATGCACATTTGCCACTGTAAAAAGTTAAAGAGCATCTCATAATACTTACAAAAACACACTATTTTTAAGAACATAAAACAAAAAACAATTAACTGGACAGGGAACTAAAAATAAGAGTGCCCAAACCTAAAAGCTCTTAAATTCATCTCCATAGATTTATGTTGAAAGCAAACATAATTTTAGGGCTGTTTTTGACTGCTAAACTGCAATTACGCTTTTATATGTCGGCAGGTTAGCAGGAACCATCAGGTTAGGGGCAGTAGAGGATAATCACCATGGAGAAAGGTATGCAGTCGACATGAGATATAAAACACATTGGAGAGACAGAGGGTAGGATAGCATGCTGTTACAAAATAAGAGCAGAGGATTTACAAAGAAAGAGAGAAACTGTTCACTTTTGTATTCATTGGTTTGATAAACAAGCGTTACAGCGGTAAACCTTCTTGCAAGGGCGCAGACAGAGGAAGACAGACAGCGGGGATGAGGGGTGATGGGAGGAGCGTGGTTCAGAGAGAGAAGAGGGGACACCCCAATAAATGGATTACGCTACATTTCAAACCGATTCAGATGAAACAAAAGTGCCACAAACCGAGAAGGCCAGGATTGACCTTGCATAAAGATCGCACTCTCAACAAGTGCATCAGTGCAGAACTAATTTAACTGATCCAAACCATGAGTACTAAACCTTTTATGCAATAAACTTGACCGGGCCTCATTTTAGCCTTTTGGAGAAGTCATGGATATTAGTCTATGATGTTAACAATAAAGTCTCGAACAGACATACACAACCAAAGCTAATACGTGTCGCACAAGAAAACAGAGTGAACATGATAGCTGCAGGGATAAAAATGTGATGGAAGAGGAAGGAAAAGTACTTAAAGTCTCCAAACAAACACATGGTTAATTTGGCACACAAAGAAGCAGAAAGGGCAGGTATAAGCTAACAAAACACCCGGGAAAGAGATTGGAACATATTAGCATGAATTTTTTTGGGGGAATTAGCAGAATAAGACAGATGAAAAATTAAGGCAAGAAATGACCAAAACAAAAGCAAAGTGAAAAGCAAAATACCAGCAAGTGTTGGAAAAGAACAGTGGCTTCCTTTCCTCCGATTTTGCCCACTTCCAGGTCAGCCATCCCTCGTTTCTCCTCTTACAGGTTCCTCTCCTACTTTACTCTTCTCCCTCTCGTATTTCACGTTTCTGCCAGTCCACTCTCCTCGGTCCTGCTCTCTTCGTTTACCCCCTCCCTCCCTCCTTCCTTCTCTCTCTCTCTCTCTCTCTCTCTCTCTGCCTTTTCATCATTCCTCCTCACAGACACCACTCTCTTCCGCTTCCTTCCTTTCTTTACGGATAAGTGTAGAGAAGAGGAAAGGGGGAGGGAAACCTGCACCGTAAAGAGAGCAAGACTCGTGTGTTCCAAGTTAAAAAAAAGGGCCTCTCAATGAGAAACAGGCTATCTCAGTGTGTGAGACACAGCTGAGAGAGAGAGAGAGAGAGACAGAGAGAGAGAGAGAGAGAGCCGCATTGAGCCAGTTTCTCCACCCGTTGGGAGAAACTAGATGCTCTTAAAGCGGTGCGTTAAAAGAAGACCTGATGAGAGACGAGCTAGGAAAAAAAAGAACAGTGGTGTTTAATAGTATGTGCATGTGCAGGAGAGAGTGAAGGATAGGAATACAGGACAGATCGAGATGGAGCGAGAGAGAAAGGGGGGTGGCTTCAGACAGAATATCTTAGTGGGAGGGAAAGAGGAGGAGAGTAGCAGTGAAGAGAAATCAAAGGGGTGGATTTTACTCCCAGTCTTCTCTTGTTCACTTTTTCTCTCATTCGGAATCAATGTGCTGTTAAAGGGTTAGTTCACCCAAAAATGAAAATGAAGTCATTAATTACTCACCCCCATGCTGTACCAACCACGTAAAGCCTTCGTTCGTCTTCGGAACACAAATGAAGATATTTATGATTAAATCTGAGAGGTTGATCACTCCTCCATAGGCTGCCTAAGGGAATGAAACTTGACGGCCCAGAAAGTCATTAAAGAAAATGTTTAAATATTCTTTGTCGCAACAGTGGCTCAACTATAAGTTTATCAAGCGACGAGAATACTTTTTGTGCGAAAAAACAAACAAAAATATTCTCGTCGCTTGATAAACTTATAGTACAGGTTATAGTTAAGGATACAGCAGCATACAGATGACTCCTCTCGGCTTATTTACCGCATATTGTTTTCTCAGCTCTTCCACTTGGTCAGGAACATGTAATCTTGCACATGAACTTGAAACTCTCTCCCTGGTCTGCAAGCTGCAATCCCATCCTGGCCTCTCGCTGCTTAAACCTCCTGCAGGAGAAACACACTGAACTGAGTCTGGGGGACAAGAAAAGGAAAGTGAACATTGATATGCAGAGCAGCGAGGTGCAGGACAGCCAGAACAATATCCTGACATGGCAGGTTCCGTTGTGACAAAATACCTCATATACTGTGACAACATGACCCGCTTTTGGTTTCAAATTTTTGTTATAGCCTATTTGCCTACATACAGCATGAGAAACATTTACTGGAGTAAAAAGTGTGACAAGACAACCAGCCTGATTATACTCCTTCCTCACCTCTTCGTTTTGTGCAGAAAGGTCACATGCGTAAATAGAGTGGTTCTAGGTGACGCGGCCTGGCCGGCATTCCAACACGATTGAATAAAACATGCAGGTGTTTCACGTTTTGATTTGATGTAGGACCCTGATGTAGGAAAACGCTGCGATTGTGGCTCAAAACTGAAAAAATTATGCACGTCAACAATTTAAACAGATCAAATAATTAGCAAATTCTGTCGTCATCAACTTCATGGTGGTTGTAATGATGTAAACAAGATGGAAATGGGGTTTCTTAACATAAAATGACCAAGTAAAGGTAGGCAATTTTTTTATACTGGTTGAAAGTTTCTTCACATCCTGATAACAGAAGTAGGCTAGTCTAAAAATTCTAAATATTAAAACAAGTACTTCTGTGGAAGTCCCAGGACCAAAAAAACATTTGTCTAATCATTGCATTCTGCCCAAATGCAATGATATGATGTCCATCCTGCCTGTCAACATTCCGCACACCCTGATCCTGCTCGTGCAGACATCATACGTCATCAGCGCGATGCCCGGTACAAATTGTACGATTTTGGCCTGTCCCAGACGAAAGATGACCAAACGTAGCGATTTCTATGTGACTAGCTAATAAAAATGTAACATGAAATGGCATTTTGATCAATGTGACATGACCGAATCAATATTCCCCTCTTTCGCTTCCTCCTTTTTTTTTCAGCGCACATAAAAAACACAATTGCCAAAGTGCAGTTTGATTTGTAATGATTTTAGGATTGCCGAAATCGTACAGTCTGTAGCAGGCATGAAGCTGTACAGAGTTGTAGACAGGAGACGTTCTGGGGACGTTTTTTTGTTCATAAATGCTGGTGTAGGATCAGTTTTCTCCGTAATAAAAGAATATTGGCGAAACTCCGGTGTTTTGGGCGGTGAGCTTGGATTAGATCTATGCGCGCGCAAATCCTCTCGTTATAATAAGCAGTTAGGCTATGTAAATAAGACATTATTGTGTATCAGCTTTACTGATAGCCTAATGGAACATTGTGTGATCGCGATGAAGTTGTATAACCGCTTTTTAATGAAAATAAAATGAGCGCTCTTTGCGAGTTTTCTGCCATGTCAAATCCTGCATATAGACTGTTTTTAAAGGGGAAGCGCACATCTTCATGGTGTTGGTTCACCCTGTGTTTTGGTGTTGTTTAATTATAGAATTTGGTCTATTTCAGTTATATTAGACTAAATAGGGGATGTTATTGTTTTTGTGTCTGTCTGTTTTGTAGATCATAAAAAAGTGTGCCCCTCCATGAAAATGAAATGCCCCCCCCATTCTATATGTTCTGGCGACGGCTCTGAGTGGACTGCACACAAATTAACATTCAATAATGGTTTCGGTATCTAATTTTAAATTGAACAAGACTCAAAATCATTTTGAGAGAAATCTGCTCTTTTCCATACAATGAAATGCATGGTGATCAATGGCTGTCATGGCAGTTGGTGAATGAAGCACCTCACTTTGTGGTGGTCTTCTCTCAATTATTTTGCTTTTCTATAGAGGTCCTTGCGGTTCGGCACAGTTAACTGATTATGCTGTTCTGTTATTTGAACTTTTGCTGAAATGTCACAACCCCTATCACAATGGAACTCATTTGACTTGCCAAAATAACAAGCAATTTCACAAAATACTTGCATTTCAGCACATGTAGTAGTATTATACAGTACGTATACAATGTAAAGACCAACAGAGCTTTGCACTGTTGATGACATTGAGCAACCATTCAAAAGTAATCAAAATTACAGTCTCACCTCTTTTGATTGCCCTCACACAGAGTAACAAGGACAGATCACACCACACATTATCTCCACACAACCAACGTGGCAGATCTTTGAGCACACTGCAGACCTAAACAACTATCGATCTGCTTCAGAATTGGTGAGAGGTGGGATCACTGGGATGGAAGGAAGGGGGAGAAAAGACAGGGTAGATAACAGAGGTCAAAGAGAATTGTGCTGCAATCTCTTTCACCTTCATTATAGAAAGTAAACTGGCCCTTCATACATAACATCATTACCAGAGTGGGAGAACAATCCCATTAGGAACACTTCACTCCTAATGCAGACAAACTGTTCTTTTACCCAAGGACAATCATTACCTTGGGGTGTGAGGGGGATACAGAGGGAGTGTGTGTGTGTGTGTGTGTGTGTGTGTGTGGCTGTGGCTGTGTAGAGGTAACTGTGCATGAGAGGATGGTATGCTTATACTGATGCTGATCTTGAAAGGCCATCGCTATCGATTGCATTAAGCTTGCTGGGAGCCCGGGAAATCGATACATTTTTAAAGGTGAAGCAACTAGCAGACAGCATTTGTGTTTGGACTTCAATGATACAAAATGGATTCTGAAGTGGTTATTTTCAAGATATAAAAATACACAATCAAATAAATTATGAAAATGAGACATTTTTAAATATTATTATTAAAATATACAGTACATCCAGCTCTAATTATATTGCAAAACAAATCAATTTATATAGCAATTTACAATACAAATCTTTATTTTAATATTTGTTTAATATTTATTTAGTTTTTATAGTTTTATACACTATACCTTCAGATATTATGTGCCAGTGTAGAAGTAATTTATTGCTGCAAAGCTCAAGCTGGGCAACAAAGAATAGCCTTGATCATTTCCTAAGCACCTGTGGTTTCTAATATGAGTAATATGATCCATTTTGCCTGGGTAGCAATAAGTGAAAGAAATAACCACCAAGCTACTTTTCGACCTCTGTTATTGTTGTGGAACTATTGAGTACTTTACAAATTGATACAATAACTTTGTATCAATTTGTGTCTTTTTTATGCAATCAAATATACTGTGTTTGAGAGCAAAAACATTATTATATTGTAATTAAAAAAAGAAAAGATTGCAAATAATAAGTCTTCTTAAGACTGTTTTTAATGACAAAAATAAAGTAATTGATAACAAAACTCTTTGCATTTCAAATAAATTCTCTTTCCTTTATGCAGTTCCTGTGCTTTTCTATGTACCCGTACATTTTCCTCTCTGGTGTCATTTTTTCTTTTTTTTGCAGGTCTAAAATCTTTGCTTACGAGTTGAAAAGTTTTGCTTGCAAATTAAGCTGCATCTCAAAACATTTGCAATCTTTTTTTTTTTAATTGCAATATAATTAGTTTTGCAATGCAGTATGTTTGATTGCATAAAAAAGACACAAAAGTAACTCCATAGATAATAAGCCAAGTACTTTTGGGCATCTGGGAAAACACGAGACTAAAACAAAAAAGTGCAACTTGGCATTTTAGTCAAACTGGCACAAATTCTTACCAAACTAAATAATTATTTCCTAAAATGGCACAAAAAAAAAAACACCCAAAAAACATGACAGAAGACTCCCCGCTTCTGCAATTGGTCAATCAAACAGATTGCCCTGCCCCAAACTCACGCCATTGGTTGAGCCACTGTTGCTGGGCTAGTTGGGGTGCACAAACAAACAAAATATTTTGATAAGAGACACAGTGTTTGGGGAAATCATCAATGGAATGGCTAAAATGTCACATTCAAGATGTAGTTCATATTGGAAAAAAATATGAATCATATGCAAATGAATAAAACAAAAGGTTTCCTTCCTTATGATTCACATAACACCAACCTCTCAAGGGCTGATCGAGGTGCCAGGTCAAAGGAATGCATCACACTTTTAATTCAAGTGGGATGCCAAATCACCCATGGCTCTTTGACCAAATTAATTGCTTGTTCAAATGCATCCAGGAAAAATCCAATCAGTCCACCAGCTGAGGACCGGAATCACCCACTGACAAGGAATCTGGAGCCAAGAATGTATGCAGGAAAAAGACAATGGAAGAAGGAGAAAATGAGGAGAAATCACACTGTTTTCCCATTTTGTTCTTTAATTCCAGTTACTTCATGGAGGCAGGTTGATTATTCTCATGACTGCACTGCCAGTAAAAAAATCTTATTGAATATTGGTTATGACCATCTGATCCTCTTTCTCTTTTTAAATTGTTGTCCACCTCCCTTTCTTATAGTTCTAGATATTTCCATATCATTTAGCATCTGGGACATTCTGTATTATCTGACTGTGTAAAAGTGACTGATTGTGACTAGGAAGGAATGATATCAATGATACCATTTATCTCGTGCTGTTTTCTATAGGCTGTTTGAGCAAGTTGATCTAACATGTAGCCTGATAAACCGAGAAACCCGCTCTAACATCATATCCTTCCACAGAGGGCAATAGAAGAGAAAGCAGCAGAAGTGAGAGAAAAAAGAAGGGATCAATTCTGCCATCTGCTGCACATCAGGAGAAGTTCAAGTCAACAGTTGATCAGTCCTGAAGTCATGCAATTCTATTCCAAACCCATATTGTTTTTCATATTGTGCTGGTTCAATGGCACTATATAATGGTTAGGTATATATAATACTATACTGAAGAGACTCTACTTACACACAACTAGTTTTATGAACTTGATTATTTAGTAGGCTAATTTCATCATAATTTATTAATCGCATTTTAACTTCTAAAAATGTTTTTTATTTATTGACTGTATATTTTTCTGGTTTTGATGATTGGTGTAGCCATGTTTATTTTGTTTTTGTGTTTGGTATGTAGTACTTATCTATATTATTTTAAGCCTTTCTTACAATTCTTGTACAAATCATAATTTAACACGCTTCAAAAATCAGGTTTAGCAATAAAAAAAGATATATTATTAAACTAATCTAAATTATTAGGCAACATATGTACTCAACAGACACAACAGAAAAAAAACATATAAGCTTAATAGATAATATTTTACAATGTCTTCCTAAAATCATCATAAGCCTTTTTTCATTTTTTTTTAAACACCAAGAACAAAAACAAAATGTAGGCTACATCTACAATGGCATTGATAAATACGGATTAAAAATCATCATAAACCTTAATCCTACTTCCTAGTACACTAGCAATGACCATATTTGGGTTTGAGGTGAATCAGCGCCATAATAACAGACATGACTGCTTGTAGTAAAAAGTGTGTAAAACTGTACTGTATGGACAAGGAAGTGAGTCATATGCTAATCACTGATGGTAAAATGACGTGTTTGTTGGTCGACCGACCCCGAAGCCGAATGAAGAAACGTGGAACACTGGTGTACTACAATAACCGACTACAACAAGGAAGCAACGTGCTTACTCAAGTTAGCCTATTTGGACATAACCGTTTTGAGGAAGTAGAACTAAAAAGAACGAAACATCGAGTCATTTTGGATTAATCGTATATCGGTAAGGAATTGCCTTAAGAATAATTTATTATTAAAATAATTGTTGAAGTTTTTCTTTCTTATTTGTTCTTAAGAGATTGAGTTAAGGGATCAAGTTGTAAAATGGATCAAGTTGTAAAATTGCCCAAACATAAATGTGATGTAGGCTATGTAAAATGTTAAACTCCGATTATCTTGATCGTAGGCTATAGGCTACTTGTTGCTGCAATTGGTTAGCACCATTATTATCATTTTATTAATATAAAAAACAATTCTGGAAATGATAAACACTATATTACACTATACCATATAAATATAAATATAAATATATATATATATATATATATATATATATATATATATATATATATATATATAATACACACACACATAGCTATATGATTTTGGGGTTTTTCGTTGGGAATTTCCGATGATGCACTTTCCCAGCCGCTTGCTTGAACATCTTTAGTATTGCTTGTGGTGCGCGTGTAGCACGTGACTGAAGAGCAGTTCGTTGGTGCGCTACGTTTTTTGGTCCTTTAGACAGTAATAAGCTCATAACCATACTTTTTTATTAGACATATCAGTTTTAATAGACTGTAATAATAGAGTAGAATTTGATTATTGTAAACAACACCCCGCGTCACTAGGACAAGCGGTTTGGAAAATGGATGATGGAGCCGAACGCTTTTTGACTTTCTCAGTTTGTCTATATCCACTTAGGGTTCAGAGTATTTTTTTTTCCCCACATTCATTTCACACATGTCTAGTACAATTATGTGGTTTTGTTTTATTAATACAGTGTATACTTTTTTCTTGATATACAACGCTGAAAGAATGGACGTGAAATGTGACAACAAGGCCCATAGGTGGGGTAGCCTACATTGTAACATGTGAGGGGCACATTGTAACATGACCATATGACAGCTTAAAATGCTATCTGATCTACTCAAAAAAATATACAAGACAAACTAAAATATTTTCTCAATAAAATATAATTAACTTTTTTTCATATAAAATAATGGCATTTTTTAATAATTAAAAATAAAATAGTTTTTGAGTTTGACAATGAACACATCGGAAAACACAGCTATACATAACATAGTTAAAAACATAATAATAATGAATAATTTCTGAACATTGACTATCAGTCTTTATTCACCCTTTTCTCATGTTTTCTCAATAGAATTAATAAAAGTATAGAAAATAATAGCATAGTTCTAATAGGGGCACATTGTAACGCAGTGTTACAACATGCCCCGCCTGCTCAACTGAGATTTAAACCCTGCTAGTGTCTTCTGCTAGTTAGCGAAGCATTACAGAACCATGTCAACTGTTAAATAACATATCAGAGATTCAAATAATATCAGATTTGTCTAATTTAAAATAAACACCAAAAATAGAGATGACAAATTAACATACAGTAAAGTAAGAAATTTACTTTTGCTATGGTTAAGTAAATGTTCAGTGATATCTTCCAAAGATTATTTTTTTTTTCTCTTTATAGTGTTGATATGGCAACAAAGTAAATACACTAAGTTTCATCATGCTAGCATGTGTGGAAGTAGCCTATTTAAAACAAGTGTGTTTCAACTTGCCCCGCGTTAGTTTGTGCCCCGCTCTCCCTATTGTCTGGAACTTTGCCTTTTGAGAACACATGCCTAAAATGATCTACAAGTAGCCCAAGAGTTTGAGGTGTAGGTGGAAAATAGAATTAATCTGAGCTCTATGAGCCCCTTTGTGCAGACTTACTCTTGAATGACGTATTATTGTGTCACTTAAATCAGCATTCTGACTAATGTCTGAGTAGACTCATAGCGTGTTCCTCAAAGGTTGCATAATCCAACGACCTAAGTCAGCATGTTTAGAGTGGCAGATATTTGTTCATTTGGTTTAATTAATGTCACATATGAATATTATATGTAAATCCGAATTTTTTCTTCTTCTTGGAATTAAACAGAATACAAAGACTTATGAATTGTCATAAGTAGGTCAGCATGTTTTGCAAAGTAAACTTTGAATTGAATAATAAAACTTATACATGGTTATACATGGTTTAATTTACTCAGAAAGAAGTTTAAATATTTACACATTTTATTTTTCTTAGTGAGAGTTTAGGCTAAAGAACATCAGTATATGACCGCATATTAATGTCTTAAGGAAAAAAGGGATACATGATAGTACGATGATAACACTAATTTGCATTGTGAGTCCAAAGGATGCATGTTTATTTGACTTTTATTTATCTTAATTTACAACTGTAAACCTTATTTAGAAATATCCTGTTGGAAAAAGAGCAAATTTCCTTATTTGCATCTTATTTGCCTTCAATGCAAATTATGGCTGTGGCATTCTGTCAGTATAACAAGTCGTTGACATGTGGTGTAGCTGAGTAACAGCTGACACAGTTTCAACAGGTGTCAGACTCAGAGGAAAGAGAAACCCTTGCTTAGGGAAGTTCCCCTATCAGAGATGCTTATACTATTGACCTATACAAACGGGTAGATGGTTCAGGTGGTGGTTAAACATGGGAATTTATTTATTTGACAAGACATGTTTTTTTTTGGCTAGTGACTGAAAAATAATATGCTTTTATTTGAACCTTAAAAAAGCCAAGAAGAACATGCTTTTTTCAGGCCTGCATATTTGCTTTACATGTCTAGTCTTTTTGCATAGTTCACTTTTACACTGATTACAATATTCTTAATAAGAATGCTAGAACTTTTCGACTTAACTGACGGATGTCAATCAGAGATTATTATGTCCTAACTTTGTGGTTTCTGAATATAATAGTCCCAAAGTGGAATTTCAGCTTTTCATGTTTTTTTTTTCTTCCATTTTTTTTCAGTGGCGAGAATGAAGAGAGAAGTGAGTGCTGGAGTAAACTTTCTAAAAGGTTTGGCAGTGGAGCGTGGAGGTGTGGATCAAATTAAAGCCAAACTTTTCGCTACTAAATTACAAGAGCTTCTGCTTGAAAAGTTCTCAGACCACTGGTACCCAGACAACCCCAGCAAAGGACAGGCGTACAGGTAACCCTAGCCATGTCTTAACGTCGCATTGTTATTCTTAATTCAAAATAAAAGTTAATTTTTTGATAATCCCCATAATGCCAGGTTGTTATGGCAAGTTTGTTTAAGCATTAAAGTCATGGCCACAACAAAACTAAGTGACCCGAACGTGTCCTTTCCTTTTATCTTAGTAATACACTGATCAAGGCAATATTAAATAAATACGATATAAAATAGCTTTGTCAGCATTATCTCAATATACATTATAATTCAAAGTTTTGGGTTGGTAAAATTTATTTAATATTTGTATGCTCTTATGCTTAAAGGGTTAGTTGGTTAGTTAATGAAAATGAAGTCATTAATTACTCACCCCCATGCTGTACCAACCCCGTAAGACCTTCGTTCGTCTTCGGAACACAAATGAAGATATTTTTGATTAAATGTGACAGCTGGATCACTCCTCCATAGGCTCCCTAAGGGAATGAATCCTGACGTCCCAGAAAGTCAATGAAGAAAATGTTTAAATATTCCATGTCACAACAGTGGCTCAACTATAAGTTTATCAAGCGACGAGAATACTTTTTGTGCGAAAAAACAAACAAAAATAACGACTTTATTCGACTATTCCTTTTCTTCCTTGTAGGCCTGAAACGAGACTTCAAGAGATTTCCACAACGCGCACGCGCGAGAACTTAACTGAAGTAGTTGAAGGAGATCGCAATTCTCGCGCATCCGTCGTGGAAATCTCTTGAAGTCTCGTTTCAGGCCTACAAGGAAGAAAAGGAATAGTCGAATAAAGTCGTTATTTTTGTTTTATTTCCGCACAAAAAGTATTCTCGTCACTTGATAAACTTATAGTTGAGCCACTGTTGTGACATGGAATATTTAAACATTTTCTTCATTGACTTTCTGGGCCGTCAGGATTCATTCCCTTAGGGAGCCTATGGAGGAGTGATCCAGCTGTCACATTTAATCAAAAATATCTTCATTTGTGTTCCGAAGGCGAACGAAGGTCTTACGGGGTTGGTACAGCATGGGGGTGAGTAATTAATGACTTAATTTTCATTTTTGGGTGAACTAACCCTTTAATAAGGCTGCATTTATTGGATCAAAAATACAGTAAAAACACTAATATGTGAAATATTATTACAATTTAAAATAAATGTTTTCTTTTTTAATATATTTTTTTAAATGTAATTTATTCTGTGCTGGCAAAGCTGAATTTTCAGCATCAAAACTCCAGTCTTTAGTGTCACATGATCCTTCAGAAATAATTTTTATATGCTGATTTGATGCTCAAGAAACATTTCTAATTATTATCAATGTTGAAAACAGCTGTGCTGCTTAATATTTAATCTGGAAACAGCAATGGATTTTTTCAGGATTCTTTAATTATTAGAAAGTTCAAAGAAGCATTTATTTGCAATAGAAATCTTCTTTAAAAAATCATACTGGCCACAAACTTTTGCATGCTCATGCCTGCTTTCAGTCAAAAAAGTGAAGAAATCATTTAATTTGTTGTCAAAGTGGAAATTATTCATACTCTACGTAAGGTATTATCTGAAAGACCTACATAGCAACCATTTACAATATGAACTTTTTTACGCTCTCCTGGATTTCTTAGATGCATCAGAATAAATGACAGAATTCCCTGGGATGAATCAGTATCACAAGCATGCATGGAGAGCGGCTTAAAGCCAAGGGAGTTGGGGTTTCCTCGGGAGATCACAATGTGGATCGACCCGTTGGAGGTGTGTGTGCGGTAAGTTGAATGATATGTTAATGAAATGCTTGTTTGATAAATTAAAGAAGAACTGTTTCTATAGGCCTTTTTATGAATATGATATTTTTTGTGAAGTGCGATCGAAGGGTGTGTTCACACTTGTAGTTCGGTTCGCGTGGTTCGGACATTTAGTCCTGGTCCGCTTAGCGTCCAAAACGATCTGTGTGCTGGGATAAATACACTTGTTTACATATGATGGTATTTTGACCAGCTGAGAACACGCGAAGAGCTTATAAAGTGTGTAAAGGAGTTAAAATAACGGCAGGAATCCCTCTGTCACATACACAAATGATCTGCTGTGAAGAGATGCAGTTCTGATGCCTGTACCAAACTGATGGACAACATCATGACTATGATGATATGATGAGAAAAAACAGGTATGCTTGAGCATTCGGTCCTTTTTAGGGTCGCATCTTGTGACATCATGTCCTGTTTTTGGTTCGTTTACATGTATTTGGTTCGTGTTCCATTCATATATCATTCGAACTGCGTTGGTTTGGAAGCAGATCGAGAGACCCATCTTTCAGCAGCAGTTCGCTGTTTGGTGAGCACCAGGGTTTGGATGGCAGCGTTCACACTTATTCAAATGAACCGCACTAACAGAGCAATCGCACTAGGGTTCGTTTTAATCGAATCAATTGTGAACAGACACACCGTAATACTAGTTATATTAAAGTAATGATTTACATTCATTTGTTGCCACAGGTCTGGGGAGAACGGCAGATATTTTACAGTGGCTCAGTTTGCTAAAGTCGTGGATGATGTAAAGCACTTGAATAAGGATGACACTTTTAGCCAAGTGGATTCTGTGAATCCGGATACATCGGACTACCACTCAGCGACCTCATCTGACTGCGGCTCAGCAGTCTCAAGTGACACAGAAGAGGATGTGAAAGAGGACCAAATGAAAAAAGTGGAGAAGAGAACAGTGGAGAACACAGTTTATACAATGAGATTTAAAGCAAGGGAGCCAAAAGGGCAACGCATGTTTCCCACAGCTCAGGTAAGTACCATGATGCATTGTTACAAGTTCACTTCAGCACACTACACTCAAGTTGAGTGAGGAAGGCTGAAATGTTGTAATTACTAGCAAGAGCAAAAAACCCATCCACCTCTGCCTCTATTTTAGAAACCAACTGTTTTTATATTCACTTCTTGCTAGATTTGTTTTCTCTGCACTTTTTGAACACAAACTACGATACCTTTGAATAAAAGGCCTAAGACAAGTCTTAAAACTGACATTGTAAAACATTTTCTCTGTCATTAACAGATCCCTGGCCCGCAGTACTTTTACAACCCTGCACCGATGTGGCCTCATTACAAGAAAAAGACAGGCATGTTCTTCACGACCGTATGCCCACCGGCTCCTTCTCCTTTGTTCGCTTACTATGTTGTACCCAAAGCCCCTCCTCAGTTCATTGTGCCTCACGCTACCCTGCAAACCTGGGGGACAGTGAAAGGGTAAAGGGCTCGAAACCCATTAGCACATACACCTGGTATGTTATAGTATATTTATAACGTATCTTCCATTCTGCAGGGAACTTTATAGCTTATCACAATTAAATCGTAAGCATGATGCGAACTATTTAACTTTTTATTGATATTAGTTGTATATTTTCTCTTTTGGCCTATTTCATAGTTATTTAGCTTTTCTTCAAAACACTCAATCTGTTATTACTTGATCAAAAACTTTACAGGAAAATGCATTACTTGAAAATTTGTATTCATCGAAATTAGAAATCACAGCTTTTCCACCCACTTCTGTATTGATTGTTTAGATGTTTTGGGAACTTTTTAATCAAAGAATGTTTGAGTGGTATTTCATGTAATAGAAAATCTTTAATAGTATTCACAAAATATTACCAGCAGTTCAGCTCAAGACTGAGTTGTTTATAGAGTCAGCAATACCTCTGAAAACACCAAGCATCCCTTTTCTATATGACTTTTTTTTTTAAATCAACTCATACTGAAGCCAAATAGTGCTGTGTGGATGAGGTTTCAAATTTGCTGCGTTTAGATACAGTTCCTGACTAATGTGAATGAACCTTTTTCACTTTCATTAAGAATAATTATATCTACTCAAGATGTACAGAGGACTGCATTAATAATAATAATAATAAATGTTATTTAATTAATTACCGTATGCTAGATTCTGTGCACAATTTTACCTTTGCTAAATGGTAATGATAGTTTTATTGTAATTTATTCCAATACCACTAGGGGCTAGTATACATTGCCTTAAGCCATGTTTCCACATTTCATTATCTTTTATTTGCTGCAGTTTTGATGTTTTGATTGTAAATAATTGATTTTCTTCTGCTACTGTTTTGTAAAACTGCATGTAAAAGTGTGTAGTGTCCTCATCTCACCAGTGTTGTTATACATTTCAAAAGAAATTATTTAAAGATGTTTTGTTTTTATTATCTACCGTAGGTTTATTTAGTTTTCAAACTGTTATGACTAATTGGGACTATTATAACATATAAGTGTCTTTCAACACTGGAATTTTACTTTTGCTTTGTTTATTATTTTGTATAATAAACAAGTATGCAGTTTTGTATGTTAAACTTATAACACCTTTACTACTTTTACAAACTTTTGCCTGTTTTCTTTGCTCAGTCTTCAAATGCATATTTATTTGTGATTTCTTTCTCTGTATTCTTTAAATAATGTTTTGTTGTTATGCAAATAATGTAACTATTGCTTCTGTTTGAGCAAAAAAGTCATGAGATCTGTTTTAAATCTATGTCCAACTGATCTGTTACAAATATATATTTTATTACTAAAACAGTAACAAGAGTTGTCTATTTTTATTTGTTTATGGTAAAGTATAAATATTTACATGAATTATAATTTACATAAAATGTTTTGAAACTTTTTGTTGAATCTTTCCATAAATCGAAGTACTCTTGATGGACTAGTTAATGAATTTGGGGTTAGGGGAGTCTAAAGTCAAATCAAGTCACCTGTATTTATATAATGCTTTATACAAAACAAATTGTTTCAAAGTAGCTTTACAGTGATAACAGGAAAATGATTCAACAATGCATTTCAGCTGTACAGCAGCTCTTTAAGAAAAAAGGCAGCTTAAGTCAGTTTAGTGTTGGTTCAGTACGGTTATAAGATCGTAATTAAATGAGTTAATTTAATCTATAAAGCAGTTATGCAGAAACAGTGATGCCATCTCAGTTCAGTTCTCAAACAATAGTGTCAGTGCAGTTAAATCAATAATGTTGATTATAAAATAAGCCTACTTATTGGGATGGTTGTTGTAAGTTCTGTGCTACAGGATGCCCTGGCGGAAGGATCCACATAGGGTGAGTGCGTCACATGGCCCGAGGTCATAACGTCATATTCCTAACGGAAGACAGGCAAGGACTTGAGCATAGAAATAGAATCTGCTTCAGTTCATTGAGTTTGAAGGAGTGGGATTATAAACGAAGAGGAGAGGCCAACACACTTTGTGGCCATGCTTGTCTAGTTTCTGAGTTCCTGTCCCTCCTTTGTTCATTATGGAAGTGGCAGTTTAATATTTCATCTTCCAAATGGTCTATCTGCTCATTTCTGGACAAGGGAATCTCATTTTCAAATGCTTTAAATCAGCTGTCAGTCGCTGTCAGTTTTTTAATCGCAGGCTTACCGTGGAACTGCATCATCTGTTGTGGGAAGTAGTTGGATACAGGGATAGTTCACCCCAAAAGTACAATTCTGCCATCATTTATACTCATTTGTTCCAAACCTGTTTTAATTTCTTTCTCTATAGGAGAAATTAAGGAACTCTATAGGAACTCTATAGGCTCTACATCTCAAGTATATAATTTAGGTCAAATGTTTCAACCACAAATATTGCAACTTGGTAACCATAGTCTACACTACTTTACGCGTTCCGTTACAATCACTCGACGGTACACTAACAATCATGACAAATGCTGTAGCTAAGTATTAGTGTCAGGGTTGGTTGCAGTTGCAGCAGAGATGAAACAGGATCTAAGTGCAGCAATCTTTATTTAGAAATAAACTCAAAACAGAATCACAGGAACAAGGTTCAGGAACAGAACAACCAACATAAAACTAAGTAGAACTGACCGAGAACTGAAAGAAACACTGGCCTTAATAAATAGACAGCAAACGAGAGGGGATTATGAACTAAACACACTTGAACAGAACTAAATCAGTGACCATGGTGACAAACAGGCTGGGAAAGTGACAGAACTGAACTAGTTAACAAACTGAAAACCAACATAGAAACACAGACATGAGCAAAACAGATCAAAAACAAACTCTAAACTCGAACAAACAAACACAAAACGTTACAATTAGCTATGACTTCGTTACAAACTTACCTAAAAAAAATATATTTTGTTAAAAGAAGAAGCACCAAATGACAATTTGCGTCACGCGGGAACTTTGCGACCCCAAAGCAAATACCTCTAAAATAATTTTTAAAACGTCTACCATGGTGTAATGGAGCACTAGGAAGTTAACGAAACATTTAGTCTTCCACTACTACAAGTCTCCCACTAGAGGTTCCCAGTGGCTATGAATGTAGGCTTTATAGCTTTGCTGAGAGAACAAAGATTCAAAATTTAATTCTAACACTTGACAGTGTATGGTGATTTGTTTGGAGCTTCATATAATTTCCATAACTTCCTTTTAGTCGCATGATACATGATCTTGAACTGTAGGCCTAGCTAACGCTTAGCCTACTGTAGCATATAAAGCTTTGCCAAACGTAAGAGCAACAGATTTCTGGGTCTGGGTGTGTGTGTGTGGGGGGGGGGGGGGGGCAATAGTTACATTATTTGCATTACAACAATTGCAACAAACAAAGAATTAATTTATGTCACATTCATCATATGAGGCAACACTACTTCAAGATGAAGTTGCTGTAGTCCATTCACAGCATACGTAAGAGCGCTACTTCATGAAGAGTTTCAGAGCGCCTACCCACAGACCCGTGTGGCTGCAGTCAAATGTTGAGGCGCGTACAGTGTGAGTGAAAGATCGCAGGTAGGAGCGCGCACTTCACTTTGTGCTTCGCAATACTGCTCGAGTCCAACGTGCTATGCCTTTCGAAATTTTGGTTGGAGAGGGGGAAGGATAGGATGGAGAACAAGGCGACTGAGGTCTGTGTGGACTGAAGACAAGAGCGCGCTATGGAGATGACCGCTCGCCTCGCACACTTGGACACCAAGGTGGATGCCAGAAACTGTGATGGGCTTGTCAACCATAACGGAGAGACGACAGAGATAAGAGTACCGCTCTCTCACACGGGGAAAAGACTCAGTCCGATCGAGGGGGGAAATCTTTATAGACTGCGTGACAGAAAGTTCCTTTTGGAGGACAAGAAGCGCCTCTGTGCGTGGGCACTGGGAACCGCGTTGTTAGGCATTCTGCTGATGGTATTACATGCTGAGCTGTGCCCAGTAGTGTATCAGCCAGTAAGTATACAGCTATAATGAAATACTGGTAACGGTAGCGCGCTTGAGACAAGTGGTGCAATTTATGGATGGAGCATAAGCTCTGGACTTTGAGGAAATAAGAGGAAATATCACCCAGATTTAAAAAGAAAAGTAAAGTATTGTCTTACTTATTTAGAGTCTTTTATTTAGGCGTACACAAATAAAATAAAAAAAACAATAAATAAAAAAACAGGTCTAAAAAGTTCCAAAATCACGCACGAAAGGAATATTCAACTTAGTATAGGAAACTAAAATGTCGTTGCTCAAATAATATCTTAAAGAGAAATGGTTTTATGTGTTACACTGTAAAAAGTGGATAAATGTTGTTACCTTAATGCACTATTCCTACCAGGGTTGATTTAGTGATATATCTATTAAATCTTGTTTTGGCTTTTAACAATTTAAATGTTAGCTAACAGTTAGCACATGATGGACATTATTAAGATACTTGACAAGTCATATTCCCAGGGTAGCAGGTTGATCAAAAGAGGAAACATCTCTAAATGATAATCTTGACTTTATATAGCAGGTCTGTTTGGTCAAATATGTTTATATTTTCACAAAGAGATGAATTAATAATGTTAGGTTGAAAACAGAACATACAGATAAAGCACAACAAGAGTTCCCATTTAAAACCACCCCTAAATTCAGAGCTGATGTCTTTATCAAAACGCTTCCCCAAATAGTCCATCTCAACTTTGGCACATACAATTACCTGTTGGTCAGTGAGGTCCAATTAACACAGGGAATCAGATAGCCTGTGCTCTGCAGTCACTTATTACCTGTTGTGTCCCAAACTAGTATTTTTATTGTCTGACATTTAGCAGGAAATTTTAGCCAAAGCGAATTACAGTGCATTTAGAGTTTGCATTGTATCCGTTCATGCATTCCTTGAGATTTGAACCTTTGACCTTGGCGTTACTGGCACCATGCTCTAATACTGTCTGAGCTACAGAAATGCATGATTATGATGTTTTAATATAAGATATAGACACATATATTTGGGATTTTTTTAAATGCAAAATGAATTAGTATATGTTGTCGTGATTTCTTGTTGATAAACATATTTTCATTCGGTTCATACTTTCACTGATTTGAAGAATTAATTAAATTTACTTTATATTTTTCTGAGAAAAAACTCATCTGAAAACATCACCTTATTTTAAAAACAACTCTTTACTCATATTTGCAGTGTAACGTGTGTCCAATAGAAAATTAAAACAAAAGTAATTTATGATTGATAACATTATAAAGCTTCTACATGTTCTACATTTAAACCTTTAAACCAGGTATTAATATTTTATTTAAAAAAATCATAAAACATTGTTGATTACATAACACATAACACATAATCTCTATATTAATCTATTTTTGCAGTCTCACCCTGAAATAGGTCAACATGAGTGACTGAAGAGTTTTTACTCCCTGACTGACTACTAATCAGTGTTTTCTTGATTTGCTGTAGGAAGTTTCCTACAATTATTTTTGGTCATACTACCTAAAACTTTTTTTTATATATTTTTTTATATATATTTAATATTTATATACATCTGGAGCATAGCCTACTTTTGCAACCGTGACGACTTACCATTCTCATGGAAACCAAATTATACAGGAAAAGCAGCTATTTATGCAAGTTTTTCCACATTTTGTCCCCCCTCCCTTTATGCTGCTCAGACTGCCTATTGCATCTTTCCACACCATTTAGTGCATAATTAGCGCCTGTTTGAATAATGGATTTAAGTGTTGACCTCAAACGGGACATAAACACTATGCTGATTTTCACGTGTTATCCTGTCCACATACCGTGGTGGTTGGAGCGGTCAAAACAAACTTCAACTCTACCCCCCGTAAGCTTTACCTACTGTTTCCTCAATGTTGCTTGCATTCATACACATTAACATGAACACTACACAAAGAAATCATTCTTTTTTTCTTCTAAAAACAAAATTTGTGAATAGCTTTTATAACACTATATGTGCAATCCATACGAACAAAGCAACTTTATCTATTCAATATCTATAAATTGTTTCTATAGATGCTTATCACGGTTATGTAGGTTTAGACTTTGTATTTAAGACAAATTGATCTGAACTGTGTACAAGAAGTTGCCAAGTCTTTATACAACCAAAAGCATTCATTGATTGGTGATATACGCTACAATGAAAGCTTCCACTTGAGTTATATACATGATCTATGCTAGATCTTTCTCTATGAAATCTGTTCTCTCGTATTGTTAAATCCACAGTTGATATCTTTATCAATATACGCGGTGAAGCAGTCAGACCTACTTCATCATGTCTGGCTCAACTTTAGTGCATATGATCTGTTGGCCACAGAGAGGATTCACAGAATTACACTTAAAGGGATACTCCACCCAAAAATGAAAATTCTGTCATCATTTACTCACCCTCAAGTTGTTGTGAACCTGTATGAGTTTCTTTCTTCTGCTGAACACAAAGGAAGATATTTTGAAGAACGATTGGAACTTTGGCACCATTGACTTCCATATTATTTTTTTTTCTACTATGGAAGTCAACGGTGCCAAACAACTGTTTGGTTCCAATCGATCTTCAAAATATCTTCCTTTGTGTTCAGCAGAAGAAAGAAACTCATACAGGTTCGCAACAACTTGAGGGTGAGTAAATGATGACAGAATTTTCATTTTTGGGTGGAGTATCCCTTTAAAGCAGGACATCAGATATCCTGTTGGTCATTTAGCAGATGCTTTTCTTACAAAGAAACCTGAAGTGTACAACAGGGTCCTCAGAGTTATCTGAAGTTAACTTTCTTGCTCAACTTAACACAGCACCACACAAAAGTGGTGGGATTCTCTTCGCTTTTTAGGTCACCCCCTATCTGCGATTTAAAATCCAGGTATCTCTCTGTAAAAAGTGTCTCCTACCTTAAGGAGCTTTTTCTACCTGATCAAACTCTTAAATGTAGTGTTGTTGATGTAACACAATGCATTTAAGTTTATTAGCCACATTTTTCAGGGTAATGTGTTTGTCATTGCAGTATGTTTGAATTTGAAACTGCTCAGAAAACTGACAAGAAACCCGATCTATGGAAGTATCATACTATCATTTTTTTTCAGAATGGGAATAATGATGTAATTTTTGCCCATTTTCTTCTGGAAATGTAATGACATTTGTTCTTGAATTTGCATAGCAATGCATATATTTGTTTTATGGAATTTTAGTGGCATTTGTATGGAGAAGGACCACATGCTAACGGAACGATCTTCCAGGCACGATCATTTATTTAAGCCCACCATTCTCTTGGAAAACAGGTTATGCAGGAAAATTGGCTATTTATGCAAGTTTTTCCACATTTTGTCTCCCTCCCTTTTGTGTTGCTCACACTGCCTAAGGTCATATTGCATCTTTCCACATCATTTAGTGCATAATTAGCGCCTGTTTGCATAATGGATTTGAGTTTTGACCTCTAATGGCATATAAGCTTGATGCCGATTTTCACATCTTATCCTCCCCACATAACAAACAAAACAAAGCAAAACAATCTTCCTTTTGATGTAAAAAAAAAAACAATCTTAAATAAGATTAGAAAAAAATCTTAAATTGTTGATCGTGTTCTACAAAGAAAGCACCTGCATCATACATGACGTAATGATTAAACAGCAGAAATTACTGTGAAATACTTTAACTTTAAGCTAGTATAGTTATTAAATGTATATCTTTTGTATTTAAGTAAAATTCTTCAGTTCTCACATTGACAAATAGAACCACACTGTAACCTGTATAGCATAATTCACTGTCATTCTCTGTGTTTTGTCTGTTCTCTCCAGGGATCCATATATGCCCTCTCCATAAACGGTCTCATCAGTTTCTCCACTGGGTGTCTGCTCATTCTCATCATCGCCTTCCATTATAAAGACATCAGAGTGAGTGTTTTTGTCCAATCTGAATCCGTTGAATTGCCTCTTCTTAATCTCTGAATGTCTGAAGATATTACTCTTAAAGGGACAGTAACCCCAAAATGACAATTCTATCATGATTTACACACCCTATCCAAACGCGTATGACCTATTTTGTTCTATGGAAAACAAAAGATAATTTTTTTAACCATACAATGAACGTTGACTTTCATAAACAGTTAGAATTTTCAGTCAGAATTTTAATTTCATTTCAGAACTTTCATCCTCATTTATTGTTAGCTCGGTTTACTAGTTTCTTCTATTGCAGTGTCACTTATTTGAATAAAATGCCTCTTGATGTTATCTTGACTGCTTCAAACTAGACCATATGAGTACACATTGGCATACAATTCTTGCTAGCAATAAGATACAGATGAAACTTCACACAGATGGGATATGTTTATCTTATGATATGAAGAGTTGCAAAAGCCTCTAAGTGCCATTTGAAATTTTCTTCTAGAATGATAATTTTTATCAAGTCAAGTCAAGTCAAGTCAAATATATTTATATAGCGCTTTTCACAATACAGATTGTATCAAAGCTGCTTCACAGTATCAATCAAAACAACTTTACAATGTTTGTTTATTACTGGGGGAAAAAAAGACATCTAAGTTTGGTAGAGCTGATCAATGGTATGATTGGTTAATTAATTTGAATATCCCCAACTGAGCAAGCCAAAGGCAACAGTGGCAAGGAACCGAAAAACTCCATCCAGTGACCTAAAGGTGTCCTAACACACCATCAGATGACCCAATGGAGAAAAAAAAACCTTGGGAGAACCCAGGCTCAGTCGGGGGCCAGTTCTCCTCTGGCGTTTATGAACTATAGAGGCCGAATTTACAGTAACTGTAAGATAAAAAATGTATATGAATGCCTGGCTAAATAGATGCGTCTTCAGTCTAGTTTTAAACTGTGAGAGCGAGTCTGAGCAACAAACAATATCAGGAAGGCTATTCCAGAGCTTCGGAGCTAAATGTGAAAATGCTCTGCCTCCTTTGGTGGATCTGGATATCCTAGGAATGACCAGAAGCCTCGAATTTAGTGATCTTAAAGAGCGCGATGGATTGTAGGGCGATAGAAGATCCGTTAAATAAACTGGAGCTAAACCATTTAGAGCTTTATAAGTCAAAAGCAATACCTTGTAATTAATACGGAACTTTATAGGTAACCAATGAAGTGATGATAAAATCGGTGTTATATGATCATATTTTCTTGATCTAGTAAGAACTCTAGCGGCTGCGTTTTGGACTAACTGTAGCTTGTTTATTGAAGATGCAGGACAACCAGCTAATAAAGCATTACAGTAATCTAGTCTCGAGGTCATGAATGCATGAACTAACTTTTCTGCATCAGAGACTGATAGCATATTACGTAGCTTAGCAATGTTTCTAAGGTGGAAAAAGGCTGTTTTTGTAACATATGAAATATGCTTTTCAAAAAACAGGTTGCAGTCTAATGTAACACCCAGGTCTTTTACTGTAGCAGATAAAGTAACAGAGCATCCTACTATGTTAAAGTCGTGCTGTGAAAGGTTTTGTGGACGGTTTTTACAACCGATAAGTATTACCTCTGTCTTGTCTGGATTTAATAAAAGAAAATTACGCGTCATCCAATCTTTTATATCTTTAACACAATCTGTCAATTTGGATAATTTAGCGTATTCATCTGGCCGTGATGAAATATATATTTGAGTGTCATCAACATAACAATGGAAACTAATTCCATGTTTCCTTAGAATATTACCAAGTGGCAGCATATATATTGAGAATAATAAAGGGCCTAACACAGATCCCTGCGGCACTCCATAGTTTGCCGAAGTTATGATCGATTTTTCTCCATTTAAGTAGACGAAATGGTAGCGGTCAGATAAGTATGACCTGAACCAGCTTAATGCTTGTCCTTGAACACCAATGTAATTTTGTAGTCGATCTAAGAGTATTGTGTGATCTATAGTGTCGAACGCAGCACTAAGATCAAGTAAAACTAGTACTGAGATACAGCCTTGGTCCGAAGCTAAAAGTAAATCATTTGTGATTCTAACAAGCGCAGTTTCAGTGCTATGATGTGGCCTGAATCCAGACTGAAACTTTTCATAGATGTCGTTTTCTTGCAAGAAAGAGCCGAGTTGACTGGACACAACTTTTTCTAATATTTTTGACATAAATGGAAGATTCGAAATGGGCCTGTAATTTGCTAGGTTATTTGGATCTAAATGTGGTTTCTTAAGAAGAGGTTTTATAACAGCCAGCTTGAACGTTCTTGGAACATGACCTAAAGATAAAGATGAGTTAATAATATTGAGAAGAGGCTCTTCCACTATAGGTAACACTTCTTTCAGAAGTTCAGTTGGTATAGGATCTAATAAACACGTTGTTGTTTTAGATGAAGTGATACGTTTATTTAACTCTTTTTGTTCTATGGTTGTAAAGCATTGTAATTGTTCTTGCGGGGTGATAATTGCGGCTGAATTATAAGGCGCGAGTAAAGATTGAACGTTTACGATTTTGATTCTGATGCTTTCAATTTTCTCGGTGAAGAAGTTCATGAAATCATTACTACTAAACTGTAACGAGGTATTTTGTTCAGACGACGTCTGTTTATTTGTTAGTCTAGCCACGGTATTAAATAAAAACCTTGGATTATTTCGGTTGTTTTCTATTAATTTGCTGAGGTGCTCAGCCCTGGCCGTTTTAAGGGCCTTTTTATAACGTGACATACTGTCTTTCCACGCGATTCTAAAGACCTCTAAATTAGTTTTTTTCCATTTACGCTCTAAATTACGGGTTTCTCTCTAAAACATACGAAGTATTATTGTACCATGGTGCTTTATTTTTTTCTCTAACCTTTTTTAATCTAATGGGTGCAACAATATCCAATGTTCTAGAGAGAATGGTGCTCATGGTGCTAGTTAGTTCATCTAGTTCATCTGTTTGTTTGGGTTCAGGCAGCAGCTGAGACAGATCAGATGATCAGAAATGATCTATGGTGGATGGAAGAATTGTTCTACCTGGTCGATAACGTGGCGCAGCATGACATATTACAGCAGTACTTAATATGCAAGTTACCATGTAATGGTCAGTGACATCATCACTTTGTGGAATGATATCTATATCGGTTGGATCGGTTCCATATGATATAATTAAATCGAGTGTATGATTAAGACGATGAGTTGGTCCGGTGACGTTTTGCTTGACCCCGAAGGAGTTTAATAAATCTGTAAACGCAGCCCCTAACGCATCATTTAAATTATCTACGTGTATGTTAAAATCTCCAACAATTAATGCTTTATCGACGTTGACCAAAAGATTTGATAGAAAGTCAGCAAACTCTTTTAGGAAATCGGCGTAAGGCCCTGGAGGTCTATATACGGTAGCCAATGCTAGAGATAATAGGGATTTTTTTCTTACATCTAAGAGCGTAACATTTAGCACAAGTACTTCAAACGAATTAAACCTATGACGAGTTTTCTGAGTAACATTAAGGATATCTCTGTAGATTGTTGCAACACCGCCGCCACGACCGATCAGACGGGGCTCATGCTTATAACAGTATCCTGGCGGAGTAGACTCATTTAGACCGAAATAATCATTTGGTTTAAGCCAGGTTTCAGTAAGGCACAGAACATCGAAATTATTATCTGTGACCATTTAATTTACAATAACCGTCTTAGGTGTGAGCGATCTAATGTTTAGAAGACCTAGCTTTAGAAATTGTTTTTGTTCACTAATAGCGAGATTTTTTGTTTTAATAACAATTAGATTATAGATCCCGCAGTAGATTTATTATTTGATCTTAGTAAACGAGGAATAGACACAGTTTCTATGCAATGTTCTACACTAGTATTAATATCAATTAAATTGGTGCAGTAGAGACTGTGATTTGGATTTTTGGATACTAGTCAAACGGTATTTAACATCTTGGAGATGTTATCCGACAGAAGATCTGCCCCGATTCTACTTGGGTGTAAGCCATCAGCGCGGAAGAGCCTTGGTCGCTCCCAAAACAGATTCCAATTATTTACAAAGAGCAGTTTCTGCTCATTGCACCATGACAATAACCATTCATTTAGCGCGAATAATCTACTGAACTTTTCATGCCCTCGTCGGTACGTAGGAAGCGGTCCAGACACAATAGGCTAATCGATGTTTCAGGCGATGTACTGCGTACCGTATCGATAAGGCTCCTGAAGTCTTTCCAGAACCTCCGTCTGTCGCAGCCTAGTGTCGTTAGATCCCACGTGCAGCACAACAGCTCCGACGCGCTCGTCACCGTTCAGGATCGCAGTTACCCGCGCAGTGATATCGAGAACACGAGCACCAGGAAAGCAGTGACTGTGCACCTTACTTTTACCTAACGTAGCGTGGACGTGTCGGACGGTGGAATCGCCGATGATCACAGCATCGCGTTCCATTTCACGAAGAGGGGAGAAGAGGTTCTGAGTGGAGATCTTGAACACCGGGAGGGGCGAAAAGATTCTTGTCCTGGCTCGCGGCTTGTATATTATCAAGCTTGTATATTTAAGTTCAGTAATTTCACTTAACTTAAGTGACAATTAATGGGTAATCTCCATTGCCATTTAAGTGAAATTACTGAACATAATATACAGGCTTGATAAAAATTATCATTCTAGAAGAAAATTTCAAATGGAACTCTTCATATGTAATGTCATGTCCCAATGAGAGGTGTTAAAGGTATTGTAGGTAGGAATTTTATAAACACTTTTTTCCAAATTTGTTTAAACTTTCTGTATATATCAATGCATAATTAAAATGTAAGTACTCTGATAAAAAGAGTATAAAAATCGAGTGACTCTAGACCGACTAAACACAGCTCATTATTTCCATTCGGGGACGAAACAAAGAATTGGCTTAGGCGACTGTCACTCTCTCGCAACCATGGCAACCACCCTTTTGCCACACAGGACCTGCCCACTTGCGCGCGTATCCGTTTGATTTGAGGAATTCAAGAGGCACAGAACCTAGGAATAGCAAAACAATGGCAGAAAAAGATCAAGCAAAATTCACATATGCAGTTCGCGAAGGCAAACCAGGCAGACAGTAAAAAAGGAAGACAGTAACGTTACTAGAAAAGGTAATGAACAAAAAGTCTTTGGATAAACAACAAAATAAAACGCATGCCAATATCGGCGTGGCTTTCCAGCGATGGCGAGAACTGAGAGACCTCAAGGGGCTGAAAAGTGACGCCTGGATGGCTATATTTCTGCTGGACAGGTAAATCTTTCTTTTTGTACTTTGATCATACATATTTTTTTCTTTATGTTTTCATGAAGCATGTGTCATTAGCACACGTAGCTGCCTAATATAGCTAACATAACATTACTTAGCGAGCCGTAGTAGAGATGATAAATAATATAGCTCAAGATGATAGCTATAGTGTTGAATTGTGCATAATTTTGCTTTAGATAACTAAATACATGTTTAACAGATAGTAGGCCGATCCGCATCCAGGAACTTTTCTTAGAATTATATTAACCCTCTGTCTAACTCTTTTACCATGTTTACCTGGAAGTTTACCTGGACGTTTTTTCGCCTTTGTTTTGTTTTTAAACAAAAAATCCCCTGACCCCGGATCTGTCCTCGAGCTGACGATGCGGTACTTGTCTCTGGAGTGTAGTCCTCATCAGAGTCAACAATGCTTTCATCATGGAAACTCTTACATGCAGAACACCATATATGTTATGAATGTTACACGAAATTCATCTTCATCACAGTGTAAATGATGGCAATGGAAAAACGTGTATCATGCAACCTGTTTTTAGCTTTGCCTTATAGATAACTAGCTCGTTAGCGAATCAATAAATATATATTTTAAACTTTACCAATATCAATATGCTACTTGATAGTGAGTACTAAAATACATCTTATTTGTTTATCTTCATAATGATAAAGTTAGATTTTTTTATTACATGTGATTCTGACATGATGTCACTACATGCACTGCGCTCCTTCCTCTCCACTCGTCTCAGGTAAATAATGCGTCTTCAGCTCAGCGGTCGGAGTCGCGCGTTCATCTGTTTTGGAGGCGTGGCTTTGGAAGGAGCCCAGAAGGGAGGGGGTGGAGAGAATGGAAATAATAAGCTGTCTTTAAAACAGTCGTGAGAGGTCTACAGACACTCGATTTTTATACTTTCTTTTTCAGAGTACTTACATTTTAATTATGCATTGATATATACAGAAAGTTTAAACAAATTTGGAAAAAGTTTTTTTTTATACAATTCCTACCTACAATTCCTTTAAAGTACAGGATTAAATAGTGTAACCCAATACATTCAAAGATTCTTACCCTTAATCAGTGGCATCGGGCACCGCTTGCGTATGCAGCATTTAGACAACGTTCTACTCTTCTTTATATTTCATTTGAGGCAGTTTCTATGGCGTTATTTTAATAACAAGTGTCGAGAGCACATTATTGTAACGCAAGAACACATCCATAATGCACGAGCACGAATTTCTCCGCTTGCAGGCGGATTTCCTTCACTTGAGCACAAAACTGGACGCACACGTTCAATATACAGTGGTCTCATGGCTATGCGTTCACTATGATATTGCATGTGCAATATCTTTAGTATTTTTTTAAAAGTCAATGGGGTACATCAACTGTCTGGTTACCAACATTCTTCAAAATATGATCCTTCGAGTTCAGCAGAAGAAAGAAATTCATACAGGTTTGAAACAACTTGAGGGTGAGGAAATTATGACAGAATTTTCATTTAGAAGTGAACTATTCCTTTAACCATTACTAACTCAACTTTATACTGGAAAATATTCATTTGGTTGTGTGACTACAGTTCCTAACTGTGGTGTATGTCAGTCACATTGGGTTAAACAAGAAATAACATTTATGGAGGCCAGTTACAGAAACCTGACTAAATTCGAACAGTGTCAAATTCAGAAACCGTTCCACAGCATCTACAAGTGCAGTGTAGAGATAAGAAGGGAAGTGTGAGGAGCAGGTGGGGCTTATCTGAACTCCTCACACTGAGTCAGCAATATGGGGGCCAAAGATTGGTACAGACAAGTCAGTTACACTTCACTGTGTGTTTCTTTGTGTGACTCATTTGGTTAAAGGAACTTAAATGAAAGAATAAAGAAAAGGAACAGAAGAATTGAGAAAGATAAAACACGGGAAATGAGAAAGTAAAAAAGGGTGATAGATGATAGAGTCTTCAAAAATTGTGTGTCAAATAAACGTCTGTCTTCTGAAATCTGATGTACTTTGAGATTTGGCCTAAAGCCCCCTGCTAGTCTTAAGTACCTCAGCACGTGTCTCCATCAGCCCACTCTGCCAAAACATCACCTGCTTTTACATGATCTCACATCTCCCTCAATTCACCCCAACCCCCACCCCCACCCAATTCCCTGTGCCTGGCAAACCCTTAACTGTGTTCCCATGGGACTCATATCGCACCCCTCATCATCACTGTAAAGGCCTCATTCAATGGACAAAATCTCTGTCTGTAGCAAAAAAAATATACAGGATTTCATATGGGCTAAGCTATTTAATATCATAAAATGAAAAAATTTACTCTGTTCCATATTAAGGTCAATGGTTTTCAAAGAAAGACTGCTCAAAGTCACTGTTGAGTATTGTTCATTTTTTCAATTGTGATTACTATCAAAGCAGGAACTTATGCAACCATGTGATGCATGTCTTATCCGTAGTGTGTAAATTAAAAGGCTAAAAACATCCTTTAAGCTGCAGTCCATAACTTGTTTTGTGTTCAAAATTTACAAAATAATAAGCGAGTACACCATGAATCTATTTTCCAAACCGTGTTTTTGTTTTTTAATACTGATGGAGTAACATAATTTATTCTGAAAGGATTTATATATATAAACAGTGGTGGATTCATTGATTTGGGGGCCCCAGGCAAAATATAGGAATGGGGCCCTATAGGATTGCACACATTTACCTAGATCACCCGGCACAGCTCTGATGACGATACAGCTGTACTCGCCGATCGATTGCATCCAGTCACAGCCGAAGTCGAACGCACCTGAACGGAAAACTAGGGCACAGAACTAAACATGTCAAAACCCACCCAAACACACAAAGAACATAGAAACACTGACTATCCTCTACACTATTGTGATTATATTAAGGTATGATGATTTATGTTACAGTTAAATATGTTGCATTTGGTGCAGGTCAAGTAGGCCTATTATGAATTTTACTTTTTTTGTGCCATTTTTTTATTATTTACTTTAAAATGGTTAAATCTATTAATTTAACAGACAAACTTTTTCAGATTTTACAGCAGCTGGAACTGGTACAATAAGTGTAGCGGTTGTACACTTACAACCAAATTCTGGCCAAATTCTGGTCCATGTACTTTTCAAACTGTCTGATGTAATCAAGACGGCTGTTGATTAATATGGTGTTACTCATTTTCAGCTCTAAGTCATGTTTGATATTTTTCGTGTCATGTAATTAATGAGGCATTCACTTGTGATTTATGGTTTTGAGTAGTTTCACTGACACACTTGTCCTTCACAAGCAAAACAGTTTACAGCTGGACGTCCTATCAGGGAGGGCAGGGCTGTGTTTATCTTGGCACCGTTCTCACAGTGAATCAAGAACGTCTTGCTCACTTTCTCGTCTTTGCCATACTTTGTTAATCATTGCTTCCTTATGAGATCAATCAAGTGATTCTCTTGTTGATACACATCCTGCCTCTGTTTTTCTTTCCTTTCTTCAAGCTTTTCATCATTGACCACAACCAGGTGGACTGGCGCATTGCCATGACCAGTAACCGAGTGCTTGGCATCTCCCTGGAGCTCATTGTCTGTGCTATCCATCCTGTGGCCATCTACCTGAGGCCAGATATGGGGGGCAGACTTGGGGGGAAACCGGAGCAAAATTCCTCTACCCCCCTCTGCTTGTCCTCCAGTCACAAAGAAGTCATGCTCGATGTGGAGCTGCTGCTGTCGGCCCTCATGTTCCTGAGACTGTATCTCGTGCACAGAGCCGTCCTGTTACACAGCAAGGTGCTCCTCAGCGCCTCTTACAGGAGCATCGGCTCCCTCAACAACATCAACTTCAGCTTCCGCTTTGTGCTCAAGGTGTTAATGAACAAGTATCCGGCCCGCACGCTGCTGGTCTTTATTATGTTCTTCTGGCTCTCTGCTGCTTGGATGCTGCGGCTCTGTGAAAGGTACCGAACGTGCAATTACTAGAAGAGAAAAACACATATGCAACAGTATTTATTATAGTTTTTTCCATTTGCTTCCTATTGCTTGACTCGTTACAGCTCATCAAGTGTTATCATGCTGATTCTGATGTTGATGGTCAATTTGAGTTGTGGTCATTTCTTACAAATAGATTTATTTCAGGAACAAACATGTTGTTCTTCTGCACTCAGAACTCATTGTTCAATGTCAAATTTCAAACAAAACATTCTAGTGTGTGTTTTTTTTTCAGAGTCATTCTTTAATATTGTTGTCTTTTCGTTCAGTTTAATTAGATGTTCTGAGTTTTTCTTTTGTTCTGAGTTGTTGACACAGCTGCTCTCTGTCTCCACCTATAGGCAGAAGCAGGTCGAGACAGGTGGCATGGACACAGCACTGTGGCTCATAGCCATTACCTTCCTCACAGTGGGCTATGGAGATGTGTCCCCTCACACCAGCTGTGGGAAGTTGGTGTGTCTCTTCACAGGCGTCATGGTAAATATAATTCCTTTTGAGACAAATGCAATAAATTATTAAAATTTATTGACAACATAATTTGTTTTTGTGCTATGTACTATTTATGAAAGTGCAGTATTTGTTAGAGTATTAAACATGTTCAGTAAAATATGTTTGCTCATAAAAGACAAAGAGTACTAATTAATTATTTATTGAGCTCCATATCTTTTAATAAAGTAATAGAATATGTTTAGCATGCATTATCATATGACTTTGTAACCACATGCATTGTTAGCTGAACACATTATTGGTCTCTCGACTACGACTAGTCGTAAATGCGACAATAATTCAGCTATATCAGCATACCATGAATATTGATATATTGTCACAACAACAAACACAGCACGATCCGTGATGTCGTGAAAAACGACTCTTGTGCACTGGTTCATTTTAATGACTGAGTCAAAAAGATTCACAAACTGAATCGTGAACTGCTTTGAACCGTCACTGTCTGTGAATCATTCAGAGCCGTTTACAGCTCACTCCATGGTTATGTCCTATTCAAAACGAACCGGAAACTGTGTTACTTTAGATTCATTACATTTACATATTCACTTAATCATTGTTCATGTGAACAATGAATAATGTGAACATTACAGTTATTGAATAAATGAATTACGGTTTTCTTAAAAACACCTCTTTAGCAACCATGTATGTTGTTCGTAAGTCGTTTGCCTCCTAAATGGCAAACACCTCTTTTTTAAAAATGTAAATCAGTGTAGTTGTCGCAGCTTCTGCTTCATCACACATAAAGCATTGTGACTGAGTTATGAGATCCACGTCCATCTGGACACATTTTTTTACAGTTACAGCTGTTCTTCCACCCTTCCTGACAGAGACACTGGAGTCTGACTATGATGCTGTGCTGACAGTTTATGATTTTAAATAGAATCATGGTCTGTGACATCTCAAATACAGAGGTCTGTTCAATCATGATTAACAAACATGCATTGAGAGGTGATCTGAATGAATGAGTTGCATTTTAACAAATATCCAATTAAGTATTTTTTATTTTTATTCGTCTTGTTGTATAATGTTGAAATCATGTCTTTAAGGCATTATTAAGGTTTTAAAAAATAGATTAAATATAAACTCTCAGGGTTTGTGTGCATCGGGGTGTATCTGAACATAGAGTTCAGTAAGTGAAGGAGGGAGGGAATGATTTAGCAATACGATACACAGATTGTTTTGTCTGTAAACCAAGTACTTTGGTTACACCCGTACAAGATCATTTCAGACCGAATTACTGAAAATATAGACGATACATATGAATTTCATGTCAAAAGTTTACAACAAGAAGCTTATTATATAATATTATTATTTAAAAAATATTAATATAAGTATTAAATATAGTTGTATTACATAATTAAAATTGAAGTATAAACATAAGGTAATTTTAGTTAAGGTAACATTAGTTAGTGCATTTACTAACATTAATTAAGAATGAGAAATACATTTGTTACAGTATTAATTCATCTTTGTTAATGTTAGTTAATAAAAATACAACTGTCTTTGTTAGTTCATGTTAGCTTAGGATTATTAAATAATATCAACATATGTTGATTTTAATAATGTATTACTACATTTTTAAATTAACATTAACCGAGATTAATAATGCTTTAGAAGTATTCTTCATTATTAATCAATGTTAACAAAAGGAACCTTATTGTAACGTTTTAGCGAATGTTTACAGTGACGTAAGAGCCTGTGCCAGTATGTGTTGTGAATTTGTGGTATATGTTCCTGAGGGTCGGGTTTCCAGCCTCACTCTGACTTAGGCAGCTGCATCTGCACCGTACTGTCCGCCCTTCTCTTCTCTCCATCCCTCATTTCCGATCAGGACAGATAAGCCGGCAGGATAGGAGCATGGGGCTCACACGACAGGAGCATGGGGCTAAAGCCAAAGCCAGACACCTCCCTGACACAGTGGAAAATAATCCTTCACTCTTCTTTCTCTCCCTCGCTCAGTGTTTTTATAAGCTTTCCCCTTTTTTTTAGGGAAAACTTTCCACCATTGCCATTTTTAGGTGGTTTATAGCATTTGGCGCCACTAGATCAGGAGGGTGTGCCAACCTGTGCCTAAGACTTGGAAAACCAGAAAAAAAAAAGTTTCCTAATCCAGTTGGAACAGTATATCAACAGTTCATTAGTGGGGGATTGCCTCTCACCTGTAGTTCACTCAAGCGTAGTGTTCAACATGCCTGGTTGCCTCATGTAAATGCCTCCTATCACTTTCTCCACATAAAGACGAGACTTTAACAACTTTCCAATGGCATGATCAGCTTCATCACCTGTTACCCATTAACTGGAAGTATGATGGAGCGTCTGTGTGTTTGTCTTGCATACCTGCACTGCACTGCAAAAAAAAAAAAAGTATAATTAATATATATATATTAATCAGTATTTTTCTTATTCCCCAAAAAGATAAATATAATTACGCAATTATTTTTTTTTATTGCTCTGGTTATAAATGACTAATTATTTTTACCTTGCTTTAAGCTTAAACCTCATTAATTCTAATGAGCTAGAAAACAATAACAAACAATAAGAAAACAGCCAATTGTATAAGAAACTTAATTCAAGATACATTCTCTGAAAACATTTCCTAAAATCTTGTTCCGTTTTGCGTCCCGAGTATTTTTTTTGAAAAACAAGAAAAAAATACTAATAAAGAATTTTAGTGTACCTTTTTGCATCTTGCATGAATTCCGGACAATTCGGCTTAGAGGGTGGGGACAGTTCAAAAGATGAATGTGTATCTCCATATTTTTGATTATAACACTCAGGAATTCACATCGTCTGCCAGCAGAGTAAAAGAGCTTTGAGGGAGAAACTCTTGTGAAAAAATTTGGTTGTATTAAAGATTTTGCTCGTTGAATTGATTAATTCTGGCTTACTGAGATGATTGACTAAGGGGAGTTGTGTGATTATACTTTACCATATTCCTTGACGCTGTGAATAATCAACTATGGAAAAACTGTAGGCCTTTGTGTTTTCAGCCCTTTTAGTCACCATGAAACAACCTTAAAGCGAACAGATTAAACTATTGCTTGCTAACTATTATTTCTTTCCATAACAACTAACTGGCTCTCTCTCTCTGTCTCCCTTTCTTTATCTCTCAATGATTTTTTTCTCTAATGCAACAAATTAAGGAGCTCAGGTAAATGAACTGTTTAGTGTAAAATTACATGGAAACATTCTAAGCTTGTTTCCGCCACAGAATAAAACATTTTTAAAGATAATTGCGTCTTTTTATCTCACACTTGCATGATATAAAGTTGCAATTGCGTGGTAAGTCAGAATTATGAGATATAAGCATGCAAGAAAGAAAATAAATTGTACGTTTTTTTCTCGCAATTGCGAGTTTATACCTCACAATTCTGACTTTAGAACACACAATTGCGACTTTATATCACGCAGTTGTGATTTTATAACTCGCAATTGTGACTATATCATGCAATTGTGAGATAAAAAAGTCTGAATTTCGAGATGTAAACTCACAATTGTGAGATAAAAAGTCACAATTACCTTTTTTATTTTGTATTCTGTGGCGGAAACAAGCTTCCATACATTCCTCATAGAGACACACACTTTTTTATAATGTTCTTCCATGTAATGCTTCTGTTTACATTTTGTTTTATTTATTTATTTTGGAAAATATTTCTAAATTTTGAAATGGATTTGAATAAAATAAATACCATTATATTCCATTCCGTCGGCAATTATTTATACACTTGTTGTCACAAAGAATTCTGTGTACTGTCTGAATATCATTAAGTCTGAATATTTTATGTCTGAGTACATGTTTGGGATAATGAGACAGATGGTAACCATGCTCATGTCTGTGTGTTTGTTGTCAGGGTGTGGCATGTACTGCTATGTTGGTAGCAGTCATGACTAAGAAATTGGCGCTTAACAAAGGGGAGAAACATGTGCATTTCTTCATGATGGACATTCAGATCTCCAAGCGGGTGAGCACACTGACCACCACAGTAAAACACCCCGAAAAATGCCACTCTCTTTCAATTCTTTACTGTCTTTTTCTCCACACCTATGTGTACTTGGTCATTTCCTTATAACCGATTTGGTAGTGATAAAAAAAAAAAGATATGTTAATGATAATTAGACTTAGCTTAGCCATTTGGGAATGCTTAACTTAATCTTTAAAAATATCTCTCTGTTGCGGATGAGAAACATAAAAAGCAGTGACCTAGAGGATGCAGAGGCATGGATGGAAGCAGCATTATTTTCCGCATTGAACGTGTGTTATGATTTCTGAGGCTTTTTATAATATTATTTTTTCCTTAAATAGGGAATTCCAAACAGCAGCACAGTGTGGGAAAATGCTTAGGTTGGCCAGGCAGAGACGGCCGCTGAGCTCTTAATAGCCGACAAAAGGCGTCAAAGGGAGGAAACAATCAGGTCCCTGTCAGGAAAAGAACTTGTGTTAGTCCACGAGAAGTTCAACTGGAGACAGGAAATAAGATGCACTGGTGTGTGTCCTGTGAGTGAGCCTTAGCGTATGCACTGGGAAAGAAGGGAGGAGAGAAGGTCTTGATGCTGAGGTGGGCAGGCGGGTGGCTTGCACTCCTCTAACAGGATCCATCTGTTTGCTTATCAGAGGAAGGAGGAGAGAGCCCAAAATAAATGCATAGAGGAAGATGGTAAATGGTTAGAGTTTCAACAAATGGACGGGAAATCATATTCCTTTGAGGGGGCAAGAATTGACTGAAAATTACGTTAGATCGTTTCCCACCGCTGAAAGCAAGTTCATAAAGGAATATTCTGGGGTTTAAGCTTAATCGACAGCATTTGTCTTAATATTGATTACAAAAAAAATACATTTTACCTTTGCCCCTCATTTTCAAAATTATATAGGATCTGGGAAAGCTGGGAAAATGACTTTTGGGCAGTTGTAAAAGTTAACATTTATGAGCAAAAACATATTGAACAACTTTTAAAATATTATTATTTATTCATTTTTAGATTTTTATAGGCTAAATACGTTCATTATATATAGTATGTTATATATATATATATATATATATATATATATATATATATATAAACTTTATACAGAAAAACTTAGTAGTAGTACTTACACTAAAATCATGTTAACACACATTTTGTTTACATATTGAGGCAATACCATTGAAATATTATTTTAACGTTCACATATTGGCCACATTCATTTCTGCCTCACTTTAAACCAATTTTAATTTGATTGTTTTAAGAAAAGGAGGGACAAGTGGACATAGTTTTTTTTCCTCAACATTATGTCACACATGCTGTTGATTGAGCAAAATTCAACTGAGCCCAGAATATTCCTACAACATATTCATAAAGGTCTGGACCTGTGCTTTCAACTTGGCAGAAGCTATTTCCTGTCACAGGTTTTGTTGTGTTGACGTGTGTGTGTGTGTGTGTGTGTGTGTGTGTGTGTAGCGTGCCACAGGTCCAACTCATCAGATCCTGCAATGATTTACCTTGATAATACTTTAAAGGAAGACATCTGGACACAGTTGGACACACTAATAATAACCACAAATGCACAAAATTGGCAGGGAGGTTGTGACATCATTATGAGCAGGTCTTCAACAGGAAGACACAGAGACAATAATAGAATCAAAGAAAGTAGAGAACTGTGTGATTAAAAAAGAAAGCCGTTGACCGTGCACAACCCATATTTAACTTCCATATAGCTATTCTTATCCTCAAATCACCCTCAAAATAACCAATACTTATCCGCCCGTTCCCGTCTTTCCATGTTTGTTTCCATCAAGGCCACTTTTTTAATAAACCGCACCAGTTTCCTTATATCCTGTCCAGATTTCCTAGAAATACTCCGATGTGTTGTATTTTGCCATTTACACATCACAATCATCATATTACTGCTGCCGGGTGTAATTTAATGGCCAGAAACATTTACAGTAGTTTCAGTATTTTATCTGCTGAACAATTTAAACATACAACTATTTACTTAAGGAACGGCCTGCAGACTGTCAATAGAGTATCATTGTATAGTTATGATGGGTGGATTACTTATTATTGAAATCCTACAATCTGTGGTGCAGATCCGGCACGCAGCAGCCGATGTGCTCAGAGAATGTTGGCTACTGCATCGCACCACCCAGACAAAGGACAACAGCGGAGAGCATCGACATCATCAGAGATGCCTGCTGGAGGCTATCCGTGTGTGAGTGATCCATTACAATGTGCATTCAACCATTAGACATCAGGCATAGACAATCACTATATGATAGACATTTTGTTTGAGAAGGATTTTTTTGTTTTGTTTTGTTTTTTTCATCTTTGGGTAGCTGACAAAATACTTTTGAGCAATTGAAAAAAATTTATATTTGAAAAAAAATTTTTTACACTTTATTATATATTATTGTTATATTTATGCAATTTATGTTTTAAATATAAATATTATAAAATGTGATTTTGTTATGTACATTCATTGTCACTATACAAATTAACACCTTTTAAATGATTTAAATATATTATTTTAATTATATAATTATTAATTTTTAATATATATAGGCTATATTATCATTATCATTATATCATTATATATCGAGGGGTGAGAACCAGTAAGAATAGTAAGTGACATTTCTCCAACTTTACAGGAGGGCCAAAACCACTTATTAAACACTATTTTAACATTTATTCAGAAAAAAAAAATCACATTTTTTTAAATAAAAAAAAAGTCACATGAGTCTTTTTAGCACCAATGTTTCATTCCATTTGAAAACATGGGCACATCTGATGACAATATGAATAAAGCATTACATTAATGAGTTTAAAATAAATATCAATCTATTGTGATAAAATAAAAGATCACATAAAATGTCCTTACATCAAATTAGTTAATTGAAAGTGATTAATTTGACAAAAATAGTAATCCCAGCCACTTAACAATTTGGCCAAATGGGCGATTAAATATACAGATTACAGATAGGCCTACCTTTGTAATAATAAAATATGATGATAGCAAAATACCATTAACTGAATGATACTGGAGTAATGAATTGCATAAATAATTATTATTAACAATTAATTAATAACATTTTTCCATATTACCAGCTGAAAGTATAGGCTCCAGTGAGCATATGAAATAGGTTACTGAATATTGAGGACATGACAACAAAACAAAAACAATCTGTGAACAATCTTAAAGAACATTTTGAGATGGATGTGTATATGAGATAGCAGCCTACTCTGACTGGCTGACTTGTAAAGCTATAAGTCTGCAGGAGACTGCCATTTGTGCACATAGTGTAAGTCTTTCTTTTTTACAGCAGTGATCCTATGGTGGACATCTGTATAACTGTGTAGGTTCCATTCCATGATAACCTCTGGTCTCCTGTTTTTCAACTTCAAGCTTGGTCAGATAGTTCATATTTGAACTGAACACCTTCTTTTGTGGGGCGCTGCCACTTGATTTTCTGCCAAAGAAACATCATTTATTTGGAATAGAAATCCCTTTTAACATTATAAATGTCTTTAATATTAATAATAAAGACATTTATAATGTTACAAAGGATTTCTATTAGGATACTGTATTATTATATTCTAATTTGTAATTCGCTAGAACAAAAGCTTCTGCTAAATTAATAAATATAAATGTTATTTCATTACACAAAAGTCTTTGATTTGACATTTAAAATGAAAAAGATGAAATTGAGGAAAATGAGGAAATTGGCTATTTTATTCAATATGATAATAATAATCATAATAATAAGAGACATCTGTTTATTTGCATTTACTCCATCATCCAGCTTTTTGTCACGAAATAAGCTTCATAATATATCTTCAGCAGTTTTCTTCTCATGGTTGACCTACCAGGCTTACATGTGGAGTCAGACATTTTGACTCGTGCTATCCATAGGCTTTACCCACAATACAGTGTAGTTACGCCCTTTTGGCACTAACTGGCTTAGTATGTTCAATGTTAAGTATTTTGGCTTCTAATAAATTACTTCAAATATGTGACCCTGGACCACAAAACCAGTCACATGGGTAAATTTTTTGAATTTGAGATGTATATAGCATCTTAAAGCTGGATAAATAAGCTTGTTAGAACAGGACAATATTTTGCTGAGATACAACTATTTAAAAAACCTGGAATCTACAAAAAAATCTAAACATTGAGAAAATTGCTATACAAAATGATTACTATATACTGTATATATATATATATATATATACACACACACTAGTTGTTTATAAAGTACCTAGTTATAAACTTCAATATGTATGCTAGAATTACTGTAACTCAGGCAATTAATCAAAGCCATTTCCTGCACATGAGTAGATGAAATGTATAATATGTTTAATGAATTAAACATAAGATATGATAATGCTTATATAAAAATAATCATGCAATAGGTCACCAATCTGGACCATCACCTTTACTATTTAAACCCTATGGACACTGGGTTAGGACATTGCTTCATTGCTTCGAGGGAACTGCTCATATTCCACTTGGTCATTTTCTATAAAATCATACATGACAAGTCAGTTTCACAAAGATCATGTTATGCAGTGCAAAGCATACTAAATGTTCTTGCGGTTGTTTATTTTGTGGTCATTTAAAGAATTGCAGTTCCCCATCTCTCAGCAGGTTGTTGAGCACTTGTTTACAGTATGTCCTCTCATCATCCCGCAGATAAAGGGCTGAGTTTGGGGAGAGCTGCTCTTTGGCTGCAGTTCCTTTATGACCAGTGCATAGGAAGCTGTGATGTGTGAATCTACACCAGGGTTTAGCATTGTTAATGACTACAGGAATCGGGCTCTTAGAATGTTTCATGTGTGTATGCATGAGATCTGTGGCTGTAAAGGGGTGTAGGGATTTCTGACTTCCTGTTTTACAGTTAGCTGAATAACCAGGAATATTCTGGAAAGTAAGTGGGTGCTGCAGTGAAAGCTAAAACGGCATGGCAGCAAGCAGACCGCCAAATAGTTCGGAAGTCATTCTGGTTTGTGCTTTTTGGTGTGTTTCCTTTTTGCTCCTATGACACACGGTCATGTCTGCGTGCTTTGGCAGTTGCTGATGGTTCCCCTACAATAACTGGTTTCCCTTTAGCTTTTTTGGGACACAACATATTCAGAGACATCTGCCAGTCATCCTGTTGCAAAACCTGACATACACAAACGTTCATTACTAGAGGTTACAAAAGAATATCTTGAATTTAACCGTAAAAAGACCCAAAAGAGATGAATGCATAAAGGGGATCAAAATGACCTGTTTTTATCTTCATTATACAGAAATGTTTAAATGTTTCAATATTATTCATTTGTTTGCTTAACATGTACGGTACATACACAATAAAAAATGACATTAAGTGCAAATAATTCTAAATATAACTAACGTATGTCTATGTGAGAAATTGTCATTTAACTTAATGTTTGACTACACTACACTACACTACACCTTTTACAAATATAGATGTGTCTTTTTTAAAACAAAATATGAAATTGGCAGTCACAAAACTTTGACAAATCCAGGGTGTCAATAAATTAAATATTATTGACAAAACTCACAGTAAAAAAAAAAAGGACCAGTCAAGATTATGTAAGAAATGCATACAGGTCTAAAAATGAATTAAAGCATAAAACATAAAATATAAAAAATTAAAGCTAATTCAAATTTAATATATGATAATATACACTAATATAAATAGTATATAAATAATACAAAAATAACACTATTTTGACCCCTTTTACAAACACTTTTATACAAAAATTGTATAATGTTTTTTTTATGAACCTATGACCAGCCCATGTAAATGACATTACTGAGGCTCACATGCAAGATTTATGAAGAATGGAATATTAAGCAATTAAAGGATTATTGAAGAAACACCACACCCTTGGTCATTTTGCCTCCTTTTTGCATCCTATGGTTATTAGAGGAGAAACCCAGCAGACTAGAGTTTGTTTAAAACCATTGCACCAGGCGATGAATGTAAATGAACGCATGTCTTTGTCTACAACTAGATTTCGTCACTTGCGGTTGAAGCAGAGGAAGATAAGGGACTATGCCAGTGAGATGGTGGATCTTTCGAAGGTAAGTCAAGACATACATCAGACTGGTGTCTAGGTCTGTTTGCCCTAATAAAGAGGCATTCACCTAACCCAGACATATAAATGTTCTGTGAAACCATAAACATCTCTGTAAAAACTACCTTAATGTCTGACAGTGTCTGGTGTGCTACTTATGGCTGTTCACATAAAAAGAAAAACAAGACTCATGACAGTCTTCTTCCAGAGATTGTACCTCCCAATTTTTTTGTGAGAAATGAGTGAGAAACTGACCAAATGTCCAGTGTCTTATTATACCTATGTGCTTACACTCGTGAAATACAGCTGTAGCAAATCTAAGAAAAGGATATTGTCTGGAAATGGACTTTGTCCTCAAACAGATGCAGATGATCATGTGTGATCTGAGTGCAAACTGGAACAGCTCTTATCATGAGCTTGAACAGCGAATCATCTCCATGGAGCAGAAGCTAGATGAGCTGGGACGCTCCTTCCAAAGCACCTCTGAGCTGCTCACACAGGCACTGCATCGCCGTAGACTGGACCACAGGTACACTGTACAAAAATTTTTTCTTCCAAGTTGTTTACAAACAGATTATTAGAGTACGTTTTACAAGAACAACTATTTCAATCTTTCTACTTCAAAATTTCACGTTGCTTGCCGTTTCTTTGTAATTATCTATGAAAGTTACAAGGAATTTTCTGAGTGAAAATTGTTTCTACACCAATTTTTGAGTTCAGTGCCATCAGCAGAGTCAACAGTCTGTCTTTATGTGCTTATTATGGTGGCCAAGAGAGCTCAACGTGCTGCAACTGAAGAAAACACATGCAAATAGAAATAACACCAGCAAATTAAGAAATTCAATGACTCCCCTAGATTGTCAGTGAAAATAAGATTTAAATTAAGAAAACATCTTTATCAGTGTGACAACACATGTGCTGCAAAAACTCACAACACAACTAAATACAGAAACGCGTTACAAATACTCACAACCTACCCAAATACAGAAATAAGCTTGAAATACTCACAACGCAACCATATACAGAAACATGATGCAAATACTCACAATGCAACCTGTGGTGGAAATTTTAAACTATATTAAACTAACCATGATTAACATCTAACATTTGAACAGAATGTACTGTTCGAAACCAAGGGAAAACTTGTGACTTTGAGTGTGTGTGTGTGTGTGTGTGTATATAAATAACAAATATGGGAAATGAAACTAGACAGATGTCTAAATTCGAAACCAAAAACAGAGCTTGGTTATCTAGTAACAAGAGGGCTTGTCTATGAAGAACCAATCAAATTAAGTAATGTTTCATGTCATTTTTGCCATACCTCCTTATTCTATAAAACTGTTGTATTTGTGTTTTACTGGTGGGATTCTCAAAGGGATTTGTCTTCTTCTTGGGGGAAGTTCTCTGAGGAAATGTCGAGAACTCATTTAGAGGAATGAATGTCATTTAGAGGACATTTGCTGAAGTCTGTTTGTCGATTATTCCTGCACAGGAAGTAAGCTAGTTAAGTGGAAGTTATTTAGCGAAACAAATACTCACAACACAACTAAATACCGAAACAGTAAATACTCACAACACAACCAAATACAGAAATGCGCTGCAAATACTTACAATTGACGAACCTGGCTGGGACATGCTTATTGTTCAATGTCTACTCGTCAGTGATGTTGTCGATGACCTGAAAGGTGAGTATTTTTGGTTATTTTAACATCCTGATCGTATGTGAATTGAAAGTATTTGCAGCTCGTTTCTGTATTTTGTTGTGTTGTGAGTATTTGCAGCACGTGTTGTCACCGATGAAGATGTTTTCTTTATTTGCTGGTGTTTACCATTTGCATGTTTTTTCATCAGTTGCAGCGCGTTGAGCTCTCTTGGCCACCGTATGTAGCTTATCCTTAACAAGTACGGAGTAAAGTCTGGCTCTGTCTCTACACAGGTGACCTGTGACATCTCTTTTGGAAGGCTATCCTCTGAATGTTCTTCAATCAAACCACTTGAACCGAAGGAGGATTAACAACCACCCCAGACATCTTTTTTATTTAGTTCTGCTATGCCTATTTATGAACATTTCCTCAATTCTCAATTCTACAAACATGAACCTGAGAAAATACCATTTTTGGTTACTTTAAACTTTGACCTTTGATTTAGAGTTTCAGTTCATAATTAATACAAAAACTAAGAGATAAAAATTCTGGTGTTACATGAAGAAGCAAATTCAGATTTCTTTTAAAACAATAGCACAGGTCTCAGAGTGATTTATATCATTGTGAAAGTCACAGAAAGGATGTGAATTCTTCTATTATTATTCTATTTCCAAACTGTCAGTCTCTCTATAGACTGACAGTTTGGTCTATCTAGGTGATACTGGGGAAGTTCACCTGAAGCTCAGATGTTTATCTCAAAATTGGGAAGTATGAATCAAGCAGAGTAGCTTGATTATAATTTTATGTCTCTAATTTGATACACTCTTTTCCAGTTACATTTAAATGTGCATACAACCTGGGAATGACACATTGATGAAGGTTTCTGAATCTTAGGCCAATTATAGTTAGGTGCCAAGGATAAACCAGACTTCCTCACTGACTGTTGCCCTTATACACTGTTATTTTAAAACGACCCTCATTTAGGCAGAACCACCTGCACCCACAGCTCCCTAATAAAAAATCTGGGAATGACTTGGATTTCCATCAGCCCTTTAACCTGACAGGGCATCTGTTGAATGATGGTATGTGGTGGCTCTAATTACACCATGAAAAGTTTTTGTACATTATGGTCTTCAGAATATTGGTGTAACGGAGAAATCTTTATTGCTTGAGCCTGTTCATTAAGAAAGAGGCTGTCAGTCCTCTCGGATAACTCCTCCTGGTGGACAAAAGTGTGTGCTGCAGATTTGGCCATCATTCCTATGAAGACCATGCTTGTCCTTTATTGTTTAGGATAAATAATTTTCAGAACAGACTGAATACTTAGATGTATATGCAGCATAGTGACTACATGAGGGCAATAGGAATAAAAAGAGAGGTCAGATCGGTTTTATGTATTTCTTTTCCAAAAAACAGGAACTTCATCTTAGTTGTACTGTCTTCAACCATTTGAAACTGCTAATATGATGAAAGCATATGAACGGCACATGACTCGTTATTTGATCAATCATTAACTGTTGCTGCTTTTACTATTATTTGTTTGTTAAAAACAAACATAGAGAAGCAAACCAGAACCTTTTTTGTTTTTGCCTTAGATTCAAGATGATCAGGAATTCAGTTTTGCATGTTGTATTGTGAAATCGACGTAAAAAAATGCCAGGAGAAAATGACTGAAACAACGTTTACAGCATTATTTTTGCACATTTTAATAAAGCCATCTCATGTTAACACAACTTTGTGTTTTCCCAACTATATTATGATGAGTAAGCCTAAAAAACACAGCAAGAGATTAATTTATCTGTGTATTTATGTACAGTTTTATTACAAATGGGTTAGAATCAATCCTTGACATATGACACAAAAACCCTATAAAAATGAAGAAAAAAAAGTGTTGTGTTTCTTTGGTTATTAATAAATGAGAGCTTGCTTAATATTCTCTCAATTAGTGAGCATTATTTTAGTAGTCACATCCACTCAACTTATGAAAAATCTATATACGCTGATTTACCAAATTATATCAATGTTCACATTACATTACATGACACATAAATCGTATCATTGGGGCTAAAGTGTCACATTTACCATATTATGGATTTGGCTTCAGTCTAAAAAAAAAAAAAAATTCTGATCCACCACCGTTGCTAACATAATAATACAAACATTGTACAAAAATCATTTAGGGCCCAAAAAAATGCAGTTGATTTGCAAAACAGACGAGTTTTAGTCTTACTTGTGTCTCATTTACAAACAATTCTAAGAGAGACAGATTGTGAGATTTTTCTAGTGCGTTTAGAAAGTTTTGAGTTTTTAAGCATATGCCACAGCAGTGCAGACGGCCTTGAAAACATCTGTCCACAGCTACAGTCAAAAGCCGCCTTGCATTTCTTTTTTGCTTGCTTGCCTTTTTTATGCTTCCGTTTGTGCCAGGTCAATTTATGCGCCCCTTCGAACGTATTTCCACACCTTGCACAAACAAATCGGACCGACTCCGCATGCTGGACCTGGTGCCTCAGCAAATGCAGCTGTTGCTGGAACGACCTTCCGCACTGACATCTGTACAACCTTGATCCACGATGTAAGTAGCGATGACGCACCCTCAGCGATGGTTGTCTCGAGACGGCACCGCAGTGACGGCAGGGGAAGATGGTCTTGGAGCGCCAGCTCTCCTCACGTCGCCTCTGAAGAGCCAAATCCCTGCTTTGATTCATAAATAAGGCCACTACTTTTAACGGAGCCTGAACCTGGGCAGGAGGAATCGGAGGATGGTTGTTCCCGGTAAGAGCACTCACCAGGGTGGGAAAGGTGACTGAGGTCATCGGCAGGACATTTACAGGTAGAGGTCTAATATTAGCCACTGATGTTTGTCTCAGAACAGGTTTGTTGGATGACACAAAATTGGGTGCAGAGACGTTCACAGTGGGTGAGAAGGATACGATGACTGAAGTTGGAGGTGGATTGGAAAGGGTAGGGATACGAAGAGTCATCCTGGTCGGATTTGACCGCAAGGGACTCACTACAGAAGATGTATGGACAGGAACTTTCGGGCGAGCAACACAAGAACTTGGAAGGAAATTGGGCCTAACAAGAGTTTGTGGCATAGCCACAAATTGTGGAACCAAATTGGACACCTTAGCAGTGCCCAGGGGAGTTGTTTGAAGCAGGTGTTGCAGCGTCAGAACTTCGGTTGATCCCAATGTGGCCACCGCAGGTGGAGGATCAGGAGCTGTTGAAACTTTGTTCGCTGTCTGAGTTATTTGGATAAATTTAATGGTATTCTGATTGGCATACAAAGTAGGGGCAGATGGTCTTCCCTGACTGCTGCTATTAGATAAAGGCACTATGGGTAAATGGGATATCGAGGTGGCCGGCAAGTTCGTTTCTCCTGTAGGTCTTTTCCTACAGATGTGATTTTTGAAATTGTCCAGTCTAGGGAAAACATTGTGGCAGAACACACAGATATACCCAGCTGCTGGGTGTTTTGCGATCATGTGCTTCATCAGCAACTCTTCAGTCTCACATGGCACACTGCACAGACAACAAGCAAACATCAGCTTGTTCCTGCAATCATCCATGTGCTTCTCCAAATTAGCGAATTTGCCATAGCAGCAAAAAGGAGAATCAGACTGAAACCCAAATTTCTCTGCAATGTTGATTGACTCTAGATTTATATTTGCAGATCTTTTCCTGTTGGGCACCTGTTGCTTCACTCTCTTTGTCTTTCGGTGATGCCTGTAGGAGACGCATTTTGAGTTAATGTTGTCGGAATCTGAGCTGAGGTCCTCGTCTGGGTTGTACGCTGTGTCACCAGGGGGTAGAGAATCAGGGTTTCCCTCGTCATCAGTGTCAGTACCTTCTTGATCTTCTGCCAGGCAAATTACCTCCTCTGCAGCCACCTCGTAAACTACAGTTTCTCTAAGCCCATCCTCATTGTCATTCTCTTCCTTCACCCTAAAACGAAGATGCTCTGGCTCTGATCGGTTCAACGGGAATGAGGAAAAGCTGAAGGTATCAATTGGTTCATCTTTAATAAGAGGCAATCTTTCAGTTTCTGTTTTGATGTGTGAGGCTTGATTTGTGGAGTTTGTATCATTGTCAATGCGTTTCTGGGTGTCACTGCAAGTGTCATTCGTAGCTGCTTGTTCTGAGACACAATATGAATGATCACTCAAGATTGTTCTTTTCAAATCAATGCAGCTTATGGTCTCTTTGATGCTAATTTCTTCTTTCTCTTCCATTTTAACCACAGCCTTTACCTCCATTGCGGCTTTCCGGTGCTTTCCCATATGTCCGTTTAGATGCCATGTGCAACTAAAGACTGATCCGCAGATTTCACACAAGAGACTGTGCTTTGGGTGGGCATTTTTTAAGTGCAACGCCAGCGAGATTACACGTCCAAACTTTGCTCGACACAGGTGACAATGCACCTCGACTGTGTGCGTCTTAAAGTGCTCTATCATGTTACCCAGGAAGGGGATGCTGTCTCCACAAACACAGCACATAGAGCTTTCCTCACTTGTAACTGCCAGTGGTGCTATGTAGTCGTCCTCATCACTGGAGTCGTCTGAGAAGCCATAATATGTAGAGATGATGGTTTTGTAATACTCCTAAAAACAAAGAAAACAATTCAGAGAAAACTAGTAGTTTCTGCATTCTGCATTTAATAAAAGAGCAGAAAACAGGGTGGACAGGGTCTCATGCTTTCACTTTAGCGCAAGTTTTTTGGATGGCCTGGAAATGGAGTGAGTGAAACATCAAAAATACAGACAAATATTAAGGTTTGCTTGCATTTGTAATTTAAAATGTTTTCTATTTTAATATATATTTTAAAATGTAATTTATTCTTGTAATGGCAAATCTGAATTTTCAGCATCATCAATCCATTCTTCAGTGTCACATCATGATCCTTCAGAAATCAATCTAATATGCTGATTTGATTGGTGCTCAAGAAAAATGTCTTATTATCATCAACGTCGAAAACAGCTGTACGGCTTAATAACCACGCTACCTTTTTAAGGCTTCTTTGATGAATACATATTTTAAAAGAACAGCATTCATTTGAAATAGAAATCTTTTGTTAACAATGTTCAAGTCTTTTTCTTTGACTTAATGCAAAGTTTCTGAATAAAAGTATTAATAAACATAAAAAATCTTACTGACCCCAAACTTTTGAACGGTACTGTATATATCAGCAGCAACATTTGTATTTCTTGTCAACTAATTTTCCTAGTGAAAATTATACTTATGTAACAGAATAGACCGGTTTTCGTGATCTAAACATTTAGCTTAATGGCACTAAGTGCAAGACTGGAACTAAAGCAACGAGGGTTTTGACTGTGCATTCCACCAGAAGTTTTAGAACAGATCCCTAAAAGTAATACTTATGTCATACCACTACCAAAGAAACCGATCTAAAAACTGCTTCAGAACAAGCCGCGTAAATGTCAGGCCTATTTCTCATGCTTTATTGCTCATGTGCGTGACTGCGATGGTCAACAGATGGAAACCATCTAATTCGGAACTTTTCTGCCCCAATCCAGAATGTGTTTATTTCACAGTAAATTCAATGAAAGACACGAGTCTTGAGATGTTTTCACGTGTAGGGGGAATTATTTGCACGACTTACAGACTGTTGAGTGCAAGTGTCACCATCTTGCTGCATAGGTATTTTGGCACCAGTAACACGCTCCACCTCCTCACATGGTAAGATTTCCATGCCAAATTTTATGCAGCTACTTTATGCTGAAAAAGGAACACATATAGGTAACCAGCAAACAAAAAGGTCTAACATTATTACAATCTACATATTACACATAAACCTCCATTGACGTACCTTACAGTATATCAGCGACCTACAATACAACACAACTTTCCCTTCAATATAAAATCAGTTTGAATCTTGTTCCAGGAACTTTTAAGGGTGTGGTCTGTGTTTGTACACTTATAGGTTTTTATTTATTTTCTATCAACTCGTGACAATGACTTTATGTCACGGCGGATATCACACTTTATTAATTGATAACATCTCTTATCCTGTATAAGCAAACATTTAAAATAACAAGATGTAAGTTAGCGGCACAGACCTTTCATTGTAATTTATTTCTTACATATTTTATAGTATGTAAAATTAGTTGAAAACGGGAGTCTTCCTTACCAATGCGTATACTTACAATAACGATTTCATTAATAATTTTCGTGTTTGGGTTCTGGCTCCTCCCCCAGACAATGTACGCACGCGCGAGTCCGTCTCCTAAATTCGTCCGGACAACAAGTCTATGTATTGCGCATGCGCAGCATTTTTTTTTTTTAGATAGTTATGTTGCTAAAATATTTATTAAACAAACAATACGTTCAAATAATTTGTCCTATATATTGTAAATATAATACACAGGATAGTATACAGTATTGATAGAATGTTATCTTGATATAGAATAGTATCTGATAAACAATTAATGATGATTTAGCAATTTTCCCAAAAAGTTAGTAGGTGCAAATGGAATATTGTTTGATGACTGATAAATTTTAATTTAACTACCTAGAAATTAAAGATGAAATAAATAACATTTTTTATTTCCGATCTTATGAAACATTTATACAGAAAAATCATGCTGCAATTGCATCTAAGTTACAAGTTTTAATTCAAACACAGATTCTGAAAAGTGTGCTGTATCATACTGTTTTATTTACATCAGCTGAATAAAATATCAAAAAAAAAAAAAAAAATCACAAGCCTCTTCACATATTTACTACATAAAGAAAAATGTTTACGTCACTGAATCTTTGCACGTCATCTCTTGCAATAACAATGAGTTTAGCACATGACTGAATGGTCCTTGTCTGGCACCTGCTAGTTTTCGTAAAATAAACAACTCAGAATACAACTCCTCCCAAACTGCAAAGCACTCCACTGTTGTGATCCAGGCCTCACAAAAGACGCTGGTTAAACCTCATTCAGTGCTACTGCACTAATTCTCTTTGAGAACTGCCTCCTGTCTGAAATCATCTGAGAAGAGGCCCAGTCCTCTTTAACAATGATCTCACAGGTTTCTTGACACCATCATGACTATGACAGCAGCCGGCTATACTCAGAGAGTGCAGATGACTTCTTAACTCCATCCCAAATTCTAGCTGCATAGTGAAACCTGTAAAAACACATGCAACCATCCATTGTCTTGATATGAATTCAGATGTACGCATGAATGGAAATACTATTGTTTGATATTTTCTTAATTGAAATATTTAATTGAAAATGATGTATAAAATGTACATTTAAATATAGAATACAGTTCCAAAAGGAAGAACAGAAGCATTACCAGTTTTTCTCAGTTAGGATTGTGTGTGAGAGCTGACTGCGGGACATAGCCAGGATCTGACTGCGGAATTTAGAAACCAGTGAAGAAAAGCTGGGATGACCTCTGTAACCAGGCAGCAGAGAGAAAAGAGGGGGGCCTGAACCTGGTGCACAAAATATACAGACCAAATGCAACGGAAGTTAGCAAGTTCATCAAGGACAATGGAGAATCATGAAAAAGCATGCTTGCTATAAATGAAAATATCTATGCATTATAGTGTTCATGAGAAAGATATAGAAAACTGTTGTGTCATTGACTCATTTTAAAGGCTTACTTGCATGAGATCTCTGACAATCCGAGCTACGTATATAAAGTACACCGGCTAGTGTAGTGTAGTGTATACAAACTATATAAAGTACATTTTCCTGGTAGCATTCGCACAAGTCAAGTCAAGTCAAGTCATCTTCATTTATATAGCGCTTTTAACAATGGATTGTTCCAAAGCAGCTTTACAGAGATAAACATATAATTTAAGGTAACAGAGATTGTTTTGGCTTTATAGCGGTTCTTGAATAATGTTATTTCCAGCTAAAGTTAGTTGTGATTGATTCACCTCCATTGAAATGATCATTTGTTATTAAATTAGGGGCCACTAAGACGACGCCGTTCTCTCTAAACAGACTTTAAACGCGAACCTGTGATTAACGCTGACGGCGTTCACATGCGCATAAAGAATTGATTCTATAGTTTTGTACTTTTGAAAATATGTGCGCAGGTTTGCAATTCAATACAACCCATGCCTAAACAAACTACTTGTCTTGCCTATAAATTTTGATACAGAATTTTGTTTTATTTTATCACTTCAGGGTACGCGAGCCGGATTTTCAACAACGCTTTATCTGTAGAGTGGGAAAGGGATCCTCCATAGGGAGAGGATAGTTGACACTTCAGCACTGCATTGTCATCGGGTCCAGGCAGTAGGAACTCTGAAGTGATGTAAACCGGCAGACAGTGACATCATTAAAGCGTGGCATTCAACAACGCGAACAACTCTGTAGCGGTTGAGAAGTGCCTGGACTTCACCGTCGGTCCATCTATGTTTTCCATGTTCGTGGGGTTAGTTTGTGGAATAAGTACAGTATGTTTACACAACTTTTTCAAAATGGCGGGTACCGGTGTCTCGTATGGCATGTGTTCAGCTATCCTATTGTGCTGGGTTAGACCCTACTCTGAAGAAGGAGCTAATTTAGTCCCCTCAAAAGGAGTTTCTTTTACTAAAATTATTCCCAGTTCTTGCATGCCAAAAGTGTGTTCTTCCGCTAATAGTTATTAGTAACTGTGAAAAACGTTTATCGAGTGTGAAAGTTTTATAAGTAATTAAACATCTAATTGATTATTTCCTGTAATATAAAATGGTATTATATTTTTTAATACAAATGTTATTATTTATTATAAATGTTATCAAAAACATTTATAATGAACAATGAACAGCAGTATTAAGCACTAAAAATTGATTTCACTAAAAAGACTTTCACTTGACTTTCGGGAACACTTTTGGTTATGACACATAAGAAAAGGTTTCTTTGAGCTTGTTTCTTGAAATGATGCTACACTTCTGATATTTAGCTTAACATTTAGCTAAACAACAAATCTTTTCTGACCTGCTCTTGTCAAAGCATCTTCCCCATCATTCTCCATCATAGGTAAGAGGAAAAGATTGACTTCTGCCTCCAAGTAATCTCGACTCAGTCCAGGGAATATGTTACAATCCAGCATGGATAATGTGCCTTCAACAGGAAGCAAAAAAAAAAGGTCAATCAGCTAAACACCAAATCACCAATCAAGTGGTGTTAATGAATGTGTTTACTGTCACGTAAAGGGAACTGACCTTTATATTTTAAGTGGGAATGGGCCATAAGCTTGTCAACTGCCATATGCATCTTCTTCAGGTTTCTTGGACAGAACTCCTCCCTCCTCGCTTTGTTCTGCAAGAAAACTATGAAAATAGAAAGAAAAGTCATGAGTTAAACCCTTATACACAACTAAATCTGTGAGCATTTGCCAGCAGCTTCATATATTATGAATGTTAAAGTCAAATTTATTATAGCCCATTTTACAGTACATTTATAGTTTTCTTACCTATGTGGGGGTAATACTCAGAGCCATCATCTGCCCCTGAGGAGCCGGTGCTGTCATGACTGGCAGATGGAGTCGAGGGTTTCAGCATCTCAGCAGTTTGCAGAAACCTGGTAACGGACACGGCTGTTAGTTTTATGCAACATAGAGTCTCCAGACTCCAGGAGACGAAGTGATGAAGCCAATATATAATGTATGGGGATGAATAGGAGGCCATGATGGGAGACAGAGGCCAGAGGGCAAATTTGGCCATGATGCCGGGGTTATACCCCTATTTTGTGTGTGTGTGTATATATATATATATATATATATATATATATATATATATATATATATATATATATATATATATTGTATGTATGTGTGTGTGTACAAGTGTATATGCATACTACTGTTCAAGAATTTTGTATTTAAAGTATTACAAATGTAATACTTTTTTCAGCTAAGACACATTGAATGGACCAAAAGTGACAGTAAAGAAATGTATAGTCTTACAATGTCTATTTCAAATAAATGCTGTTTTTTTTAAGTTTCTATTAATCAAAGAATCATTAAAAATGTACATTTTAAAATATATTCAAATATAAGTTATTTTAAATTGTAATAATTTAAAATATTACAGTTTTTTAGTGTTTTAGTGTATTTTTGACAAATTATTTGCCTTGAGAGACTCAAAAAACATTTTGAACGGTAGTGTATATACAGTACATATATAGTAATGAAACTAATTGTTCAAATTGTGTTAAATTATTTCTGTGTCATTTTAATAAGCATACGTGCGATGAAGTTATTAGCATACCTATATAAGTTGATATCAGTGAACCAGTCCTGAATCACAATCACAACATGACATACGGTAAAGAGGAAGGCAGTGATCTGCAGAGACTAAACCAAACAGTTGGAAATGGGGAGGGAAAGGGGAGAATTTCAGTTTACTTTCAGAATTTTTTTTTTGTGAAAAGTAGCATTTGCATATTGCAACATGGTACATGACATATAATCTATAGAATACTATTTGTAAAAGTCTGACATCATTAATAATATTAAAACATGGCATAATGTAGTAATTATTAATACATATATGTTATATTATTGTACAAAATTATTTGTAAAATGGTACATAACATATCCACAACCTTTAGCAACTCACCTGCATCTCCACATACGTGTGTGGGAGGTTGTATTCGGGCGGAAGCTTGCGGTCGTTGTTAATCAGATGATCCAAAATAGAAGGGCTCAAAATTGGCTGAAGATGACAAAAAGCATTATTTCATCAAGTAGCTGCCTACATTCTGAAAACAGCACTGTTCTGTGTGACTCTACAGTCTGACCTGCGTGTCCAGAAAGATGACCCTCTCCTGAGTGATGTAGAAATCGATTCCACTGCTCTGGTTCCCAGCTCTCTCCTTGATCTCCTGCGTCTGAGCTCTGAATACATACGCCCTGTTTAACAGAGAATCAATGGGTGAAACCCAATAACAATGAAGTGGAATACAAAGCGAATAAATTGGTAAAAAAAATACAGAATCATGATGTTGATGAAGGACTAACCTCTGGTCCTCCTCAGGGCTGTTTGCAGACAGGAGAGACATGATTGTGGACTTGCCAGTGCCTTGTAGCCCAATAACTCCAACTACTAACATATCCGTCTGATCTCGCAGATACTGAGATACACAGTAAACACACTTTCAGTATACATTCACCCGACTATATGCACTTACATAGTGCACAAGATACAAAACACAACATTATTCATTTATTAACAGAATAAACATGCCCTTGCCTCCATAGCGCTGTCACACCAATTCATTTGGTCATCCACCAGCTTAATGCTGTGCTTCATCTTCTCAGGGGGGAGAAGCTTAGTCTGGCCAATCACAGCTGAAAATCACATGGTGAAAGATGATGATTAGTTTATCACAGAAAAAAATAAAAAAATAAAACAGACACATAATAACAGTTTAAAGCTTACATGTGTAAATATCTGTGTTGAAACCACCACTGTTATTATAAAGAGAGTTAAAGTCCCCATGAAATCAAAAAAGACAAATCTTAGTTTTTATGGAATATTGCAGTATTTATTATGATTTATCTGATCTCATGTGAGTAACAGGTTGTCCCACTCGTGGCGAAAAAATTCTATCAAAAACAAGAAGTCACCCAAAGCTATAAATCTACTGGAACAGTGTTTTTCTGATATTTTCAAGACTAATGCAAAAGCCTATTGATTTAGATGCCTTGATGGCGGGTCTAGGACTTGTAGACTCTAATACAGCTAAAAACAGTGCAGAACATAGTATATTTCATTCGTCAATCTACTAGCATGAAGATTATTATTAAACTGTAAACAGAAAGCTGCACATACACACTTAGATCTGATTAGGGGGATGCAATGAAGCATTTGGAGCTAGAGAAAATTGGATTCTCTTTGAAAAAGAATGAAGTTTATTTTCTTCACGGATACACAGGATATACACTCACCTAAAGGATTATTAGGAACACCTGTTCAATTTCTCATTAATGCAATTATCTAATCAACCAATCACATGGCAGTTGCTTCAATGCATTTAGGGGTGTGGTCCTGGTCAAGACAATCTCCTGAACTCCAAACTGAATGTCAGAATGGGAAAGAAAGGTGATTTAAGCAATTTTGAGCGTGGCATGGTTGTTGGTGCCAGACGGGCCGGTCTGAGTATTTCTGCTCAGTTACTGGGATTTTCACGCACAACCATTTCTAGGGTTTACAAAGAATGGTGTGAAAAGGGAAAAACATTCAGTATGCGGCAGTCCTGTGGGCGAAAATGCCTTGTTGATGCTAGAGGTCAGAGGAGAATGGGCCGACTGATTCAAGCTGATAGAAGAGCAACTTTGACTGAAATAACCACTCGTTACAACCGAGGTATGCAGCAAAGCATTTGTGAAGCCAGAACACGCACAACCTTGAGGCGGATGGGCTACAACAGCAGAAGACCCCACCAGGTACCACTCATCTCCACTACAAATAGGAAAAAGAGGCTACAATTTGCAAGAGCTCACGAAAATTGGACATTTGAAGACTGGAAAAATGTTGCCTGGTCTGATGAGTCTCGATTTCTGTTGAGACATTCAGATGGTAGAGTCAGAATTTGGCATAAACAGAATGAGAACATGGATCCATCATGCCTTGTTACCACTGTGCAGGCTGGTGGTGGTGGTGTAATGGTGTGGGGGATGTTTTCTTGGCACACTTTAGGCCCCTCAGTGCCAATTGGGCATCGTTTAAATACCACGGCCTAACTAAGCATTGTTTCTGACCATGTCCATCCCTTTATGGCCACCATGTACCCATCCTCTGATGGCTACTTTCAGCAGGATAATGCACCATGTCACAAAGCTCGAATTATTTCAAATTGGTTTCTTGAACATGACAATGAGTTCACTGTACTAAAATGGCCCCCACAGTCACCAGATCTCAACCCAATAGAGCATCTTTGGGATTTGGTGGAACGGGAGCTTCGTGCCCTGGATGTGCATCCCACAAATCTCCATCAACTGCAAGATGCTATCCTATCAATATGGGCCAACATTTCTAAAGAATGCTTTCAGCACCTTGTTGAATCAATGCCACGTACAATTAAGGCAGTTCTGAAGGTGAAAGGGGGTCAAACACAGTATTAGTATGGTGTTCCTAATAATCCTTGAGGTGACTGTATATCGCATAACCTGTATTATCGGATCTCAAGTAATACCAACCAGAGATGGAGACAGATGTTCAAATGATTGAGCCTGCAATGTAAAATGCCTTCTGATAGATTTTTGGAATAAACAGGTCAAGCATATGTAAATACAGCCGTTTATGTTGAATACGCTCTTGAAAATGCATAATTGTAATATTGAACAACTTCAAAATTCTCAGTGGAGGTCAATGAAAGTTGATATTTATGGCACTTTAAAAAGGCAGGTCTACAATTTTGTTTCCTTCCAGCCCTTTTGTGTTATTGTTGGATGTTGTGGGAGTTATTCTGTGGTTGATGTGTGAATGAGTATGTGTAGGTTTATATGTACTGTGTGGTTTTGCTATGTTTAACAAAAATCCAATAAATACATTAAAAAAAAAAAGAAGTTTAGTCCATTTTGATTTCATGGTGACTTTTAAGGCCCCGATATACTTCAAGCGAAATTGAAGAACGAACCGGTGTGACGTCAGTTTGAACAAAATTAGGCCAAAAGTTTTTTTGGTGTTCTGTTTTGGTGTTTAAAACAGCTTTCCGTAAAAGTTCGCTCCGGCTGGTAAACACCTTCAAACTACCATTAGCCTGTGGGGATTATATAATAGGTAGGTGTGGCTCTGAGGCTCCGCATTCTTTGACGTGGAAATCTTCCCCCGTAAATTTCTTCTAATCAATCCGTCGAGGTGTAAAAACATGAACACACTGGACGCTTTAAAGTAGAAATCGAAGTTGTAATTCTAATTGAAAGAGACACTGACACTGTTTTTCATGTTTAATACTGTAAAGCTGTTTGATTTATGCAATCTATGATAAAGTGGTATAAACATGACGTGACTTTACTGGAGTGCCGAAATGCAGAGCTTGTGCAAACATCACATCGCTATGATCAGATGCTTTCTTAACTACTGTTTTCTCATAGCTGTCATTTTTGTTGTTTATTTTGTTATTGAAAGGAAAGCGCGCAGCACATATTAACAACACGTTAATTTAAACGCACTCTCAGCAGTGTGGGTGGCATCGGTATGTTCACTAACATTATATCACTGCTCACGTGTTTCAAACTTCTTTTTCCCCCAAAGTGAAGAACGAAAAACAACTTCGCCTTGAGTATAACGGGGCCTTAAGGAGAGAAACGTGAGAAAATTACTGACGATCCACAGCTCCACCGGACGCAGCTGAGCCCATGCCTCTGTTCTGGATCTGATACACAGGTTGAGTTGGCCGCTGACCTTCCCTCTCCAGTTTGACAGTTCCTGCACCTGAGGCTGAAGGAGGCACATCAGGAGTGTTCCCAGGTTTCCCCCCTTCATCTCTGGTCTTAATGAGCATGATCGGCTTTTCCAAAGACGCGGCTCCAGTCGCTGGAGCACTTGGTTTGGACTGAAATCGAACCAAGACAATATTATACACCAGTAGTTATATATACAAAACAAACCTAAGCAAGAACGAACTATTCACTTATATTGTTTGCTTGTGCAGGATAAACATAAATTATATTTATACACTTATTCGCTCTCCAGGAGGTTTAGCAAGAATAATGGGGGTCTTCTGTAGAAGAGGTCCTGTAGCTTCCTCACTCCCATCCTGAGAATACATGATAATAATATCATACAAATCAACATTTCAGCAAGTTTTTTTTAAAAACGCAAAGGAGAGCTAGGGGATCAATGGAAAAAATATTAATAAATGTATAAAAATAAACAAATAATAAAAAATAAGATTAAAATAAATAATAGTTTTGAATAAAATACACAAGTATTTAATTATTTAAATCAATATTAAAAACAGATTAAAGTATAGAACAAAATATACAAATATATATTTTTTAAAATAAAAATGCATTATTATAGTGAGTAACGTTAGGGAAAAAACAATCTACATTTTTCACATTTATAATATTAATCATACATTTATAACATGTTTAACTCATCATTCAAAAATCATGTTTAGGTAGAATCTCACCCTGCGCTCACGGGGAACATAGTCTCGATCCCGACTGGGGCCGGAGAGGTTTTGTCCAGGCGGTCCTGGGTCTCGGTCTCGCCGTCGTCTCCTCCTTCTCCCCTGTCCGTACAAACCGGGCTGACTGTGACCGGACTCAGACATGCTTGCTTGCTTGCTAGATACTACTATTGAATGCTGGATTTCTTACTATTATGACTATTCTTGCAAAGCTTGGAAAGCAGTTTCTTAATGTTCAAAACGAGTATTTGCCATTCCAACTTGTATAGTGTTAATAAGGCAGGGCATTACATATCAAAACATATTAATAACTAATAGCTCACATGTTCGGACTCTCGACAGCCATTACTTACTATTAAAATGACTAATGGCTCATTTATATTTCTTCTACAATATTGTAGTATTTAAAATTAAGATGTCAGCGTCCACAGATTCCAGACTGTTGTCGGTACGACCGTGAAAATAGGCCGATGAGGAAACGCAATGTCGGTTTTTCGTTCCGATCATTTGGTTCATAAATCGCATGGGCAGTCATAAAATAGGATTGTATAGCCTAATATAAATATAACATAGTTATATAAAATTGTATTTATTTATTTGTTTGTTTGTTTGCCCAGCAAAGCTCTCTTGGACTGTTAAGCATACAAAATAATATATATATATATATATATATATATATATATATATATATATATATATATATATACTTCTTTTTTTTTAATAATAAGTTTTTGCCACATTCATGATTCAAACTTGCATTTTTAAGATTCAATGGCCATTTTATTTTTTACAGAAATAAAGATTAAATGAAAACAAATCATATAGCGACTGAATTAGACAGAATTCAGTAGCCTATATGACACTAAGACTCAGCATCAGTCACGCATGTCGTTGTGCACACAAGCATCATTACAAAAATTTGTTTTAAAAATGTCAGCGTCACTGAAAAATGCAAAAATAGGGCAAAACTAAACATGTCATGTTAACATGACATTTGCATTCTTGTAAAAACGTATAGTTGCAGTATAGGACAAGCCATCTGTGATATATGTATGAGTGTGACACATTTCATGTATTTACTTAAGTATGTATGTATAAAAAAAGTATAAATAAATATGTATTAACTTATTTAAAAAATGTCTCACTTCATATTAAGTGTCTTTGACTATGTAGCATTTAAATTCATCATTTGATACAATGCACTTATTGTGTAGGCCTTCATACACTGTACACATATTTGAAAATCTACCTGCATAATTATACAGCTGTAATTAATTTCTGTAATTACATCGATAATTACTCTGTTGGCCCTTCCCTTACACCTTAACCCACCCTTAAACCTAACCATACACCAAACCTGTCCTAACCTTACCCATATCGCACCTCAATAGCAGCAAAACAGTTTTGCAAAATAAGCAAGAACACAATATGTACCTTAAAAGAAAAAACACATAAAGATACCTCTATAAAGTGTAAAAAAATAAATCTTTCTACAAGCCTTAGTTTTAATTTGTAAGTTATGAAATGCAGTTCACTAGGTGACGTTTTAAAGGGAAAGGGTGGTGAATGCGTTATTGACTTTATATGTAATGAATATTTTTTTCAGGGGAACAAAAAAGTAGATATTTTGAAGTATGTATCAGTCCATATAGTGAAAGTCCCAAACAAACACTGGACCTCACGGACCTTCATTTCATTTCATTATATCCCTTTCACAATATACAGTATAAACACTTCACAATAAGGTTCAATTTGTTAACGTAATCCATAGGTTTCATGACAATGAAAAAATACTTTTAAATTGATCATTTATTAATTTGTGATAATATCTTTCACTAAAAACAAAAACATTCCAAGTGAAAAAGTGAATGGATTAAAACATTATCATCAACCAATATTATATTTATTCAGTTATATTTATCAAGATTAATAAATGCCGTAAAAAAAAATTTTCATGACACCTATACTCCACAACTGATGTTATCAAGCTGAACCTTACAACCTTTCCTGTATGGCTGCTTTGAAACAATCGGTATTCTGACAGGACTTTACTTTTCCGACATTTTTACTTATTACTTGATTTTCCTCCTTTTATTGAGGTCCAGTTCTGTCAGAGGATATTTTCTTTGCATTCGGCTTAACAGATGTACTTCCTGAATGAAATCAGGCAGATTGTTTTAGTGCTTGCATGATCCTTGCTGCAATGCAAATCAAGCCTGTGGAAATGCATATATAAGAACTCATCCTGGCAAGCTGACATCCTTCACTCAGTCCAACCATGGCACTGCACATCGCTCTGCTTCTCACCTGTGTCTTTTTCTCCAACGGTAAAGTGTCCACAGTCTATTTTAAATGTGTACTATTTGTTTCTAACTGCTCAACTTACTCTGCATGTTTGTTTATTTAAATAATTTATAAGATACAAATAGACATTCCTGTATAAGATTGCTGCTTCCTTTTGTAAACAAATTCACACTGTATTATTTCAATGTATTATTTATCTAATTTTTCAGCACTGACACTGGAGTGTAATGGATGTCCAGGCCTACCAGGAACATGCATACAAAGTTTAATAACCTGTCCATCTCGTTGTGGCTCCAAGACCACAAACGTATACGCATGTAAGAATAACATGATTCTGAAAAACGTGTAAGTTAGGGTTTTTGTTACTGAAGGGGTTTTAATGTTGGTCTTTGTAGATGGCAGAAAAATGGACAGTAGCATCATGAAGACCTGCGGAGATGTGTGTGTTAATGGGAGCATGAGTTCTGGACAAAGCAAAGTGACCCTTAACTCCCAATGTTGTAATGCAGAGTTGTGCAACTCTCAAAATGCACCAGGTTAGTGAGAATGAGGTCTTTTTTTCTCTTGACATTATTTTATATTATCAGTAGTTTTTTTATATTAATTTATACTATTTTTAATTCATATATAAGTATAATTCATATACAAGTACTCAAGATGTTATCCATTTATTTATTTATGTAACCTGTACAGACTTGCCACGACAGTCTCTAAACGGGAAGCAATGTTTCACCTGCAATGGCACTGACTGCTCAAAGCCGTTGGCCTGTGAGGGTGATGAAACTCAGTGCTTTATTACAACAGGTGAAGCGCTTTTTTATTAAATGTTTTAATGAATCTATGCATAGACAGAATACCACTGCAAATGATTGGTAGTTTTTATTTAGGACATTAAACTTTACACCAGCTCTTCTTTTCTCTCAGTTGACATCAGTGGCAAGAAGGTGACCACAAAAGGATGTTCAAGCAAGTTGTTCTGTGGGCTCAACGAAACACAATCTCTGGGATTACCCGTTCAGGGCTATGGCTTTGGAGTTTACATGAAATGCTGTGAGGGAAACCTGTGTAACGCTGCTCGTGGTAACGCTGCTCGAGTTTATTTTGTGATGCTGGTACCTCTTCTCTCTCTGTTTGTGTTTTGATACATGCTTTCAACAACCAACAACTTCCTTTGCAAAACATGTGAAATCTAATGCAATGACTTCAATACATTTTAACGTTTGGTTTAGTTTTGGGACCAGTTTCTTGTGTTTGGAAGTTGGCTGTCTGAATAAGCCTCCGGTGATTCACAACAAGTTTTTTTTTAGTTTTTTTTATCTGTCAATAGACAGGAGGAGATGGAGACCTGGTGGTGGAGGAAATTGTATAAGAAATACTTATTTACTCTCCAGACTGTTCAAAATGTTCTTGTTTTCCATGTGAGCATCTTTATGTATAACTTTTCTAAATAGTTTCATAGCATTCTACACTGTAAAAAAGAAAGAAAGTTGTAGCTGCCTTACATTTTGTAATCAACTTGGATGTTTAAGTCATTTAAACTTAAATGACATTAAATTGACTTAAATGAGTTGAAGCTTGTATAACTTATAAAAAGTTGAAAATTGATTAACTTATTTTGATGAGTTAAAGCGATGTAAAATCATATGTTGTCCTAACTTATTGGTCATAACGTTTTTACAGTGTACCATTAGCAATGTATAACTAAAAGGCTTGTTGTTATTAGGGGAAACTACTCAGCCAACCTATAGTTTCATACAAATTCTGGAACATGGGGCTAAAATAAATTATTGTAAAAATAATTTTAAAGGGGTTGTATCATGACTAACTATACTATATAAGAAGAAAACAATACTGAAAAAAGCTCCAGGACCTAAAACCGGTCACACAGAAACACAACAGTGTAACCATTTCCATAAGAAAAAAATTATAAATAATATCTGTAGAGAGAAGTGAAGCTTATGGATTTGACTCTGCCAATGTTGGTCCTTTGTAGCCATGCGGACCGACAGTTTAATTACAGTCCTATATTAACTGCTATGAAATTACCATTATTTGTAGCATTATAAAGAAAGATTTAAATGCAGGCCTGCAACATAAAAGTAAAAGAGAAGATAAATATTTCATATTTTTAATAGTTTTGGTTCAAAAACAGTATGAGGATTAATGATGTAGTGCCTTAATTATATAGAGAAAGAAATAAAGAAAGAAAGAAAGAAAGAAAGAAAGAAAGAAAGAAAGAAAGAAAGAAAGAAAGAAAGAAAGAAAGAAAGAAAGAAAGAAAGAAAGAAAGAAAGAAAGAAAGAAAGAAAGAAAGAAAGATAATGAAAATTGTTTTGGATAAAGGGAATACAAAAGTTTGTGAACCACTGCTTTAAAATACATAGCCTATATATATATATATATATATATATATATATATATATATATATATATATATATATATATATATATATATATATATATATATATATATATATATATATATATATAAATAATACAAAGCAATCCTGTACAGAATTGTTTGTGATGATTACTTTGCTTTTATGTTTTGTTTTATAGCAAAAAAAATTTACAATAATCTATACCAGCATTTCCCCCCTTGTAATTCAGTCATTTTCTGTTAATAGTCATACAACACATGTAGCGCATGATGAGGTCACATCATGATCATATTCCCTCATTTTCTCCCACTTCTTTTCTGTTTATCTCTACTGTTCTATACAATAAAAACGTAAAATAACATGAATTCTCCATCTCTCCCTCCCTCACACCAGTGTCAATCAATAAACCAACAAGTTTCAAGTCTTCAGATTCACTGTAAAAACTAGAAAATTATAGTTGTGACACGTTGGCAACTTTGTTGTTGTTGTTGAGAGAACAGTATCAGTTTCAGCATGTTTCATGTTTCTGAGGGATGTAGTCTCCTGTCCCTCCCTTCTCATCTCAGTCTGCGCTCAAATCAAAATGGCACAGTTTATCCTCTTTATTCTTATGAGTCCACTTTTCTACAAAGGTAATTTGTTGGGGGTTTTTTTTTTTTACACACACATATTTAGTACTAAGTGTAAATTATTTCGTATGCTTTGCTGTATCAATGTAGACCTAGAAATTAACATCAATAATGTATTTCCTTAAGATATAGTACTTTGCATTATTCCATATTTTCTGAAATGATATGCTTTGACCATACTTTTCTAAAAGAGCCATTTATTTTTAAATGTTTTGTTTGTTTAAAATTGCAGTGCTTAAAGATTTATTTAGACTTGTTCGATTTCAGTAAATTGCCTAACCTGCTATCAGTGCATTCCTGAGACGTCAACTAAATGTGTTGAAACTAAAGTAGAGTGTCCTGTCGGTCAGTGTGGGACCATGAAAACCACATCTTATACAGGCAAGTTTTGTGGCAGACTCAATATTTAAACTGAAATACAGCTGTGTCTTATGTTTTTAAAACGAGTCCAATGTAAATTTTTACTGTAGGAAACAACAAATTGGCTGACATGATTATGAAGAACTGCTCCGTACCTCAACAATGCGTGACTGCATCTGTAAACTTTGGAATTACAAATATAGTTATGAACAATGAGTGCTGCGGCACTAACCTGTGCAATAATAACCAAAGTGAACCAGGTACGTAGGCTATAACACAAGACACAATACATAAGAGTCAAGCATATGTTGTTGCTTTAATTAAGAGTACAGCATATGTTGTTGCTTTAATTATGCATATTTCATAGAATCACCCACTAGGATCCCAAATGGAATAGATTGCTACACCTGCAATGGAGAAGACTGCTCATCAACTTTACCTTGTGTTGACGATGAAGATTATTGTATCAAGGCAACAGGTACGATAAAACACAAGAAAAGAGAGTATAGTGAGATAAAAATGGTCACAGTCGGAGTAAACAAAGCTCTATTGAATTGTTAATATTATTATTTCCAAACCACACTTAAAGGGCATAAGGGACTGAACGCATTTCACTGTTTTAAGGGAATTTTTTTAATTTCTTAATTAGATTAGATTTTTTTAATTGTGTGTGTGTGTGTGTGTGTGTGTGTGTGTGTGTGTGTGTGTGATGTTTAAACACACACACACACAAACATTGTTTTCAAAAATGTTTCTTGAGCACCAAATCAGCAAAGATTTCTGAATGATCACGTGACACTGAAAGCTCTTGAAAATTCAGCGTTGCCTTCACAGAAACAAATAACTTTAAAAAAAAAATGTAAATACTAAAATCGAAAGCAGCTATTTTAAATTGTGATACGTATTTTTATTAAATAAATCGAGAGTTCTTAAAATATATATATATATCTTAACAACCCCCAAAATTTTGAAAGGTATTGCACATCAGATTACATAAGAAAACTGAGGTTAGATTGGTTTTAAAAAGGTTGGTTAAAATATAGGAGATATATGAGCTTAAGGGAATTTCTGACATAACATGTCATGAGAATGCTCTGGGCGATTGAATGGTTTTATTTTTCCAAAGGCTCACAGCCCCAAATAATATTTTTTGTGCCATTGTTAACATCAACTACAGTCATCATCAGTTGTTTGATCACATTTCTTGTTGTTTTATTCTTAAAATAGCATGACTGTGTGATCCTCTTCATTGCCCTGAATTTATCCCACCATTTTATCAACAGTCAATATTGATGGACAGAAGATAATAATGAGAGGATGTGCAACCAGAAGTTTCTGTAGTGGTGACCTGTCCACCCAGATCGGCCAGACCAGCACATCATCAGTGGACCTGACCTGCTGTGAAGGACCTCTCTGTAACAGCGCTCAAACCGTCACCGTCTGGTTTCAGCTGGGGCTTCTGATGTATGCCATCGTACAGTTGTGTCATGATGGTCTTTGAGGCTTCAATTCTAATCAATCAAATCCAACCAACATTTGTATACGTTGGTTGTACTGATTAATTACAATTGCTAATACAAGCATGCTGTTAAGCCCGATCCTGCTTATGAAAGTATAGAACGTGTGATCATCGATGATACAGAATTTTTGTCAAGCTGTTGTATTTTGTATATACTGAAATTTTCATTTAGACATTTTTCCCTCAAGCAATATCCACAAGAAAAGCTATAAGAATGGCCAGTAACGTTTTATATATTAACACAGCTTTGGTTAGAACCTGTTCTTCAGAAACTGGTGTGTAGCCTAACAGAGTACTTGTTTGCTGATATTTTCCTTTTAAGAGGGTGTAGATTTTCTAAATGGAAAACAGTTTCAATACATTAATATATTGTTACACAAATCTTTTATGCCTTGGGTCTCTAAATTGTCTTGGACAAAGGAAATGAAATCTGATGATCTCAAAGCATCTTGTTTCACCTCTTTTTTTTTGGTGCTTTTGCCGACTTTATTATATGTGCACACACATATACCTTTTAAAACCTTGGGGGTGGGTGAGAAGATTTTCAAGAAAGCCACATTTATTTGATAAAAAATACAGCAATATTGTTAATTATTATAATTTAAAATAAGTTTTCTAATTCAATATATTTTAAAATGTAATTATTCATGTGATGCAAAGCATGAATTTTCAGCATCATTACTCCAGTCTTCGGTGTCACATGATCTTTCAGAAATTATTCTAATATGCTGATTTCTTATTATCAGTGGTGGAAATAGCTGTGCTCCGTTATATTTTTGTGGAAACCACAATTTTTTCCCACGAGGATTGAAGTAAAAAGACTATGTTTTGATCAATTTAATGCATCATTGCCGAATCAAAATGTTATTTAAAATAACAATCTTGCGGAACCCAAACTTTTAAACAGCAGTGTGGCAAGCAACCGCATTTCTTAAAACATTTTTATTCTATTTATGATTATTTTTATGTTAAATTTAGATTTTAGCATGCCAAAAATGCATTTCTCTGAATTTACACGATTTTACAAATCCAGAAAAAAAACACCACAGAGTAAAAACATTGTGTTAAATTATTTTTTTTTATCCACTTACATGAAATTACATATTTTCCCTCCAAATAACATTTATGCTTGGGTGTTCTGTATGAAAATTCCAGAGACATGACACAAAGCTAGCCAGCCCAACATTACTCCCTTTCCTCCCCACATTAACTACTTCATAGCCACATGCAAATTAGGCAAGTATCAAAAGAAATAAATGGAAAAAGGAAAAACAAAATAAACCATTATTGGAAAATTGAAATCACACTTGTATTTCCTACTGCGCTGCTTGAACAGTCATACGGTAACAGTATCAAGCTTATGTGCTCTTTGTTCTTAGGGTCCTCTATACCTCGTAATTAACAGGGAATAATAAGTAAATGCCATTTGCAGGGCACCAAATGCCTGGAATAAGAAACTTGAAAGTGACAATAAATGGAATGTAACCTTTTTTTTTTTTGCCCATCATTTTACATGACGTGCGAGCGAGCAGCTCACTATTTGACGTGTGACGCTGCCGTTGCTTCTTTCCTAGCTAAAGACTAGCACTGCTATCCCCATCTCTACTCGAAGACGAGGGCTGTTTATAAAGCAAATGCTAAATTGCAGGTGTACATAATGACCATGACAAATACACACTCCTTGACAGAGATTTACATACAGTATACGAATAACAAAAGGGTTTGACTTGCAACTTTGCATGTGCTGAGAACTTGCCCTCACCCACATTCTTCCACGCTAATGCGAAAACCTAGAGCTCCCCAAGGAGAAAACAAGGTTAACAGCAGACAAAACTCATCCCCCTCCCAGCCCCAACCGCATCCCAACGCCCACCCGCCCCCCATTTAACCCCGCCCATTACACAAATCCTTAGAAAAAAACCCCACAATGACATGGAAGGAAGAAAGCAAGGAAGGCGCGAGAGTAAAAGAACTAAAAGAGACAGAAGTCGATGATGAGGTGGTCTCAGTGTTGGTGAGCTGGAAAGATGGCAGGTGAATAACAGGGGAAGGACGGACAGAGTGAGACTCAGTTTTCCCGGCCCTCCTCGGTATCTTCGCCGTCGCCCTGGTTATCTGAAGTCCACAGCTGAAAAATAAGAGGTGACTAGTTAGTCATGAACACCTAAACACCTGCTTCTATTAAGAGAGTTATGTCAAAAAAAGGCTGAATACCAAAACACTCTCATATAACCTTTGGGTTGTCAATTAAAAAATATTAATGATATAAAAATTATATAAAATAAAATGAAAAATGATATACATTTGGCAGCAACTTGCTACCTTTAACAATAATAAATTCATATCTAATGCAAACATGTATAATATGTACAAATGAGTAAATGTGTACTGTCATTTATAATTATTATTTTTTTAATGTATTTATTCTCTTAAGCTAAACTTGTTCTCAAATTTTTTAGTCTTATTTTAAGTCTTAAGCTAAATTTGTTTTTATACAATCTCTTTAAAATTGAATAGCAAATATTGATGAGATTTAATTATTGTTGTGTTTTTAGAAAAACTAATAAACATAATTCAAAGACATTTACATTACTGTGGCAGCTAATTATATGTACTTTATATAACACACACACATAAAATTGCGCACCCCTAATATATATTATATACAGAAGTGAAACATCTGTATAAATATATCAGAAGTTTTATATATATATATATATATATATATATATATATATATATATATATATATATATATATATATATATATATATATATATATATATATATATATATATATATAAACCTCTGATATATTTAAACACATTTAACTTCTGTAAATATATATAATTTTTTTTTAGGGCTGCACAATTAATCGCAATTAACATGAATTATTTGTTTTATTTAACCTGCTACTAAAGATAAAACTCACTGTCAAGTTGTCCCGCAGTAGCTGCATGATCAATGTGCTGTCTTTGTACGATTCTTCATTCAGTGAATCGAGCTCTGCGATGGCCTCATCAAAAGCCTGGGAGAAAAAGTTCAACCAAAAACAAGATGAGTAACACATACGAGTATATTCTGTATTCATAATATAATTGTGGGTAACACTAATATTTGTCTCATTCGCCTGTGTGCGTTAACCATACCGTTTTGGCAAGCTTACAGGCCTGCTCGGGTGAGTTGAGGATCTCGTAGTAAAATACGGAGAAATTGAGCGCAAGGCCCAGACGAATGGGGTGTGTGGGCTGCATCTCTGCCTTGCTGATTTCAAAGGCATCCCTGTAGGCCTCCTGTGAATTGGCAATGATAGCTGGAGATACAAAGAGGAAAAGTATATTTATGTAATTGCATGCATTCAGGATTTGATCATTAAAATACAATTAGTTTAAGCTTAAAGAATAAAGAGCTTAACTGGTAATTATGTGTCTGCAATGTTAATATCTAAATGTAAAATGTAAAAAAATAAATAAAATCAATCTCATTTGCAATCATGCAGATTTAATAAATGTTTGATTTTGGGCAATTTTTGTAATATTGTTTAATTAATAGATAAAAGAATAAAGTAGAAATGAAAAATGTAACAACATATAATTATATTGTAATTTTATATTGCAACAGGAGAAAAAGAGTATTTTCAGTCATAGTTCTGTTTGGTAAACCAGCCCCGCATTCACAGTACAGAACGTCCGACCCGTTATCTGACAGCAGCACTTAATGCGCATCCGTCGTGTAAACAATACAAAACTTTTCCCTAGGCCTACATGATGTACTTTTGAACAAATCACACAATAGGCTATACAGACGCTTAGAGGTCTCTATAAATTAAAAGAACATATGAGCCTTTACTGTCATATAAGGGATATTTTAGCAGATTCACTGCATTTAAATGTGGTTGTCTCTCCTGAAACTCTGCAGTGTATAGGCTACGTAGCCGTTGGTCCTCTTAGCAGCACAAAAAAAATTAAATGTTTTATTCAAATTGTGAATAGATTATATATCCTACAGTAAGAGAGCAAAAAGCGCTCCCTTTATGACTGAAGATGTCAATCACTGCAAATTGAGTTGTAATTAGAAATCTTTGACAATCTTCAGACTGCAGAGCATGAACACAAATAAGCACCTACTAATAAGTGGGTACCGAATTGAGTTGATATAGTCTTGGCTATTGGGCCCGCAGTCTGACCGTGCCTATTGATTCCCGACCCGCACTGCAAATGACCATGTCAATATTATTCCACCCGTTACATCAAATATTAGCAGTTTTCATGTGCAGGGCTCTGTTTTCAGATGACATTGACAACACTTTCTGCCCTAATCCAGTGAAATGACATTTTACATTAACATTTCCCACTAGGGGGCGTTCAAGCCAAACTTTGAAGTTATTATGATTATAGTACAGTAGGCATGGTCTCACAGACGGGGTTTAGACTAACCCAGGATTAGGCTTAAATTCAATTAGGACATTTAAGTAGGTTTTTTTTATAAACGTGCCTTAGAAAAAAACGTGCCTTTTGAGACAAAACAATAGCACTGACATATTTTAAGATATGTCAGTGCAAGTTGCTTTCAGTTCAAACAGCATGCATTTTAGTCCTGGACTAAGCTTAAACCTTGTCTATTAAACCAGGGGCTTATTATTTTTAATTGTAACCTTATTTAAATCATCCCAGAAATTATTTTGCAATCTGCCAACTTTCAGTTTATCTCACTCAAAACTTTTAATTAGTAGGGCTGGGTACCGAGTTCGGTACTTTTTAGGTACCGACCGAATTGCCTCGGTACTACCGAGTATCGAAACATGTCTTGTTTTTCGGTACCAAATTTCGGTACCTAAGTGGTTAATCTCGTCAACGTCAGTGAAACATGCATGCAGCATGATTGGCTGTGGAGGAAAAACACTAGTTTACGCGGCTGCCCAGAGACTTGGCTTGTCGCATGTGAGGCTGTAGTGTGTGTGTGTGTGTGTGTGTGTGTTTGCCAGAAGCACGCGATGCAATATTTTCGACAAGATAATTGCTGCCAAGACCGGTAACACGGTAAATCTGATAAGGCAAAGCGGTGTGTCATACAAAGCACACCGAACGCGAATAGAGCGTCAAATAGGCGTCTATCGCGTCTAGTTAGACGCTTCAATCTTCCGCTCGAGTTCAAAACGCGTCGCCCAATTCGCATCATTCGCGACGCCCGGCGCGAATGATGCGTCTATCCCCGTCTTTGACTTTGTATCTAATCTACTAGCGCAAATAATTAAATCCGCGTTCGGTGTGAACAGTGAACACACCATTAGTAAACACTTGTTCATTAATAAACAATTAAAATATCTCCTTGCTGTTGTTTCCCGACACATCCATAATCATTAGGCTACTTTTGCCAGTGCTTTGCGGCAAGCTTGATGTGTGCGGAGCGCGAGGCATATATCCCGCCCCCCAGTAGCCTATATTTAATTTAATTCACATTTATTTGTATAGCATTTTTCACAATACATATCGTTTCAAAGCAGCTTTACAGAAAATGAATGTGTCTAAATTACAATTTAGAGTGATCTGTTATCAGAGGTGACAGTGTAATGCATTTCTATTAATTTTCATTCAATTTCATTGTTAAACAATGCATTAAGTTAAGGAAGAAACAATGAGCTCATTGAAGTAAAGAATACATGTTGTTAAATGATTAGGAAACATAGAAAACTTCAGCATTGGTGCTTTTTTACATACTCAAAATATGAGTGTAAAAAAGTCAACAAACTGAACAAAAAAAAAAAAAAATTAGGTAATGTTATATTGTTAAACAAAATTGGTATCGAAAAAAGTATCGTTCAGGAACCGGTATCGAAGTCAAGGTATCGGTATCGAACATTTTGTTACGATACCCAGCCCTATTAATTAGTGTTAACTTTTTTTTTTTATCGGTGAGTACTAAGGATCTGTATTAGATGGTGTCACTGAGACTTCCAAACAACCGATACAAAAAAGCGAATTATATTCCCTTTTCCTTCTTAAGATGGAACAGGAATGTGACAAGCTGTGAAGCAGCGCTGGAGCTCCACCCACCCACACATGGGCTCGCATTCATTCAGTAAGGTGGGTGGATTCACATGTCTGCACCTGTTCCAATGAAGGAAGGAAATCAGACTGCTAACCATTTCCCTCGTAGAGCCTCCATTTATTTTATTTTCTCTCTCTCTCTTTCCCATAAGTGAATCCTACTCTCTGAGAGTTTGTCAACCTCCTGGCACAGGAAAGTAGCAGCAAGAGTCTTCCTGTTATGCACACACTGCAGCCCTGTTCCTTTCTGACTCTACCAAGACAGACAATGGAGAGCAAACCATTTTAAGGTTTATATAGAATCTCCTCTAAATAGAACCAGCCTGTGAACAAAGTAAGATAACATTATGTCTGGTAATTACTGTACTACTATCAAAAAGTAATTGGGGTCAGTAAGATTTACCTACACTACCATTTAAAGGTTTGAGGTCAGTACATTTTTTTTAAATACATTTTTAGTCTTTTTTTTTAGTCTACATTTATTTGATTATTCGATACAGTAAAACAGTAATATTGTTAAATATATATACACAATTTAAAATAACTAATATATTATTTAAAAACATTCAGCATCATTACTCCTGTCTTCAGAGTCACATGATCCTTCAGAATTCAATCTAGTATGCTCTTTTGGTGCTCAAGAAACATTTCTTATTATTATCTTAAAATAATACATTGAATACAGTTGTGATGCTTAATATTTTTGTGAAAAATGGGTTACTTTTTTCAGGAATCATGGATAATAAGAACAGCATTGAATTAAAAGACTATGTTTTTGTAACAAAGTAAAACACTTTACTTTCATTTTGAGGCTAAATCTGTTACATTTACTACTGAATTATTCACTGTGGGAGCCAAAGTTTATGAATGGCCCCCAAAAACAGATCCTCTTTAGAGATATCCACCCCCTTACTTCCTGTCCAGCTTGGCTTCGTGTCAACAGTTTGCGGAAATGTTACATTTTTAGCAGAAGTCAGTATGTTCACTAGCATGTGGTGGAGACTACCGTAAAACTTCAAATAATAGCCGAGTCCCAAATAGACGCCTGTCTCTTTTACACGCCTGGTGTGGCTGCAGGTTTGGGTAAATAAAGGCCGGTCTCAAATAGAGGCCGGGTCTGTTTTTTAGTTTCGGGTTGTATTTAATCCTCTAAAACCGTCAGATCGTCCGCTTTTTCGCGGCCGCCAAAGCAATTTTTTGTCCCTCCAAAGCTTTTTTTGATCGATGAGTGATGTAGAATAGAATGACTGCTGCGCTTGACAGGGCGCGTTACGAGCAGAGAGAGAGAGAGAGAGAGAGAGAGAGAGAGAGAGCGCGCCCCGGCCGCGCGCGCGCACTCTCACATCTTCAAACAACACGAGCGCTGTCTTGCTCTCTCTCCCTCGCGCATATTAATCAAAATCAATTGACGACGCGACAGTAAAAGGTTGGAAGACCGCAGTTTAACGTGGAGCATTTGGAGATTTTTATAGATTAGAGACATACACTCAATGACCAACATCTCAACACTAAATTATAAAGGCCTGACTCATATAGACGCCTGTCTCAAATACAAGCCGGTGCAATTCGACGGTTTGGGAAAATAAAAGCCCGGGCTACTATTTGAAGTTTTACGGTAGTCACTATCGCAGCTTTGAGAGCCATGCAGCATATTGTTCAAATGCCTACATGACTAACTAGCTAACATAATCTTGCAATTGTTAACAGGATTTAAAGATATAAGGGGTGCAAAATTTTAAAAGACAATCTAAGGACACAGAATAATATATTTGTTTTTGCCCCTACAACGAAAGTCAATTAAGTCCACATCCACTGGCCTTCAGCTGGACGCCATTGACTTTCACTGTATGGAGCAAAGAAAAAAAATTCTCTCTCAAGATATCTTCTTGTGTCCCACAGAAAAAAGTCAGTCATTAAGATTTGAAACGGAATCTAGGTAAGCAAATAACGAATTTTTGGTGAACTATCCTAAAATTAAGGGCAGACTTAACAGAATGGCTTACAGTTTTTCTCCTCTCCCAGAGCCACCTCCGCTAAGTAGCGAAAGTAATCGCCTTTCATTTTCAGATAGAAGACTTTACTTTCAGCTGGGGTCGCCTTGGGGATGAGATACTTGTCCAGAAGAACCTATGACACACACACACAGAGAAAAACCATATTAGAGGTTTGTCAAATGGTTTCACGTCCTGTTATCAGCGTTTTTGAAGGAAAGGGGGAAGTTGTCCTGAGTAGAACAAAAGTCAACAGTAGTAAAGAGATAAACTGATAAGATAGAGTTCTGCAAAACTAGTTTGACGACATGCTGTTGCAAAAAGTGGCCCAGGTGATACCTCTCGTAGCAAAACGTGTCCAGTACTGGGATGCCATTTTCAGTAAACTATCATGTAGTCCCAACAATGTGGTTTCTAGAAAATCAGCATTCTAAGCCTTTTAAAACAACAAACTTGGATTGACTTCAGGAGTGACAGACGCCTGACGGCTTGTGGCAGGACTGCAGTTTCACAGATGCTTCTGAGACTTTCTATTGCAGGGAGGGGGAAGGGGAGAATGGGAAAATTGACTACACCATGTGAGCTAGTGCTTGTGGAACTAGGTCATTGAGCTTCCTGGGCTTGTTTGCAGCACGACTGGCCTGATTGTTGCCACCCTGAACAGAACCACAGGGTCAACACTGCAATACAAGTATTCATAAACTCTCCAATGGTGCCCTAACAAACCACCTTAATGATGAAAGGAGTCTTATTGGATTCGATTGATTCTGTCAAGGTCATTCTTAAAAATACTGTTCAGAAAGGCATATGGTTAAGGATCTCAGTGTTCTGTGACCTTGTTTGCATCAAATGTCAAAACGACAGGACTTTTTAGGTCCAAAAGAACCAAAAGATCCGTTTAGACATTCCAACTCAAATGAATCATTTCACCTTGTTAAGTCACATGTCACTGATGAACCAATGACCTACTTGTGCTTTAAATGGTGAGGAGCAATGCATAGCATCGTTGCATTATGTAGCTCTTTATCCTGACACATACCCAGTTGAGGGTTTGAATAACCACTAACCCATAATCTTTTTCAAGCCGAGACAAAGTGGCTTGTGTCAGGAGAGCGATTTCATTTTTTTATTTGATGTGTAGACACTAAACAGTGATAAAGTGATTAGTCTGCCAACTGCCCCTCACTTCCTCCACCATATTAAATGACACAAATGTAAATCTTTTGAAGGTGTACTAACATTGGCGTAATTTCAGCAATATTTTGAGGGCAAAAGGGTCCACTGTCAATAGAGTATTGATGTATAAAGCACAGCTCACACAGAAGTCACCTAACCAAGTAGCTTTCTGAATACGCATGTTGTCCCGTGTCTCATGCTGAGAAATCTGCAGGTGGAAATATTTCAGTTGAAATTACCAATTGCATGGATTCCTATTGAACTGACTGGAGTTCGCCCACTAAAATTCACAGAACAATGGTAAATGTAACTGCCCCTAAACTACGTCAGACAAGAGCAAATAATTTCTTAACGTACTACACAAAATGCAAAAGAACAGACCAACAGTTTCTGAAAGGAGATAAAAAAGGAGCTGAAGATATGGCTGAACGCTATGACGGGGGGGGGGGGGGGGGGGGGGGGGATTATCCAATTGCGATTTCTGATAAACATTTTTACAAAATTTCACCAAAAAAATTATAATAATAATAATTTTTTTATTTTTATAATAAAAACGATTTAGTTTTTACTATTACTATACTGATATTTATTAAAGGGTCATGAAACCCTAAACCAAATGTTCTGAGATTTTAACAGAGGTATGTGTGTTGAACACCATTGAAGACAATGTTAGCATCTGTTAGATTTAATAGTAGGGGGAAAAATGATAAAAATTTAGGTTTTTTTTGCTATTTTCGTCTTCCTGGTTTAAAATCTTCATCGTGTCCACATCACAGGCTGGCAGAGCACATGATGACATATAGTATTTTGATGACTCATCGGTGTCTTAATTATTCATAAAAAATTTTTTTTGTTTTCTTATCCTATGAGAAGACACTGTCTCTTAATTATTCATCATGACACCACGTCGATCTTTCCAATGACAGACATGTCAAACTGTGATATCGCGTAGTAGATGAGAGAGGCAATCATGGGACGCAAGTGTTTGTTTTCGTGGTGCAAAAGTTCCAGTGCATTCATTGCATATCTTTCCCCGCAATGCTGCCAGGGCTAGACTCTGGCTGCGGGCAGTTGGTTGGCCATCAACCACGGACACATCTAAACTATGTGTGTGTAGCAAACATTTTTCTCAAGAGAGCATCGAGAACTGAAGAATGGTGGACTTCGGCCTTGTTCACCAATTCAGGTTGCGTCTTGCGAGTGATGCGGTACTAGGGATGGGACGGTATGAAAATTTCATATCACGATTATAGTGTCCAAAATTATTGTGATATCACGGTTTTGTTAAAATGAGATAAAAGTGTTCAAAAAGAACTGATGCTCACCCTGAAAACAAGTTTTATATTTGAAAATCAACAAACAACAAATAAATAAGCAGCTCTATGCAGTTTTTTAAGCAAGATTCTATTCTGTGGCATTTCCTTCTTTATAATTCCCGTCGTCAATAGCAACGCATTATTACACAGCGCACATCCATGTATCACAACGGACGCGCGTTCTTGTTTCATTCAAATACAACTTGCCGTCTTGCGTCTACCATTTTTGATTGTATTAAATGAAATCAGAGTTGATTTATTGTTTACAGAGTTTGATAATATTGTTGTGATTGTCTGGACGATTGTTTTGTACGCTGTACAAAATGGATTTATAAACAGGTAACGTTAAGATTTAACACAATCTCAATGTCCCCGTAATTATGTGGTAAAAAAAAAAATCGGTGTAATACAATGAACAATGAATCTGTGCATTACTATCCCTTAAAATGTCACTCTTAATAATAGTCTTGTTTGAAGTTGTTCGTTCGTCTTTGGCTCAAAGCCACTTGCTGCAAACTTTTCTTCGCGGAAGCTTCACGTCTATTTCAAGTGAGTGAGATAAAATATTTCAACTCAATTTTCATTTCGGTGCATCCCTAGATGACAAGGATAATAACTGAACTAAATAATTTAAAACAAAAGCCAGAACAAATACTTTACATTCTTTTAACATTTTTATATAGAAACAATACAGAAACAAACTGTCTGTGAAATGAGATACTAGTAACACTTCCGTGGATATTCCGTATCATAGCATGCAAAGCGTCTCAACTGAAAAAAAAAAAGCGTTGCACTGCCAAACGCTCTCAACGTCTCAAGCGCCTAGCGTTTTCAGCTGGCTAAAAACGCTTTGGTCCACAAGCGGCCTAAGTATTCATTTCTTTATTTGCAAACATTAAACTATCAAATTTTTATTTTGACTGAAAACAAAAGGGTGGTTGACACACATTCCATTCTCAAATGTATGCTATAGTGACCCAAACTCAGAACACATGCAAAGATCGAATTTTTGTGAAGCAGCATTTACCGCGAACCAAGCCGCTCTAAGATGCTGCAAACACTGGCAGATCATGAGCTGCTCACAAGTAAGAACACAGTGCCGCGCTTCACTCTGAAACATGCAGTGCATGTACTTAATAGCTTGTTTTCATATGACATGACGTCACGCCACTGCGTTGCCATGGCGCGAAATGCAAATGGAGGGCAGGAAGTGATTTGCTGTATTTAGAAAGCACTATAACAAACTCAAAAAGCCTATGCTTTGCGTCGTTTATGGTTACTTAAATCGATCAAACCACGAGGAGTTTTTATCGTGTACCAAAAGTTGTTGTTCATAAGGGGGGAAAATGCAAGAAATTGAACGAAAAACTCGGGGAAAACGGCTTGCAAACCTACGTCTGCGGTCAGGAGGAGCTGAATGGGAAAATGCCCGTGCGTGCAGTGATCACTTAGTCAAAGGTAAGTTAATACAACTTAAGTGGCTATGTTTGTGTAACGTATAAGTTAACATGTAACGTTTCCGAACTTTGTAAAGTCAAAGTATGTCTGTAAGACGAGGTAGTTGCTGATATCTACCACCTCGATGGCAGGAAAATCTTTCAATTCAGTTGAAAAATCGCTCCTCTTCATAACGTAAGGATCACGTCCAACATATTTGATTTTTTGTTTATATCTTTCTCTTGTAATAGTGTGTAAAGTAGTACAGTACAGACTTTCCTCCATCTCGTCCATTGCGCTCTTCACTCCCTGCACTCCATCTGAATTTCGCGTGTCATCATAATCACGTGACTGAAACCCACCTATTAGATAGAAGACTTTGAGACTTGGTAATCACACTAAACCATATTGTGATTTTGGTTTTATTTTGATTAATTGTGTAGCTCTAGCTGAAGAGCAATAATTAAGCCCTCATAACTAGAGGTGGACAGACAGTGGATTTTACAGATAACTAGGAATGCACTGAAATTAAGACTGCCAAAAATTGCATGAAAATGGCCGAAACTATGAGCCGAAAATAAATTGTGCCCCACACCGCAGTGTTCAAAGCTCAGGTTTCACTATCACTCTAGATGCTATCACTGCGCGGTGTGACGCTCCGCTCAACATTCTGCTCTATACATGTGCGCTTCTCGCACAGTTGCTCACGGCACATGTGAACGCTACACTCATGTACCGCTCAGGCTCATAGGTGCTCAAATAACACATGAAATTTCTATGTAGTAGATTTGTTTCTGTTTGCAATAGCCCTACTGAACAGTAACATGGTGTGGTATAGCCAGGCTGGGCAATGCTGGTAAATTCTAATTCGTAAAAATTATTATTAGTAAAAGTCAAATATTATTATACAATTATAAAAAAAATCATATTTAAAACAAAAAAATAAATAATTATTAAAGTAATTTTCGGTTTTTGGACAAATGCGCCCAGAAACAGTGCATCCCGGCTGATAGTTTTTAAAATGGATACTGAATGAAAACAAACATTACATTCCAATAAAATAGTGTTGAATTTTATTACAAACAAAAAACTTTTAATGTTAAATGGACTCATATTGTAAAGTGTTACCAGTTCATACAAATCTTAACAGTCATGCTTAATGATGGCCATCTTCAAAACAAACTCCACGAGGCGTCAGTGATTTCACCTGTAGAGACGGCTCTCGTACTCTATAATGACAGCGGACCCTTCTCGACCAGTCCAACAGAAACTATCAGTATGGATTTTTGCCGATAACCGATTGTTCCAGCAATTGGCTATCGGTGCCAAATAATCGGCAAAACCTATCAATTGGTCAACCTCTACTCATTACATCTGCACATGCAATAGCAACTTCTCTGAAATGCTCAAGATGGTTTCAGGAAAAGACTCCTAATCAGGAGTGCGTTTCCCAAAAGCATCGTTAGCAAACTATGGTCACAAGTTCCGTTGAATTACGTGAATTTGTGTGCAACACAAAGAGACTACCGCTGCGTCCCAATTCGCCTACTTATACTACGCCCTAAAAGTATGTACTCTTTTTGTGAAGAAAAAGTACATACTTTTGAGTGTGTAGCAAAAGAGTAGGCAAGCTTTGGGACATACTACTTCGCCATCTTTAACGGACAGCTCTGTCGCGTACATCCTGTCACCGTAAACTGCCCTGTCAATCATCTCGTCACAGTTAAATTCCTCCATTCAATCTAATATAACTTCTTACCATTTCGGAGAGAATTGTTGTCGCACGTTCATCTGCCAGTCATGGGGCTTTCATGCCGAGACTCAACTCATGTGTTTGGAATTTGAATATAATGCTGCATTTAAAAGTTAATGGCTAAACGTATCTTTGCCAAAGTCCACAATGCTGCAGATGCAATATAATGTGGACAACATTGAATAAATACATTTTCGTGAGGTTAGATACTGATCATTAATCACTCAAACCCCTTTATCTAAACCTCTCTACATAACCGTCGGACTCGCGCGTCCTCCATGTCTGTAGTTTTTGAACACTTTTCAGTCGTGTTTGTAGTTCTAACCGAATCCTCGTCCAGCGCGCGATGGGTTGTGGGCAATATCAGCCGTTAGAGTGCGCAACGATCTGCACTTCGGATTCTGACCGGATATAGTAGACCATCCGGGTCTCTTTGGAACACTCATTTCAACATACTACGATTTGGGACGTACTAATTCTATTTTCGAATACTATTTAGGACGGATAGTATGCGAATTGGGACGCAGCATACATTTTGTCGGTCACTTCGTTTCTATTGGATCAAAAAGTAGCCTATGTTAAACATTGAAACAAAGGACTGAATAAGTATATTCCGAAACATTGAACATTATATAACAAATTCCTCATTCCACATAAAAATTATGCCATCTTGAGAAAACTTACGGAAGTAAAAAGACATGTGTTGTGCACTGTAAGTGAGAAACAGAGGTACACGTTCATGTACTTTTCTGATTGGCTTTGAATTTTTTGCATTGTACAGCATACTTTTAGCGTGAGAAAAAAAAACATTTGGCACTTAAATCTTGTCCCATCATGCTTGGTTAGGACATACTAGTGTAAGGACTTTAAAGAACTAAATGCAACATTAGGTTACATAATACGTAGGAATGACATCATAGTCTCGTTTCATTCTCCTAAATGCAAAAACAGTAAAGGTAAAAGTCCATTTGGCTGTAACGCGAAGAGCTATGGGTCAGTGGCCCAAAAACAAGAGCTCAGCTGCTGTCATTATGGGATTAGAGGTGACTCAACCTGCATGGTAACACAGAGCCCTGTGGCCTTCAGCCACTTTCAAGCTATGTCCACACAAAGTTAATTAATTCTCTCCATTCAGCTCAAACACATCAGGTAGCTTGGCCAAAACCCTTATTCTCCTTTAATTTTCTCTCATCTTCACCAAGAACTGGTGATGAAAAAAGATTAAGAAAACAAATATTGTCCAAACGAAAAGTCCATTAATCCACAAGCAGCTGTAGCCAAGCATCCTACTGTGCCCATGTTTGGTCCACAGCCACACTGCAGAGTTCAGCCGTCCTCATGTTCTCTGGAGGCCTCTTCACTTCCCACATCTCATTACATAGCCTCGTCTTTCCCACCCAAGCAGCTGCTAAAAGTAATTAGCTGCCTCTCTCACTTTGGCCGAATCCTTAGAATTAGTATGTTACTCAGGGGACTTGTCTTATGGCTTACTGAGCTGAAGTGGACTTTAAAAGTATGTCTTCTGTAATGTACTTAGTGTTGTCAAAAAACTTGGTACTTCGGTACCAAGTCGGTACTAAAAAAATTAAACGGTTACGGTCCCAGCTTTTCTAGGTACCGAGTACCGGGTTAATCCGGTTCTTGATGCGCTGTCGGAAAGATGCAGAGGTGCGTACTCTTCATAAAAACACTCTGAGACACGGCGACTGGCGCTGCTAATGCGGTGGCTCTGAATCCACTTGTTGACAAGAAAGGAGGAAAGAGCCACATATGGAAATATTTTGAATTAGGCTAATGTCACGTTGCCATAAAGGGCCGTTCACACGTTTATGTAGCGCGTTTTTTTGTACGTGCAAATTTCAAATGTAGGCGCGCGGCAAGCGCGCTCATAATAGAAGAGACGTGCGAGCTCGTCTTTCCAGGCTCGCCGCTGTTCATGGTTGCATAGCGGAGACACGGGAAAGCAAGCGCTTGTGGAAAGGAGAAAGCGGTGCGATGCGCTCTCCATGATGACGAGGAAGTATCAGAATTAATTGATTTCTAGCCCTTGCATTAGAAATCAGCTACAGGGTTCTCAAGCTTTGAAGACAGGCAAGAGTGACATTTTTGGATTAAATAAAAGTACAGTTAAGTCAAATAAAACATGTTTTATCTCCTGTATAGTTTGGTAACACTACAATAAGACACCATTCATTAATATTACTTAATGCAACATCAACACTGAGTGAACAATATATTTTTACAACATTAATTAATGTTTGTGAATGTTATTTAATACAAACACTTGATTATTCATGTTTTTTCACTTCATTCATTGTGCATTAAATAATGTTAACAGATAAAACTTTTGATTTTAAAAATATATTAGTACATTTTTAAGTTAACCCTATGGAGAATAATTGCTACAGCATATAACTGTTGTTTATTGTTAGGTAATTTTATCTAATGTTATCTAACAAATAGAACCTTATTGTAAATTGTTTTTAATACTACAGTTTCCATCTTTGTAACCATGATATACACTTTAATATGTGTAAATTTAATCTAAATTAAGCTTTGGTACCGAAATTGGTACCGAGAACCGTGGATTTTCACTGGTATTGGTACCGAATACTGATATTTTGGTACCGTGACAACACTAAATGTACTAGTAACAAATTATTTCACAACTCACTGCTTTGTCACTGGTTCAATTGGTACTATTGCCAAAAAACAGGTGAGCTAATAAATAAATAAATATATATATATATAAAGTTACTATTGTTTTACTAACCTTTTTTTGGCATTTATATTTTAATGTATTATTTATTATTCATCTTTTAGTTTTACTAAGCTGTTTTAGACAGTTTTATTTCAGAGGTAAAACCATATCCGTATGTAAATTCTCCAAAAAAAATCTTAATAAAGTAATAACTAGTTAATACCTCCGAAACCACTTTCATCACTTAGGATATGTGGGCTATTTATTAAAGTTAACCCACTGACCAATAGATATTTAGCCACTTCACTCAATTCATCAAATCTGGCTCCATTTTGAGATGAAAATTAGAACTTTAAAGAATCCATTTATTATTAGACATTTTGTTCACATTGAGCATAAATGTTTTACTCTGAAATCCACTCCATTACAGAAAATGGACTAGGATTCACAATGACAAAATTTAGAGAAACATTTCACCCTAAATTCAAATATTACAGCTTTTTTGTGAGCTCACTATCTGTGAAGGACACCCAATTAAAAGTATACTGGTTTTCAGGCATTGGACCAGCCAGAGTCTGTATCAAGGAAAACACTCTAGCTTTTATTGACAGCTATTTTTTTTTTTTTTAAATGACAAGAATACATTTCTGGTATAAACATTTTTTTTTTTTAAGTAAAACTAAACCTGACATTCTGCACAATGTAAGGCAAGGATACAGGAACCTCATGCAATGTTAATTCTGTAAAGCCAAATCTAGACTGAAACTGAGGTTAAATAGACTCTGACCCCTTAAATCTGTCATCATCCAAGGAGGGCTACAATAACTATCCCAGGGAAAGGACACCTGTGAATGCACTGGAACAAATGAGATCAGGCCTAGACTAATAGGCTTGGCTGAAATAGGGCCTTGCTCATGATGAGTAATTAATGCAAGCAGGATTATCAACCTATGTTACCCACCAACAGTTGGAATAAAGAAACGGGGACAAGAGCAAAGGCGTGTATAGTGTGTATCCCTGGGTTAGAATGCAAGATATGCAATCCAAAAGATTGGGATTATCTCAGTTGTAAGATTCTTACCAGTACGTCATTGCAGATCTCCTTCAACTCCTTCTCGATCTTTTCCCGATATTCCTTGACCATTTGCTGCTTCTTATCGCTGCCCTCCGTCTTCTGCTCGATGCTGGAGACCACTCTCCAGGAGGAACGGCGGGCACCCACCACATTCTTGTAAGCCACCGAGAGCAGGTTGCGTTCCTCATTGGACAGTTCAATGTCACCCTCAGTGACGGCCTTCATAGCGGCTGCCATGTCATCATATCGCTCTGCCTGCTCGGCCAGCTTGGCTTTTTGCACTAGCTCGCTCTTGTCCATGGCTGCTCAGTGCTGAAGAGAAATAGTTACAGAGTTCAATCAGACACCCAATCTGAATTATTTTAGGTTACAACTCCACACCAAAGGTTTAGTGTTACACAAAATCAAGTGAGACATGTGACTTAATGTCACTTTTAACTAAATCAATTCTACTGTACTAAATTAACTTAAACATATTAATAATAATCAATAAGAATAATCCAAAAGAACATTAATCTATGCACTGTAATATTTCATCTCTTTGCTTGATTAGCCTTATTTTGGATGTTCAAGTGGTGTCATCTGACGGATTATTGGTTAGATGCTAAATCCACTGAGAATAGAAACTAAATCTGGACAAGTGGACTAGTATCACCCTTGCGGAAGTTCTGAAAAACTCAACAGCAGTGTGAATCAATTAGTTTGCCACAGGCAACACAGGATAACCAAAGGCTGCTGATGCTACTACTGACCGTGTGTGGGTATATTTAATCAATTGCTTATGTTGTATAACACAATACGTTTCATGCATTATACAACATGTAAAATCTACAATATATTTGTAGCTTTTAGACTTGAACCACAAAGCATTTTGCAAACCAAAGAAAAATAGGTGCCATTCTTGTACACAGCTTTAAAAAAAAGTTAGGCCATAAGTATTTGCCCTCCAGGGTCGCATTACAGTGCGAAGAAATATGCGGATGTGCTGTTCTCGACAACCACGCCCAGTTCCCATAGTTGCCCATTCATGCGCTTTACATATTGTGTCTTAAAGTGATAAATCACCCCCAAAACATGAACATTCTGTCATCATTTACTACACCCCATTCCGTGCCAAACCCATACGACTTCCATTATTCCCTGAAACACATAAAGATATGCTTTTGTGCAGAAAGACAGCACCAGTCACCATAAAAAAAAACACATGCGATGTTCGTCAATAGCGACTGAAGCTGTCATTCCGTCACATTCTGACTAATGTTCCACGAAAAAAAAATCGAAACAGTTTTGAAACAAAGTTAAATGTATGATGACAATTTTGGGTTAACTATCCCCTTTGAAGTAGCTAAGGACCGAAATATAACACGTCGCTGTCGGCGACTTGCTGACTACACAAAGCTTCACCAGCAACACCATACTAGAGGTTCGCGACTTTATTGCGTCTGTATCATTGTAAAATGCACACAAGCAACAGCAATTCCCCTTCAAGTGCACAGTATGGCAAATGTATCAAGCTAATATGTCATAGTAACATCATGTATCGCCTTCAAGATAAAACCAAGCTAGTTTGTTGGCTAAGCCATATGATGAAAGCAAGTCTGATCTGCCCTGCCCATCTCCATGGCCGACTGAACTCACAGCAAAGAAACCCGCTACTATTTCTAATGTCAAGAAACAGCCAATGTGTTTTAATGATTTAAATAGTCTCTAGCTGCTATATCGAAGTAAGACTGATAAAGCAAATGGACGGCGCTGTTTGTCAGGCGGGTCTCTCGATTACCAACGCATAGCTCGCCTGATATTATCAATCAAATTACCCGAAATAGTCGAAGATAATAAATCCGTATACTTTTTGAGTACCATTAAATGTGTTAACATGACAGGACCAAGTACAGTCGACTGAATTAATAGTGTCAGTAAGTTATAGATATCTCAGACACGTGAAAGGCATCGGCTTGTTTCAGCACCAAAAATGCACTGAAACAGTATTTTACACAACGACGCACAAATAAAACTGTTACATTAGAATGTAAAACGTGTAATTTTAGCGATGAATTGTAACTGTAAGCTCGACCACACCAAGAGGAAGAAACAAAAAGGGGCGGCCTAGATCTGCCAAGCAAAGGCTTATTGTTCATTTTCAGCACGTTAGCATCCTCAGCTACTCAGTCCTGTGCATTGCATCGTCCATCGCCATTTAAATGTGATCTCTCATCGCAAATAATAAAAACAGGACCAACATGCCTGGCATTTATGGCGATCTAGCATATTCTCTTACCTGAGTGTCGGGGTATAACGATGGTCCTGTCGGAGCTAAGCTAACCGCGGCTCACAGCTGATTCTCACGGGCGCTCGGGCTAATCCACGGGGTTTCCCTCCAATCAGACCAGCCCCAGGAGCCGAGACAAGGCTGGGCCATGTGACGTCAAAGGTAACCAAGGCGACGACTGACTTCAAGTTGTCTGTGATTGCACGAGAGCCAGTTCGTGATTCTGTAGTGCACCATTTTCCCTCCACTTTTCCTTCCCTCTTTACATGTCCTCAGCCTTTCTCTTTCTATCAATTATACCACCCAAGGTCTGTCAGTCTAGGTTATGTTCCGTCATTATAATGTGACGTGTAACTCCCAAAAGAACGTAAAATATATTATTCTAGCGGCGTAGTATCGTGATGTGTCAGTTTTACCCCTTACAAGAGTGCACTTGAATAAGATGGTTGGATGGCTTATGAATGGCAAATATGATCGTTGCTTTGCATCTGCCATTTTGTGTAATGAGAGCACTCACATAATTCCGTGCTTTAAAGGGATGGTTCACCCAAAAAACAAAAAAAAAAGCCATATTTACTCACCTGCAAGTTGTTCCAAACCTGAATGAATTTCTTTCGTCTGCTGAACACAAAAGAAGATATTTTGGATAGGCCTAAGGTTCACTTTACAATAAGGTTCATTAGTTAACATTAGTTACCTTAGTTAACTGAATAAATTGCACTTCTACAGCATTTATTAATCTTAATTAATATGAGTTTCAATATTTACTAATACATTGATAAAATCAAAGGTTGTATCTGTTAACATTAATTAATGCACCATGACATGAACAAACAATGAACTGCTGTATTTTTATTAACTAACATTAACAAAGATTAATAAATACAGTTATGTATTGCTGTTAGTTCATGTTAGTTAATGCATTAATAATGTTAACTAATGAACCTTACTGTAAAGTGTTAGGTCTACCGATATTTTGAAGAATGTTGGTAAACCAAACAGTTGTGGGGGCACGATTGACTTACATAGTCTGGAATATTACAAAAAAAATGCTATGGAAGTCAATGGTGCCCCACTGTTTGAAGACATTCTTTGTTATGTTCCACATAACAAAGAAATTCATACAGGTTTGGAAGAACTTGAGGGTGAGTACATGATGGCAGAATGTTCATTTTTGGGTGAACAATCCCAAGTTGTGTTAATGTAGAGAGAATATTAAAAATCCTCCCTTTTTTTCTCTTGAGAAGCAATTTCACTCAGATAAATGTCACAATTGGGGAAAAAAGGCTATTGCAACTTCCGTTTCATACAAACTTTATAATTTTTGTGTTGTGGCATTAATTGAACTATGCATTTACCTGTATTTGCAACGGCAGTTGAATTTAATTCATTTTCTTGTGAAAAACATGAAATCGGGACTGTGTGGACTGTGGAGCCTATCACAAGCAAAATTAGAACACAGGTCATACACAGCTTGCTTGGTAGAAGAGGAGCTATTTTTGCACTACTCCAGTTTGTTTCCATTGGGAATTAGTCTATTTCCTACATTGTCACATGTCCTCCCATCAGATATGCATTCAGTAACCTATTTCAGGGCAAAATCCGTATTATTGGTCCAAGTTAAGTCCACGGTGAGAGCGAAGCAATTGTGCAACCAGTGTGTGTGCTGCTACTGTAAATGCAACAGCAGTTTCACTCGAATGTGAGCAGTGATTACAGATTTTGTTGTGTGACAAGTTGTGCAGGTTTTTCAGTTTTTCAGTTTTTCAGCCACACCCAGTACAGCACTCGGAGCATGACAGTTCAAAATAACGCGATTGTCACAAGCTGTACACTCCTGTGTGGTTATGTCACTGCACTAAAAAGAAAAAACTATGGAGAGAACAATGTTAGTGAGTCAGACACAATGCCAATCAAGTCTTTGCAAAGGTTGTGCAGATGTCTTTTCCAAGAAGAATAGGCTCATCTTCCTGCTACTTGCCATTGTCAAACTTAAAAGTATTATATGCTCATGATATATAACATTTTGATGACAGGAATACAAAGGCACTTGACACCACAGAACAAAACATTTAAGTATTAAGTAAACTGTAACTAATGATCATTCTATAGATTTAAACATAAATGTGTAATTTTAAAGATTTTACCTGTAAGTTTGACCACACCATAACAAACCAAGAGGAATAAGGGGCAACCTAGATCTCTGGATATTGCATTTTGATGACAGGAATACAAAGGCACCTGGCTGACACCACAGAACAACACATTTAAATCGTCTGCTTTGCATGTTATAGTATTCACAATGGCAAGATCTTCTCTTCTCTTTTGGTAAAACAACCAAATTATTTCTCCAAACCTGTTTATGACCATTTTTTAATTAAATTTAATTAAAACGTACCAAACAATAAATAATCATGTTATTATTTTCTCTGCAACAGACATCTCAGTTACTGTCCAATGTAAATGATTTGGGTAGTTGACAAAAGTGTGATTTGCTACTTCATCTAAAATGTTTTTATAACCTCATATTAATTGTGACATATATTTAATCTAAAATTAATTAAAAAAAAAGATTTTTTTAGAATTATTATGCATGCCGTTAGATCAGACTTCTTATTAACTAAATGACTACATGAAATGTTTGCATTTTTTTATTATTATTTGTTACACTGCAGGATTGGTGAATTGTCTGAAATTTAGGCCTACTAGGATTAAAAAATGTTGACCATAAAACCTAAACTAGACACTTCTACTTACACATACATTTTAACCTAATGAAATTTAAAAATAATGGGCATTTATTTGTCTTTCTGTATGAAAATAAGTATTACTGCTAGTGGTAGTTCCATCATGTTGCTAAATGGCACCATCAGGCAAAGAGGCTTCTAGTACACCACTGATCAATTATCAATAAAATAATCTGGTGTATTGGTTCAAAGAAATTCATCATTCTATCCTTTACTAGGGTTTCTAAACCAGCCGAACTTACTGGCCAATGTCTATTTTATCAACAATGATGACGTTTTGCAACATGCTTGAATTCAAAGACTATAGCCAATAGACAGCAAAAAAATGACACCACTTAGGCTACTTATTTAGAACAGAATGAAAATGACTAATTTATGCACTATTCATTAATCATTTTACATGCTCCATATAAGCATACAAAAATGCATTTCTAGGATAAATAAAGCACTGTTTGTGCACTTTTAACTGGTCAGACTGTTTCCTCAGGAACCACACATGGAAAAAAAAAAACGCTTTTCAAATTTTGTATCTCTTTTCGAACAGACAGAATCTGCTTTAGAGGTTCTGACATAACTTGACATTCCATGAATATTGCTGTAGACTTTTTGAGGTAGTTATTAAAGGTTATATATAAAAATAAGCTATTTTAAGCGAATTGGGCAGGTCTAATAGTGCCGACTACTGACTGATACATGCGACTACAATTGGAATAGATAAAGTGCACATTATTGCTTCGCCAATGTCATTTTATGAAGAACATCATTCACTGGCCCTGACTGGATCTTTGTGTCAATAAACACGAACGAACTGCATACTTTTGTTTTGAGTAGCCTAATAGCTATAGATATCAGGTGATCTATTGGCAAATTATTATGCAAGCCTCCCTGGGCTCAAATATCAGCTGTCCTAAAGAAGAAAGGGAGCACAATGTAGCCTACATGTTAATTAAGAAAACGCAACTGGATCAACTGTGGTAATTAAGTAAAGTAGATTTTTAGAATAAAGTAAGTACATTTTAAAATAAAGAGCACTAGAGAGGGTGAGCTTTTAAGAAACGTACTCGGTTACCTAATGTAACCTCGGTTCCCTCTAGAAGAGGGAACGAGTATTGCGTAAGTTGCTTACGCAACGGGTAAAGTCATCTTTTTTTCGAGATCTGAAGCCAAAAGTTATCCTTAATTTTGAATTTATTGTCAACGCAGTGCAGCAGACAGCAGACCATAGCAGACTGAGTAAAGGCTTATTTATACTTCTGCGTCGGACCTACGCCGGAACCTCTACGCTATAGATATGCGTTGGTTTTCATGTATACTTCTGCGTCGTTGTCCGCGTTGACGCGCAATTACACATTCAGAGGGAGCATGCGAAACCCGGGGAGCGGTTCTAGCGGACCGATCACAGCCCTTGCGTCCGCGTAGAATTGACGCGTTGTTACATTTTTGGAGAGGTGCACGTCAGGGTACGCGCGCTACACACAGCCTACGACGTAGCTACGGCGTGAGTTCGACGCAGAAGTATAAATTGGGCTTAAGTGTGCTCATTGGCTGTCGGCAAATGCAGCAGCCTATCGGTGAGCCCAGCGTGACGTCAAGCCCAGTGGGAGTGGCCAACGTATATAAAAGAGGGGCTCAACAGGCTGAACTCTGGTTTTCATTGACTCAAGCAAATCAGCTCAGCACGGCAGGTTATGCAATACTCGTTCCCTCTTCTAGAGAGAACCGAGGTTACATTAGGTAACCGAGTACGTTCTCTTACAAGAGGTTCTCTCCTCTCTCCTAAGTTGCTTACGCTATGGGAACTCATTGTCAACGCCGTGCGCGCCAAGCATCCACTGCATAAAACCCGGGGAGACCCGTGGAACAGCAACGCGGGCCAGCACATGTAAAATACACTTGATATGAGCACAGAGCGGAACCGCCCGTACATGTATAGACTTACAGTAGGCGGCCAGCAACGCAGGCCAACACAGTTCACAAGCACACAATAGAGCAAAGTTTTGCTGAATTATGTAAAGCGAAAAAAATCCCTTCGCGCAGCTGTTTTTAGGGAAATAGGCAGCCAGCAATGCGGGCCCGCACATGCATACTGACGCGTCACAGGGAAACGTGGACGAACTTGGCCGACTACATACGGCGAGGCTCGCCTCGCAGAGATGAGAGTGGTCTGCACGTGACAGCTTGGCAGAACATACACATCCTTTTAGACTGAGAAAAGTCTCGCCTGCAAGGCGGGAACTTCCAGGTTGTAGAATGGTAAATGGACTGCATTTATATAGCGCTTTCACAGACCCAATGGCCACCAAAGCGCTTTACATTTTTGCCTTACATTCACCCATTCACTCACTCACTCATACACCAACAGCGGTGTCAGCCATGCAAGGCGCCATCCAGCTCGTCGGGAGCAGCTGGGGTTAGGTGTCTTGCTCATGGACACCTCGACACTTGGTCAGGTGGAACCGGGGATTGAACCACCAACCTTCTGGTTTGTAGACAACCTACATGAACCACTGAGCCACTGAGCCACTGTAGAACCTCACGAATGTATAGGGGGAGGCCCAGCCTGCCGCCATACAGATGTCGTGAATCGAAATCCCGCTGGACCAAGCCCATGACGAGGCCATGCCTCTAGTGGAAGGGGCCCTGATGCCCATAGGGCACTCCAGGTGTTTTGACGCATAAGCCACTGCGATAGCGTCCACTATCCATCTGGACAGGCTATGTTTCGAGGCGGCGAGACCCCTGGTGCGCCCTCCAAACGAAACAAAGAGCTGCTCGGAGCACCTAATGGCCGCGAAGCGCGTGACGTAAAACCTCAGTGCTCTGACTGGGCACAGAAGGTTACCATCTCCCTCGCTATCGGATCCTGGCAGAGCCGATAGGGAGATGACTTGTGCTCTAAAAGGCGTGCCAATCGCCTTGGGGACGTAACCATGTCTCGGTTTGAGTATGACTTTAGAGTCATTAGGTCCGAACTCGAGACGCGCGGGGCTGACAGACAGCGTGTGTAGATCCCCCACACGTTTTACTGATTACTGGGCTATCAGAAAAACGGTTTTGAGCAAGAGGTATTTCAAACCCACGGATTCTAGTGGTTCAAAGGGGAAAGCTTTCAGGGCCTCCAGGACCAAAGAAAGCTCCCAAACCGGAACCAAGAAGGGCCGCGGGGGATTCATCCTCCTAACTCCTCTGAGGAAGCGGATGATGAGGTCGTTGGGCCCACACGAGAAGGCATTCCGTCAGACTGCAGAGATTTCCGGATCTGACACCGCCCTGGTGATTTATGTAGGACACCACAGACATGTTGTCCGAGCGGACTAGAACATGGGGGCCCCTTAAGTGCGGGAGGAAGCACTTCAGCTCGTTCTCGACTGCTATCATCTCCAGACAGTTTATATGAAGGCATTTCTCCCGGTCTGACCACAGACCGAAGACTCGGCGAGGCTCAGGCTCGGCGAGGCACTCGAGCGATCAGCCAGCGCTGTAGCGGTCGCATGCGCAGTAGACCTAGCTGGAGAACCGCTGCATGCAGGAAGCCATGCACCGTCCAAGAGCCTGGGGCGCTGACTCCGTGGCGCGAAGGGAAAGGTCCATCGCGCTGCCGAAGATCCGTGATGGCGGATGGGTCCAAGCTCTTCTCATCCAGTTCGCGGAGGAGATCGGCCTGGAGAATTTGTAGAACCGCCATGGAGTGCAGGGCTGAAGCGGCCGACAAGGGCTGAAGTGGTCCTGCAGGCCTTAGAGGGGAGGGCAGCCTTTGAACGCCATCCAGAGGGCGGGCAAAGGTGCGCTGCAACTGCTTCTTCCACCGGGGGAATAGAGTTATACCCCTTCTTGACCGCGCCATCAACCTGAGAGAGTGTCGAGGAGGCATGCGAGCGGACTCCTGCGGAGAAAGGGGCGTTCCACGACTTGGAGAGTTCGGCGTGGAGCTCCGGTAGGAAGGGCGCAGTCCTGGATGCGGGCGCTTGGCGGCGGCGATGGAGAAAGTATTTGTCGAGCCTGTTCGGTGTGGGCTCCTCAGGTGCTGACCACTCGAGGCCAATTTGATCGACAGCCTTGGTGAGGAGGCACAGAAGCTCCACATCAACGCCAGCCCGAGTACGGCCGGCCTCCTGGACTGACGATTGTGAACCGGACCATTCCTCGCTGTCAGATGCCAGAAGAGAGCAGCTGTCAGCGGCGGCGTCCATGTTCAGACTATCCGCCTCGTCCTCTGAAGCGGCGGCGGCGCGGGCAGGAACCAGCGGCTGCGCGTCAGAGAGGAGGGGCGGGGAAGGCGAGAGAGAAGCTCGAGGGAAAGGTTCCGGCGGGCTTCTGGGCGCCAAGTCGGTCTCCGGTGGTCTCTGGGAGCGGCGCTTCTTCCTGCGCGGCCCAGCAGAGACAGGCGGAGCGTCATCTTTAAAGAGCTCAAGTCGAGCCCACAGGGTCGACATTGACAGCTCTTCGCACTCAGGGCAGCCGCCCGAAGAGAGTGCGCTGGCGGCGTGCTCGCGGCCCAGACAGAGAGTGCAGATGAGATGGTGGTCTCCAGCGATGAGCGGGGCGCGGCACGTGCCGCAGGTGGAGCGAGGCATTTTGATAAAAACGCCTCGCGCTCTTTTAGATATAAGAGTGTGTGTCGCGGCAGCGAACACACACAGAGAGAAGGCTTAAAAGGATACTGTCGCCGGATAGCGTAGCAGGCACGGGTCGCTGAATGTGGCGAAGACGGCGGGCTTCTTCAGTTACTTCCTGAGCTTGCTGGTCGCTTGATTCGACGGCGGCGGCTTCTCAAGATCCAGCGATGCGGAGAGCTTCGTTGAAGAGATGAAAATCAGAGTTCAGCCTGTTGAGCCCCTCTTTTATATACGTTGGCCACTCCCACTTGGCGGGCTGTGACGCCCTCACTGGGCGTGACGTCACGCTGGGCTCACCGATAGGCTGCTGCATTTGCCGCAGGACAGCCAATGAGCACACTTACTCAGTCTGCTATGGTCTGCTGTCTGCTGCACTGCGTTGACAATAAATACAAAATTAAGGATAATTTTACGCAACTTTTAAGCAACTTACACAATACGAGAGAACCTCTCGTAAGAGAACCTGTGTTACTAGTGTGTTGCCGAATAAATAAGCGAAAATTTGCAAAAATATCATTGATCAGTATAAAACAAAAAAATATATTACATAAAATATAAATTTATAAATAATAGATTTTCAATAATTGTTTAATATATTTAATTTACTGTGTGATTTATTATTGCAATGTATTAATAAATGTAGGCCTAATTGTTTTGGTTTATTAAGCCTATTAGTTAATTAAAGATATTTTACATATATTGAACTTGTCAAAAGATTGAAAACGTTACAATTTTTTATGTTTTTGAAAAAAGTCTCTTATGCTCACCAAGGCTACAATTTTTTTAAATAAAAAATAGTTAGAACGTAATTTTGCAAAATATTATTACAAATTAAACATTTCTATTTGAATCTATTTTAAAATGTAATTTAATCCTGTGATGGCAAAGCTTTGATTTGATTTGATTTATTAGACAAAAAAATTGCCTGTAGTGAAATACCAATTTGTCAATTGATAACACAAAAAAGTTAAAAACTTTCCATTGAGGTCCTAGTTTTAAAATGAAATAATGTAATATATACACGAAGCTTTACCTAGTATTATAATAATGTTTCTCACTTACCCTAGAGACATATTAAAATATGTAGCTCTTTTAATGATTATTGTGTACCATTTTTAGTTTTACTCTGCGTTTTATAACCAATTGAGATGTCTGTTGTAATGATACATCTTCTGATGCTAAGCTATGGCACATCATTAGTGATGTTCCTGATCTCATTGGGTGTTTCGGGTCTTTCGAAACATCAGACACCCTCCTTCAGGCGACCCAGCTGAGGTTGATCAGGCCTCAGCTTGTGCCCTAGCAGCATTTAACCACAGATCCGCTCCTTTGATCCAGAGCCACCTCGATGCCTTCTCTGCAGCCTCTGTGGTATTGCTAATAGCCCTTCTCCTTCTCTCACCAGTGATGCCGAGTTCAGTGTAGGCCCCGTAGAGGGATTTCCCTGCAAAGCCTCTGCACCCCACCTCCACAGGTAAGCACCTTGCCTTCCAGCCTTGGTTGTGGCAGTCGCTGACGAGGCCATCATATTTCTCCCTCTTCCTCTCAAAGGCTTCCTCCATTCGGTCTTCCCATGGCACGGTGAGCTCCAACATGACCAGGTTCTTTGTTGCCTCCGATATCATGACAATGTCAGGTCTCAGGGTGGTCTCGACGACATGCTGGGGGAACTTAAGTTGTTTGCCCAAGTCCACTTTCAGTTCCCAGTTGTCTAAAATGGGATACATCAACGTAAAACAAATAAAACCTAAAACCTTCCGTATCAATTTATTTTGAGATTTTTGTAAGTTATCCATCTATACATGGGACAAATCAGACATCCAATAAAATGACATTGCACAAAACATGATGCAAGTACTTTTAAATTTTGAGAAAAGTAACATATAGCAAGACATTTTATCCTAGCATTAAGTTTTCATAGCCATACTTGCACCACTAAAATCATTATGACACATCTGAAATCATTAACAATATAGTTCTGTTTGATATTACACAGTCCCCTACCCGATAGACATGTTAAATACCTTGTTCAATTTACTTTTACACCAAAATAAGATATTTATATTCAGCATCATTACTCCAGCATAATTTTCAGCATCATTAATCCAGTCTTCAGTGTCACATTATCCTTCAGAAATCATTATAATATGCAGATTTGATGCTCAAGAAACATATCTTATTATTATTATTATTATCATTATCAATGTTTGTTGAAAACATTTGAGCTGCTTAACATTTTTTTGTGGAAATGCTGATACCTTTTTCAGGATTCTTATGAATAAAGTTCAATGAACAGAATTTATTTGCATTTATTAAATGTATTTATTACATTTATTAAAGCATTTATTAAATAGAAATCTTTTGTAACATTATACATATCTTCACTGTCACTTTTGATCAATTTAAAGCATCCTTGATCATGATAGGCTATTAATTGATCTCTTTGTTTTATTTTTACCACAAATGTTTGAATGGTAGGCTATCATTGTTTCCACAAAAAAAAAAAAATGCAGGAAAAACTGTTTTCAACATTGATAATAATATAAGAAATGTTTCTTGAGCACCAAATTACAAATCAAGTGACACTGAAGACTGGAGTAATGATGCTGAAAATTCAGCGTTGCCATCACAGAAATAAGTTTTTCAAAATGATTCTCCAAATGTATTAAATGATTTTAAATTGTAAGGATATTTCACAATATTACAGTTTTTACTGTATTTTTGATTAAATAATGTAGCCTTGGTGAGCTATGAGACTGCAAAAACATTTAAAAATTGTATTGTTTCCAAACTTTTGACAGGTATCCTACTGTACATTATGCCTACATTTAAAATCAAACCAATAAATAAATAAAAAATAAATAAAAATAAAAAAATCTCTCTATTTACACGCATACCTTAAAAAAAGGGCACATTACGCATCAATAGCTGTAGGGAGGTGGCTGGAAAAGCCAAAAGAACGGACCAAAGAAGAAACTGGGATGATATTATTGTAGTGCGATGTTCGAACAGTAGGTGGGGATGTTTGGCAGCTGTGATTAGTGTTTGGCAAGGGTTAATAATGTTTGTGCACTTAGACCAGAGCGAGGAAGGGGCTGCGCCTGAGTTTCAGACATGGGCAAGTTAGCAGTTCTCTCGCTCGCTGTTATTGCTCTTGCAGTTTTGATCGGAGAAAGGCTCAGTTCATTAAGGTGGGTTGATGTGTCCGATCATTATAACGATTGCTGCGATTACCGTTGCAAACTGTTGTTGAACTATAAACGTTTGACTACATGTTGTTCTGATCTTTGTTGCTACTTATTGATATAGGCCTATTCATTTGTAGTTTTACATAATTATTGCACATGACAGTAAGCATAGTAATATATTTTACGCCACGTGTCGTTTTATCTTCTCCACAGGCATTTAACACTTTCCTACAGAGAACTAACTCAGAACTACCTTCCTAACTGTCACCTAATTGATGGCATAGGTAAGCAAACACCTTTGGGTTGATCGCCTTCTTTTCTGGTCACGTGTCTTTAACTGGATTCAATTAACTAATCTAGACCTAATGCCATGTTAGTTATATAAATTATAAACCTTGAGGCTCATGAAAAATAATGTCTTATTGGTACAATGTAATTTTTGTGTGTACATTTGAAGAAGCAAAAGTTTCTGACACTGTGGATGTTGTTGTAATCTTTGGTGTTATTTTTATGTGTTATCAGATTTTGGGGCTGAAGATATCACCATAATTAAAGATGGATTGGCTTTTCTGAGCACTGTATGTCATACTCATAACTTCAAAATTATTACTGAGTATTTTGATTAGTTATTCAGATATAAATTGTTCCCATCCATTTAATTTAATGTTAGCAACAGTCGTTTTCACTAAAAGCACATGCACATTGATATGCTCAGAGTTTATTTGACAATTTTAATGCAACTAAATTTTTAAATATGCTCAAATGAATTGCACAAAGGGCTTAAAGTATCCAGGCTTACCATCCTATTCAGACGATCCTGGAAAGATCTATACCCTGAATCTGTTGGATTCTGAACTGAAACTTGAAGCACTGAGCATCAAGGGTCAGTTTGACAAAGACTCTTTTAATCCACATGGAATCAGCGTGTACACAGATGACAAAGGTTTGGCATTTTCATTAAATAAATATATACATAAACAAGAAAAGTTGCATTCCAGGTTGAATTCTGTCTATATTTACATTGATATTGTTTAATTTGTAATACCTACACACAGGTGAGGTGGTAGAAATGTTAAAATGTTAAATCGGTGTTATATTAACAAATGTCCTGGTTCTTCCAAGCTTTATAATGGGAGTGAATAAAAACTGGGATTTTGAAGCCCCAAAAAAGCGCATCCATCCATCATAAAAGTAATCCATACGGCTCCAGGGGGTAAATATAAGCCTTTTGAAGCGAAGCGATGTGTTTTTGTAAGAAAATATCCAGAATTATAACTTTACAAACTGTAATCACTAGCTTCCGGTAACGTCCGTCTGCACGTTCACGGAGAGTCTACATCCTGCGGAAGAGTGACCTCTGACCTGACGTATGATGTAGGAGTAGCTTAAGTGAGGGTAGATGCCTCTTGTGGTTCAAACAAATATGGCTGGGCAACAAACTCAAGCTCCTCTGACATTTTTCTTTAAAAATTCTCGGTTTAGGCTTCTAGTTCATGACTGGTGTTTTTTTTTTCTTCAGGTTTTGTTTTTTTGCTCTATCCTCTGTGCTACCACGTTCGTCAATACATCATGTGTCGGGTCAGAGTTCACTCTTCGTCCGAAACTTGACTCTTGTACAGAAGCCAGTGATTCTAGTTTAAAAAGTTATAAATATGAATATTTTTCTTACAAAGACACATTGCTTTGCTTTACAGGGCCTTTAATAACCCCCTGCAGCCATATTGATTACTTTTATGATGTATGGATGTGCTTTTTTTGGGCACCAAAATCTAAGGCACCATTCACTCCCATTATAAAGCTTGGAAGAGCCCGGATATTTTTTAATATAACTCTGATTGTGTTTGGCTGAAAGAAGAAAGTAATATACACCTAGGATGGCTTGAGGGTGAGTAAATAATCGAATAAGTTTTATTTTTGGGTAAACTAACCATAGACACACATAATAAAGGCTAGATGTCTTGTCTGCGCTGCTGGCCAATGGAGGTCGACGTCCGCACCTGGCGGCCATCTTGCCACAGTCAGCTCGCTCACTCGTAACATTGTGTTTTAAAGGTGCATGTACTTTTTTAAATAACCATAACTTGCTCAATTTTGTACTGATTTTCAAACCGTTTGGTTTGTTATAAACGTCAGAGATGTGGTTATGACACTGCATACTTATGAATAATTATAACCATGGACTTCCATATGAAAATAACATTGAACAGAACAGATAGGTGCAATGAATATACACACGCACAAGGTATTTATGTTATTTAGCCTATGTAAAATCAATATATAGGCTACTAAAACTCAGTGTACAGAATAGCAACATGATATATATATGTGTATATATATATATATATATATATATATATATATATATATATATATATATATATATATATATACACTTTTATAATATGAATATTACTATTTTAAGAAAATAATTTGAATTATTACATGTTTAACTTCTTCAGGGTTGGGCCATTTTCTTGGGTCCGACATTGCACTGTGTCTACTTCAGAGATCACTGTTCCTAATAATACAAGTTACAACCGCACTCACAGCTTCTTGTTATAAGGCAGCTAATAACTACAACCACATCCACAAAGATTGTAATTTAGACAAAAGATTAGTTGTCATACAATCTTTATTAGTGTCAGTAAAACATACATAATTGAACAGCTCGATTGTGGTCTCAGCCGTGATAACTGACGCAAGTAGCCGTGATACACAACTATGCTGCATGATTAAGTTGTTTTTCGAAAAGAAAAGCTGCAATTTCAACATGTTCAAGCATCCAGAATTATAGCCACGTTAATAACGTTTGTAAGAAACCAAACCGTTTGTAAATCCGTCAAGATTTCAGCGAGATAAGAGTATTTGTGTTCGTGCAGATCACTCACCTTAACTCAGGTACCACAGAGCCCGCCAGAAAGCTTGCCTGTGACAAGATGGCCGCCGGTGATGACGTTAGAGACTCCGCCGTAAGACATCTAGCCTTTATAATGTATATCTATGGAACTAACCCTTTAAAACTACTGTAAATGGATGAGTTTGATAGAAGTCTAATATTGCATGAATTCTTCTCTCACTACAGATGCTGCCATATATGTATTTGTTGTTAATCATCCCCAAGGCAAAAGCCAAGTGGAGATTTTCAGATTTGTTGAGAAGGAAAATTCTCTTCAACACATCAAGACCATCAAGCATGAACTTCTGCACAAGTATGTGCTTCTTCAAAACACAGTATTTATATAACCCCAAATCTAATCAAAGTATAAATTCCAGTTTATGTATGTGCATTTGTTAGTGTGAATGACATAGTAGCTGTGGGGGCCGAAAGTTTTTATGCAACCAATGATCATTACTTCACTAATGAGATTCTCAAGTTTGTGGAGCCCTTACTCTCTTTGCCCTGGTGTGACGTCGTCTACTACAGCCCTGAGACCGTGCAGGTTGTGGCAGGGGGTTTCCTATCTGCCAACGGCATTAATATCTCACCCAACAAAAGGCAAGTTGCAGAAAAAAGCCATGATTTGCATTCATTAAAGCATTCATAATGTAATATTATCAAAGCGTTTTTTTTGTGGAATTATCCCCTCTTTATATGTTTATTAATACAAATAACATGTAATTTCAGGCATTTGTATGTGTCAAATATTCTGAAGCACACAATTGTTGTCCTGGAAATAAAGAAAATCACTGTATTATCTCATGTGAAGGTAAACGCCAAACTACATGAAATGTTCACACCTTCTTTTATCCCAAATAGAATATTTATTTTTGTACAGATATATGCATAGAATTCTGTCTTTATTAGTTGTGTTAGCTTCAAATAAAACTTTTAATTTAAAAAGCCAACCATTCTTGACTTCTGTTGTTAATTTTACTGCATGTTCGTTTTTCTTACCCAGGAAGTTGATGTGGACTCACTCTGTGACAACATTGAGGTGGACCGTGAATCTGGAGATCTGTGGCTGGGCTGCCACCCAAATGGTCTCAAATGTGTATTTCATGATCCCAATGATCCACCTGGTTCTGAGGTGTGTAAATGCTTGAGCCATGGGTTGAGCCTATAGGTTCAAATATGTTGAGCTGTCATGTTCATCTTGAATGGTCTTCCCATCCCTTTCCCCTTTCTCTTCGTACTATTTTCTCTCTTAAAAATATATGTTCTCCTGTAGGTTATCAGGATTGAGAACATCCTCTCTGAAAAGCCCCGGGTGACTCAGGTGTATGCAGATGACGGCAGTGTGATCATCGCTTCTTCAGTGGCAACCCCATATAGAGGAAAGCTGCTCATTGGAACTGTTTATCAAAAAGCTCTGATCTGTGACCTTAAATAGCGAATAGATTCACTTGCCGCAAACAATGAATAAAGATTTGATTTGGGTATAGTGCATGTGTATATTTTTTTAGAAATTGTCTAAAAAAGTTTTAAACTAGTTTTAAACTACATTTTTCTTATTATATAATCATTATAACTCCATTTGTGTGGAGTGGAACTTAGATTATAGTTTTGAGTAGGCATATGTTGAGGCTTTTTGACTCTCTAACAATAAATCTTTTCGTAGTATGCTCTAAAAATAAAGGTTCTTTATTGCATCTATGGTTCCATGAATAACCTTTAACATTAACTGAACATTTACATTACATAAAAGGTTCTTTAGATTTTTAAAATGTTCTTTACATTAATTATCTAGTTATTTTAAGAACTGTTCATGGAAAGATTCTTTGGGGAGCCAAAAATGGTTCTTTGACATTGCTTAAAAAATCCCTTTTGGAACCTTTATTTTTAAGGGAGTTTATGATGTCAATGAAAACTCAATTATGATTATTTGAGTGAACAGCGCAATGATCTCTCAGGGTGGATACAATGACATGTTCAAAGTATTTGGGATGGAACTTCAAAAGTCCAAATTGTCCATCCAAACAACTCAAAATGTATTGTAATTCAAACTGTATATTGAAGAACAGGAAGGCAATGTGGATGTCACATGTTTTGGAAGAGAAAAGGGATCCAACTTAGTCAATCAATGGCCTTTTTATCTTAAATGCTAAAATCTGTTTTCAAAACACCTGCTGCTATAATAATTCTAGCTTACTGGATGTGTGTGTGTGTGTGTGTGTGTATACAGTAGGCCTATATCTTAAATGTAGAAGCCAAATGGGGACCAGTATATATTTTGACATTGGAAAATGTAATTTTAATGTTCAGTGTCATTTAGTTGACTTGATTACTCTGGAATCATTCTTCAGTCCAATGACTAGCACAATAATGTAACTGTCCTGTAAATGATGTGTATGTAGTTATGACTTAATGTAAATGTAGACTTAATTTTATTTGATATGATTGTGAAACAAATCAATTCTCAGTGTTACACTAGACATATACTACACAGAAAAGTTGTGAATGATACCCCTTATTTGAGTTCATTAAAACTGATGACAGAAGAAATGTTACTGTGAGTTTTTCTCTTTGCAGTAGTCATGAGAGGCATTTAAAGGAAAAAGAAAACTAAAGCATCACATCATAGTCACAATCTAGAGGAAAATGTATGATCTGAACATGATTCCGTCCATATAAGAGGAAAGAGGAAACAGATAGCAAAAAGGTGAGTACTGCTTCCTTACAGACGATTTTCAGCTTGAGTAAGGAATTTATTCCAGTCTCAAGTGTGCTGCTGGGTAAAGTCGTAAACAAAGTCGTAAGTGCTGGGCTCTTTGGGAACAGGAGGAGGGACGTCAGGAATCTGAATGTTTTCAAGGTCCAAGAGGCGAAGTTTCAGCTCCATAGTAACCAGAGTGTCCATATCTGATTTTGTGAGCTCACTTGTCATCTCTTTTCCCAAAAGAGCATTCAAGCCATCAGTCCAAATACAGAACTAGTGAATAAAAAAAAGAAAGGAAATATTAATAAATAGAGTATTGTTAAGGATGATGCATTAATTCAAGCAGCTCATTAGTGATAATACAACTTAGGCCTACTTTTAATGGCTTTGATGTCCACATCATGAGGTGATATTTTTATCTTATAAAGAACAAAGGTTCTTTATCTTTCCACGAGAGAAGTATACATTTTATTACTGTTCTGGCTTTGTATATCCTGATACTCACCTCATGCTTGTCTGGAGCAATAAAGTTCAGGTATTCATCAGAGTTATGGAGAATGGAAAAAGCCAGCTCCAGCAGCTCCTGAAAAGCAGAGGAAGAGTCGTAATCTCCAACCCTGCAGCGCACCTGACCTCACTTACTGTCACAATTCCCACTTGCACTTTACTACCGGTGCCTTTGCAAAACAGATGGCTTCTGTCGCCATTACACCCTCCTCCCAAAGTCACCCGGCTGGAGTGCTGAATTTCCAACAAGGTCAATTTAAAACTAAAGAGATTCAGTTAATAAAATTAGGTTTGAGAGATGAATATCCATTAGATAGATAGATATTCCTCTCACACCTCATATATGCACTCATACACACAATTGGTAAGTTGTAAAACAATGCTATTCATTGAACGTCTATCCCTCACATCCTCGTTTTCATGCCTGACAAAATTAAACATGGCGCTACCCTAGTAAGTCGATTTAATATCTATAGTCTTCGGTTAAAGCCATTAATTGACCCTTTTCACATTTCCAGGTTTCTCAGAAGCTGAGTCGTCATAGTTGGGTAAACTTCTGTGAATGAGAGACTACAATATGTATATTTTTTGTGTTCCTATTAGCTCAAATAGCAAAGAAAAATGCCACAAAAGTCTTTTCACAACTTTCAAAAAGAGGAAAATAAATAAGTAGAGAGATTAATAATGGCAGTCAGAAGACAGAAATATGTAGGCCTACATTTGTAAAACACAGCCGCTGTATTAGAAACACCCTCCTTACAGCAATATATAATATCACAGCAAAATATAATATTTGTAATATAATATAATACAAAGTATAGTGTTATAAATGTAGGCTACATACATAAAAAAAAACTTTGCAGGATTTACGATGCTGATTATGCATGATTAAAACTTGTTACACAGTGTGTGAAGGGTCATCTAACCACTAGATGGCGGCATTTGGACTTAATTGGCATTACTAGATTAAAGGTCCCGTTCTTCGTGATCCCATGTTTTAAACTTTAGTTAGTGTGTAATGTTGTTGTTAGAGTATAAATAATATCTGTAAAATTATAAAGCTCAAAGTTCAATGCCAAGCGAGATATTTTATTTAACAGAAGTAGCCTACATCGAACAGCCCGTTTGGACTACATCCCTCTACTTCCTTCTTTAATGACGTCAATAGAACAGTTTTTTGACTAACGTCCGCCCACAGGAATGCTCCCTCAACTCGCGCACTTATAACTTAGTGTTTACGCAGCTCTTACAGTGATTTTCTGAAGTAAAACTGACGCTTCATCTTTTGTGTGATGTAAAATAAACTTTATTAAACTCATCAGTATATGTTTGATTATCATTCGGACCTGGTCCGATACAGCAGACTTGTAGGATATTAATAAATAATGGATACATACAAGCAGATGACAAATACGTTATAATAACCGTAATTAAACTACTAAACTATACCTGTTCCATCTCTATACAGCACTCTGACTCTGTTGGCATTATTGTCCGACTCGAAATGAACACCGTTACTGAGAGTTTCTGATATTATCATCATTCCGTGAGATGAAATTGTCCTGAGAGACTGAGCGCGAGCTCATGTTGCTCCGCCCCCTGTGCCGGCAGCAGTAGCTTATTTGCATTTAAAGGGCACACACTAAAACAGCTCGTTTTTCTGAGCCCCAAAAAATTGCAATTTAAACATGCTGTAAAAAATGATCTGTTGGGTATATTGAGCGGAAACTTTACATACACATTCTGGGGACATCAGAGACTTATTTTACATCTTGTGAAAAGGGGCATAATACGGGACCTTTAATTGCTAATTGTATTCAGCAGTTGACGTGCTTGTTTATGTTCCACTGTTGACTTTTCTTTGGGGTTGTTTTTATTAATTATTATTTTGAGTTAAGGACTTCATGTATTTTGCCTCTGCAAGATTCTGCATGTAAAATCAGCCTGTCTTGTCTGCTCTGAGTTTGGATCCACAACACCTAGCCGTCTGGTGAGTTTACCAACTTGACAAGTTTCTTATTACAATAACTAATACTCCTTCTCACCTTATTCTTAAGTGCTCCTTTCTCCCTCATGTGTGGGCAGTCTTTACCTGTTACCACAGCTTTGATATCTGCTACTGTCACTGAATGTAGAGAAGATGGAATGTTATGGATAGTTGACCAATTCAAAGTTTTGTAGAAATGATATTCAACCAAATTCATTAAAAACATTTAGCTCTAGTCTGCTTCAAGCTTGTGGATCAATATGGTAGTAACGATCAATGTGATAAATATAAGCCAATATATTTCAAAAGACTGCAGTTTCCATTTACAGCTTTGTCATTTACAATCAAAAAGTGTTTCTCACCTTTCTCCTGGAGAGAGTCGTGTGATATTTGACCTTGTGAGAACTCCTCTACGTCTCCATAGTGTAACACTTTGTGGTTTGGTGACAGACGGCAATACCAGAACTTGTCTAGGGGAGATGTATTTATATAAAAATATGCATGTTATACCGTCCGTGCAAGTCATTGTTTGGCTGTTTTCTTCTCTCTTGCACAAATATCTTGCTTTGTATTGTCCTCATAATGATCCATTCTAATCAGATTTGATAGTTTTTCCACTAGTACAACACTGTAAATGAAAATCACTTTTGATTAAAAGCATCATTTAAGCTTGACTAACTGCTCTTTCTTGCTGAATACTTCAAGATATTTCCACGACGCATGCGTGAGAATTGCGATCTCCTTCAACTACTTCAGTTAAGTTCTCGCGCGTGCGCGTCGTGGAAATCTCTTGAAGTCTCGTTTCAGGCCTACAAGGAAGAAAAGGAATAGTCGAATAAAGTCGTTATTTTTGTTTGTTTTTTCGCACAAAATGTATTCTGGTCGCTTGATAAACTTATAGTTGAGCCACTGTTGTGACATGGAATATTTAAACATTTTCTTCATTGACTTTCTGGGCCGTCAGGATCTATTCCCTTAGGGAGCCTATGGAGGAGTGATCCAGCTGTCACATTTAATCGAAAATATCTTCATTTGTGTTCCGAAGACGAACGAAGGTCTTACGGGGTTGGTACAGCATGGGGGTGAGTAATTAATGACTTAATTTTCATTTTTGGGTGAACTAACCCTTTAATATAATGCAACATCAAACAAACCAAGCATTAGGGTAAGATGGTCGAGGGAACCTAAGCCTGTGATGCCCTATATTTGAGTAGATTATTAAAAATGTGTGTAATCTTTATAGACATTAAGCTATAGGAAAAGCTTGAATACAGTGTCTCGCTTCAACTTAAGTATAACCAATCTGATTGTCAATCAATCCGGTGTACAATATGATGTTTTTTTTTGTGTGTTAGTGTAATTGCATCTATAATACTGCAATCAAATCCATCAAAAGGGTTTTCTGAATTTGGAACTGAATCCATGATTTGAATCACATGTAATTGTAATCTGATTTTTGGATGAGTAACTGACCTTGTCTGCGACGAGCACTGATCTTCCGAAAGCAGGTCCCCTCACACAGGTGGTTCAACCTCTGCCGTTTGATCAGCTCGGTCACCTCCGGCTGGAGTTTCTCTCGTAGTTCTCTAAACACACACAGACGTGTTACCTCGAAGCAGCAACAAACCAGTGGCTCGTCGTAGGCCTACCATTTTTAAGGGCTTGTTAAGAAAGTTGTCACTCAGATATAGGGCTGCATGCTTTGAAAAAAAAATAATAATTGTGAATTCCCCCGCAAATTAATAATGAATTAAATATGAATCGTCTGACAGGACATTCAGAATTAGCAGTGAATTGCTTATATACTATATAAGAAGATGCACTTACAGCATTGGGCGTGATTTGGGGTCCTCCTGGCTCAACATCTCTGATTTCAGCAAGGGTCTGTGTGGCCTGCCACTGCCCACCGTGTTAAATCGCAATGTGACACTTTGGGTGGTGTACCATTTCTGTGTTTTCTCCACCTACAGAAATGGAGAGAGTCGTTCAAATGCAACGCATCTTTTGCTTTGTTCATATGACGTGATTTCCTTTTGCTTGATGGCCTGGAGGCTTCACCAGCTGTCATTGTAGTTCGCCGTTGAAGAGCGTTTTGTGTCTTAACAGTGATGTGCTGATGGCTATACTGTATTTTTAGTCTGAGTCTTTATCTGTGTGGCTTAATGGAGTTTTTCTTTATCTCAGACCTCGCATCCCTTTGTGTGGCCGTTGGGTACATGCCTGGCACAGTGCTGGGGTCTGGCAGGGGGAACTGAGGAGCTCAATGGGATTAAGGCCCTGTCAGTCTAATCTCTAACAGTGCTGTGACAGTCAGAGCCTGGGGAGAAACATGCTGACACAGTGCACTAAAGTGAGTAGGCCAGCTAATGTCTGGACACGTCGGTTATGGTTCGTTTCGGTTGCCATGTGTTTTGTCTTTTTGCACAGGCAGCATCTATTTAAATTGTCACAATTTCTACTCTGCCCTTTTATGAATTTACTTAATCTCATAAACAATGACATTTTCATTGCAGATTTTAACAGACACTTTTTAAAAAAAATAGTGTATAAGACTTTTTTCTTTATAATTGCAATTGACACTTAATTTTCATTTTTGGGTGAACTAACCCTTTAAGTCATTAATTACTCACCCCCATGCTGTACCAACCCCGTAAGACCTTCGTTCGTCTTCGGAACACAAATGAAGATATTTTTGATTAAATGTGACAGCTGGATCACTCCTCCATAGGCTCCCTAAGGGAATGAATCCTGACGGCCCAGAAAGTCAATGAAGAAAATGTTTAAATATTCCATGTCACAACAGTGGCTCAACTATAAGTTTATCAAGCGACGAGAATACTTTTTGTGCGAAAAAACAAACAAAAATAACGACTTTATTCGACTATTCCTTTTCTTCCTTGTAGGCCTGAAATGAGACTTCAAGAGATTTCCACGACGCGTGCGCGCGAGAACTTAACTGAAGTAGTTGAAGGAGATCGCAATTCTCGCGCATGCGTCGTGGAAATCTCTTGAAGTCTCGTTTCAGGCCTACAAGGAAGAAAAGGAATAGTCGAATAAAGTCATTATTTTTGTTTTATTGCCGCACAAAAAGTATTCTCGTCGCTTGATAAACTTATAGTTGAGCCACTGTTGCGACATGGAATATTTAAACATTTTCTTCATTGACTTTCTGGGCCGTCAGGATTCATTCCCTTAGGGAGCCTATGGAGGAGTGATCCAGCTGTCACATTTAATCAAAAATATCTTCATTTGTGTTCCGAAGACGAACGAAGGTCTTACGGGGTTGGTACAGCATGGGGGTGAGTAATTAATGACTTAATTTTCATTTTTGGGTGAACTAACTCTTTAAATGTGTACTTAAGCATTTTGATGATTCTGGAAATGCATTTTAGTGACTCAATGAAAACTTAAATCCCTAAATAACAGTTTATTCTTGTAATGTAGACCATTAGCTATATGACCGAGAACTTGGATTTGGGTTACTGGAGGGAAATATCCTCCACAGGGGAAAATAAAAACAAGACCAAATAGACTAAAAAGTGTGTATAAGAGCATTAACGTCTTTATAAACTGATTTTTTTAGCTGTTGTTATTAAGAATAAAAAAATACTTTGCTGCATAAAACGATAGAGTAAATGAAATGAATTGCCCAAATTGCATGTGTAAAAATTCTATACTGAGAGTATATTGAGATTTTTTTTTTATTACATCTGTTTTCTTTAATAAATTTGTTTTATAGAATATTATTATTATTTAAATAAATAAATAGATAATTTTAGTCCTTTTGAGTTCTAGTCAATTAATCAATATTTGGCAACACATGCAGGATCAGGATCCTGTAATTCATGTTTCTATTGCAAGATCATAAGTTGATTAAAAGTATAGAGGAAGGCAAATATATGCAATTATTAATTGTAGCCATATATTAAAATTTTATACAATACAATATTCTGACTACTTTTTCACCATTCTTCCGGTACGTTTCATTACATAGCCTGTCCAGACACATTGTTGATTCCTCCAGATAGTAAAAATGTGTATAGCAGCACTATCAATCACCCAGTATAAATGAAATGAGAATTAAGCCTCTAATATCAAGCAATACGCAATAACGCATTCCCCCCTCCCCACAGTGACAAACAAAGCAAAAGGGTATTGAAGTGATGAACTATAATTAGATCCCTTGATCAAAAATAGGGAGTCAAACATGAATAATAACTATGACATTCCCCTGTAAATCATTACAAAAAACATGAATTCATTGCAATATTTCAAAATAAATATTTAAAATGGATCTGCCAGCTGACTCTGTTCTAATGTATTCTATGTGATCATGCAATGTTTACAGTAACAAAACAATAACAAAGCATCACCCAGTCATTCAGTTCTTCCACTATTATGATTCTCAGGTTACTCTGTGAGTAAAGTCAGTTAAGGTTAAGTATGGTCATTTAAAGGCTTGCTGTACTTACATGTCACAGCCATGTCCATGTGTCAGTGCAGAAATTTCAATGTTTGTATTAAAGGAATGAACCATAAACACTGTTATCTGGTCACAGTGGCAATGGAGCGAGAGAAGTGATGCAGGCGACAGCAGATGGTCCCACAGCAAGAATAGATTCTGTCTGCGTGCAGGTGCGAGAAAAGGGGGCAAAAAAACAAAATAGTAGAACCCAATGTAGTATTTCCCTTTGACTCCTCACTGAAAGAAAGACTCAGTTCTGAATCCTTAGAATGCTGCTTTGCTTGTTTATATGAGTGATCTGCACTGATTGGGCAGATGCCTTTGTGGTGCCAGCCAATGAACAGCTGGCTTTGGTCACATGGGTAGATCACAGAGGGAGAGCATGAGCAAATTGGATGGTGGATGGGGGATGGGGAGAGGACAGGACCAAAAGATAATGATTTAAGAGATCTTCTGTCTAGCTAAATCGCATTGAACTTGCTGATGTTTTTCAGGAGCACTGTGAGATGCAAATGGCCCTGAAAAGAGTCTGACATTTACTGTGAAAGGGAAAAGGTGTGAGAAAGTGTGGACACGTGGAGATCCTAGCATCGTTCTCCATCAAAGCAAAAACCAGGGGTGTAGTCATTAGAATTCTGTTGTCATGGAAACCGGTTCAGTGTGGCCTGTCGGGCTGGTGCCGGGACTCTGCTTACCCCAGTCTTACACAATAAGAGCCTTGCAGCCTCTTCCTTTTTACTTGCTCTTTCACTCCACTCTCATCCTTTGGTTTGTAAAATGTATGTACTGCACATTGGCCACATCGGATAGGAGAGATGTACTTTCATCCCATGAATCAAAGCTTGTTGGTACGGGGACAGGCTAGACTAGAATTATAGATGTTTTTGGTTCTGATAGAGGTTAGTCATCAGGTAAGGGGATGAGCCATAGTGTTCAGTGTTGAATTCATCTGTGTATTATAATGCTGCCTGGTTTACCTTTAAAGTGGTTGATTGAAATATTACAGGTGATACCAGAGACTTTCTGGCAGGTCAACCAAAAATGAAATTGTCATGTACTCACCCTCATGTTGTTCTATGGCCTTATGAATTTTTCTTTCTTCTGTGGAATACAACATGAGATGTTTAGTATATTCACTGTTTTTTTCCCCCAATACAATGAAAACATACAGTGATCAAGAAAATGCCAAAAAGGGTTGGTTCACCCAAAAATTCTGTCATTTATTAGTGTTTAATTGAGTAATTAATGACTTAGCACTTGGGTTATAAAGCCCTTTGTTATTTTTAGGGCTTGGTAATTTGTTTAGAAGAGACCATCAATTTATTTGTACTGACCGCAGTTGACGTGACTGTTCCCCTTGAGCAGGGAATAATTCCTCTGTGTGCTGAAAGCGCCAATTATTAAACTGAAAAAGGAAATGGTGGACAATGTGAGTTCTTTTTAAAGTGTAAAAAGGAAATATTTTTTTTTGTGTGTGTGTGTGTGGAGTTTTTGTGCTATACTACAAGGAGCATAAAAGGGCTAAATTCTCTCATGACCAAATATATACACAACCATTCAAAAGTTTGGGGTTGGTAAGATTTTTGTTTTTGAAAAGTATCATGCTCCTTAAGGCTGCATTTATTTGATTAAAAAATACTATTGTGAAATATTATTCAATGTAAGTAACTGTTTTGCATTTTAGTATATTTTAAAATGTAAGTTATTCCTGTGATGGAAAAGCTGGAATTGTCAGCATCATTATCCATTACTCATTAATCTTTAGTGTCACATGATCCTTCAGAAAGCAGCATTTTTGAAATAGAAATCTTTTCTAACATTAAATGTCTTATGTCACTTTTGATCAATTTAATGCATTCTTGCTGAATAAAAGTCATTTCTTCAAAAAAACGTCCTGATCACTTTTAAATGGTAGTGAATACATACATTTTAAATAGGTTTTAAAAATCTATGTCTAGCAAGAGGAAGCATCACACAAAACTTCAGTCTTAATGATGAAATGCTCAATGAAATGCTTCTTGCAGTCCAAGAAGAAAACAAAACTCACCAATTTGCAGTGTGTTATTGTTATATTGATGTATCTTCCATGGTGTCAGACGTTTCTTTGCACCATTATCATGTTTAATGTCCAGAATCCTCCTGAGCAACTGTTTTACCTTCCTTTGCTTCAAAAAATGTCATAGCAGTGCAACACAGGTGGTAGATTCAGTTCCTCAAGGCCACAATATTGTGTTCATGAGAACTTCTCCATATAATACCTATAATAAACTTGTCAGTAAGGTTTTGGAATGGGGCCACAAATTACCACAGAGGTTTTAAGATGCACCTAACCTAACATCAGAGCACACAAAACCAGTTTTTTAAACATTCAAGATGCCCTTATGATGATAGTATGCACAAAATGAAAAATATTATTCATAACCCCTAACCCTGAAGCAGTTCCAGTGCTGCTGTATGTACCAGTACCATTAAAAGGCTGCCAACATGCCTGACCAGACTAATCTTAAATGCGTTCTGAAAGATGTCACCTCTAATTTGATTAATGTAGGATGCAGAAACACCATTGCTACAGCATTAATCAACTCGCCCTCCTAATGAGTTAGTCTCAAGGCTCATAATAGAAACAATGCTGAGGATTTATGTAAGGTGGGTTATGTAAGAATGCTGACATGCCAAACACCATAGCTGACCACCTCCATCTCACATCTGTAAATTCCTCTAATTATCCTTCAGATTATAAAAACCTCTCACCCACCCACACACACACAACACAAGTTTTATTTGCTTCATTAACCCTGAAAACTGTGTACGCAGTGCTTTTGATATCAAAACAATCAATTCAGAAGTATGTAACTGTAACCAAATCACCTGATCTGTATGGATTTAAAAAAAAAAATTATTTCAGAATGAGGGAGATTTTACACATCTGGTGCAAGGTTCCGTCTTGTCAGTGCTGATGGGATTGGTTCATGCTGGTTTTAGAGATCAGTGAAATATTCATTCTGTTCTTTGGCTTCTCTGCTGCGGTCTCGTGTCACTTTAAGGTATTGTGGATTTGTTCAATAATTCAGACATTTTGGAAGGATGCAGGCAGATATTTTCCCAGTTAGAGGCTCTAAGAACACTCTACGGATTTGAGTGTTACACCATCTAGCCCTAAAAAAAGCATGTTTAGTGTTTACCACAAATTACTGTACTTATGAAAGCCAGCAAATGTCATGTGGAATGCATCTCAAATGACCAATTTTATAATTGGTTACAGTTTTTGGGTCACTTTTTCAGAACTCTTTACACAGTTCTCCTTTCCAACTTTCAGCTTGGCACAGCAGTTAATTTCACATTCAAAATGCTCTAAAAACTTCTCAAACGTCTCAAATCAACTCATTCCTCCATAACAATAGCAAAGGTTGTCACCCAACAAACACACATTGACATTTAAAACACATGACCTAAAAACGCTAACAAAGGGTAGCATTACACAATTTATTTTGTAAAAAAATGTCTCTACAAATCAAAAATGACAATTTCTTCACCGCAGTTTGTTACATTATTATGTTACATTGTTACATTATTATATGCAGTATTTTGTTTATATATATATATATATATATATATATATATATATATTTCAGTATTACTGTAGAAATGTAGCAAATTTCAGTTTGATTCAGTTTTGTATTATGTTAGGTTTTGAACTTAGGTTTAACAGTTAAATTGGCCTGGTAGGTTTATTGGTGGTTGTGTCTGAGTGAGAAAATAATTAATGTATTTTGAAAGTAGTCTTCATTGAATGCATTTTGTGCCAAACAATGATCAATAATCCACAGTTTAGCTCACTATCTGCTGTTGTGCTCACTGTTCGAAGAGTTTTGAAAAAGTGACTCAAGTATTTAGAAATGTGTCCAAGCAATTGTAAAAAAAATAAAAAAAAATAAATAAATAGAACAATATAATGATTTTAATTTAATAATGTTACAGTGTTTCAATGATCACATAGTTTTGGTCTATATAAAATTAAGTAGTTAAGATTTATATTATTTGCTGTAAATGTTTGACATTTTTGACTGTGTGTGTGTGTACAGGGAAGAATGTTCTTGATGTTAAATGGGTGAACTAACATGCCTTTGTGTGGGCTTGAGGATGAAGTGGGTGGGGGTGTTTTTTGTTGTTGATATTCATGGGTTCTTTAGTGGCAAAACATTGTTTTCATGTGGGGAAAGTCCATGGGTTTTAGAATGTTTGTTCACAGTATATGTAAATACAGATTTATCACTGTCTGCAGTGATATGGAAAACGGAAAAGGTTTTTAGGGAATTTATCCATGAAGCGGTAATGCATCTACTATGCATCTCAGAGTTGAGTTACATAAGTGCTTACTTCGGGTCACTGCTCGTATGTATCCCAGTCCCTCTGCTGCTTTTGCTTAAACTGAAGCATTACATCTGTCTGCACTCCATCAGTCTTCTTGCTGCCGGACAGAGAGTGACTGGAGTAGAATTTATATCTCATAATAACAGGCTTCTCATTTCAGTTTTCAATTTAACCTTGAAATCTAAGTAGTTTGTTGTATGTCCTCCGTCCCTTTGTGATATTTTGTAAATGGCAATAAATTTGCTATTATTTTGCCCTCACTCACTCCAGTGGACCTCGTTATTGGGAAGAGATAGAAAGTCATTCCCTGCAGCCTCACCTGTGACACATGATCAAACACATGCACATTTAAACAAGGCTGCTATAACAATGACCCAGCATCTGACAAGGTTACACCTGCTCGTTTCACAGTCTGACGTCACAGCCTATTTCTGGAGCGAGAGTCTGTCGAGTGTCGACACTGACCTCCTGCATTCTGGAAACAAAACTGATGTGTGGAACTTTTCAAAGCGCCGATATTATGTGCACTGTTTGAAGAGCGTGCAGTGCATTACGATACACTAAAACTACAAATTACACTATCTTGAGATACTATCTTGTCTCAATACAATATTTTATACATCAATGATGTCCAGTTAAACTGCTGTCCAGTCATGAGATGAGTACTTCAGTCATATTGGTAAAATAATAAAACCTGATTTATTCTGCATAGAACAGGGCACTTTTGGGGGTCTAAAAACACAAAATACTTGAATTTTTATCTTTTATTACCCCCCGTTTTTGACTTTTTTTTTAAGTCTATAGCTGAACATTTGTTTGTGTGTGATGCTGCATCTTGCTGCTGGATGTCAATGCACTGTAAGTTGAAGACTATACTGTCATACTCATATTTGCCAGTGCAATGCACAATATTACTGTGAAATATACAAAAATATCCTACAGACATAATCAACTTTAGGGAAGAAGGGTTTTAAAATTGTATCTTTTTAGTGGTCATCCTTTTTCAGTTTACTGAGAACTTTGGCAGGAGCTGTGTAGAGATGATTTGGTGAAAGACAAACATATTTCTGCTTGTAGCACACCGGCTAGGCTGTACCCAGTCATTAAAAAGGGAAGACATCCTGTTGGGTGTTTTGCTGCAGCTCAGCGTTGAACAAGTGTAAGTACATTCATTACTTTCTGCCCAGTTCTGTCACAGACTCACACTAGTTAAAGGGCGCCACCATGAGCATCACCATCTAACAGCAGACTAATCATGCACATGTAAAAAAACAGAGCATTGGTCCTTTAAATTTTTTTTAAATAAAACCTTATCAGCAGTCTTGATGAAACAAATGCAGTGGCTTTAAAAGGGATAAGTCACTGTAAAGATGGGGAGAACACAGTACTCTTGTTTAGTCAAAGGAGAGACATGCATGGCACAGTACAAACCCTACAGAAAGAGAAGTTTCAAGCACTCTCTTTATTTTGTGTAAGCCCCTGGGTATTGTGAAAAAACACTATCTCTGGAATTTGTGGAATTCTGGGAGAGGCTCGTAAACAGCCAAGACACTCATTATCGTCATTTGTCTCCCATGGAGGCTTCAGACCACTAGGCCTACTCCTCCAGCACACAAAATCCATGATTTGTTCTATTTTTGCCTTCTGAATATGATTACATGAATCTGCTTGTTAAATTGTGACATAAGGGATACAGATTTCCAGGACCAAGCCTCTACTCGATTCAATTGAGAATACAATCTTAACAGCCGTTTAAGAGCACAATTTATTCACATCACACATTTAAGCTAAGCTTTTAAAGTCACCAAAAAAACAAACAAATGTACAATTGTTTTTTTAATGTAATTTTACTATAAATGGCTTATCCCTAATTCACATTTTATTTTATTATTATTTCATGTGCCCCCCTGAATTCTATTGGGGCTTTTACCCTCTCACACCTGCATTGACATCTCTTTTCCAATGACGTGTTTGAGTGTGAGGGGGGGACAACCTGTGACTCACATGAGATCACTGCAACAGGCACTTAATGTTTATGCCGGTGGATGCCCACACGCCATACCATGTCATTACATAAAATGTATTCGTGTCTCACAAAGAGAAACACACAGACTGCGAATGCAACCAAACTAAAACAATTATTCTTTCCATGAGTCGCTCATGTTGTTGTACCATTTTTTTTCATATTTATATATACTGAACAAAATTATAAACGCATTATGTTCTTTGATGGACTTCCAAAGGCAAACAGCCATTCACTCCCATTATCAAGCTTGGAAGAGCCAGGACATTTTTTTTATATAACTCTGATTGTATTCGTCTGAAAGAAGAATGTCGTATACACCTGGCTTCAGGGTGAGTAAATCATGGGCTAATTTTCATTTTTGGGTGAACTATCCCTTTAAAAGATAAAGTAAAACTAGAGAGAATCATTGTGTGAATAATATGTACTCAACCAAAAAGTAACTGTTGTCTGATTGAGTGTTTAAAATGTAATCTAATTACAGTAGGCCTACTTCATTTTTGAAATCTGATTACATAATCCAGATTACATGTAATAAGTTATACAGCACTGTTATGTCACAATAGAGAACTTCATGTCTATTGTAAAAACTCACATCGTAAACTACAGTCTCTGAGCTCACGGCATCCCAGAAAATAATACATTTCATAAAGGATTAATCATATTTGTTGGGCCATCTGAAATTTTTGTATTGAGAAAAAGGTTAGATCATAATTTTTCGGTAGTGAGTGTATATTTGTCAGGATAAACCAGACTCACGGTCAGATTAGCGAACCCAAACAGTAGTTTAATGCTCAGATGAAATAATGGGACAATGCCGTGTAAAAAATGATCGTGATTTTAACGGTAAAAGACGGTAAAAATGCTACAGTGAAAAACTGTTAATTGGCTAACAGAAAGTTTCCTTACTATATACGGTAAATAACTGTACTAGATCTAATGGTACATTTAATGTAATTTTACTGTAAAATACCGTTAAATTTACAGTTTTTGAAAGTGAAAAAGAACAACTCATTGTATAATTTAGTGAAAAACCGTAAATTGACATTCCCACAATTCCCTGCGTGACACTTCACATTTGATGTATTTTTGTTGAAATAACTGTTTCTTCTTAGTTTGCTTAGTTCTTTTCTTATCATTTATGTACATTAGAGTTTTATGTTGCATTTAATGTTGTTGAATTAATGTTTATTGCATTTTTAAAATTTCACGTGTTACCATGATGCTGTTTAGTGTTTGTGCGAATGACACTGTGCAGCTTCTATATATTTGTACTAATTTTCTCGTGGAAGAGCTGCTTGTGATAAGCTTTGATTTTCTATCATGTGACTTTCATCACTGCTGTGATGATTGTTGGTTGTCAGTGTATTACAATGGTACAAAACAGATATTAATACATAAATAGGTTGGTAAATTAACAGTATATCAGATAATGAAATACGGTTTATTACTGTAAATTTTAAGTTAAGTCTGTAAAACCAATAATGTGTGTACCATATTTTTGACGGTAAAGTTCTGGCAACCACAGCTGCCGGTATTTTACCGTAAAAATGGCATTTTATTTTTTACAGTGAGTGATAGCTGGATGGTTTGCACGGTGAGTTTACAGGTAACACTTCTCCACAATAATACATGCTCAAAGACAGTTTTCACATTAGAGATTGAGACACAGGGCATCAACGAAGGAGATATTCAAGACTTGCAAGCAGCACTCACCAACAAGGTAAGTAGAGCAGGTAAGGAGTCAGTTTCCACATTCAAGGCCAGACAATGAGGTGTGTGCTCTTCTACTGGTGCTGTGCCGTGCTGAGGAACAGGTGCCAGTGAACTCAGGGGAAAGTGAGCGCTGTGTTGGTGTGACGGTGGAGCTATTCCAGAAAGCAAGGTTAATTTACCCTCACATATACCCAGAACTCCTCTGTTAATTAACCTGAACCTTGCTTACTCGAGTTATGCTGGTTCCAAAAAATCGTTCAGGAGTAAGTTCAACCAACCCAGAATATGTTCATGGTTAACACACCAGACATTCTCTCAACAGAGCGACGAATCAACGAGTCATCATGGAAACATAAGCTAAGAAAAAGCGCGCCATGCTACTTCTCTATTCTTTTGTTAAATGATGATTTACAGTGCATATCGCCACCTATTTGGTGATTGTGCAATCATTTTTGCACAACCCTGAAAGTTACCCCCGAAGTTGTGGTTATCCACTTACCCTTAAACATAACCGGGTATGCCACATAACCTGCTTTCTGGACTGGTGTGTCTGTGACAACATTAACACAGTTTGTTGTTTGCTATTGAGATCTGAGAGTGTTTGGACCTGAAAATAGTGACACGTGATGTCACACTTAGGCGGATATTGAAATATGTGGGATCCCTCCAGGAATGGCCATTGTGGCTGCATTCAGCTATGGGCTTTTACCACAAGATTTGAACCCCCTCCCAAAAAAGAAACTCATGACTTAAGGTCAAACCCAAAACAAAAGGGTAAACAGTTGATGGGTATTAAAAGTATGTTTTGTATAATAGCCTACATTTATAGCCTATAGCTTACCACAATAGTTAATTACATGAATCAGAACACATGTTTTCATCTAAAGAAGTTGCATTCAAATGAGGTAAAGCCTGGCAACCTTGGTTGTTTACCACTTTGTTTCAGGATCATTATTGGACAAAAGAGAAATCTATAGTTAATTTCGATGCCAAATATGGCACATGTAGAACTACATCTCCAAGACATCTGAGCGCGTAATTTGAAAAACCATCTTAAAGCAGTTTTATATACATTAAATTTCCAAATAATAAAGTTGCGAAAGTCTTTTCTTCCCTATTGTGACGGCTTGTCAACGAGAAAAAAATGTTGTGCGAGACTTTTTGTTCATCTAGAATTGATTGGATCGTTTTGGTTAGCTATTGTTGTGATTGATTGACATGTCCCGCCCTCGCGCCAGCAAACATGTAATCAGAAGAGATTTAACGGTAGGGGAAGTTATTTTGATTAAAGATTACGAGGGCACATTAATAAAAACAATTGTGCCTGGATAAATAATTTATAATAAATAATGTAATATTTCATTGTAACTTTAAGCACATGTTCTAAATGTCTATTTAACAGCAACGTTCTGGAGACATGCATGCGCAAACGCCCTCAATAAATAGCCTACATCTTCCAGACGTCTATGTGATGCATGCGCGAGGCAACCCTCAGGAGATTGCGCCCTAAATATGTCCTATAAAGTCCTTTTTAAAGGTCGCTCACTTGCCTGCCTCAACCCAGGCCAGAGCAGAGGTCTATGGTATGAACTATGAAGCAATGATGAGCTCCGTGAGAGCCGGGGAGGAGTCTAGCCTCGCTACACAGTCAGGCGCGCGTTCGAACATCACAAAATATTTACATGTACGTGTAATGTCCACTACTAAGACTACGGCAGCTCACAGTTTAAGAAATATCTTTTTGCAACTCGAATGAGAAGATTTGGACTTTTGAGAGAAATTGGAATCACCTTCTCACTCATTCTATAGACATTTTACCGAATATACTTTCGTCGAGAGTTTTCTTCTAATTTGCCTCAGAGATTCGATAAAAGCGGATTCTTTTCTTGTTAAGCAGTAACGAGTAGGTAAGACTTTCACGCGCTTTGCATTTAAAAAAATAAGTTTGTTCAACTATTACTACTTTTAACGCAATATTTCTTGCATAACTAACTTACCACATGGTTCTCTGTTTGCAAATGTGTGATCTGTTGTTCCAATCGATCTATTCAGGTGATTGTATCACGTGCCGATATACAGTATCGATATACAGTATCGATATACATGCAGCATCGAATGCTTTTTTTAAATTATTTTTAGATTTGTTGTTTGCTCTTTCTTTGTTTAACATTTACAAGAATGCAGTCTTGATTAAATCGGCAGCTGGAGCACGTGACCATCTATATCACATTACTGCTCCTTGGGAGTTGTTTGGCAAACCACGTTTTAAATGTATTCCTAAGAAGTTTTACTGTACTATAGGATTAGTAATGTTTATGGGAGAAAGCTTTCCTGCTGCCACCAAGCAATTCAGTAAAACCCTACAAATGTGGGTTAAATGGGGGAGGGGGCTACTCTGTCTTAGTGCCAGAATTGTATATGGGACTCCCCCTCCTCCTCCTCAATATTTATCCCGTGTAGAAAGGTTTTGGTGACGCATCTGTGCAATAACTGTACTTTACTGTGGTCTTTCTGTACACAAATGAATTAGGTTTAATCTAAGATGTTTAGAGACCACTGAAGTCTATACAATCAATTGCTGATTAGACTGTGTGGGTTTTGAGATGGGCATTATGGTGTGTTTTGGAGTTACAGCTGAAACGAACACTTATGTCTGTAAGGCTTAAGCCATTTACCAAATATCATCTGAAATGCCACACCCTACAGGCATGTTCCTTGGGATCCTTATACCACTTTTGAGGTGGTCCTCCAAAAATAGAGCCTTTTTGCCATTCTTGGCAACAGGAGACAGAAACATGCTGGGAACTGTTTTTTTTTTTGTACAGGGCATTTTCAGCTTTTAGATGCAGTGTCTGAAATGCTCCATCTATTAATCACATTTATTATTTTCTGTGGAAGGTCTATTGTTTAAACATAATACAAAAGAAAACATTTGTCACTCATCCAACAAACAGGCAACCCACAACTCCCAGGATTTCAATTCAGGCTTAAAGTGATTTGTTAAATGGTGAAAATAACTTATTTTTACACTTGTTTTCAAGTAAAATGAGGGAAGTGAGACCTCTTTAGTCAGGTTTTTGCTTCCCACAAGAACTGAAGCATGTGTGTGAAATTTTGCAGGGATTCAAGACAGCCTAATGTCTCACACTCACTTGGTTTTTTTTTTCAGACAAGATGGAACTTTGTGTTGCGGCAGTGTTTTTGTCCTACTTTGCTCCAGCTCTGGGTGAGTGCTGTTACTTTTGTTCTTTATTTGCTCTACTGTTTATTTTATTTTTTATGGGGATTTTTACACCACCTCTACTCTGATAAATCAGTGTTTTTATATAAACTAGAAAATCTTCCTCGAAAATGTTCAAGAATTTAATTCGACCAAACAGTATATTAAAAGTATTATTGTCCTGCCAGACTTCCCCTTAGAGATTAACGGCAGGCCTATGTGTGTATGTGTGCAGGATCAGCTTTTGGCAGGGAAATGCCAGGTAAGTGTGTAGACTAGAGGGTTAGTGACGCACTGTGATGTGAGTGATAAACAGATGAATTTCAAGTTTTTCTGTGCTCCTGTTTTGTATCGAGGCTTTTTCTGTTTATTTTTGTTTCATAGAACTTGACTGCAGCTGTTGCACTTGACTGTTTTTCTGATACTGGAGCAGCTTGTGCAGTTTTGGCTTAACATATTTTTGGCACGTTTCTCAAACGGTTCCACCGTGTCTTGTTTCTACTTATTACACCTTTCCCTGAAGGGTTTTTCTGAAAAGCCCATGAAGTAACACTACTCTCGCACTACAAGGCTTGAGACTTTTTCATGTGTGCCAAATGCAGCTCATGTTGTACCTAACCTTGAGTATGCAGTTTTGCTACTTCTTAAGATTGATAGACCTTGCAACATTTCAAGTATTGCTGTTGGGATGTTTTCTATTGAGATTTGTCCACTTTTAATAGTTTCAGTACTGTGAATAAGGCTAATCCTTTGGATTTCTGCAAGAATTGTTGCATTCTCAGACACTTATTTTGGGTTGTTGCCAAAACCAACATTTGAATACACCATTTAAGCACGATTTAAGTCAGACTGGCCAGTGTGTGTACTCTTGTAAATACTGCACACATAATCATGCATATTTAATGGTTTTTGTCCACAAAGTATTTGCATCAATGCTTTGTCCATTGTTTTTGAAAGGAATGGAGGGAGAGAGAGAAGGAGAGATCATTATGGATAACCAAAGTCTTAGTCGGACCATTCATAATGTTTAATGGGAGATTTGGAGCGATGCCTTCTACATTTTTGTTTACAGAGAGCAGCTTCTCTGAAAAGACTCTTTAAAAACATGTTGCTCTATTTTTACTCCACTGATAAATTTGTGACATAAAATGGGGACACATAATCCTCAAGTAACTTTTCAGGCAAATGCCTGTTTAATACTAATAAGTATTTGAGAATAACTTTATAAACATGTCAAATATTAGAGAATTAGGCTATTGTTTATTCTCTAGTTTATTCTCTTTTTTTTTAAATCTGGCATAATAAAATTAAGCGATTCAGATTGGCTGTCACAGTCCGAGCATTTCTCTTGTCTACCATGCTTGTACACATGCTTTTTGAAGATTGCCATATTTTAGACTTTTTTTATGGCTGTATGTGTGTCTGTGTCCAAACATCTTTACTGTTGAAATGTAGTGTGCAACCATAATGTTAACACTGTATTGCACTGGAATGTTTAGCTGGCAGTTTTATATTAAGCAGTTTTAGAATCACTAAGTCCTATATTAATTTAAATTGCACGAATTAAATAGATTTGTTCCTCTAAATGCACTTAGAATAACAACAGAATCTAATTGTTTTGTTCTAATTTGTTTTGTTTGACTGGCATAAACAAAATTTTTGCTTGGTTAGATTTTAATTGAAACTTATTCTCTCCATCAGCTTCCAAAATGGATGAAGTTCACGGTAAGTGTCTTCTAGTCTACAATAGAGTTTACATTAACCAAACGTCTTATTGGCTTATTAACATTGTTTTTAGCCAGGCTAGACCAGGTTTATATATTGTGTGCCTTGAAACAGTGTGTTTGACACTATAAGCTTTTAGTTAACAATGGGTGCAAAAATTATGGAGTCACCAGTCAGAAAGCTTTTATCCTCTAGTAAATTCCATACAGTATCAATTTGTCTATAGCATTCTGATATTTGAGAAATGGCTTGCAGATACGTAGATTAATTTTTTTAATGTTTTGGCTCTAGAATGTCATTTATCATCTTAAATTCTCCTGATATTTTACATTTTGAATGCTACCAGTATCTGATTTTTTTTTACATCTTTACCGAGTTTTGACTCGTTATTTTCATTTTTTCTCCCACCAGAGTACGACAAGCCATTTCATTATGGTGAGTATAGATGGACTTTAGCTGCTTAGCCAGTATACATACTTATATGGATTAAGGAAGTCTCTTGGTTGACTTCACAAAGCTGATAGGGAAAAATGCTAGTAGGGTACAATGGGGCTAAAGGCACATCTTAAGTAAAATGTGCTTTTTTACTATACTCCCATAGTGTATGATTGCAGAAAAAAAATATTTTGTAGTGAACATTGATTCACTACAAAATTTGATTGTCATTAAAATGTTAATATAAAAATATATTTGAAAAGTAAAGATTCTGAAAGCATTGAATGAAATCCCATATTAATTTAATATAGATTTACAGTAGTAACAATAAATGCTATTTTATTATATGATTAATATATTTTTTAAATATGATGGTTTCATTATAAATACGGTCATTATCTCTAAGGTCGACACCAAACTTAGGCTAATATATGATATTTCCCATCTGAATGTAACCATTTTTTTATTATAGCTCCTCCGACAGCATGGGCACCTTTTACCCCAAATACCATACTTTTACAACTAAAACTTTATTCAAGTTTTAGTCACCTAGTGGTTTAGAGGAAAATCCTTCTACCTCAGTGCGCCTTTAGCCCAGTTGTACCCTACTCATTGAGGCATTTGTGTTTTTCAATGTATTGTATTTTGAATTTATTTTTATGTCATTTTATTATGGGATTTACTGATGTTTCCCATACTGTGCTGAGTACTGTTGTTTTAGCAAGGGCTTTTGGGGCCAAAGTGAATCACCCTGCTCAGGAAACATCTGGGAAGTCAGCGAGATTTGCGTTTCCCCTTCTGTTTTTCCAAAATAGATGGAAACTACTCACCCCGGGACTAAGCTTCTGTAAAGCACATCAGTCAAAATCTGATATCTACCCCAGAATTTCCAGTTCATTGTCCATACTTGGATATTTAAATGATCTGTCCCATTTACAATGAGAAAGAACAATGAAGAGCCCTACTTAGAAAGCAAACTACTGAGTACACTATATGGCAGTTTTTAAAAAGTGGTTCCAGACTGTCTCAGGAAAAGTCATTCTTCAGCTTCTTCATTATGCTCAGGAGATTGTTTGTGCGTATTGTGTTTGCCATAACACTGGTACGCAGGCCCACACGGAATCTGCAGACCTTTTTTCACATTTTCTGTGCTTATTTTAGGGGAAATTTTGTTGAATAAAGTTTTCAAATTTTTGTTCAAATTTGTAATATGAAACTAAAGTAGTGGTAGACACTTATTGGTAGTTGTAGGCCTAAACAGGAACATGTTCTGCAGGCACAGATTCCGTGTGCACCTGCTACAAAAGGGCTGATTTCTGAATGAATCGTAACTTGTGTATTGTTTTGCCATAGTGCAACTTTTTTATTTAAAATATATTTTAAGCTTGTGTGGAATGTTTCTAATTTAACTCGTGTATCATTCATATTTTCAAAATGTAAACGTGTGTCATTTGTGCATTTGTACATGGTCTTCTGAATCCTCCTTCCAGATTATGAATCTCTGAGGATCGGTGGTATGGTCTTTGCCGTGATACTCTTCTTGATGGGCATCTTCCTCATTGTCAGTGAGTGCCAAACTATCTGCATACTAGGCAGAGAACGAGTTATGTTTTAATAAATGTCACGGGGAGCATGGAGTTGGTGAAAATGTAGCGTATTTATTGCATTTCTTACAAAAACATTATATACTGCATGGCATCAAATAGATACTCCATACATTATAGAGAGACACATTTGAACAGTTTATGTATATTTTTGTCGATATTGGTCTAAAGTATATCCGTGCACACAGATAAACAAATATCGGTTACTCAGGGTAGACTGGTTTCAGGCCAGCATGTCTTTCATAACCTCTAAGTTTAAACCTCTCTACGATACCCAACACCGCCTTATGCCTTATGGTGTTCCTTCAGTGCAGGGACAAGCAGCCAGTCTAACCCTTGACTCTCTTACTCTAACCCCCCCCCCCCCCCCCCCCCCCCCCCCCCAGCCCACATAAATTACTACTGAGAAGCTGTCTGTTATACAGACCATATGAGTTGTTTATAAGGACAGCAATCTGGCTGTTTACCTATGTGAAATTTCTCATGTTACAAAGCAACATGTTACCGCAAAATGCTATGTGTTACATCTAAGACACCACGTGAATGTATTTCTCTTGTATGTAATAAACCACTATTTGTTTGGGTCTGATTTCTGGTTTGTTTCCTATAGGTCGGAAATGCCGCTGCAAAGGGAAAAAGTCAAAGTAAGGGGCAAAGAAAACTATAATGAATCTTATTCTACCAGAATGTTCAGGCTAAAGCCAACAGAAAGCTAATTACTTTGACATTGGCTTCTGTGTGACACTATTCAATATTGACAATGGACCTTTTTGCCACCGAAATGTCGCAAATGTGACCACACCTTTAAAGTCAGCATGAAACAGAAGTTTTTCACCTATTATACAGCGCTTCGTCAGAAGTAGCTACAAATACAACAGCCGTTTTTTAAATCCTATCCAATGGTTAAAAAGAAAGGAGTAAACACAGTCACTAGTAGGTTGTGACGGCTGTCAATCAAAATGTGGACCGGTGATTTGTTCCATGTGTTCCCTGTCAGAAAACAAATGGATAATTCTGTCAATTAAAATTTTAATTTAACAGAATTGATCAACTTGTTGCCTGTTGTGGTTGTTTTAATTTCATATCCCTTCTAAAAATATGAATATATATTCTTAATATATGAGACTGTCAAGTATCTAATTTCATGTTTTATATTTTATTTGTTCATTGTTTATTTTGTTGGATTTTAGTTGGACTTGGTCACAACTGTTTCAAAAATAGTTATCTGCATGATGCCTGCTGTTTTTGGGCTCATTGATGTTGAATGTAAATGACATGTAAAATAAAGACATGTTATGTTACATTGTGATGTAATGGTGTTTTCTGGAAGGGACTTAAGAACAAAGAATTGTTATCAGCTATCAATAAGTTAGATAGACATTATATAACAGTTTCAGGTTATGTTTTAGTGTTAGTAATATTTCCCACATTGTCCCACAAAAACATATAATCGTCCCACATTTGGTTTGTTTGATGGTGCTCACCCTACATGTGAGTGACAGGTTGCCCCGCCCTCACGCCAGTAAACATGTCATCAGAGAAAAGAGAGGTACAGAAGGGCGGGGGAAGTTATTTTGATTATTAAAGATTAAAAGGGCACGAATTAATTTATATTGAATATTGCAATACTCCTTAAAAACAAGAATTGATCATTTTGTTTTCATGCTGACTTTAATAAAGGTTCCAATGGTGAAACCTGGTTGTGTAATCTTAAGTAGATCATAGAACCATTTGCGATCGACTTTGAGATAATAGATTTCTATATAATCTCTATTTATTTCTCTGCTGTTCAGAATAGATCTTTTAACTTGTCGCTCTTGTTGTCTCTTTATCTGCTTCACAGGCCAGTGGGAATTGACACAGAGGCAGCCAGAGGTGAGAATGTTCTGTTTTTTTGGATTCATGACACTTAAAAAGAAACAGACATTTACTGTATTTTTTTTGCAGGTGCAAAATAAAGTAAACCGAGGGAACAGAGAAACAGGTGACACTGCCTCTACTTTTGCATTTATTGTGATGTTATATATCCTGCATACATGTTTAAGACTATCTCTACTGTCCTTTGGTTCCTTTTGACAGAAAGCATGGCTTCTTAAGGAGAATCTTAATCAAAAACTGTGGCCATTTGGAAGAAACGGTCCCTTGAGGATTGAGTTCTAGTGTTCACCACAGTTTTTAAATTTGTATGGCAATATTTCTTTGTCTCTTGGATGCATGACAGTACATGTGCTCCTTTTTAAAAATCGAAAAGTAAAAAAAAAAAAAAAAAGTTTCAACAAAACTGTTAATTCTCAGCTAAACTACTTTGCCATAATGTTTAATTCGGCACCTGATATCTGTGAGATTTGTGCCAAGTTTTGTCATGTGCTTTTCAGCTTTCTGTGAAGTTTTTGAAATGCTTAGTATAGTATGTGTAAGGGCTCACTAGCTAAAGGAAATAGTAGGCATTTTATACATTTTGTAAATTGTCCTTCCAGTTTTGTCACTTTGCCAAATTGACAATAAAGCTGTACACTGTAGTTGAAAATAAAGTGATTTCTATGGAATTTCTGTAAAGTGTCATCGAGAAAATGACGTGACGGTTATGTGCATTTGTGCTTGGCATCTGCCCTGGTCTGTCTCTCCTATTCAGTGTGTTATAAATAGTTGACCCTGTTATTAGTAATATTAGTACAACCAGTTTGATCATGTAGCTGATTTTTCAATAGTATTTAGATTCTGTAAAAACATAAATAATAATCTCTGTGCATGTTAAATATAGGCCTATCATATTATACACGGTTCTCTGCTATATTTAATTCTAATTGGTCAGTGTGCGGGCAGATATTTCTGTAGAATGAATGTTGCAGCAAATCGCCACAACTTGGGGTAGCTTATTGGCGACATCTTGCGATTGAAACCGATTACTACGACAACAAATGCTAATAAAAATGGCATGTTACGGGAGGACTCCTAAATTAAAGGAAAAAAACAAAATATCAGCCCGAGGAACAATGAACCGAGGAGATGCATGAAAGCTCACTTTAAAAAAATAAATATCTATATCGATAGATGGATGGAAAAATAGATAAATATTCTTAACTATATTTATAACATTTTATAACACACTTCTCCATGACATGACTATTTTTTTAAATCTTATTTTCACTTTAATGCTAACATTTTCACGTTTCTAATGTCCAGTGATAATTTGGAAAGAAAATTATCAATTGTAGCAATTAATGCAACTTTTATTGTAGGCCTACGGAAAGGGGCAATTAAAAAAATACACAGAATTAGTGTTTTTATTTCCTTGCTCTACTTTTCCATTGTTTTTAATGTAAACATCACCCTAGATGTGATTGACTGTTGCGCTCGCATATCTCGCTTCCATGTGAGTATCGATCTGCAAGACGCGGCTTTCTAAACGCGGCACTCAAGTTAGAACAACTTTAAAACGCGTCTCGCGTTTTAACCGCAAAACGCGTCCTATTATATTTGAACGACTAAAAGATAAACAGCGCACGCTTATTTCAGTGCTGTTATTTAAGATAACAGTTTGCCTCGTTCATTCAGTTTAACAGCATTAACACCAAGCCAAAGACCAAGCGGTTTCAACTGAACTAAGCTATACATTTTAAACGCTTACATTATGTTCTTGCTGCTCCGTTCATGGAATAAATGCGCGTTCTTAAATGAGCGATGTTTTCTAGCGAATTTCGTCTGGGTTTGAATAAAAAATCTAATCAGGGCAGTAGCACCTATTTTAATATTTACGCTACAAGTAGGCCTAATTATGATGATACATAGGTCATTACAAAGATGACAAGTTGGAATTCACACCTTGATAGTATCCTATGCAAACATTTCTGCCCGTTATCGCGTATTGTCAGCCTCTACTTTTCTGTTTCAGATTGAAGCGCGTGACGCACTCCACCGTTAATTTCAAAGATAGACCATCTACTGCAAATTTCTGGTGTTATTTTTGTGATTGCACAAATCGTAAAAAACAGATTAGGCCCAATACTATCTGTTCCTAAATTCTGATTGGGTGGGCAAGGCAGACGTTTGGCTGAGCCCACCCCTGTGCCTACATTGCCTAGAACCGGCCCTGTCCCGTCCTGCAGGCCCCGGACCATAGGTGGGGTTCTGTGTGTCGCATCTATTCGTTGGGTGGGGGTGTTTGGCTCAGGATCCCCACCGCATTGGACAGCATGTATTTTATCTACCCAACACCAGACCCGGGAGCTTCCCCTACCGAATTAAAGGGAACACCGACAGATCTGCACCGCTAGGGGGCGTAAGTACAACTCCCGAAGCCCAGCATCGACGCAGTGCTCCTCCACGCCCTCTTCTCTTCATTCACCGTGCTCAATTTCAGCCTGTAGCAAGATCAAGAAAGCCTTGTCTAGAAACAGCACTGCAGTCATGGCAGTTTCAACAGGTTTGTCTATTTATTGCATTTGTATGCTTTTACAGATGAAACCGCATGGTGTGGCATAATGAATAATCAAACTAATTTTAGAACGTGCATGTTAAATAAGTGAGACTTTAGCTGTAAGTCGTGAGTAGGCTATAACTGAATAAAAAAATAGTCTAGTTATGCAAATTCTGATATTTGACAGAAATTACTATTATAATTGCATATGGCTATATGAATGTCCTATGCATATTCAGGAATTGCAGTCTGATTTATTTTATTCATTTTTTTGGGTACTGGCTACTACTGCTTAATATAGGCTACTTCGATGGTATTGTTTTAAAACTGTTTTAATACATTTAAAATGAAAGCAATGCATTCTTTGAAATAGCCGTTATTGAACGATGGATTTAATTAATTATTCACGAAAATGAAAATAGTCAACCCCGTATTAATTAGGCTACTGTTCCCTTGAACACAAAATGTTGAAGAATGGCAGTCTCATTCACTCATCTTTTTTTTTCTATACAATGAGAATGAAGAGTGGAATAACATAAGGGTGAGTATTATGATGAAAACGTTCATTTTAGGGTGGACTATCCCTTTAAGAGTGAATGGGGGTGCTGAAAATCGCTAACTAAGCAGTTGCAAACCCCTGAAGTTCAGCACCGCATCATTGCGCTATAGTGCCAGTTCACGAGACAAAACCTGTTTGATCCAAAGATATTACAAAGATGTATATATTGCATGTTAGTTTGTGGGTTGCTTTCCCCCCTCTCCATATAGCTCGGTAATAAAAGCTTCAACTATTGGCAGTTTGAACAGCTTTCTATTGATTCTCATTAGAGGAAGGTCCACACGCCTGCGGAGACTGCAGGTTCTCAGAGCGCGTGCACATCCAACCGGCTTGTCGCTGAGCGTGCAGTCTCGTTATGCAGATAATCAATCACCCGAATTACTGACGCTTTCTGCTGAAAACACCTGAGTTTGCAAGATACCTTGTGCCTCGTCAATGCTCAAAAGCTAATTGAAATCACTGTTTATGTGATTAATAATTCAATCGATTGCCGTCTGAATGTGTCTCAGCGTTATTCAAGAGCTCATAGACTCAGACAGTCCAGTCTACTATTCCCATATTTATAGATTTAATAAACCAGCATCTGTCCATGGTGCTGAACTCTGTCTCCTGCATTGTTTTCCTTACTTCACTCCACGTCTTCACTGGCATCACATTGCTGCTAGGTCCATATTAAGCCTATCGATGTTTCTTTTGTTTCAGGGTTGTTAAAAATATTTAAATGTATTTACAGAGTCATACATGAATTTGGACCAGAGTGCCTTTCATTATGGTAAGCAGTTGAGTATCGCATGGACATATTTATTTATTTAAAACATTAAGGCCCGGTTTCACAGACAGGGCTTAGATCAAGCCAGGATTAGGCCTTAGTTCAATTAGGGGATTTAGCTTTTATAAACGTGCCTTAGAAAAAAAACATTACTGGTGTGCATCTTGAGACAAAACAACAGCACTGACATATTTCCAGTTATATCAATGCAAGTTGCTTCCAGTTATAACAGCTCAAACATGCATGTTAGTCTGGGACTATCTTAAGCCTTGTCTGTGAAACTGAGGGAAAGTCAGTAAAACAGAGTATTTCACCACTCTTGATTTCTGAGCTCAGATTACGAGACGTTGCGGACCACAGGTGTCATCCTAGCTGTGATTATGTTCGTTGGTGGAATTCTTATTGCTCTGAGTAAGTCACTAACATAATATTCATAGACATGTTGTAATATAGGATGTGCTGAATGAGTGCAAATAATAGTAAACGGCTGTGATGTTAGATTCTAATATTTTCTGGTCACGAAGGATCATCAAGCGTGGCATTCACCTGACAATGATTGTAGTCAATCCCATTTTACTTCAGTGCAGTGAACACAAGTCAATTCACCAAATCATTTGTCTGAGTACTTCTGCAATATGAAAAATGTTGGTCAATTTAAACGAGATTGAATTCATTCCTTCCAAACTGGCTGAACTGAAACTGAATTGACCCCAATCAAAGTCCCTTTCAATTACATAATTCACCATCTCTAAATGTTTTTTGCCCCAACAGGTAAAAAGTGCAAATGTTCGAAATCCAAGTAAGCGGTTTTCACACGAATGTGCAGCCTTGACTGTGCATGTGGAATGAGCCCGAATAAAGGATGAAGAAACGTCTTGAACGAAAAAAGATGTACATGGAATTGATGGTGCCATGAGTGTTCTCTGTAAAGCTCCTTTACTGTTTGAATGCAGCCCCTGGTTTCTAAATCGATTAGTTTTTGAACTGACCAGCTTCTTCTTTCAGCTCACCTACACTGTCTATTCATTCAAACAACACGTTTAAAATACACGACCTCATGTACGCCTGTCGTGCTTATAAACACTGAAGTTATGTTTAAAATAAGACAGCAGAAAGTTTGTTGTTCTTGTGCTTCCCAAATTAAGAACTGAACTACAGTATGTGCTCTTTGTGTGGGTAGGCAGTGTGTATCAAGACAGTTAAAATGCTCCGCATGTCCTCCTGAGAGGATCTGAATCGTCAGGCACTTGCATACAAATCAACCGACAATACTTACATTTGATTAATGCGGATGAGCATGCTTGCTAAATATGGAGTGCTTAAGATGGACCAGCGTGGCTTATTGGCATAAACTGTATGATTTTTTCTCACTACAGATCTAGTCCAGTGGAAAGCCCTCAGCCACCACAGACAGAAGGTACAGGACATCAACATTAATTCATGTTCTATTCAAAAATACTGTCAGAATTTATTGAACGCCTGATTGATTTCGCCTTGTTTCCTTTTAGTTCCCCCTCAAACGGTGTAAAGCTGATGGTGCAACGGGGCGGCTCATTATAGTGAGAGGAAATGCTCAGACTCACAAAGTTACTTACAAGAATGTGGAGGAGAGTAGAACCCGCTTGACCTCTTTTTGTAACCTCCGCCTAAATGCTGATTTGTGGCTGTATTTTAAGGTCTCTCAGTAGAACATGTGCTTCATTATGTCGTTTTGTGTTTATGTAGTGCTGATGATACCATTCATGATGCACCTCATATGACTGCAGTTATTTGACTTATGCATGAATAATTTGCTTTAATTGTGATTTATTATATGAGGGCTAGATCTAAAGGCATTTTTTTAAATACTTATAGAGGAATAATGATTAGCAGACTGACTGAATGACAGATGTTTCATCTAATAGATTTCATATCCTTTAGACCGATATGATGAAATTGAATTGAACACTCGTTTACATTTTAATTAAGAATAACCGACTTCTTAGCAGCTCTCCAGCATGGAACTATGCACAATCCTGTGTAATTTGTGCATGGTAGGTGTCAAAAAAATGTAAGACAATTGTACAATTTTAGTATTTATGTCTTGAATTACATATTTATTTATTATTTTAGTTCCTCAATATTTATTATTTGTATATTATACTATTGGATCCATTCCATCCATTTACAGTTTGGACAACAACTGTATAAGATAATCTAAACATGCACAAACATCTTTTCGTTTACAAACTGTAAGGCCGTGTATTGGATCAGTGAAGTCAGACATCATTATGCAACTGCGCATTACTTTATGGAGGGCATAGAAACTAAGAAAGTCTTGCCTTAATAACTAATGGTGCAACAATCAAATACAGAGTTGCAAAGTAACTAGTAGTTACTTACTAAACCCTTAATATAACTTAACATTGAAGTAACACCTCACGAGCAGCTGGTGGAACCTTACCTTGGAGTTAAACATGATCTTATGTCCATTGTAACAGCATGAATGTGTGTATACTGTTTTCCAGTAAACAAAGCACTTTACAGTAATACTTTAATTACTCCCAAACTAAGTGTTACTAAAAGCAACTGATTTAATTGAAACTGAATGTATTTATGTCTCATGTACTAATAAATGAAAAAGCATCCATATAACTTTTAGAATAATGAATCACTGTGCTTCTGTTCACTCGGCATGTTTTTTCGGAGGAATGCTTATGGATTCATTACAAGCCATTATACTGCAGACGGGTTTTTTTTGTGTGCATTATGCTTTGAAATGAAGTTATTGAGTATGACTAAGCAGCAGTCATGATGATGAGTTCGATACGGTTATATGAAAACAAGTTTTTATTATTCATCCAAATATTAGTCATATATCAAAGACATTTGTCTCAATAAAAGATCCTGAGTTACAGAGGTTCATTCTTGGTTTTTACTTTGATTAGCTTTACTTAGTTTGGATTGGTCAGTTGACATATAATGCAAAACACATTAATAAAACAATAATAATTTGCAGAAATATATGAATAAGTTGATCAGAATGATATCACTCTTCATAAACAATATTGTAAAACATTGTACATTCAATCAAGCAGATTTTAATGCTACTACATATTCTAACAGAATTCGGTTTTGTCAGATGGTTTCATTCACTAAGTGTTTGTGATATTTATTAAAAAATTGAGAAAACTTTCATAAATGAATGCACATTGTTTTCAAACTAATTCTCATAAATCCACAGTCCTCTCTTTGTTTTACAAGAAAGTGACATTAGCGTGTGTTTTCCCTCATTTGAATTTCCATAGGGACATCATGGTGAATCATGTATGTCTCTGACTCAACAACAAAAACAACAACAACATTTGAAATCTTGATACAAGATGGACACGATCCCCACATACAAAAACCCTTTCCTTACTATTCCCCTGAATTAATATTGTTAAATCATATTAATGATTGTGACTTGATTCTGAAAGGTCTTGAAGACAAAACTACTGTACCTTTCTACCTCAGAACCCCCTGACATTTCACCCCCTCGTATATGACTCATGAAAATAACGCATTCACATACATGGTTGGATGACACATCTCCTATGATATCAAGTGTGCTGCTGAGAAAAGTGCATTACATAGAGAACTGTCATTCATATCAAGCAATGAAATAAATAACTGACCTTTCCCCCTGAGTGAAAGTAACATGAACAAGAGCACGGAGAATAAAATGCAACACACACTAACCAAAAGCCATATAAATACTTCTGAAAACAAATAAAAATATCCCACTGATACAGTGATTTAAAAAGTGCATTTAAGCAAACCAATATGGTTTATAATTGAAGGTGGAAACTTGACTGATACACTGACAGTCCTGATGATTTCATTGAAATCTCTATTCAGGAACATAGTAAAATGCTGATGTTCAGCATTTAAATAAACTGGGAAGCAGCTTTATGGTACAGGATCGATGAATGATCCTTCAAAAAGGATATACTGTCATACTAAAATGATGCAATAGGTGAAAATCCTCATAAAAGGATACTGAAGATAACCCCATCCTTCTCCAGAGATGATCTAGATTCATTCTAGTCTAGGACGACTGTTTGGGTTCATTTTAAAAGCTCTTTTTGGTATTAATTATTTGACAAAGGTCCATTCAATCAATAATTGTTCTTATCTACATATTGATGGTGAACAGTTAATCGTATTATCAAGACTGATGTTTCATCTGCGTACTGTTATTTGCTCTAGACCTCTATTGGAGAAGGTGGGGAACGCTGGGACTGATCAGTCCAAGTCACTCTTAGTCCTGTAAGGATGTAAAACGCCGCCTAGAGGAGGCACTTTTCTTCTTCAAGATGAGCTTGAGCTGAGGGAGAGAAAGAGCGAGAGGGGAAAAAGTGTCAGCTAGTGTCAGCTAGTGTGTTCTTCTCATTCCATGACGTTACAAAACAATGGAGCCATGATCAAACTGTACAAGAGAATGTTTTTTTATGGTTTGCACGGCACTGTACACACGAGTCCTTGCAGACTGATTGTTATTAAATAAAAGCCTCTCACTCTCTCTCCTTTGTCTCCGCTCTGCAGTAAGTGAGCGGGCTGGTCGTTCTCCAGGTTGCGGATGCTGGGATCAGCACCACGACTCAGCAGCAGCCGGATCAGTTCCTCCTGATCGGGGCTTCCGTGCAGCCCTGCGGCCATGTGTAGGGCAGTGTGTCCGTGAGCCTGAGAGGAGACAGACAATATAGATAATGATGTCACATTGCACTACGCTGTAAGTTTACATGTACTAGAGTTCATTATAGTATGGGATAAATGTAGTGATGATTAAATCACATTATAGTCCATGAATTTCATTGGGAGATCGACTTGTCACTGAGCTTGCCTTGTCTGTGTGTGCGTGCTCCAGACAGGCTGTTAGTGTTGGTGTTATTTTTCAGTGACTCTTTCTGCAAGTTGCACAGTTACAGTCGTCCCATTAGGGGTCACCCCAGCAGTATTATCCACACAGCTTTTTACACCGGATTCCCCTCCTGACGGAACCCAACACTGAGACTCACACACTTTGGACTGTGGGGGAAACCGGAGCACCCACAGAAAATAGGGAGAACATGCAAATTCCACACAGCTCAGCCAGGGCTCAAAGCGAGGACCTTCTTGCTGTGAGGCAACAGTCCAGTAACCACTGAGCCACCACGCCACCCCAAATCATCCATCCATTCAATCAATTCCTTCAAACATACAAATTCTTTCAGGAACAAAAAAGCATCTGTCTTTGTTTGCTAGTGATTAAGTTGTTTGCTAAACTGATTAGTTGAAAAACATGGAATCATTCAGGTACTAAACATATAAAGTATTTATAAGTGAGTCACTGGGTCGTTCACTCAACCGATGCATTAAAAAAAACTCTGAATCATTTAGGAATGGGTGGTATTTATGTGATTCCTTGAATCATGTAGGCCTGAAACGAGACTTCAAGAGATTTCCACGACGGATGCGCGAGAATTGCGATCTCCTTCAACTACTTCAGTTAAGTTCTCGCGCGTGCGCGTCGTGGAAATCTCTTGAAGTCTCGTTTCAGGCCTACAAGGAAGAAAAGGAATAGTCGAATAAAGTCGTTATTTTTGTTTGTTTTTTCGCACAAAAAGTATTCTCGTCGCTTGATAAACTTATAGTTGAGCCACTGTTGTGACATGGAATATTTAAACATTTTCTTTAATGACTTTCTGGGCCGTCCGGTGTCATTCCCTTAGGGAGCCTATGTAGCAGACATAAACCTCTCAGATTTAATCATAAATATCTTCATTTGTGTTCCGAAGACGAACGAAGGTCTTACGGGGTTGGTACAGCATTGGGGTGAGTAATTAATGACTTAATTTTCATTTTTGGGTGAACTAACCCTTTAAAAGAAAAATGCAGAATCATTCAGGAACGAAACACTTCTTGTTGTATTTATAAGTGATTCAGTGAATAATTCCACTGATTAGTCCAAAAACAGGGAATCATACAGGAACTATACGAATTACTGTATGAGTGAGTCACTTGGTAGTTCACACAACTGATTCGTAAAAAAAAAAAAAAAAAAAAAAAAAAAAAAAAACTCTGAATCATTTAGGAATGAAAACAGGTGTTTTTTATGAGTGATTCAGTGAATCATTCAACCGATTTGTTCAAAAACACGGAATCATTCAGGAACAAAACAAATTACTGTAGCCTATTTAGGCCTATGACTGAGTCGCTCCCTTTTACGGTCTGTGGGTCACTCAGCCATTTGTTAAAAACTCCACTGATTCATTCGGGAACGAAACAGGTGACTTCATTGATTCAATTAATTCAATTTAGCCTACCGATTGGATCAAAAATACTAATTTAGTAACGAAACGTCAGTCACTAGGCCACTTCTTGTTGTTTAGACTGAGACGCGCAGCAATTAAATATGCTTTGGCTTTGTTCAAAACGTATTCTGCTGGCAGACCAAAAACAGACAAAATAACTATATTTGATCTAAAATGTAAGTTAGCCTACTCAACTTTAATTTCTTGTTTACACCTAAAGTTGAGGTGTTCAGTTGGTCTAAATTTCCCGCGGCTGCCATTAACTGCGACACGAGGCGTGTGGATATTACCTACTACGTATGATTTCGTAGGTAAATGAAAGTCAATGCAATATCATGTTTCTCACTTTCATGTTGATGAACGCTTGCATATTGGAGAGTTGGAGGCTCAGAAGGAAGCGCACGAGATGGATATTCCCCTCCTTCACTGCCAGGTGAAGAACGGTCTTGTTGCTTTTGATTTCCTGAAAAAGAAAGAGGCATAGTCTGTCAACAAAGTGAAACTGAAGCCACATCAAAGCTGGCGTGGCATGAATGAAGTTTCTTCCTTTTGCGGCATTCTCAGAACGAAACCGCGCTATATGGAACAACGACAACATCTATTGTTTGTCTGTCTATCAGAAAGGAACATTTGGGAAATATATCTTGTCTTTTCCTATACCTATAAATATCTACTATAATTTGTAAATGTCAGTAACTGTAATTTGTGTGTTTGCTGTTGCTAACTTAGCCATATTACACCATGTAAAGAAAAAACAACAACAACAGTTCCTTCAACAGGTGCCCACCAATTATATATTCATTTAAAAATAAGTTTTGTGGGGAAAAAAACAGTTGTTTATTTAAAACTATTTATTATTATAAAATAGCAAGTAAGCAAAAGATAAAAAAAGTTTATTTGATATTTCACTGTCCCTTCCACATTATGTAGAAGCCTAATTAAATTCGGAAAATATGTTTTATTTACTATATATACCATTCAAAAGTTTTGTGTCAGTTATATATTTAATAAATTAACACTTTTATTCAACAATGATGCATTAAATTGATCAAAGTGACATAAGACATTTTTACTGTTACAAGTTCTCTTACGAGAGTATCTCTCGTACTGCGTAATATCTTACGCTATGGGGAAAACCTCTTTTCCACGAGATATTGAAGACAAAAATTATCCTTAATTTTGTATTAATGTAAAACGCTGTGCAGCAGCATGCAGACATAGGCAATGCGGCTTGCGCGCCTATTGGCTGCCCTGCAGCAACAGCAGCAGCCTATCGAGAGAGGCGCTGCGTGACACCACATCCAATGCGGGCAATTCGCGCCCATTTCGTCACGTCCCGCCAGAAAGGGCGTGGTCTCGCCCTATAAATATAGCTCGATTAGGCTGGTACAACTGATTTTCATCTCTTCAGCGAAGCTCACGCATCGCTGGATCCGGAGTGAGAAGCCGTGCCGTCTGACTGAAAGCCTTCTGCGGGACGAGCCTTCGAGCCTGAAGTCGCTGGCCTTCACCTCGCCGCCTTCAGCCGCCGTACCTGCTACGCTTTCTGGCGTTATATCCTTTTTCACTGCTAAGAGTGTGTGTTCGCCGCTGCGACTCACACTCTCTCTGTTTACTCTCCTAAAAGAGTTGCGTCTTTTTCAAGATGCAAAGATCCTGCGGCTCGTGCTGAGCCACACTCAGCGACGGGGACCGTCATGTCATCTGCGTTTCCTGCCTGGGTGAGGATCACACGGCTCTCGCTCTCGTCGACGGCGGATGCCCTCACTGTGAGCTGATGCCTATGGTGACTCTGAGGACTCGCCTGGCGTCCTTTTCAGAGCCTGCACTTCAGCCCGCTGTAGCGCCGCGCCGCAAAAAGCGCCGTGCTCAGCGCGGCCCCGAGCCTTCCCCTGCCGGCCAAAGCTCGCCGTTTCGCCCGCCAGCTTCGCCGGCATTGCTCGAGTCACCAAGTGGGACCTTTCTACGGTTTTGGAAGCCATGAAAGGTGCCCCGTTCAAGCCAATCCATTTGTCAGACATGAAGCATCTGTCTTTCAAAACGGTGTCTCTTTTGGCTCTTGCTTCAGTGAAGCGCATAAGGGACTTACAAGCGCTTTCAGTAAGCGCGTCATGTATGGAGTTTGGGCCTAATGACTCAAAAGTCATACTCAAACCAAGGCACGGGTACGTGCCCAAATCCCTCAACACACCGTTCAGGGCCCAGGTTATTTCCCTGTGCGCCCTCCCGGTTTATGCTGAGGAGGAGGATGCGAGTCTCCTTTGCCCTGTCAGGGCACAGAGAGCTTATGTGTCCCGCTCGTCTGTCTTCAGACAGACCGAGCAGCTCTTCGTTTGTTTGGCGGACGCTCCAAGGGACTGGCCGCATCAAAACAGAGCTTATCCAGATGGATAGTCGACGCCATAGCACTGGCTTACACTTCTAAGGGCCTGCAGTGTCCTTTGGGTGTCAGAGCGCACTCCACGAGAGGCGTGGCCTCATCATGGGCGTGGTATAGTGGGGTTACCTTGCAAGATATCTGTACGGCCGCGGGCTGGGCCTCGCTGTCTACATTTATAAGGTTTTATAACCTAGAGGTTCCCGCCTTACAAGCCAAGCTTCTGTCGGTATAGAACTCAGTGCTATCTGCCCCGATGTGCGGCCCAGATGCTGAGTTTTGCCTGTGCATCGCTCACTGAGCGTTGGGTGTTGAATAACCCTTTCTATTGCCCAGTTCAGGCTGAACACATTCACCCTGTCTGCGTGAAACACTGTTACATAACTAGCTCCTGTGGGATGCTATTTCATGGGGAATGATGCTTGCAGCCTCTCTTCTCTGACTCTCTGTGAGTCTACGGTGATTATGCACTATATGAGCCCCGGGCTACTGCCCTTGGGACTTTGGTGTTGGATCCCAGTACGCACTGCGTTTTCCATAGTGTTCCCCATAGCGTAAGATATTACGCAGTACGAGAGATACTCTCGTAAGAGAACGTACTCGGTTACTAACGTAACCTCGGTTCTCTCTAGAGAGGGAACGAGTACTGCGTATCTTGCCGTGCATACAACAGCGCTGGTTCGCTTCAGCGATGAAAACCAGTTTGTATCAGCCTGTCGAGTGTATTTATAGGCCAAGGCCACGCCTATTCTGGCGGGACGTGACGAAATGGGCGCGAAGCGCCCCCATTGGGTATCACGTCCCGCAGGGCCTCTCTCGATAGGCTGCTGCTGTTGCCGCAGGGCAGCCAATAGGCGCGCAAGCCGCCTTGCCTATGTCTGCATGCTGCTGCACAGCGTTTTACATTAATACAAAATCAAGGATAATTTTTTGGCTTCAATATCTCGTGGAAAAGAGGTTTCCCCCATAGCGTAAGATATTACGCAGTACTCGTTCCCTCTCTAGAGAGAACCGAGGTTACGTTAGTAACCGAGTACGATTTCTACTTCAAATAAAAGCTCTTCTTTTGTGCTTTATATTCTTCAAATAATCCTAAAAAAGGTATCGCGCTTTCCACAAAAATATTAAGCAGCACAATTGTTTTCAATATTGACAATAATAAGAAAAGTTTCCTGAGAACTAAATCCGAATGATTTATGTGACACTGAAGACAAGAGTGATGATGATGAAAATTCAGCTTTTCCATCATAGGAATAAATTACATTTTAAAATATATTAAATAGAGAACAGTCTGTTCTGAAGTGTGCATCAATAGCTTTATTTTGGTACTTTACACGTTATTATGGGCCCGACTTCATGTTTTATAATATGTATTATTTAATGGGTGTCTCTGTATATATCTGTATATCTACCAAAGGGTCCTTTAGCAATAATGAACACATTACTTCATTACCATTGGGATTAAAACTGTACTGGAAATCTAAAACATTAAAGAGCGATTAAATTGAGTACCTGACTGAGAACTGAAGCCCCAGCATTTATAAGAAGCCTCAAACACATCAGTTTATCTTCTGCCTGAGTCTGTAGACCGCCATCGACTAGCCATGTTGAGGATGAGGAGGAGGCATTTATAGCCTTCATCGTGGCACAGTGAGAGATCACTGCACAGTGCAGAGGAGTCAGACCTAAAGTTAGCAGACAGAAGCAAGAGCTGTATATTATTGTTTCCTCAGATGTAACTGTGATGCTTAATAGAGAAAATGTTTATACCTTCAAAATTACGAGCCTCCAGGTCCACTGGCAGTCCAGCAAAGAGAATAACCTATAAAATTATAGTGGTTTTGATGCATGCTTTTTTTATTATTAATGATTTGACACACGGGTGGTCTCTCACCTCCATGACACGAGGGAAACCGTAGGTGGCAGTCAGATGGAGCGCGGTTTGACCGTTGACATCACAGATGCCGATGTCCGCACCAAGAGAGACGAGATCCTGGACTATATCTGGTTGATTAGCAGTTACGGCCACCAGCAAAGCAGTCTTGAATACAAAGGAACAAAAAGTCAGTGAGTGCATTGATAATAATACAAATTCCCTGGGGCATCATAAATGTGTCTTACAATAGGTTTACATGCACCCAAGGTCAGAAAACACTTTAATTTTCTCATAATTGTAGCATCACTTCTTTTCTTACAGCACCTGAAATGGCTCAATTAAAGGAGGATTCAGTCTCTCTCTAACCCCTCCTTTCTGAAAGCCTACTTTGCTCTGATTGGTCAGATGACTCTGAGTCTGTTGTGATGGGTTTACCGAGATATATCCAGCTGCAGACCCGCAGCACCACCAGTTTCAGAACCCCAGCGCCAGAACCGGAAGTGAGGGAGGGGCGGAATTACCGGTATTTACAATGACACAAGCATGGTTATTTTTGCAAGTATTTAAAAATATTTAAAATTGTTGCATCTTTTAAATAATATTTAGGGCATGTTTTTATTACACAGTGAGTCTATAGGAATACCAGACTTACATTTCACTGCTCGTTGTATGAACTAAAGTAAATTGTAAATTGTATATAAAATGCCCATAAGTTTCAAGCATTATTTTTCACCATCTTGATCAGGAAGTAACTCTCATAATACAATGAAACGGATAACTATATACAATTATATTACACAAAATCAATGTTTTAAAATGCTTATTGAACTATACCTTAATGTATCATTATAATACGTATAAAGTATGACGTGATTCGTGTGTAATAATGCCATTTCGTGTCTAAGCAAATTACGCTCCAAAACGTTAGGTGGCGTTACTCGGTTTAGAATGTAAGCTCCGCCCCTCACTTCCGGTCCTGGCCAAGGGGGTAATCCATCCGCCAGAAACTGAAGCTTCCTCTGGGGGCCGCCATTGTAGCTGGCTATCACCTACTGTTAGCATCCCATTGACTCCCATTCATTTTGGCGTCATTTTGACAGCGAATAACTTAACATCTGAGGCGTCCAAAGACTCAATTTGTCCATTATTTATTTCTTAAGAAATGGGACAATGGATAAAAGGCTCCATTACTTTGTATCTTACGTTATGGTCCCGTAGAAGCCGTTTTTGTAAAAATAGGCTAACGATTGCGTCATAACCATGGGACGCTCTGTCGCACAGTAGAGAAATTACCGTATAGACAGAAGTAGAAGCTCGTAGGCAATCGTTTGGACATGTAGGCATAAAGTCAAGGGAGAAGCCCATAGATAGAGAGTTCATAAAAGCAACGGGACAAAATATTTCAACAACAGATTTATTTCAGATTTCAATTCAGATTTGTCTCGGCACAGCTACTAGAAGGTCAGAACGGTTGCTCACGTGACATCTACGTCGTCAAGCTCAGTTTGAGCCTGCGCAGTGCGCTTGGCTATCAGGAAGTGAGTGCTTTTATGGGCTTCAACTTTCTCCGTTGAAATCTATGGGGTCGCTGTGTCCATTTCTTTTACTGTCTATGATCCTGGCGCTGGTGTTAGAACGTAAGCTCCGCCTCTTACTTCCGGTTCTGGCACTGGGGTTCTGAAACTGGTGGTGCTACGGGTCTGCAGCAGGATACTATAGGGTTTACCGCTTAAATAGTATGTCGGAAACGAAGAGTCTATTACCATATTTGAATTTCAGCTCTGGAGGCTTCCTCAGCTCTAACGCACACACTGATACGAACTTTAATGATGGCATTGGTTTTATCTTATCAATCTCATTCTTTGGAAGTATTGCAAAGTGGATTTGCTTTCGCAGCTCAGAAAACAGTGTATTCTCAACACAAGACAAACCAAACAAACACTTCCAAGCATCATTCACAACTACAGTGTTTGAGTGCGGGTCAAAGTAGAGGTTAATCGCAGGCAGCCAGTGAAGAATATGGGCTGGTATTATGCAAATTTGTTACAAACTTACATAGGTTTATTCAGAAAGTAAGAAAATAATTACTGACAACTTGTTTTTGGCAGTTCAGAATCTGTTCATACAGTATAAGAATAACTATTTATTGTGCACTTTGAACTTTTCAGACCTTTTACATTCACAAACAGTTATATTACACACTACATGAAAAGTATAATGAAACTATTAAACATAATGAAACACACTATTATGAGGGGCCCTTTAGCAGTATTTTGTTGTGATATTCACCTTGCCCTTGTGTTCTTTAGAGTCCAACTTCCCCAGTCCTCGAAGTTTCTCCGCAGCAGCAAAAGCATATTCCCTCAGGCCTTTCGCAGTATAGATATGTAAAATCCTAAAAGAGAGGAAGAACAAAGTTTCAGTTTTCATTTACAGTCTAACAACCTTTCTGTTTTCAGTTAGAGTCACTTTTCTATAGGACTTGCGCTTACAGTGGTTTCATTAGTTGAGAAACTCACAAGGCCTTAGAAGACCCCTCTGGTGAAACACCTAATGCTGATACATTAACTGAGCAATTTACATAATGACATAATGTGTACATGACTAGAAGGTATCTAAATAAGACTGCAAATTCTATTTAGCATACAAAATTGCTACATTGAAAATGACCTCCCTGTATTTATGTTGGTTTCATTTGGTTTTTCAATATTTTTTTTTAAGAAAAAGTCCAAAATGTAAGTAACCTTTTTTGTGTACTAATATTAATCATTTATTTTCAAAAGGGTTAAAAAACATTTTTATAAAAAAAATAAAATAAAAGACTACATATTTAAAAATTCCTAACTTTATGGGGGTTTACTAGAAGAGATTATATGCATGACCATCCATTTTGGGTCAGCGAGTTTGTTTTTGTTTTGTTTTTGAAATAAATAAATACTTTTACTCAGCAAGGATGCAATTGATAGAAAAGTGACAGTAAAGACTCTTACAATGTTACAAGAGATTTAATTTTCAAATAAATGCTTGAACTTACAGTTCATCAAACAATCCTGAAAAATGTATCACGGTTTGCACAAAAGAAATCCATTAAGGAGTATAACAATGATTAAAAAAAAAGATGAAATGTTTCTTTAGCACAAAAGCTCTTGCCATCACGAATAAATCAAGTTTTAAAATGTATTACAATAGAAAACAGTTCTTTTAAATTGTCAAAATATTTCACAATATCACTGTTTTAACTGTATTTTTGCAGCCTTGGTGAGCATAATATAATTTTTTGAACAGTGGTGTACTCATTTGAAATCTACATAACTACAGATCATTCTTCCAATGGTCAGTTACCCTGGTACCGCATCCGTGATAGTATATCTCCACCCTAAACATAATGCAGCAAATGTTCCTTTGACTTACGTGTCCCCATCATCATCCTCCCAGGTGGTTCTACTGTAATCCATGTTCTGCAGGAAGACTCGAGCCTCCTGCAGCTTCACCATATCCATTTGGGGCCTGAACTCTTGGAGAACGTATTGGCTTGTGTGATCCTCTGCTCTGGATTCAGATGGCCAACACAAGCCTGAGCTCTGAACGGGGACTGTCCCAGTCAAATCAGTCCCGGCAGCAGTTACAGGGCACTCTGTTATAGACTGTGAGAAATGACAGAGAATGGGACTGAAACTTGACCAAATGAACATGATTATGTAGGAAGCCTTCAATTATTATGCTACCTCAAATACTTTTCGAGCTCTTACATATTGCTGTGTTGTCTGGGTGTCCTGGCAGTCTTGCATCTGCTGAGGGCTGTAGCCAGTGGCAAGCGTTTGTCCAGTCTGGGTAAAGTTTGGTGAGATGGAGGAACTGGACATGAACGAGAAAGGGTTGCACTGCTGTAGGGAGGAATGTGCCTGATGAATGCTGGAAACTTCCCATCGGTCGTATCTAACTGCGCCCATGTCTGTGTAGCTTGCACTGGTTCCTGCAAAGGAAAGGGATCATCTTTAGAATGTCATTGAAGTCCCATTTTAAAAACAAAATCCTCATTTAGCAGAGATGCTCAGACTCACCGACAGTGGGAGATTGTACTGATGCCAACACCTGTTGGAAACATTTTGAAGGATGATTAAAGACGTTTATATCAGCCTCAAGACAATCATGCTTAGAGGTATAATAGGTTTGACTGACTGGGACAGATGCAGCGCCACCAGCAGTATAAGATGCTGTAGAGCAGGAGGGGGGTGCTGAGGAGGTCTCTCTCTTTCTCTTCTGCTCCAGGAGTTTCTTCACTGTGGGCAGAGGGTAACACGCCTTTTCCTTCGGTGCTGTGGACACAGGAATAAACCATTTTTATATTAATCATAATGTTTTTTGTTTGAAAAGTCTAAGTAAAGATAAATGCTTTTAAAGAATCACAGAAAATGTATCACAGCAGCACAACCGTTTTCAACATTGATCATTGTATGAAATATTTCTTGAGCAGTAAATCAGCTTAGAATGATTTCTGAAGGAACAGGGCACACTGAAGACTGAAGTAATGATGCTGAAAATTCAGCTTTGCCATCGCCCTAACTTAACACCCGACCCCTAACTTTTGAACGGTAGTCTCTTTAAATCTCTAAACTGATATTGATTTATCAACCGAGAGTCCATGCACCCTTGCCCATTATCAAGTTCATATTCTTCATGAAGATTTCTTAATAAAGTATGTCATTTATTTTACTATTATATAATTGTGGAACTTTATTAACTAGATGCAGTGACTATCTTGTCCAAGCTAACAATCATATTTATACCTCAGAAGGAAAATAAATGCTATGAAATATTTGTAGTTTTAAATTAACAACAGTTAATCAATTCAGGAAAGGTGAGATGGGTATTTTTTTATCTTTCTATTAAATCCCAGACATTTGTTTTACAATGCCACAGCAAATGTACGAGATTTGTTTAAGCAAGTAAAACATTTACTTCTACATATTGCTTCATTTATTGTTGACGTTTTTTTTTTCAAGTAAAACTGATTGATTTCTACAGTAATATGATTTCCCCATGGCCGTTTTTAATAGCAGGTGTCGGTATGACATACAAATGTATTTTCTTCGTGTTAGTCACTAAAAGAAACTGAAAAAGACAAGAATGCAAATATCGGAGGTTTCCAGTGGGCTTCAGTTACGTATTCTAGAGCAGAGAGAAGGAAAGTTTCTTCAAACTCTTGACCCCAAACGTGAGATAAGAAAGACATTTCCACCGAAGGAGCGTAATGCTCATCCTCTCACCCGTGAGGAAGGTATTCCATTTGGAAAAGAGGTGGTGAGGTCACGTCTACCTGTCTTCTTTATCAGAAACCCTGCGTCTATGGAGAGGGTTCACAAGCACATTCTCTGTAACTATTTCCTTTTCTCCGTTACGCTCTTCGCGGCAAACCACATCTTCTTCCTGCATCTGACGTATGCGTCCTCTGAAGGGGCCCATCAGAGGTGTGTAAACAGATGATGCCTGCCAAACAGTGGCGGTACTGAGGCGAAATCAGCTATCACAATTAAGCTGCAATACTTCATCTAGCCACCAGGAATAAACAAGGAGGATCTCGTTTAAACATTAATCAAATTACTGCTTCACTCACAGATATTGATGTCCCAAAATGCAGTGTGAGAGAAACACTTCTAACTTATTTTACTATCTTTTATGGGCTAGTCGGAGTATATATTATGTAGGCTACCTCCATGATCATCAGATATAATAGTTTTGCCTATATATAATAGTGTTTCGGTTGATTCATCTATATATAGCTCAGACACAAGAACTGCTTTCTGTGAGATATCCAATTACAGGAAAAAAAAACTGGTTTCACCAAAACATTAAGTAATTCTTATGGCAAATGGGGATTCAAAAGAGGAAGGTGGCTTTGATTTAATCAGCATGGAAATTCCACTGGGCATAACCTCTAGAGGATCATTCCTTTTTTTATCTGTCTTTTTTTTTTTTTGTTTTTTGTTTTTGTTCTCCATTCCAGTTTAAGTACTCCACTTCTCAGCCTGTTACTTTTTAAAGCTCACTATCTCAAAATGCACTGCTCGACATTGTACAAGTGGGATGTATAACAGACTCAAATGAAACAAATACTAAAAGAAAAATTATAGCTACATTTCTGAAAGTTTAAGAAAAATGTTAGAATAACATTGGTCAAATATTGAATGAGCTAAAACAATAATGGAGTTTAAAAAATGTCTTGACAGATACACAAATTCTTAAGGTTATATCACCATGTCTCAATATGTAGCATAATAATTAAATTATGATTTATTTACATTGTGTAGGAGGGGGTGAAATCATTATCTTGACTAGTTATAAGGCATTTATTGGATCCACAAATATCAAACAAAATAGTAAATAGGTTTACAGTGAGAGTTGAATATCACAATCAGACAGTTGTTTTTAAAATGCTAGCATGTTTCATGTATTTCTAAGTTTGTTTGTTTTTTTTCTAATTTAATTACATTTTTTATAAAATACAATTAGGAAAAAGTAGTCATGGGATTTGACCCTAATTGATTTTTAAGCAAAGTTCATAAATAAGTAGGCATGGTGTATGTTGAAACAACAGAATTCTAAACTAGTTTAAGCTATAAGAGTTTAATGTAGGAAATTAGGAATGTTAGCCTATATCGAAGTTTGACAGACGCTTAGAATGTTTTACAAACGCTAGGCTAGTGAAACACTTGACAGGCTATTCATATAGTCTACTCCAGCATAGCTATTGGCTATATAGAAAATAACAGTGGTTTTGCTGTTCGCAACAGTTTTAAAGGTCACACGACGTCTACACAAGTCTACAGAACATTGATTGTCATGCCTAAAATGTCCGAAAACGTGGGCATCAGCGGCTGGGATACCCTCGCACCTCTATCTTGTAAATTCAAAGTCGGAAATCCCTGGCCAATGAGTCACGCGCGCGGGTGTCCTCGCGGGGATTCCGCACGTCTCACTACGGTAGCCTATCGCTATATTTACACATTAAAAAATCTTAGTTTGCCGTTTATTTACTTGGTTTATTCCACGAGACATTTGTACTTGTATAGAAGAAATGCTTCCTTTATAGTTTTATGATACAGTTAGTTAGTTTTCTTTTCGCTAGAAATTTTTTCACAAGCTTTTCTTTATAAAAATGAGACCCACACCCATTAAAAACGGGAACTGAAAGTCTAAAAGGGAGGAGCAATTTATCAAGGGGTTTGTCCAAAATAGTCGTAAAATGAACTCAGTGACTGACAGTATCTCTACGTTGTTGGGGGATCCTTTATTCAAATTAGTTGTCTATTTTTAAACGGTAGGCTACATCACTGAACTTACGTCATAAAATAACCCATATAAACAGAAAGAGAAAAAGTAGGCTAGTATTCCATACGTTGTATCCAGCTAAATAGTTGTATTTAACAGCCTAGGCCCTATGTGTATTTTAATAAACGCTTATGTCAGTGTTGAATTATTTAGGTCTAATAGGAACCCGAACACTTTAACGTAGGCCTACCTTTCTCGGCTAGACTAGGCTACTTTTTTGTCCACTTTACTCCAAATAAAAAATCATTCATCGTATATTCTCAAATTCCTTCTGCTGTAGCTATAAATCCTGTAAATAAAAAAATATTAATAAAAAGTCTTCGTACTCACATTTCTGAAAGTGCATGTCAGAATCCCTTTAGCTGTCTTTAATTCTCGGCTCCCACGCCAGGTGAAATGATTGATATCAGTCGCAGAGGAGCCTCTGATAAATGTCAACTCCTCGATTCACTGCCTGTTGTTAACTGTCTGACTTCGGCACGTTCCACTATGTATACAGAGAACACGTTGTTTTTCCCCCGCCCATCGGTAGCTCCGCCCTCTCCCTTTGACGAGCTGTCAAACACAATGGAGGAATGTGGATCGGGATCGAGATTGAGACAGGCAGTAGTAGTAGGCTACAGGATGTTTTCTTTGCGTGTGTCAATAACCAATATAAGAATGTGCGAGACGATACAATGGAGAAATCTTTTAGAAATTCAAAGTAGCCTACTAAAACATGTTAGCAAATAGTTGTAGTTAATGTAGGTTCCATTAACCTAAACATTACGAAGTTGTTTTAAAGGTGCACCTTTAATACAACCTCGTAATGTTTAGGTTAATAGGCTATATTACATGTAATCAAATGTAATGTATTTAATATTATTTATATGTAAAGTAAAATGTTTTCATGATTATTTTGAGTCAAGAGTCAAAATTACTGATTCAAAATGTGAAAATGTTTCAGCATCATTATAGATTAAGTGTAGGCCTATTTTAGTCATTGTTGTGGATTCTTATGTTGGAATAGTTTCTGTTGCATTTGAGAAATATAATTAAAGGGATAGTTCACCCAAAAATTCAGCCCAGGATTTACTCACGCTCAAGTCATTCTATATGACATCTATATGTATATGATATTCTTCTTTCAGACGAAGACAATCGGAGTTATATAAACAAATCCAAGGAAGCTAGTTATTTTAGTCGATAAAGTTTTAAATATGCATATTTTTCTTACACGAACGCTTCATTTCAGAAGGCCTTTATTAACCCCCTGTGGAGCACTTTTATCATTGATGTATACACTTTGATGGCCATTCACTGCCATTATCAAGCTTGGAAGAGCCAGGACATTTTTTAATATAACTCCGATTGTATTCGTCTAAGAAGAATGTCATATACACCTAGGATGGCTTCAGGGTAAGTAAATCATTGGCTAATTAATTTTTTTGGGTGAACTATCCCTTTAATATAACATTTAATTACACTCACCTAAAGGATTATTAGGAACACCATACTAATACTGTGTTTGATCCCCTTTCGCCTTCAGAACTGCCTTAATTCTACGTGGCATTGATTCAACAAGGTGCTGAAAGCATTCTTTAGAAATGTTGGCCCATATTGATAGGATAGCATCTTGCAGTTGATGGAGATTTGTGGGATGAACATCCAGGGCACAAAGCTCCCGTTCCACCACATCCCAAAGATGCTCTATTGGGTTGAGATCTGGTGACTGTGGGAGCTATTTTAGTACAGTGAACTCATTGTCATGTTCAAGAAACCAATTTGAAATGCTTTGTGACATGGTGCATTATCCTGCTGGAAGTAGCCATCAGAGGATGGGTACATGTTGGCCATAAAGGGATGGACATGGTCAGAAACAATGCTCAGGTAGGCCGTGGCATTTAAATGATGCCCAATTGGCACTAAGGGGCCTAAAGTGTGCCAAGAAAACATCCCCCACACCATTACACCACCACCAGCAGCCTGCACAGTGGTAACAAGGCATGATGGATCCATGTTCTCATTCTGTTTATGCCAAATTCTGATTCTACCATCTGAATGTCTCAACAGAAATCGAGACTCATCAGACCAGGCAACATTTTTCCAGTCTTTACTGTCCAATTTTGGTGAGCTCTTGCAAATTGTAGCCTCTTTTTCCTATGTGTAGTGGAGATGAGTGGTACCTGGTGGGGTCTTCTGCTGTTGTAGCCCATCCGCCTCAAGGTTGTGCGTGTTGTGGCTTCACAAATGCTTTCCTGCATACCTCGGTTGTAACGAATGGTTATTTCAGTCAAAGTTGTCAGTCAAAGTTGTCAGTCAAAGCATACTGGATGTTTTTCCCTTTTCACACCATCCTTTGTAAACCCTAGAAATGGTTGTGTGTGAAAATCCCAGTAACTGAGCAGAAATACTCAGACCGGCCCGTCTGGCACCCACAACCATGCCACGCTCAAAATTGCTTAAATCACCTTTCTTTCCCATTCTGATATTCAGTTTGGAGTTCAGGAGATTGTCTTGACCAGGACCACACCCCTAAATGCATTGACGCAACTGCCATGTGATTGGTTTATTAGATGATTGCATTAATGAGAAATTGAACAGGTGTTCCTAATAATCCTTTAGGTGAGTGTATATTTAATTAACATTCATTTAACATAGAATACAGTTCATCTGTGTAAAGTTAGTTTTGTTACACCATTTTTGTCATACTTCCTTTTCCACCACATCAACTTTGATCTGCTTATTTGCCTCAGAAATTAAGCATCATGTCCATTTCCTCCATTCTCTCCACAACACCAAAATGGTCTTCTGCTTCTTCACTCCTCCTCCACCCACTCATCCTCGCCCAGCTGCAAAAAAAGTGGAGAACTTGAAATGCTTAAGCAGCTCAACTGCTGTGCACTTTAAAGTTATTTGGTGTGCAATGATGAGAAAAGCACACTTATTCACTTTAAATAAACATCCTGTTAGGCATCAGTGCACACTTAGTTTATTCTGAAGTAGCACTTTAAAAATCTGGAGAGATGTGCAAATTTCAAATGCTGCAAGGCCACTCTTTACTAGTTTCTTACTGTAGTAGCCTATACGTAATTTGACTACCTCAGCGTGAAACAACTGAGCTTTAAGTGCAAGATTGAGAGCCCCTCCATGGGCCCTTTAATCAATCAATCAATCAATCAATCAATCAATCAATCAATCAATCAATCAATCAATCCATTTATTTATAGAGCACATTTAAAACACAACCGAAGTTGACCAAAGTGCTTTACAAGGAATCAAAGAAACACAAATATAAAACTACTATACATACTTAAAACCTAACGAGACCACTCAATAATAATAACAAGAAAACAGGAAAGCAGACTGTTAAAAGCCAGTGAATAGATGAGTCTAGAGTTGAGATTTAAAAGTACAAATAGATGGAGCTTGCCTAATCACAAGAGGAAGGCTATTCCACAGCTTCGGCCCAGCAGCAGCAAAAGCACGCTCACCACGCTTTTTAAGTTTCACTTTAGGGATTGTAAGATGGCCAAGGTCAGAGGATCTCAGGTTTCTAGAAGGAGTGTATGGAGTCACTTTAAGTAAACAACATCAAGGTGTTGTGGCTATTACAGCTCAATTTTTTAAATGGCTTTTTTCTAAAAGAGGACTGGAATTCAAGTAGGCTGTATTTAGACTGAGGCAGTGTCTGCTGGGATGTGAAGAGAGTAAACAACTTCTGTCTTCATGGAAAATTGCCCCATCTAGTGACCAAATATATTACATACATGTATGCCTTGAAATAATTGAGTTAAATTTAGGTGCACCATAATGTGGCATAAACAACATTTCATTACATCATCTACAAGAAAAAAAAATCTGTTATAAAGAAACTGAATCCTATGATTGCACTGTTGAATATGAATAAAGTCTTTTCAGTAAATACGTGAATTGAAAATAAGAATAATGTTCTAAATTCAATGTTTTAAATCGATCATATAAAAATATATTCAACTGAAACACAAATCATAGAATATGCAGATAAACATGAGCATCATATTCGTGTTGATGTCCATTCACATGGCAGAACTTCTTTTGTGACTATATTTAGAGAGCAGTTAAGGCCCCATAATTCAGTCTCCTTATAGCTCTTTGTTGTTCTTCTTTATTTCGTTTTTCTTATCATAGTGCCATGCAGTTGAGGTTCAGTCAGAAGGGACAATGTTACAGAGTAGAGTGGCACTGTCACCATCACTCTTCTGCATCACTTGTTCTTGACATACAATAGGGTTGGCTGTTCATTGTAATGCAAAGGGAAATTAACCGTTTTCAGGGTACATCATTTGTCCGTTAATGACTAAGTCACACCATTAATTACAAAATGTAGAAACTATAAATCAGAGATATAGGCCTATGTCTGATGAAAGAGGCGGCAAGTCTGTCACCTTCGTTCTCTTACTATTCGTGAGTGTGACAGACCTCTGATAGAAAAGTGTGTGATATGATCATCGAAAACAATTGTGTGACAACCTGACCAAAATAGAGTTGTTCTGTGTTGGCTAGTGGGACGCATGCGCTATGAGATCTGTAAAGCTTCTGTAAAGACCTCTGTAACAGAAACAGACACCAAAATCTTTATAGCATTCAATATACTGTATTGCACTGCTAGCTTGTATATAATAATCACAGAATATTAATAATTAATGTCAATTTTTAGGCTTGTATTTGCACTGGAAAAAAATGTTAAACAGAGATGTTTACAATTATAACTTTATAATTATTTTAGAAACGATAACAGATAGGCTATTGTTTCTTAACTAAAACACTCCTTATAAACTAAATCAGAACAAAATAAGACACTTTTTTTATATCTCATTTGAATCTATAGGGTAGGCTATTGTATAGAGTGGTAGGCTGTGACTACGGTACAGAGTAGTATGGGTAAAGAAACTAGGAATGTATCACATGATTCATATCCCGGAAATACACTGCCGTCGATGGAAAAATGGCGTTACGAGCAGCTCTAGACTGTAACAAAAAGTGGGCCAGCAGTAGAGACAACTATGATTAACCTGCGTTTGTCGGTTCACTTAAGTACAGAAAACTGCCATTAGTCATATAAATGTATATTAATACAATTGCACACTCGACTTTGTAAAGGCGCGCCACAGATGGACAAAGACAGACTCGCAGTGAGTACATGCCAAAATAAACACGAGGAAGTAGCCTTAAAAGGGGCGTGTGATGTGTTTCACGGCTTGGAGAAATACTAATGGGAAAAAAACGCAGACGGAAGCATTTTATTGGCGTACATAATTGCATGCGATACGGATCAATGAAAATGTTTTGTTATAAAGTACAATGTATCGCTTGTTGATGTTGTACGCTTAACGCTTGTATCATATCTTGTTACGCGTTCCTAAAGGTGTCCTTTTCTCATGATGCGATTTGTTTTATGACCCCGTTATGCCTATGCTTGTAGGATATATTTTTTATTTATTTGCTCTTTAATCCAGTATGAATTGTGCATATGCAGCAATGTGACACACTGATTTAGGCCCTATTCATATATTATAGTATTAATTTATTGTAATCATATATTAAAATATACTGCAATTATAGTATTTACAACTAATATTATTTATTTACTACTAATATTATTTTACGCAGGCTGGTGCATGCTCATGGCTGGATATGCATCACTTCATTGGTGACCTTATGGCAGCAAGTGCTTCAGTCTCTGGTCATCAACTGAGAGAGCAACATACTGAGGAGACACAGAGTTCTGCTTGGCCCAAAGTCTCGCATCTTCCCCAGTCTTCTACATCCAGACAAAGCCAAGTGAAAAGTGCTGTCCGGTTTGGTCTGCATTCTGAGGAAAGGGAAAAAGAGCCCAGAGACCATGAAAGCCATGGTGAGTAAATATTACAATAGACTGTTCAGTACAATTGTGTTATAATGAAATGGACATTCATTTATCCTCATGAAGTAGGATTGCGAAACATGCAGAATTTATTGATTCCGGCTACTTTAGAGGCACTTACTTATTGAATTTACTGGCCTAAATGCAGCTGTTGCCAAATGATGAGATCATTGCCTGGTGATTCAACCAGGACAGATACAGCAAATAATAAATGTAATAATGTATTTAATATATATTAAAAATACTTAATATATTATTATTGCAACAAAAGTTCACAGACTTTCTAATGCAGATCAGAGGCAGCATAAATGCAATCCAATAATTTGTACTAACTATATATTAAAGAGAGAGGATTATGAAAATGATAATAGAAGTCAGCTGGTCATTATCAGAAAGTAAATCCAGACATGGTGATTAGGACCATGATTATCTGATATGAGGCTCATCCATTTTTGGGAAACCAAAGTTTCATATGATATGAAACATTGGTTTCCCAAAAATGGATGAGCAGTCAGTTATTCAGCGTTTCTGTGGACAACAGTCATTATTCAGAAACATTTGACAGTAATAACACTGAAAACAGAATAAAATATTCCAGAGAGCGATGTAAAAAATAAAGATACTAAAATACTTAATTCATTTGTATAAAATACCACTTTATGTAGCTCTAACTACTTCCTGTAACCAATCAGTGAAGTACATATTCTTCTGAATAACAACTGGTTCCATACAAGGAAATGGTTTCATATTTAGTTTAATCATGTTTGCCAACTCGTCACTCACTTGATTTATGCTGAATAATTGTGTGCATTCTCATCTCCCTCTTTTGTAGTTCAGCATCGTACCTGCACATGTCCTGGCTGCCCTCTTTCCTCATCTACTTCTAGTTCCTCAATCCAGACCCTGAAACCCAGAACCAGCCCGGCCACACAGATCCAACAACCTTCGCCCCTACAATCCACCCCGCAACAGCAGGCCAAAGAGCCCAGCCCTGCCCCTGTCGGCCTCGGATTGTGTCTAGGTTTGGGTCTCTCTCTGGAAGAGGAAAACAGAGAGCCCAGCAGCACATCTGGTTACCCCCAACAGGAAGACAAAGGCACTAGCACACACAGCCCAATCCCTCAGGGAAATCCCGAGTCCACCAGTGTCCCGCCTGTTCAGGCCTTTGCATGTCTATGCTGCCACCGTGGCTTGCAAACCTGTAGCCAACTTCTACGTCAACAAAAGGACCCAGAGGCACATGTTGCCCACCACCACTTCCATCACCACCACTGCCCGCTCACCACCTGCACATCATGTACGCTCCCCTCCTTCCCTTGCCTGTCCTGCCAGCGCACCTTCCCCACTTGCGCCGAGCTCCTGCGGCATCAGCAGGGCCACGCTCAGCAGGAGGGCCTGCAGCAGCTCCCGTGCATGCACTGCAATGCCTCTTTTCCCCGGCCGTCTCAACTACTGCAGCACCAGCGAACTCAGCACGCATCCAAAGCAGGCGGCTTCCTGTGCGCCGAGTGCGGACGCGCGTTCAACTCGCACAGCAATCTGCGCATCCACCTCAACGTACACACTGGCGCCCGACCGTACATCTGCACCGACTGCGGCAAGAGTTTCAGCCAGTCCGGGGCACTTAAGATTCACCGCCGCATTCACACCGGAGAGAGGCCGTACACCTGTTCTTATTGCGGGAGGGGTTTCCCTCACCTGGCTGGGGTAAGAGCGCATCAGCGAATTCACACGGGGGAGAAACCGTACAGCTGCGGTCAGTGTGGAAAGTGCTTTACTCAGTCTGGGGCTTTGAAAATCCACACTCGCATCCACACCGGCGAGAGGCCTTTCGTGTGCGGCCTCTGTGGGAAGAGCTTTTCGAACCGCTCCGGCATCCGCTTTCATCACCGCACGGTTCACGGGATCGTGACGGAGCCCAACTCTGTGGGCAGGCCTAGTCTGGCTGCCTCTGCGTCATCCACAGTTTCAGAATTCCAGAGAATTCAAGCCTCCAGTCTCAACCAGATCCATCTCCGGCAAATGGAAGGGAAGAGTCCAGCTAGTAAAGAGCAGTTAAGTGGGGATGGGGACAAAGCCGCTCTTCCGTATGCCTGCGAGGACTGCGGACAACGCTTTCCAGATGCTCCGACTAGAAACAGACACCAGACGTTGCAACACTACTCTTCGGAAGAAAGAGAGAAGGAAGAGAGCAGCTCAGATAAAACTAAAGATTAGACAACAATTAGAACATTTCTGACTCTGTATTTTAAAAAGAGAGAGAAGAAAAAAAGGCAACTTTAATATGTAATGTATTAAGCTAGGTATTGAGCCTGAAACATAAACAAGGCCAAGAGCTGATGTTAGTCCCCTCACACTGACTATCCGCTTGTAAAGTCATGACTCGTGACACAAGAAATACTGTTTCTATACATTTCAATTGAGTACTATCTCAACAGGCGTTTATGAGCAATATTTATTTAAATGAAGCCAAGTTAAAAACTCGTGGCGTACACTACAATCTCTGGGCTCAAAGTGCCCCAGACACCAATATTTTAACGATTCATAAAAGATGAATCACTGTCTGGGCATCTGAGATTTCGTTACAGAGATAAAGGTTAGGATTGGGATTGTTTAGTAGTATTACCACACAGCGTGATCTAGCATTGTTTGTTGTTTGCTTTTGCCATTTGATGAGAATTTGGATCCAGAAATGGTGATGCGTGGTGTCAGACATAACGAGCGAAATCTTGTTTTGGTAATGTACGATTCTTTTTCTTGTTATTTGTGCCTCTAAAAAGCTAAATTGAGACAACCTGTAACTGCACCTTAAACATTAAATCAGAAGCTTTGCCTATCAGTATAAAGGTACGTTTTAAGTATTAGGGTATTTACGTATATATGTTACAAAACCTGGGGTCATCTGCTAACATTATGTTGAGACGGTGTCTTAAGTTCTAGTATGACCCACTAGCAGTTAGTCTTACTTTTCGGTATCAAATTAGGCCAATCTACCTTAAATTTTAAAAATCATTAAGTCATTAAGTCAATCATTTTAATCATTTAAAAAGTCTTAAAGAAAAGCATTTGATGACTAACTGGTTCATGCAACCGCCGGCCCCTGTTCTAGTTTTTCCACCTGAAAGGTTACCAGAAAGCAAAGGGAAGGATGCTAGATTGACAACTGACAAGCGATCAGTCGTAAGTCTCATGCCAGTAAAACCGTTCCACCAGCATGATTCTCCTATCCTAAGTACGGTTAGTTAAATGTAGTGAGAAATCCAAGTGTAGGAACGGATTATAATCGTACTGTATCAAACTGTCTGAAATGCTACTCATACCACTACTGGTACTGCTTACAACCATTCGGCATGAAGGTGGAAAAGTGTTTTATTTTACTCTTTAGCACTTTTTTAATGTATGTATGTGCAAGAATTTGAAGTTGTGCTTGTTTTTTTGTTGTTGTTGTTGCCTTTAATAGTTCTTTTTAGTGTCCAAATGAACTTCTAATGCTGTCTTGATGATGAACTGGATAATTAAGAACATTTTCTGGTTGGATAATTTCTTAGGTTTTAACATAAGGGAAAAAGTAGGCCTAAATTAGACGGAGTAAGTTCTCTGTTGTGCATTGGCTGAAGTAATAGTGCCTTTCTTAATGGGAATCTCGCAAAGCACATGCAAACCAAGACAAATATTTAGATTCTGGCCATAGCAGTCAAACATCAAATATGCCCATCAATTGCTACATCTGTTCTAATGTGTATTTAAATTAAATGAAGCTCTTGCCATATTTAAATGCATTTCAGCTTGTTGTGTGGGGATGAATATTATGACATCATTTAGGACATGTGATTTACCTGCTGTTGCTTACTGTATATATGCAGGGACTGACAGTACGCAAGACTGCAAGAGTTAAGGGGCTGCTATTTTCACAGTTGGTCAAAGGTTTGTTGTTAAAGATATCTTTAGATATATCTGTATTATTACTCAGAATTAAAGTTTGGCAAAACTGTAATGGGAAAAATATTGTCCATTATTGTTGACCATTTTGTATCTTTAGCATTACTACACCATTGATATATGAACCCTCCTTATGTGGTATTGTGGTTGGCTGATCATAAATATCAATGATCTAACCTCTCAACCCAGAGCATCAGATACTTTTAATACATCTGTCAGTTCAGCTCATGTCTACATGTACATTGTGTACACATACCAAAAAAAATAAATGTTGATTGACCTTATTTGAACTTTACATTTGTGATCCTAGTGATATCAGTATAGTTTAGTACAGTGATATCTGTTTTGTTGATTAACTTTTTAACATCTGTGGTGCCTTTCACCAGACCAGAACCCTTGAACCATGTCTTGGTATGATGATGCATTACATATTGTCAATATGAGACATGAATCGTTGTCTAAAACAAACAAACAAATAAGCTACTATTTGTGCTTATTGACACATTTCAAAACTAAAATTGTAGTCACTTGCACTTCCTGCTGAGTCACCTACAGTCACCTGAACTTACTGTAAGGTAAATGAACTTTCGAAAAGGGAATTTACATTGTGCCCTAGCTACTGTTCTGCCCTCTTCAAATTTCCTAGGCTATTTATTATTTAATAGTCAACTATTTAAGTACATTCTAACCTACATGTGTATTATTATTTCTCTTCACTTCAGTTCAGTGCTACTTGTAGGTAAGAGAAGGTATGCCTAATAATATACTCGCCCCAGATCTATTTCACCTTGAGTCACGACTCAAAACAACAAACATGCCCGCAACTTGCACGTGCAGGGAGTGCGTTTCTTTAAAAAAGCGTTTTCGCAGTTGAAGCATTTTTATTTTAGCATTCAGTGTTATTCTTTTCCCTGTTATAGCTATATATTCTTTGCACTCGGTTGTACTTATCTTGTTCAAATTCTCAAACGTTTACATCGACTTCAGCTAAATGAAAGAGAACCCATGAAACTTTTCTAGGTCTAGGCTCAGCAGTAATTAGTCTCAGCAGCTAAAATATAACTACAAATTTGTTTTGAAATAAAGCAATAAGCGTCCCGGGGGCCGGTAATTATGTCTTTAACCTTTGAGATTACCAAAAAAAAAAAAAAGAATTGAAGGATGTCATAACAAATAGGCCTAGTTACTAAGCAACTGCCGTAACTTAATCGCGTCGTGAAGTATTAGTAGCCAAGGCCTAATGTCATTTTTTTTATCTCTTTATTACAGATTCACATATCAAACGTCTATCACACAAACCTAAAAAAAAAAACTTTAACCGCCAGATTACACTGCCTTCTCACATCCTCTGAACATAGATTATGCTAGATACAAGTGATGCTTAAGCTTGATTTGCATGAAGAGTTTGTGTTTTGAGACCATTGCACAAATTTAACCTTGTATTTTTGTAATTTGTATATAGCCTATAATTTAATATATAGAAGAAATGAATGCTAACATTATATTAGTGCATCGTTGAATCTTTGTAACAAAAACAAAATAAACAGTAGCACGTTAGTAGGCTAAGCTCCACCCTCTTCTTCCGCGCTCATAAATTGTGTTTACAAAGTTTCGTTTTGGCAGAAGTTCAGTTGTTCTCAAACGCAGAAGTCAAGATTCTTCAAGATGACAGGCTATATTCTCCTCACTGTTCTGGCGTTTACCTTTCTCCACGGATACACTGGTAAATAACATTTTGCTTATGTCTTTTCAAAACTATTATTTATTTAATGCATTTTACTGTTTTAACCTAAATCAACGTTTTTATCAAACGCAGTATGTAAGTATAGGCCTATCTATAAAAGTAAATTAATAATAATCCATTGAGACTGAGGAGCGAATTTTAAATAATAAATAAAGTATTTATAGTTCTTATTTTATTTGTCTTAATTTGTTTTTCTTTTTTTTATATATTGCTGATTGCACAAAAGAAAATCTAACTAAACGTTCAGAACTGCATAGCCTACCTACCTTAAAATAATCGTCTGAACTACCAACACTTTTCCGGTTAAATACAGGGACTTTGAATACAGTCAAGTGAAAACGAAAGTGTTCCTGTTTTTGTAAAGTTATAGGGTTGTAGCCTAATAAAACGATATATAGGCTTATCTTTTCGATATATTATATATAAAAGCCCCATAAAGACTGCATATGTGACAGCCCAGAATACAATTTTATACAGAAATTATTTCAGATATGTCAAGTCGCCTACAGCAAGTAAGACGAGGAATTTGCCACCTCACATGCTCACCATCTTGATCCAACCAGTTAGACGACATTTGAAGGAAATTGTATTTGTTTGAAAGCACGTTCACATTTGTTTGACAATATTAGAGAATACCCTTTTCAATTCAGACTAAGACCAAAAATATGCTTGCATTTCTGTATTTATACAGCGTTTGCTTCAGTTTAACAACACTGCACATCAGATAGCATTTTCCTGTTGTTGTCATGGCTGGTATGCAAATTACACATACCAGGAAGTTTAGAAAGAATATAGAATATTTTGGCAACTATAGAGTGGAAATAAAAAGTATGTACAGCCCTGTTGAAACAGATTTTTTTTTTGTGACGTAAAAAAGATAAATCATATCAGAACTTTTGGACCGTTAATGTAAAAATTACAATCCATGCAATGCCGCTGTAAACCAAAGTAACACATTTCAGAGAAAAAAAAGTGTTATAACTTCATGAGTGTGTACACCCCTAACTAACACACCATATTACAGCACTCTGTCTGTCTGTCTGTCTCAGTCTGTATATATTAGCGATCTTGGCTTGGTAATATTTTCCTACTCTTCTTTGCAAAAACATGCCAGATCTGTTAAATCAAGAGTTTTCAGCGGCATTGCATAGGTTGTAATTTTTCCATTAAATGTGCAAAAGTTCTGATATGAGTTTACATCACAAACATAAGCGGTTTTAACAGGGATGTGTAGACTTTCCATATAATTACATACACTGATGTATGCTATCAGATCAGAGTGACAAAAAGCAACAAGAAAGAAGCGACAAAAAAGAGCAAATTATGTTGTTGAATCCCATATGGATGCAATTGTTGCTTTATTCTACAAAACTAGCTAATTCAATATTGCTTTGTTTTATTACTTTTTGTTTTACAGCTGTTTTGGAGGTGAAAGGTCCATCTGAGCCGGTTCTGGAAGGACAGGATGTGACATTGGAGTGTGTGGATACAGAATCTGAGCTGAACATGAGCACAGTGCACTTTCAGAGGTTCTCTAAGGTAAGGTCACTTACACAATAGCAAGGAAATGTCTGGTACACAATGCTCTTTGACGTCCACTTGCCTGTAAATGTCAAGAAAACAGCAGATTAAAACTGAAATGACACCTCGTTTCTCACGGGAAATGAGAAGGATTTATGTTATTGCTGCTGTCTGTACACGTCCTCTGCTGTGCTGCCGGTCTGATTACTGAAGAAACAGAAAGTGAGAGATCTAAAATTACAAACATATCTGTCAGGGACACTTACTCTCAAATATCAACACAAATGCTCACAATCTCATAGGGCAATCACAAATAAAGAACAATATTATTTTGAATTTATTTGTCTGGAGATCAAGGCTGCAATTGGTGTTTAAAGCACAGGAGGCAGTGTGTTTTAGTGATTTTCGGAGAGCTGTTATTCTGGGTTTAATTAGTATCTGGCAGTGAGGGGCCTTTGGAGGATTCACAACATCTGCTGCTTCTGTCAGTGCAGAGTCTGTTTGTCACATTTTCCAGCTATCTAAATGCATTCGAGCAAAAAAGGATCTCCATACCACCAATCACAAAGACAGATGTTTTGTTTTGCAAACTCTCATTAACCTGTGTTAGTGAGACCCAAGTGTCATTGCCCCGAACAGTCTAATTCCTCCAAGTGTAGCATATTTAATCAAATTTGGAAAGTGTTCCCTACATCAGCAAGATTTTCTTAACCCTATAAAGCCTATTGGATCTATTTGATACGCAATTTTCCGAGGCCTCCAAATGATCAAAACCTGCTGAAAAACCTGTTGTACACAATATACTACATGCTTTCTGTTGTCTTATTAATAGTTTGACTTTTTTAGCAAGTAAAGGGCATTTTAGTATAATTATAAATATGTCCACCCACAGGCCGTGAAATTGTTCCTGATTTTTATAAAGTAAACCTAACCTTTTATATTGGTAGTAATATTTCAAGATTAACACTTACTGGCCTGATAGTAATCATTAGGTTTACTTGACTATCCATACATCATTTTTTTTTTAAATCATGTTAATTTGTATCAAATATGATACAACAGGCTTTTGAGTAACATTTATATGTACAACTCTCAAACATCATTGTATCGCTTTGCATTGTATTTCGTCCCCCACAATAAAAACTGCAGAGCTTTGATCATAAAACTTTGCACTTAACCCTTAAATGCATGAATGTTTCGCCAATCATTACATATTCGGGTCTTTATCTCTTCCTGCCGTGATAATATAAAACTCTCCTGAATCCTGATATTAGAGTAACAATTACAGGAGAATACAAAAAAGCATATTTTGTTACCTTTCGGAGCTTGGAAGGGTTCAGTTTGAGCAGATGTTTTATACCATCTTCAGCACTGTCCACGTCTGAGATCATTTCCCACGACATTCAGCATCTGGCTCATATTCGCGATCTCAAACATATTCTCAAATCTATTGTTTTTCAACATCTTCAAAATCAATATTTTGATCTCTGACAGCTTCTTCACCAGATCCACTAATATTTTATTGTGTTCAGTACTTGCTCTGCAGTAAATCGCTGAGCCATTTCATCTTTTGCTTATGATACTTGCCATTCTTTTGTTTTCCGCCTGCAGCAACTGTGAGTGAAATGTCACTTCATCATTATAAGACATTGCCACCTTGTGGAATAAAGGTGACTTGCACTTATTCAGTCATCAAAGATTCAATTGTTGTGCAGAAAAAAATTATTTACACTGTTACACACCTCTACACAATTTTTTACAAAAAAAAAACAATGGGAAAACAGGCTTTCTTTTATAATTTCTTGTTAAATTGTTTATAATGAATTGACCGAGGAATACTAAGAAGGTTGATGTCTAACTTTAAAAAAATGAATTTGGAGGAGATTAGTGAATGACTTTCCGGGTCGCTTTGTGTTTAAGGGTTAAATATCATCATACTAACATATATTGTTGGGAGATACAGAGTGACAACTGATATTTCTATGCATATTATGTAAGTAGTCTGTTGGAGTGAAATATTACTTTCTTTTTCTTCTCAACAGTACATGAAGAAGTGGTATCGGCTAGAGACAGATCAGGAGTATTTCTACCGCCGGTGTTTTCTGTATGATGTGGATGTGAGAAGGGAGGAGGACAGACTGCTCCTCTTCATTGCCAGTATCCAGTCCTGGTCTGAGGGTCCATACCGCTGTGTCTCTGAGAACAGTTCTGCACCAGACAACTCCTCCCAGCCCCTCACCATCCCCATCCACTGTGAGTTAGAGACGTCATGGGCTGCATGAAGATTGTTTGTGATGCAAATCCCCATTGATTTGATCCATATACGTCTAGATTGTCCAGATGCTTCAATCTTTCCATCGTTGTGTGTGAGGCCAGCTGCATTTTGTCGCAAGGAATTTTTATATTTGGGATTTAAAGATTCGATGAGAAATAAAACTCTTTATCTCCCAAGATGACAAAATCGATGTTGATATTGATTGGGGGTTTTGCAGTGCCCAGGGATGAGTTGACAGTGGTGATTTATTGGAAAAACAGAGTGAAAAAAAAAACCCCAGATGGAGCTATACAGAGATGTTCAGTATGAATAATCAGATGGAGACAAGATGATCCATTGTATTATTACAGTCAATCTGGACTTAATATGCTAGAATCATTGATAATAATCCACTGCTGTCACCAACAAGTTAAACTGCCAATTCAAAGTTTGGTGGTCGCAAGATTTTAAAAAATGTTTTTTAAGTCTCTTAAGCTCACCAAGGCTGCATTTATTTGAGCAAAAGCACAGTAAAAAAGGTAATTTTATGAAATATTATTACAATTTAACAGAAATGTATTTGATGGTAAAGCTGAAATTTTCAGCATCATTACTCCAGTCTTCAGTGTCACATGATCCTTCAGAAATCATTCTAATATGCTGATTTGGTGCTCAGGAATATTTTTGTGAAAACTGAAAATATTCAGAATTCTTTTAATTAAATAAAATAACCATATTTGTTTTGTTTTTATTTTTCCATTTTTTTGTAACAGTCTAAAATACTTTACTGCACTTTTGCTCAATTTAAAGCATCCTTGCTTAATAACAGTATTAAGTATTGAAAAATCTTACTATTTATACATATTTTATCAATGTATATAAATATTATGTATGTATAAAATATATAATATTAAATATATACTATATTCATTTTGAGTGATGAAGACATGCTCTGAATTTCCATGACCTACTTCCTTGTTTTTATGTTATGCAAATGTATCCAGGAGCAGAGCTGTTTTGACTAATCCTTTTTATCCTCATATGTTCTCTCTCTTTCTATCGCAGATATGCGGGAGGTGGCAGTGCACAGGGCTGGTTTAGGATACTTAACACGCTATTTCAACTCGGTGCAGGACCTTAAAGTACAATTAGGCGATGATGTGGAGCTGGAATGTTCTACTTCAGCTTCTGAGGCACCTGAATACTTCTGGGCTAAAGAGGTGACAGATTTACTATCTAATGCATTTTTTATCACAGCAGTTTTTTAACATGATGCATTACTCTGGGTCTTTGGGACTGCAGTTGCATGTTTTCATGTAATAGACACGTTGGGTTCTTGCTGGAAGGCCAGCTTGCCTAATAAAGTCCTGTTCAAGTGAAAATAAGCTTGTTCACTCAGGTCTGGGGAAAAGGCTGTGAAAGTTGTCAACTCAGTTAATTGGAAAAGGAAATGTGCTAAGCCAGGAAAAGTGTATGGTAGATCTGCACTAAGGAGTGTCTAGAGGTTATGTCTAGTCTACACTCCCCTGATCAATTCGGAATTATTGTAAAAGTTTATTTATGAGCTTTGTGCAACAGGCGTTGCAGCCAAATGTGAGCGAAGATTGGCTTTGGCGAGAAAATAAAACTCACCAGGGCCCAGTTACTTTCCAGTGGCTGGTTATTTAATGTTATGGTTCTAGTAGAAGTTTAGAAGTGTGAGAAAGATAATCAAGCCCCTACTGATATCGTATAACTGACACAAGCGATTCAAATCAAAGGAATAAGCCACACGAGTCATGACAGATGTTTGCTAAAGAAAACAAATGTCACGACTCAGATGTCTTCTTCCTTAGTAGAAAATGCTAACTTTTGTTTATCTAGGATGTCTAGGATGATTTTTACCATGTGGAAATATTCCTCAAATTGAGCCACTAAAATGAATATATTTTAGGAACAAAATATATTCATTTTATACAAGAGATGGATGTATCATTTGATATGTAATATCTTTTTTCACTAATATGAAAGGAAACTGTATAGAAAGAAATTATTTAAAAATTAATTTATATTATCTTATTGTCATAGTCGGTTGCAGTAAAGAGGTGAGAGGCAGGATCTAGTTCCAGGCAGTAAATTTATTAAACTTCAACATACGAAAACAAAAACCATCTGGGCGGAAAACAGGAACAGAACAACCGAGTATTACGCAATGTGAATAGACAAATTAATTAAACAATATATTATATTATTGAGGTAATCAATGAAAATCATTTCAGGGACAGTAACAAATGTATTCTGGTAAGGCCAGTAAAACTTAATTCACTCACCTTGGGCATATGAGACAAAAAGTTAATTTTGGATCTGTGTTTAACTGTTGAACATTCTAATCTTGACTATTGTACATGTAACCTGCTGTAGAAAGCACAGTGCATGACCTTTTGCTAAAAAAAAAGTCCCTCTAAATGTCATGGTGTGGGTGATCGATGACCATAGAATTTCCTGAGATAGAAGTCCAGAATGAGTCATTCCTGTTATACAGGATGACAGTCTGTCCTCCACCACATCAAAAAACTGCACTATCATTCTCTGACAGTTAACAGCCCTTCAAATATTTATTATGCAAGATGATTTCGCTTAGTGAATATGGCTTCAAATATGCACTTAAAATTTGTTACACAAGGCATGACTGAATAAAAGCACATTCTTATAAACAGAGTAAAATAGAAAAACAAGCTTCCTTAGATTGCAGAACATGTTCTGTTGTATAGCAGCTATACCTGTTTATAGTGCTGTGTCTGCACTCCAGCGGAGGAAACAGGAAGATGTTCGGAGCCAATGGATTAGCTCAAACAATGGTGCTTTGGCCAGACCTTGGCTTGACTGGGAATCCTCTTAATTCACTTTCATTTAAATTGAAATGGACTTTGTTGGCAGGCTGCAGAAGTTCCTCTAGTGCCAAAAGCATTTGTATGGTTATGATTTGCTCCGAGTGGTTTTTGCACAGGGATTTGTTTCCTTGAATTGTATGGTGTTATGTTTTATTTTCACATCATTACTCTTTCATACTCACTAACATTACTTGTTGTAAATGGCACAGGGATTCTTAGGGAACTTAAAAAAAAATTCTGTTGTATTTTCAATTCAAAAAGTAAAAAAAGTGGGAAGTCACCCTCTTGCATGATTTCCATTCCTAAGAATTATTACTTCTGTCTTATCTTCTTACGTCAAATATTTCATGTAGTTCCTGCTTTGCTTTTCACTTCTCTATAACCTCTGTGTGTGTCTATTTCATATCAAGGGAGATGACTGGATTTTGCCCTCTAATAAGTTGAAGTTGGAGAAGGTGAGTGATCAGAATGGCGGGAGATACACCTGTTCGGCTCAGTCGCCCACTGTGCGGTCCCTCGTGAAGAAACGTACAATCAGCATCACTGTTCTACCAGGTCAGAGCTGCCAAAAGTGTGCGACTTGTAGTGAACAACTTCAGTTGATTTGTTGAAATACACCAGGGCTTCTCAACTCTGGTCCACTTTTATGCAGCGTTTAGCTCCAACCTTGATCAAACTCACCTGCCTGTAACTTTTTAGTAATCTTGAAGATTAGCTTGTTTAGGTGTGTTTGATCAACACATTCTCATCCCAAGGCGTCATCTAACTGACGCTAACTGACGCTTTTGACCATGCGTCAACATGCCGACGCACATGGTACCCTTTAAGCGTCAATATGAGACGCTCATCCTCGGGCGTTATCTAACTGACGCTTTTGACCATGCGTCTAAATCCGACGCACATGGCACCCTTTAGCGTCAGTTAGATGACGCTTCTGTTATGGGTAGGTTTAGGTCTGGGGTAGGGTTAGGATTAGACCACTGAAGGCGCGTCTCATATTGACGCTTAAAGGGTACCATGTGCGTCGGCATGTTGACGCATGGTCAAAAGCGCCAGTTAGCGTCAGTTAGATGGCGCCTTGGGATGAGAACGGGCTGGTTTGATTAGGGTTGGAACTAAACTCTGCAGGAAAGTGGATTTCGAGGGCCAGACTTGAGAACCCCTGATATACAGCATGTTCTTAGTTTGAACGTTTCACCTAATGGCACTAGCAGCAATTCAGCAACTAAAATCCCTTTTGATCTATTTGTCCAATTTTCAGTTTTAGAGTATAAAGGCGCTTGTGTAAGACAATAATATTGACCTTTGAGACCTCATTCAACTTGCATATGACATATTTCTTAATTTCGTAATGATAACCATTTGACAGTTTTGTTAGAAAATATCTACTGTATGTCTGCACAACATGGATAATGTTATTAGCTGTAAAATTTTAAAGCTTTAAAAACGTAAAGTTATTGAAATTAGTGCACTTTTTACAATCCATATTGTTTCAAAGCAGCTTTACAGATGATTGTCTAATTGTGTCTTAATGTCTTACATTATTTATCTGCCTTTTAACAACGTTCAATATGTATATCGATATTTTGTCATTTGCTCTTTGAACAGTCAGAATGTATCAGAATGAACCACGTATGAATGGTCAGAGGAACCATAATTTATATCAGCCACTGTTATCAAGTAGATTTAAAGTGCAAAAAAGCTGTGGAATCAAATTGATGTCAGCAGAAAATGAGAGTCGTTTCAGAGAAAGATCAAGTTATTACATTTTGATTTGAAGACTAAGAAGTCAACAGTTATTTTATTTGCACTAACGTGCACCAATGAAACATTCACAATAAGAACTGAATTAAGGAAGTACATAGGGTTGAATTTGATTTACAGTTTTTCTCGATTGCTTAAACACATTTCTTGAAACTATGCCTCGTATTCTCAAAACAGTAAACACAAATCCATAACGTCTCACCCAATTCCCCAAACATCCTATTTTCAGGTCAAAATGAAGCTCTACACTCAAAACCATTCACTCTTGCTGAAAAACCAAACTTTGCCCTCAGACAGGACACACAAGCCCTCAAAAATGCACACACTACAACATAGTCTTACACACTGGTGCTATAAATTCAAAACAACATTTCCAAAACTGGTAAGTCATGTTGCTTGTGGTCCATCCATCTTTTTTTTTTACTCGCTTCTACTCAAGATGTGTGTGAGCATCATATGACAGTAAAAGAGCACACACAAACCTTATTCAAATATGGAATTGTATTGGAATGGTAAAGAGTGTTGGTACATGCCTCCACTCAAGGATACAATATGATGAACAAGTCTAAGAATGTTCCACATTTGGTTGAAATACCATCATTGGCCTAGAAAGATAACACTCTGTGAGTCAAGACTATAAAGGAGAAAGGATGCCCTCCCTTCACTGTCACACTCTGCAGCCACTCTGTGTGACTGTACGACTGCTGGCCTTTTCTTGCAAGAACATAAACCTCATCAAAGACAATTGGAAATGTTTGTCTCTTATTCAGTGATAGAAATCTGTTTGCCACCACACCTTCCTGAAGGTTCTGATGATGGAGGCGACGGTGAAGCGACTCAAATTTGGCTGTACTCGTTGCCCAGCCTCGCTCATAGTCATACCATGGACAAGGACATGGCCAACTAAAGTGGCTTGAATTTCATCCGAGACTGCTTGTCTTCTTGCCCTTGCCCTTCCTCCTCCTCCTCCTCCTCCTCTTCCTCCCCCTCCTCGACCTATTGCTTAATTTCTCTGTGGATCCATTGTTCCAAAACTCAGTAAACTGATTTTTATCTTTTATAAAAGATTGTATAACCTTTTATCTATCTATTGAAGGATCTGACTGATGTGTGTTCAATTTTGACTCTTAGTGTTTTCACCTGGGTAATTGTGTGCTAACTGAGCTGAAACTGAGCTGACTTGAGTGAACAATTTTGAATGCTAGTGCTTTCTAAATGACCACGTGGTGTAGGCAATGAGAAATGAAGGGATTTGTGTGTAGAGTTTTGCTGTGACAGTTCAACAAATCTGACTAATGTGTCAAAACAGGGGAATAGTGTTCATAGTTCAGTGAAATGGGTGTGCTTTTTGATAAATGGCATTATGGTTTTGAAATTTTAGTTCAAAAGCCTGGTTATAGTGTTTAAGCAATCGAGAAAAACTGTAATGTTGACAATTACCCTCAATTAGCTCACCTGCTCAAGGCCGAGCAACTAATACCAATGTTAATCAGGTTGAAATGTTTGATTAGGTTTTTTTGTTCTTTTTTTTTTTTATTCCATAACATTTATAGACAGTTTGACAGACGAATGATATGTGATTTTGTATTTGTCTCTTAGAGAATGCAGCATGGTATGAGTCAACCACCGGTCGTATTGTTCTCATGGTATCTGGTGCTGGATTGGTCGTCCTGCTGGTTGTAATATCCATGACCGCTTACCTCTGTCGCCGAGCCAATCAGAGGAATCGCAAGGGACCCATGTAAGTCCTCCAAATCACCCTAGTCATGTTGTCTGGAAATGTGTGCAGGGATTTATGTGGGTGTTTGACCTCCAGCCCTCCTCTATCATGTCGAGTGGAGTCTGACTATTACTGTGACCATCAGTAGACGCTGATGTCCACTTCTGTCACTCCCTCAAAGCTGTCGAGGCAGGCTAGTCTATGCGCAAATAACTGTCTCAATAACCACATCCTTCAGGTCCACATCTTTTCTTATTCTGCCAGATAAAACACTCAATCTATCGTATTTCCTTCTCTCGTCCTCTCAGTGATGACCGTTCCCAGAAGAAACCCATCTACAGATCCAGCGTGGAGTCCCTGCCCTCCACCGCTGGTGACAAGCAGCCGCTGGTGTAAAGAGTGAGATTGATGGAGGACTGGAGAGGAGAGCAGAGAAGAGAAGACAAGAGAAAATGAGGGAGCATTGGGTATTTAGAGTAGAAGGGAGTTAATTAGAGCGTTGCCCATAGATTTTGTTTTGCTCTTGGGTCTTTATTCAAATATATAATTTGGAGACTGTCTATGAAGGAAATCGAAAAAGTATACAAAGACGGGATAAATTATGGTTTTAGCTTGGTTCCTTTCCAGTGTGGATGGCAGCAATGCTCTTCAACAAAAGGTGTGCAATTATCTCTGTATTGATTCACCGACCCTGCAAAATTGAGAAATGCTGAAAAGATGTTTTTGTGAGGTGACATTGAATGCTTCTTTCTTCCCACCAGTCTTATGCTGGCTTATTTCTTTAAACTGATTAACGTTTCTTTTTAGGAAAACCACTGTCTGCAAGCTGTACAATCATTTAGTCAGATGTAGAAATGTTGAAGTTATTGCTTTACATAAGTATATAATATTCTGCTTTACTTGAAAAGACAGTAGATAAGATCCAGATTAACACTGAACCAATTACTCTAGAAGCACTTTGAAACTTGCACTTTTTTTACTCAAGTTAGATTTTTCCATATCTTTGAATTTAAAGCTATTAAAATGACTTTACAACATAATCACCCTCCAGTGTTGTTACTGATCTAATTAAGATAGACATTCATGTATGCTCAACTTTGCCAAGAAATCTCAAGAGAGTTCATCTCTATGTAAATGGCATTGCCACTGTTTATAAAAAGATATTTCCATTTCAAACTTCTGAAGTATTAATAAATACCTGTAAGTTCTCGAGCAAGAGTTCTGATACACACTTAGCTGGTTGGTTTGTTGACCATTGCAAAATAGATTTCAAGGGATAGTCCACCAAAAAATTTAAATTCTTTTATTAATTACTCACCCTCATGTCGTTCCGAACCCGTAAGACTTTTGTTCATCTTCGGAACACAAATGAAGATCTTTTTGATGAAATCTGGGAGCTTTTTGTCCCTCCATTGATAGTCTACGCAACTACCACTTTGACGCTTCATACAATTTATAAAGAGATTGTAAAAACAAAGCCATATGAAAGCCAAATTTTCTGAAGAGACTATTGCTTTATATGATGAATAGATTTAATTTAGGCTTTTATTCACATATAAACATTGATCAGCAAACATAAACAGAAGCTTAACCGAACCTGCTTGACCAGCGAGAACAAACCTTGTTGAAGCTTGCTGAAGCTCAAACATGCTGCGTAACGAGACTGAACCTCATTGGTTCTTGTGGAAGCTCAAACTTGCTGCGTAACATGCGAGACTGAACCTCATTGGTTCTTGCATGTCAAGCGAACATGCTTGAGCTTCCGTTTACCACAACTGATGTGTGAGTTGATGAGTTTATATGTGAATAAAAGCCTAAATTAAATCTGTTTGTGTTCTGAAGATGAACGAAAGTCTTATGGGTTTGGAACAACACGAAGGTGAGTAATTAATGACAGAATTTTTATTTTAGGGTGAACTAACCCTTTAAGCAAAATCACAGAAGCAAGACTGTTGTCTTGACTAGGTTTTCATGTGATTCGACCGCCAGTTTGCATATTGCTCATATACAACATCTCAAAAACAAGTTAATATCGAATAACTTACATTTCAGACAAAATATTGCCAGTTTCTTTGTCTATTTTCCAACCAAACCAATTCAAAAGTGAAATCAAAGAAGTCAACTGTTGCAATCTCTCAGCACTTATGACGTATTATTCTTTAATGAACCAAGCTGTTTTGTGCGGTTTGGTTGAATGAATAATTCAATGACTCACTCATAAAAACTTGGGCTTATCCAAAATCGCCCCCTATTCCCGAATATATTGCACTATATATTCCAATATATTGCGACTATAAATCGCACTATTGGACAGCAATTTGTTGTGGTGTCCAACGCCATAGTGGACATTATCAAGTGCATTTATTCAATTCCATAATGCACCTCATTAATGAGTACAACTGATGTACACTCAATGGCTATAGCTGCTAGAGAATAACCACGCACTATAAGCGCCACATTGAATGATTTCCCGCATCTTGCCAGTAGATGGCGTCTGCAGCACTTCCAATGCACACAGTGTCCGAATTCACTCTTTACATTTATTCCCTCATTCAGAGGACTACATTAGTGGAGTGAAGTAGGCAACAGTGACTGAGGGTATAGGGGGCTATACTTCAGATAAAACTATTTTGATCCTGAACAAATCAGTGTTTTTGAACAAATAGTTTGGTAACGCTTTAGATTACAGCCCGGAAAGTACTGTGTAATTAAGAGGAATTTACAGTGTAACTTTCTGTAATTATTGTGTACCTATAAAGTACTTACATGTTAGTATAAGGGAACAATATGTAAAGTTTGGGGAATAAAGGGGTAACAACCAGGAGAAATAAAAAAATATTTATACTGTAAGTATTATAGAACTAAGGGGTACTTAATCTACTATTATGATACAACAATCTTACATTTGGGAACAATTTAGCGAGAACATACACTGCGTACCTTTTTGTAATAATTGTGTACCAAGGCAATACATACTGTATAGGCTTTTAAAAAATGACAGGGTACATATCTATGCATTTATAAAAAAAAAAATATATATATATATAGATTTTTTTTTTTATAGCAAAAGTGCAGATGTTTAAGTTTGGGCTAACATGTTTCAAGGCAAGAAAAGCTAAGACTATTGCAATTTTTTTCAAATATACTGGGAAATAAATCCGGTTTCATGTGGTTACAGGGTAAGTGGTGCTTGTATAATAAATAAAGGTTTCCGAGTCAGTGATATAAGATTGTGTGGATGCATTTTTATTGTACTTACCCTGTAATCATGGAACAAGAGGGTAACAAGCACCACTTTAATTTACAGCCCGCAATGTCACACTTACCCAGTAACTACATGGAACAAGAGGGTAACAAGCACCACTACATGAAACAAGAGTATCTTTCCCCAATATTTAAGCAAAAGTTGCAATAGTTTTCGTTTTCAGTGCACTTTTGTTAAAAAGATGACTTTATAAATGCATAGATATGTACCCTGTAATTTTTAAAAAGCCTATGCAGTATGTACTGGTTCACCATTATTTCAAAAAGGTATGTTCTTGCTAAATTGCTCTCAAATGTAAGATTGTTATATCATAATAGTAGAATAAGCACCCTTTAGTTCTTTAATACTTACAGTATAAATAATTGTAAAATGTTCCTGGTTGTTACACCTTTATTCCCCAAACTTAAAATATTGTTCCCTTATACTTATATTGTAAGTACGTTATAGGTACACAATAATTACAGAAAGTTACACTGTAAAATCGCTTTAATTACTCAGTACCTCCCGGGCTGTAATCTAAAGCGTTACCAATAGTTTTAATAAATTATTCAATGATTGAAAAGCCTCTCGGCCAATAAATTCCAAGGTCTAACAAATAACCAGAATCGTCAATACCGTCATAATACACATACAGTGTATGGAATACTATGTTTTTATTCTGAACCAGAATTTTACACCGGCCTCTTAATGGGTGTTAACTAAGTATATTTAGGTAAGAACCAAAAATGAGAAAACTCTTTAAATACAAAAGGGAAGGAGGAAAAATCTATATCAAAAAAGGCCTGAGGTATTCTTTCAGAATGTGACATATCTTATCTTTACATGCTGCCACAAGCCCAACTTTTCCACAAACAGCATGAACTGGAATTGCCTGCACTATACCCACCACATAACCACAACTGTGTTTATTAATTTTACCCTCCAATGCTTTAACTTTAGCAGTTCATCACTGTAAACATTATCATAGCTTTTCATTTCATGTAATTTCTTTTGTCTGCAATATTTGTGTTTCTTTTTGTGTAGTTTTATTACCAGTGTGTGGTTGACCAGAAGCCACCATTAATAACTGTGTTTTGTGTGCTAAAACAATGACAGTTCATTAACGAAGGTACATGGCATGGAATGCAACAAGAACAATATTATTACACAAATTATTCCAGATCTCTCTTTCTCTCCCGCGGTTCTTCATAAAGTCCTTGAACAAGAGAATATATTAGCATGGGAAGTGCTTTGGAGTAGCAAAACTTGAAATGGCTAGAGGCCTAAAAGAAAATCCCATTTTTTAAATTTTGCTTTCTCCTGGGGCTCTTTAAAGTAAATGGCCTGCAGCAGGAAAGTCTCCGAAAGGGTCACGCATTTCACATTTATATCATCTAGGTAATAGACTTTCATAAGAGAGAGAATAACAAAAGCTCTAAATGCCTTGCAGTTTTTCAGTGCTGTAGGATGAGCCCTATAATTCACACAAACACCCTTTCCCTCCAGCATTGTTTACTTAAAAATGGTCCAAAACATCAAAAACTGTTAATTTGCTGCATACATATTTTGGTTCAAAATGCCATGAGCTGCAATTTGTAATAAAAAAAAAAAACATTGATGTGTGAAAATAATATTTCACATCTCAAGGTTCTCACCTACTAAGGTGCTTGTCAACAGTCATGGTTATTTTCTCATTTAAATGGCTTTCAGTTTCCTTTTGTATACATGTTTCCGCTTTCAAATTATTTATGCTCTGACCAAACACTTCCAAAAGGTTTGATGTTTGCTGGCCAATTATAAACTACTCTGGCATGCGGCACAGCTACACTTGGAAAGAATGAGAGCAAACAAATGTTTTGGATCCTGCATGGGTGAACATGACTTTCTGGCTGTTGATTTCTTGCCTGTCTGCGACCATAATCTTCTAGAAGTGTTTCTTATGAATGTCTATAATTGAACAAAAAGAGTAATATCTATATTGGGCAACTGCAAATTTGGAGCAGCCAGTTTTGTTCTTATTTTCGGTTTGTGTTCTACAGCTGTTATTGCATAATTTAACATGAGAGATTTGGGCATGTTTTACAATATTCGTTGGCCAGAACAATGGTTTGATATATTTTTGTTATCTTTGATTTATTTATTTTTTTGATTTTTTTTTTTTTTTTGAGCTTTATAACTATTCTTTACATTTTGCTTTCAATGGACTGTTTAATGTGAAAACATTATTCCTGCATGGGCAAAAAAGGTTTTCTGTATTAAAGATTTTATTGTAATATTAAGAAACATTACAATTGTGAAAGCTAACACCGGTCTCTGACTTGAAATCTTTTCAAAACCACGTCGTTATTCCTCCAAATCATCACATGATGTCGCTAAATACAAACTATAAAATTGTCTATAAATTCAAAGCGCTTTTAATTAGGCTACGCCAGTGAAGTGAGTTTGAGGATGAGGAAGATATTGAAGTCTTGCTCGGGCTAGTTTCATGCCAGTTTGGTTTCTAATGATCATGTTGATTGTTTTCGTCGTATGTCACATAGTTGAATGAATCACATTCTAATTCCTTGTTCTGAATTGGTCCAGTCAGTGAATAACGGTATGTCATTTATCTCAGCGGAATCCACATTACACGCCAGAGATTCATTAAAACGCCCAGTGTTCCAGTAAACTCGAATTATTTATATAGGCTACAGCGCGTTCAAAACTTTATTGATCTCCACTGTAATTCATCACGTTATAGAGCGGTTAATTTGTAGGCTACTCATTCCAATAACTGCAGTGCTATATAGCACATTGTATTTTTTATCAAAACAAACGGTCATTTGTCTTTTAATATTACACTTACCCCGCCCATTGGGTGTGCGCTGATCATTGTCAAATCCGATTGGTTGTAGCTGAGCCCAAGAAAAACCGGCCCTGCTACATTTCCACCTTTCATTCAGAGTATTGTATCATATTGAGTGTGCATGTGAGTAGCCTACTAGTATGTAACTCACAACGATTCCAGCAAACACTGGAGTTGAGAAAAGACATAACTCGTAGGTGAGAGCCTGCGCGCTCATGTTATTCTAATTCCTGTCTAAGGAAGAGGACCTAACAGAGAGATCGGAATAACACACATGATGGCATTTTCTTCTTTTTGGAAGTATTGCGCTCCCCTGTCTCTCCTACTGCTCCTGTCTTATTCGCACACAGGTAAGAATAATTGATTCAGTCTATGAACACTTTGAAAGTTTACTTGCCTGATGTTTCACTAAAGAGAACTATTTATCCAATGTTGCCATCGCGAGATATGTAAACACATCGGCATATGCATCACCTACAAGCACATCGACTGCATTAAATGTGGTAGAAATCATGTTACCTTCCATTTTATTGCATTTATACGAAAGTGAAATTAAAACGGTTCTTCTAAAGTTCCTTTTCCCGTTTCCCGTTTTCTCCTACATGTCTTGCAGGCTAATTATCGTTTATTATTTTGGTCAGTAGCCTAGTTTGCGTCACTCACCTGCACCTCTGCTGACTTCGTTTGCTCTAGTAATAAAGTGGGTTCGCTCAATAACTGCACATACAGCAGCACACATATGTGCTTGATAATTCATTTTTAGACGCTTTTCTAGGTGTATTCATTCTTCGTTTACGCTCGCGCGCATTATTGTTCAGATATTGTGCACAGTGCACTATGCTTTGTTCTTTCATTTACCGATGTCCTTTGAGACCTCGGGCAGCCTACGTAGCTATAGATATTGCGTCAGTCAGTAGAAAAGCGCAGATACCTTAATCATATATGTCATAGTGGTCATAGTCGAATGCGCTGTTCGGAGGTCCCGCTCTGGGCTCCTCTGCGCAGGGGTTACTGTCCCATATCAGTCTCAAATACTAGACTGTCAGAGCAAATCCCAACACGGGCCGCGTATTTCACGCTTGCCATCGCATGATAAGTGCATCTGCTGTGTCTTGGGATTTGGATTACAAGAGCATCTTGAAGATACTAGCTGGCCGTTTAATTTCTCTCTTCAAGCTGTGCCATCTGTTTGTAAGATGAGGCTCAAATTAATAAATATTAAGCAAGAGCGAAATAAACATGGGAAGAAAAGAAAATGCGTTTGGACTTTATGAGGTGTTTAACATTTGCCTATAGGGCCGAATCGCATCAATTCTGATATAAAGTCCAACAGCACGATTGTGAGTTTTATATGAAAACCATTTAATAACTTACCTTGCAGATAAAAAAAATGCTAGTTCTGATCAACCAACGAACATAGTTAAAAAGAGCAAGCCAAACCATGCATCCACCAAGCAACGCAAAAACTAAATAAATGCAGGTCTGGAATAGGCTATCACTCTGCTCCAGATCCACTCCAGGTTTTCCATTTCCTGCTCACTAAGCAGTCGAGAGAAACCCGCTCCAAGCCATCATGGAGAAAAGTGAAAACAAAAACCCTCTGCATTTTTTTAAAAAATATATCATTTTCTAGAATTCATACAAAAGCATAATTCATATTTTCATATCGATTACAACTTACAAGCTCAATAGTGTAATGCAAAGACAGTAAAGCTGGGCCAAAAAAAAAAACAGATACAGTCCCTCATTTGAGTTCCACTTCATGTTTTAAATTTTATGGAAACAATAATTTACCTATTTGAAATTCAAAAGCATTCCTTTGTTGAAATTCAGCAGCAATTTGTGGTCCGAGCTACTTCCAGGTTTTTGTGTGCGGCTGTTTGTTTTACATTGTCTAATAATAAGTGAACTATACAGAAGATTTTTTTTTTCTGTACATTCTTTGCAATTCTTGCTGTATGTGGCCATGACATACGAAGAAATGTTTAGAATTGTAATTTTGTGTGCGTAGGCTTTGCATTATGGGTATGTGGATCATTGCTTAAATGGAAGGGTGTCTTCTAATTTGAGCCTTGGAGGTCAAGAGGGAGTTGTGGAGATGACTGTCATTAATCTCTCCTGTGACAAGAGGTAAAAGAGGAGAGATAAAAGGGGGTTGGGGAGGGAAAGAAGGAGGGATAAATCTGATTATCACACCCCTTCATCATGTAAATCAATAGAGACGTTTGACACCAGGTTGACATATCCTGTTTCCAAACATGGAACAGTTAGTTTCTTAGAGGTATATAAAGAGGGAAAAATGGAGGAGAGGAAACAGGGAGCAAAAAGAAGGAACGTGTTTGAGATTAGATGGTCTTTGTACCTACCGAATCAAACTGAAAAAGACAGAAATACGAAATGAAGACGACGTAAAGTTGTAAACGAGATGGAAAAGTAAAAGACAGCCAGGAAAACAGATGGAGTGACAGGGATGATGGGAAGAAAGAACCTTGAACCTGTAGGAAACCAGTCTATCATAGGCAGAGAGAAAAAGAGATGTAGAAACAGGAGCATAGAAAAATATAGAATAGTGTGTGTGTGTGTGTGTGTGCGTGCGTGTTCCCCCTGCACAAAAAATACAGAATGTACTAGGCTCAGTGACTGTGTGTGTCCCTTGGGCACAGGCTTGCAGACTCATGTTGTGTTCTCCATCTGAGCCCCTCTTTCTGTTTTTGCCACTCTCTCTCTCCCCCCCCCTCTCTCTCTCTCTCTCTCTCTCTCTCTCTCTCTCTCTCTCTCTCTCTCTCTCTCTCTCTCTCTTTTGCAGTGCTGTGTGACTGAGACACACACACACACACACACACACACACAACAATAAACGGCCACAACTGCGCCAGTTGCATTCTGCATGCTGCATTCCTCGCCCGTCCTCTCTCATCACTGGCCCTGCACAGTTAATAATCTCTATTTGTTTATTTGATGGCAAGAAATATGAGACTCATTCGTTTGAATCTGTTTTCATTATTTTTTGGGGCTCTGTCAATGTTGCTTCTGCTGGAGGGCCAAATTGCCTCCTAATTGGAAAAGAGTATAAAAATAGCAGCACAGTTTAAGAGAATTTGTATGGATTTTTCTTTTTTCTTCAAGTAAAATGCAATTACAGTTAGGCTATAATAGTTGCCTTATTATATAGTTTGGCATGATTAGTCATGAGAATAAAAGTTGAAAAACAGCCATAGTTTTAGAATATAAGGGGTCCATACTGCAACTAAAATGGTTTCAAAATTGGCAAATAAGTACTACAAACTAAAATCGAATTGCTAGTGGCAACAGTTTGGAAAACATTGTTGAGAAACAAATGCGGTTTTGGCATGCAACAATGAACAGCGTATGTCATCATGATGTTCAATTTGTGACCAACTTACTCTTATGAACTGGTTCTTTTTAATGAGTCTGTCAAAAAGATTCAGAGAACTCGCTCGTGAGTTTGTGATTTGAATCAGACCCAGTAAATCGTTCACAGTCATTACAGAGTTTTCAGCTCCCTCACTACCATGATTCAATTTTTTCAGTTATGTTTGATTGGAAATTCTTGGAAAACCATTCACTATTATTTGTAAAGTAAACTGTGTTGTGATAAATGTTATAATTATTTTTTTTCCAAATATTTCACAAAAATATTAGTCATTGTTTGCCACAGTGAAGTCCAATTGAAGAGTTCAGATGCAAAAGCCTCTAAGTGCCATCTGAAATTTTCTTCTAGAATTATCATTTTTATCAAGCTAATATATTTAAGTTCAGTAATTTCACTTAAATGACAATTACTAGGTCATTTTCATTGTCATTTAAGTGAAATTACTGAACTTAAATATACGAGCTTGATAAAAATGATCATTCTAGAAGAAAATTTCAGATGGCACTTAGAGGCTTTTGCATCTGAACTCTTCAATTCTAATGTTGAATTGACTGTAAGGAAAACTTTGGAGTAAAACTGTAATGTGGGTGACATCTAAGAGCCACAATAAAGCACAATATCTGACTTTTTATCAACTGGTTGGGCATTCATATTCTTACAAAAACAGAGGGCACAACTTTTGGCCGATACCGATAACCAATATTTGAAAGCTGATATATTGGACGATAAATCTAAATCCAAATTTGTATATAATTTTTGAGAGCCTGATTACTAAAACAAAAGTTCCCTTTCGAGAGGTCTCTCCTATTGCGTAAGTAGCTTACGCTATGGGAAAACTCCTTTTCTCGAGAAATATTGAAGTCTTTATGTAAAACGCATTGCAGCTGCACAGCATACAGCAGTGAACGAGGCAGCTCGGTCATTGGCTGTGCTGCGGCAACTGCACGAACCTATGACGGGGCGACTCTGAACCCGCTTCCAATGAGCGTGCTTCACGCCCGCGCGCGTCAGAGCCCGCCAAGATGGGCGTGGCTAAGGGCTATATATTGGGCGCCCCGTCATCTGAGTCCTTTAGATTTAATCTCCTTCAGCAAAGACCTTCTCTTCGCTGGATCCTCCGGATTTTTGGAGTCTTTTCGCCGCCGCCGTCGACAAGCCTAAAGCAGGACTGCTACGAGGACGCCGGCGCCTTCAGCCGCCTTCGAACGCCTTCTGCTAAGCCATCCGGCGCGCATCACCTCATATCCTTTGACAAAGCTATTATTCTAAGTGTTCGCCCCCGCGACACTTTTTCTAAAAGAGCAAATTAAAAGGCGTTGTTCCAAATGCCTTCCTGCGCCTCGTGTCGAGGCCTCCTTCCTGATGGGGATCGTCACATCATCTGCTCTCGCTGCCTGGGCCCGGACCATGCAGAGGCTGCCCTTACTCGAGGCGGATGCCCCGAGTGTGACACCCTGGGCCTCACCGAGCTGCGCGCTCGCTTCGCCGCTTTCGCCACGAGAGAGCCTACCACCACCGTGCTACCATCCCCTCTAGTTGAGCCGCGCAAGAAGAAGCGCCGCTCACAGAGGCCGCCAGAGCACGCGGAATGTAGTGCTTCACCGCCACCCGAGGATTCCCCGCCGCCAGTTCAGTTCACGCAGGCGGACCAGCACCCCTCCAGCAGAGCGATGGGTCTCGTCTCGTTTGGCGCGTCAGGGGATGACGAAAAGGATGACAGCCTTTCCCTTGATGCTGCATCCGACGACTGGCCGGGCTCGTCCTTCGACCCCGCGCCATCGACGCTAGCGGACACGAGTGTGGGCTCCAACATGGACTCGGAGATCGTCCGCATCCTGTCCAAGGCCGTGGAAGACCTCGGGCTCGATTGGTCTTCCCCGGAAGAACCCGCCCGCAGCCGACTGGACGAGTGGTTCCTGCAGGGGCGCCGGCAGGCCCCCCGACAAAGGCCCTCCCCGTTCTTCCCGAAGGTTCATGACGAACTCACTAAGTCGTGGAAAGCCCCTCACTCCGCTCGCCTGAAGCCTTCTTTCTCTTCATCGCTCTCCTCTGTGGACGGCGCGAAAGAAAGAGGCTACGAGGGAACCCCGCCCCTCGAGGAGGCTGTGGCCAACCACCTGTGTCCACCCTCCAACGCGGGATGGAAAGCCATAGCTTCTCACCCCTCGAAGCCCTGCCAATCTACCTCAGCTCTCGCCGGTCGCGCATACGCCGCCGCCGGCCAAGCTGCGTCAGCGCTTCACTCCATGGCTGTCCTCCAAGTCTATCAGGCCAAACTTCTCCGCACCATGGACGAGTCTGGACCTGATCCTGAAGCGTTCAAGGACCTGCGCAGCGCCACCGACATAGCCCTGCGAGCCACGAAAGCCACCGCCCAATCCATCGTCCGTGCAATGGCGAACTTGACTGTCCTTGAGCGCCATCTGTGGCTGACGCTAACAGAGATGAAGGATGCAGATAAGGCGGCGTTCCTTGACGCGCCTATCTCCCAAAGCGGCCTGTTCGGACCGGTGGTAAGAGAGTTCGCTGAGCGCTTCACCGAAGCCCGGAAGGATTCGCAGGCTATGCGTCACTTCCTGCCCAAGCGCTCCAGCTCGTCGCAGAGCCGCCAAAAGCCGCCTCAGCAGCAGCGAGTCAGGACGGCACCTCCCGTCTCTCAGCCCAGGCCTGAATCTGACTTCCGACGCCGCTCGCGCTCCGCCAACAGGAAGCAACCGCCCGAGCGACGGGGACCTCGGCCCAAGATCGTGCTGAACCCGGAGCCTCGTAAGTCTTCCTAGCTATAGGGAGAAAAAGACGAGAGCGCGTGTCTCGCAGAAGCCGGACCACTCTCTCCAAAACGTCTAAAGCATTACCCAGTCCCCTTACAGGCGGCTGGAAATGTCTGTACAGCAGTCAATGGGCCAGCCGCACAGCTCGCTCACCTGCAAACAAACGCCGTTTTAACGGCGACACACAGAAATCACATAAAGAGTCATTTTCTGCCTGTGTCATTAAAGGGTCACGTGTCCACACTAAAGTGCGCATTCCCACATTTCAAAACTGTCAAAGCAGTGCCAAATGCTTCCCCGGCTCAGGCTGGACGCCCCATAAATGTAGATCATGTGCCCACTGTCATGTATGCACCACTACACATAAGCACTGTTCCCACAGTTATAAACACTTCCCCAGTAAAAGCGGGAAATCCTATCAAAGTAGCGCGTGTGCCCGCTGTAATGCACGCACCCCTACTCACAAACACTGTTTACATGGCCAAAAACCTACCGCCACGAGCGGGAGGTTTTATGAAAGTGGCGCGCGTGCCTACCACAGTTTATGCACCCCCACCCATAAGCGCTGCCCATACAGTCCCAAAATTTTCTCCAGCCCGCGCTGTGAGCATTACAGATGCGGCGAGCGTGCCTGTAATCTCACACGCACCCCTGCACTCGGCACTCAACAAAGCTGCTCAGCGCGCGCCCGCGCCTCTGAGAGCTGTAAGCTCGGTGTTAGCACAGAGCGATTCGCCGGCGGGAGCCATACGTCACTGCGACACGCCCCCAGCCAGCATTCAGCCCATATCTGTGCGAGCGAAAGCTTGGGAAAATATCCCCGACATGCCGAAATGGGTTTCGAACATAATAAAACACGGTTACTCGCTTCAATTCGCTCGCAGACCACCCCGCTTCTCAGCGGTGGTCGAGACGAAAGTGAGAAAAGATGTTTCACATGTTCTACGCACCCAGGTGCTCAAACTAATAGAGAAGGGCGCTATAGAAACTGTTCCTCCCTCTATGAGCGAGGCGGGTTTTTACAGCCGCTATTTTCTCGTCCCAAAGAAGGATGGTGGTCTCCGCCCCATCCTAGATCTCAGACATCTGAACAAAGCTTTAATGATTCGCTCGTTCAGAATGTTAACAACCAAAAACATCCTCGCGCAAGTTCGCCCAGGGGATTGGTTTCTATCAGTGGATCTGAAAGACGCTTACTTTCACATTCCGATAGCGCCTCATCACAGGCCATTTCTGAGATTCGCTTTCGAGGGACAGTCAAACCAGTACACAGTACTACCATTCGGCCTATCACTGGCACCCCGTACATTCACGAAATGTATGGATGCAGCACTTTCCCCCCTGAGACAACGGGGAGTGCGAATACTGAATTATCTCGACGATTGGCTAGTCCTAGCACAATCAGAGATTCAGTTAATGACGCACAGGTCTTGGATTACCAGCCATCTAGAATGCCTGGGTCTAAGAATCAATTTTGCAAAAAGCACGCTATCTGTCTCCGGCTTGTGGTCAAACCCGGAGAAGCGCCTACATATAAACTGTCTGGAACTGAAAGCGGTCGCTTTGGCTCTCAGAGCCCTGCTTCCGTACCTAAAAGACGAGCACGTCCTGGTCCGTACGGACAACATGACGGTAGTCTCATATATAAATCGCCAGGGTGGACTCAGGTCGAGCTCCCTGCACTCAATGGCCAAGGAACTCATCTTATGGTCCCAGTGCAACCTGCGCTCGCTGAGGGCAGCGCATGTGCCGGGTGCCCTGAACAGGGAGCGGACATGCTGTCCAGAGACAAAGTTCTCCCAGGAGAATGGTCTCTCCACCCCCTGACGATCCAGTGGTTATGGCAGACCTTTGGCAGAGCAGAGGTCGACCTCTTTGCCTTCAAGGAAAATGCGCACTGCCCCCTCTTCTTTTCAAAGAGCACAGACGCGCTCGCCCAAGTCTGGCTGAGCCGCCCACTGTATGCCTTCCCCCCGATCGCGATGCTACCTCAGGTCATCAGTCGGGTCAAGGAAGAGAAATGTGCAGTGCTCCTAGTAGCCCCACTCTGGAAGAACCAGACGTGGTTTCTGGAACTGATGCAGATGATGCAATCTGCCCCATGGCCGATTCCGCTGAGGCTAGACCTCCTCAGGCAGGCCAACGGGATGATCCTCCATCCCCACCCCGATCTGTGGGCCCTCCATGCTAGCCCCTCAACGGGTTCCCGGGAACCTCCCCAGTGGAGTGTTGAGAACCATCACAGAGGCACGAGCGCCCTCTACAAGGCGCTTATATGCCCAGAAATGGACGGTGTTCAGTGACTGGTGTAAAACCAGGAACCTGAATCCTGAGACATGCGAGGTACCGAGCGTGCTCGTGTTCTTACAAGAGCTGTTGGAGGCAGGCCGCACCCCCTCCACGCTCAAAGTATATGTGGCTGCCATAGCGGCGTCACACGATCCTGTGGGAGGATGCACACTAGGGAAAAACCACCTAGTTGTTCGTTTCCTGAGAGGCGCCAGGAGGATGCATCCCCCACGCCCCCCCTCAGTGCCGATCTGGGACCTGGCCACGGTCCTGGACGCACTCAAAAGTGCCCCGTTCGAACCTCTACGAACTGTGCACCTTAAACAGCTCTCGCTCAAAACCGCTCTCTTGCTGGCTCTCGCCTCAGTCAAAAGAGTGGGCGACCTGCACGCGCTGTCATCAAGCGCTGCCTGCCTGGAATTTGGACCTAACGACAGCAGAGTTGTCCTTAGACCAAAACACGGGTATATTCCTAAGGTGCTCTCGACACCCTTCAGAGCACAGATGATATCTCTGGCTGCGCTATCGTCTCCAGCAGACGAAAGCGACGCTAATTTACTCTGCCCAGTCAGGGCGCTCAGAGTATATTTGGAACGCTCTGCCCTGTTTAGGCAGACAGAGCAATTATTTGTATGCTTTGGCGGCCGCACCAAAGGTCTCGCTGTTTCAAAGCAGAGAATATCGCGCTGGATAGTTGATGCTATAGCGCTGGCTTATGAAGCCAAGGGCCTTCAGTGCCCCTTGGGCATCAGAGCTCACTCTACGAGAGGCATGGCCTCCTCGTGGGCGTGGTCGAGTGGGATACCCATTCAGGATATTTGTGCGGCAGCAGGCTGGGCCTCGCCGTCAACATTTATCAGGTTTTATAACCTATAGGTCCCCTCATTGCATTCCAACATACTGTCGGTCTAACTATGTATAGACTGGAGTGTGTATATGCTGAGCATTATCTCCTCTCTTATAGGGTCTGTCTCTGACTGACTTAGAGGGTTTTTTATGCATATCAGTACATAAAGGTGCTTGTGTGTTTTTCCACTGGACGGCCATTGGGCCGTTCTACATCGTCCCTTATAAAGCCCGCCTTCGGCCGGCTCGTTGGATAATTACTTTGCTTAAAGGCTCAGGCATCTGCCTCTGGCTATAATAGAGCGAAGTCAGCATGCACGGCGTTTTACATGGTGTTCCCATAGCGTAAGCTACTTACGCAATAGGAGAGACCTCTCGAAAGGGAACGACTCGGTTACTAACGTAACCTCGGTTCCCTGAGAGGAGGGAACGAGTATTGCGTAAGCTGCCGTGCTTGTGCTTGGTCAGTTCGCTTCAGTCGATTGAACCTAAAGGACTCCGATGACGGGGCGCCCAATATATAGCCCTTAGCCACGCCCATCTTGGCGGGCTCTGACGCGCGCGGGCGCGAAGCACGCTCATTGGAAGCGGGTTCAGAGTCGCCCCGTCATAGGTTCGTGCAGTTGCCGCAGCACAGCCAATGACCGAGCTGCCTCGCTCACTGCTGTATGCTGTGCAGCTGCAATGCGTTTTAAATAAAGACTTCAATATTTCTCGAGAAAAGGAGTTTTCCCATAGCGTAAGCTACTTACGCAATACTCGTTCCCTCCTCTCAGGGAACCGAGGTTACGTTAGTAACCGAGTCGTTTCCCCATTAAAAGCCATGTCCCAAGCACACAATTATAATGTTTTCATTATAATTTCATGTAGTCTATATATGACAGCACATACTGTAACTGTACTTTCCTTTTTTAAGGGATTCTAATCCTATTTCAAGCAGTTCAAAAACATCACGGCGAACAGTGTGCATCTGAAGTGTCTCAGCTGAAGGAAATAATCCATTATTTATCGGCTTTAATATATCAGCCAAATTTTCTTATCGGGGCGATAACGATAACATTAAAAATGAACATATATCGGCCAATACCAGTATGGTATCCCTTGTAATTTTTTTTAGTCTGGCGCCCTGTATATAGGGGCATGGAAATCAAGTATGTCTTTTGTTTCAAATGTTTGATTTCCTAGTCTTATTCAGATGCAAAATTGTGTATTTTGCAGGGAAGGCTCTATAGGATTAGCTGCACATGTAGGGCAGAAATTGGTATTTTCACTTGACACTTTGTTCTGTAATGCTATGAGGAAGCCTTTATCTTGAGCCAAAGTTTATCCTTTGATTCCAGTGTGGTTGTGTAATTCCCCCAGTAAAAACATGTTGACATTTAATTACAGTGGAAGCCCTCCCACCAGTATGTTAAAAACAGACACATAGTAAAGCCTTCAGGTACGCTTTCTATTTTTACTCTAATTTCACAGCAAACACTGAACCCAGGTTCACAGTAGACAAAAAAAGACAACATAAACATAGAGAGCTGGTGAAGAGTGTTATGTCGCTACCCGGCTTTCTCTTATCACTGTAATAGATTACACATTTTACAGCCCAATTCCTTGTGTTTAGGGATCTGTTACTTAACACAGAAGATAGAAAAGCGAATAAGAGCCATAGGTGTACTGAAACTCGTGAACGCCTTCAATTTGAAGACGAAGAGATAAACACTGGGAGGAATAGACCTATTTCAAACCATTACAATGGAGGGCTGGATTCATCATTGTGTTTTATGGAGTCGTTACACGGGATGGGTTTGTCGCTGGAGCTGTGTCTCGGTAACTGTATTTCACCGTAATTATCTTCAATCTGATTTGACTGATTAGACACTCCTTTAATTTTCTTGTTCGCTCTCATTGCCTGCCTGCCTGCGGTCACTCATATTAGACGCAAAACTTAGTCTCATTTCAGAGCTTACATGCTGAAGAGGAGGTTATTGGAAGACTGCGGTTTTTAAATGACAGAAATGACGAATCAGACGCTTGTGGGTCAAGTTGACTACAAATGTTATTGAGCAAGGCCAGCACTCCGCTGTAATGAAGCCGAAACTCTTCCATCTCTCCCAAAAGAACGTCTCAAATATTATTCTAATGAAACACTCTCAGAAAGGTGTGCCCATTATAAAAGCTTACTTTTCAGAGTTATCACTCTCAAGCTGTTTTTGCGGCTCACTTGGATTGAATTCAGGCACATTCATTGTGGGATTTTAAGCGCTTGCTCTCTGATAAGTGTGTGAATTATTGAAATGTGCCTGTTCGTACTGGACCAGATTCTGTCTGTGTCACTTGTGAGAAGGCAAAAACCTCGCCAGACACGAGATGTCAATAATTCAGACTTGGGTTGTGAAGTGCAGTCTGATTCAGATCAAATTTTTCTTCCTCTTGTCCTGCGAGATACCCCTTTTCCACCAGCAAGAACCGGGTGCTGGTTCAGAGCCAGAGCCAGAGCCAGAGCTGGTTCGGAGTTGGTTCGACTGACAAGCTTACTAAGAACCGGTTTGCCTTTCCACCGGCTTGAGAGCCACAACAGAGCCAGATCTTACGTCACTGCATACGTCTCATGTTGCCCAGCAACGCTAGTGCGGTAGCGCCAAACACAAACACGCCAGGCTTGTTCGAGATACATCGGCTTCTCGCAGATCGATCGCCGCATGACATCAAAGCACTGCGAAAGCGATCCAAAAGCACAAGGAGATCTCCATGATCTCCAAACACTCCCGCAGCTCCGATCGGTCCGCGCCGCTCCGATGCATCTCGAACAAGCCTTCTATCAACAATGGCGGCCGTTGCATTACTTTTGATGCTCATGGCTTTGCGAACCTAATGTACATCGGCATCCAAACACGGCGAATACAACGTGTTCGTGCAGCTCGCCGTAACTTGCATAAACGGAGATTACAACCGAGCTGCTATTAGCTCGATTAGATGCTAATTCAAAAATGGCGGTCACAAGTTTCTGTTCGTCTTGTTGGCCACGGTAACCCCGCCCCCCGGCCGCTGACGTAAGCGGTTCTTACTTCTAGACCAGCAATGATTTGGTGCTACTTAAGAACCACTTTTACTGGTTCGGAGCTGGTGCTTTGGTGGTTGAAAACCAAAGAACCGATTTGAAACTAGGCTCTGGCTCCGAACCAGCAACAGCTCTGCCTTGGTGGAAAAGTGGCAGTGATTGTCTTTCTCGGCACTAAGAATAAGACTTCAGAATAGCAATGGATTGTTTCTCAGTGTCTTTATCCCACGGCTTGACAGCCAGATAGAAATGTATCAATCGGAAATGACCTTTTTTTCCTAATGAGTACTAAGATAAATTGAGCTTTATTAGTGTTTTGGCTATAGAGATGGGTCACCATGGTTTACTCAGGGGGTTTCAAACCTTTTAATACCAAGGACTCACAATTATGGCAATTATGACTTACGAATAACCCCTTTCCCAAAGTAAAATAAAAAAAAAATAGACTGAAAAATGTATACTATGAAATTTGTATGTGAGAAAAACAGGATACTATATTATATTAAAGACAGAATGAAATAATTGCCTTTTATATCAACATTTTACCAAAGCCAAAACAAATGATTAAAATATTATCTAGAAAATATACTTTCTTTTGGGGCTTTCAAACTTTGGATTCAGGGACCCCTATAAGGGTCAGAAAAGTGAACGTGTTTTTTAGGGCTGTCAAAGTTAAAAATGTTAATTAAATATGCTAACTCTTAAATGAGTTTAAATTCTACAAATTCATTTATTGAAATCATGATATTAATTGTGATTTATTAAAAAAATATTTATCACAAATAGCCCTATTTTTAACACAAAAGCATCTTCATATTTTAAATTCGATAAAAAAAAAAGTTTACATCTAACATTACTTGAACAAAGTGGGTCGATATATGCTGTCAGCTTAATAAAAAGAAAACCCTGTTCATATAATATTTCAAATGTTTGTTTTGGCCTTTGTGTACTAAAACATACGTTGGAGGCAATTATTTAATTTTGGAAATATGTTGTCTAATACAACAAATTATATATATATATATATATATACACACACTTTTCTTTTGCTGTAAAAATGAATTGATCCCATGAATCCCAATTCCCTTCCCAATATATGTATATATATATATATATATATATATTGGGGAGGGAATTATAGGATCATATTTGTATGTCCTTGGTATTAAAAGATTTAAAAACCCTTGGTTTAGAAAACCAGCTGACTAGTCGGTTTTGAAAATATGTAGATGTATTAATCTCTCACTCTGGAAATACCCCGAAATCATTTTTCCTTTCACTTCTGCTCTCTTTGCACCAAGAACATCTCTATTTGGATTTTTTTTCTAGACAGAGACATGTGAGAAAGAGTTGTTAATGTAGCGAGAGAGAGAGAAAATCAAAGACATGAAGAGAGAGAGAGAGAGAGAGAGAGAGAGAGAGAGAGAGACTTAAGTGGATGTTGTGGTTGATTGCCACAGAGGTGAACATTCCTCCATAAAGGGGACAGTATTGCCATGACGTTACAAACTCTGCCATGTGCTTGTTTAACAGCCCCCTAACCTCTGTCTTTTCTTTTGCTCCTGCTTTCATTTCTTTGCCTCATCCTTCCACCTGTTTCCAAGGCTCCCGTCGAGTCTCTGTTCCATACCCACATGAGGTAAAGGTCCCAGGCTTTTGCAGCAATTACAGGAGTATGAGTGGCACTAAAGCCCTCACTAGGCTTGATTAGATGAAGGGCCCATCAGAACTAAAATGGGCCCCTGTTTCAGATGGAGTATGTGTGAAAGGATATAGCTTCTTGAGAGGGAGACTAATGCCGCATGCACCGATTACATAATGTGGAGAGGTTGGAGGTGATAATGACGCTCGAGATGAGGGAGGGGGAGGGGGAGAGGGAGGGGGAGGGGGAGGGGGGAGGGGGGGAGGGGGAGGGGGAGGGGGAGGGGGGGGGGGGTGCAGGGCAGGTGTGTGTGACATGAGTTGGTCTGACCTGCACATCCTCATGCAGGGAGGAAAGGGAATTTTTTTCACTTATTTTCTCATTAATATTGTTTTTAGATGTTTAAATACCTTCTTCAATCCCAGTTTAATATTCAGAGACGCCTTTAAATAAGCTGAAAACACATTGTGGCAAAATGTAAAGACATTGCTCTGTCTGTTTGAGCATCCTACACACAAAATTATGTCAAAATGCTCATCTCAGATGTGTATCGTTATTTTGGATCCATGCAGCTCTTGAAGTGACAGCAGCCTATAATACCTGCTGCTGTTTATGTCATTGTTTTTTTCTATTCTTTTTCATTTTAATTTCATTAATGTAAATCCAATAAAGATTAATCAAGTTGATTGATCTAATGCAGTGTTATTTTACATTTAATGATTACATTTCTGTACCTGAATACTGTTAGACCTTACTTTATTTGTAACTTTGGGTAACACTTTAGGGTCCAATTCTCATTATTAATTTGTTGCTTATTAGCATGCATATGCACAACTAGGTTATTGGCTATTAATGCCTTATTCTGCATCCCTTAATCCTACCCAATATATAAAACCTAACTGCCTTACTAACTAATAAGCAGTAATTAGGAGTTTATTGATGCAAGAGTCATAATTGGACCCTCATCTAAAGTGTGACCTAACTTGGTTATCCTGTATTTATCTATGCTTGTAATTAGGGGTGGAACGGTACACAGAAGTCACGGTTCGGTTCATACCTCGGTTCAGACATCATGGTTCGGTACGATTTCGGTACAATAGAGGGAAAAGCAAATGCAGAAGGCATTGTATTTTTTAAATAAGTTTTATTAATAAAGGCATGGAACCAGTTTATTTGTAGTGCACTGACAATAGTTTTATATAATTAGTTTATTAATTAAATTAATAAAAAGACAAAAAGACCTTGTGATATGTTTGGTAATTGAACCTGAATTAATTTAAATTTATTTTGCTATATTTCAGGTCAATATATTTGTTTTCCTTAATTTTAATTAACATTATTAATTAACAATGTAACATTATTCTATTATATAAATAATTGATTCCTGTATAAAATAATACTACCATTAAAAACACATTCGATTTTCTTTTTTATCAATGTAGAATGTGTAAGATTAGTGCTCCGAGGACAAGAAATGAAAACCAATGCATGATGAATGTCCAAAAGATGGGACCCACAGACTGTTTTGAAATGGAGTTGGATAAACATGTTTTGCTTTTAAAACAGTGTGTGTGTGTGTGATTTTGGTTGGGTGACAGTTGCAGTTTGACAAGAGTTTACAGTGTGACAAAAGCACAATGTTGTGTTTTATTGCGAGTGTACACAAATATAAGTAAACACTTTGCAGGTTTAATGATCTATATGAACAAAATGACGGAGTATGTTTTTTATGTTTCCACTGTTCGACCGCGCCCGCGCGCCTCTCTCTTCCTCTCTCTCTCACACACACACACACACACAAACAGGCGCACACATATTTGTGGGGACTCTCCATAGGCGTAATGGTTTTTATACAAACTGTATATTCTGTCCCCCCACTGCCCCTATCCCTAAACCTACCCATCACACACAACTTTCTGCATTTTTTACATTTTCAAAAAACATTATAGTATGATTTATACGCTGTTTTCCTCATGGGGACCGCTGGCTGGTCCCCAGGTGATTTCAGGTTTTACTATACTTGAGGTCATTTGGTCCCCACAATGTAATATAAACATGAACACACACACACACACACACTCCAGCATTGCAATCTTGACATCGCAGCCTGTTCATTATGCGGTCACACCAAACGCGAATAGAGCGTCAAATTCGCGTCTAATTCGACGCTAGTCCAAAGCGATAGGACGCGCGTATAAAGCCAACGATTGAAGTGAACGCGCTTTCAGAGCTAAAGCGATGGTACAGATTATGTGTCCCTAAAGAACCCGCGTCTCTAACAGTAGTTCCGCATTACATTAATTAATTTGCACGCGAGTTTTATTTATTTTTATACCGTGTATTTTATACCGTGGTTCAATACGAATACATGTACCGTTCCACCCCTACTTGTTATTAATGTATTTGTTCTTATTTTTTTACTGACTGTTCACTTATCTTTAATAATGTTTGCTGATCTGAAAAATTATACGATCCGTGACTCAAAAAATATAAAATAATCTGAATGGTGAGTTTTGTAATCCGTTGCACCAATAGTTCACATCACCTTGCATGGACTTAATTATATGGTTAAAGCACATGGACTTGCTGGAAGAGCATGTTGATTACTTCTTCTTTTTTTTTAAACAGTCAATTTTGCCATTTTGTTTGGTGATGCTAGTGGCATAGAAATTACACACTTCACCTTGAATGTTTTTTTTTTTTTGTTTTTTTTTTTAAATGGCTAAGTGTCAGAAAAGCTGAAGAATTCAATAGCATCCTAACAAAATCTTAACCATGGGTTTCACCAAAATACAAAAAAATAAAAATAATTTCATTTAGGCACGTTTATTGATAAACGCAGTAAGAGGTAGGGCAGGAAATCCTGTGTAGAAGATGAAGGAAAATGATTGCGAAATGACCAAAATACCATAGCTGGGTGTTTCTTTAATTTCGGGCACTTTTATGTCCCAGGGGTTGACTGTTACTAAAACAGAGTTCCATTTTTTTCCCCTTTTTGTTATATGAAGGCCAGCTGTCTTGGATACATTTTACTATGCCTTCATTATTTTTTTCTCCTTTCATGTAGAACTATACTGTAAATATTAAAGGATTTCTCAGTTTCAGTCAATCTCATGTTAATCTTTCTTGAGTACCTATAGAGTAGTAGTGCATCCTTCATATCTCCAAAAAAGTCTTTAGTTTTATTAGCTATATTTATAAAAGAAAGATACGCTGTACCGAGTCTTTCCGGAAAAAACCGAGCGGGTGGAGGCGTGCCGTGTGGGCGGAGGTAAATAATCACGAGCCGGCGAAGCTTTTGCGTTGAGAGCGTCTGGAAGCTGCCTGTGATATCCATAGGTGATATCCCAAAACAAACCATGGCTAAAAATCAGATTCAGCCATACATTTTTTTATCCAGAATCAGATCCCGAGGCTGAAATTGAAGACGAGCAGCAGCAGCAAGGACTACAGCAGGACGGCTCTATGTGGTGTGTACTTAGCGGTTTTTGTAAATGACTAATTTTCACTTTATGGCGGGAGTTTTAAATAATTTGAACATGAGCGCAGTGTTTTTAGAACACCATGTGATGCGCGAGTTATAACTTACAACATTTGTGTGTGTTTACTCGTGGTTTATGAGGACATGATTTGGTTTTACAATAAACAAACAAACACCTACAGTGGCCAGCTAAACAGATGTATTTAAAGACATTCTTGAACAAATCCTATGCAGCGCTGCCGATGATTTCCTGTTGAAGCGCGTTGATGTGCGCGGTATCGCTCTCCTCTGGTCGACGTGTGCGCGAGCACGCCACTGTCGTCTACGTCATTAGATCCACGATCGAAAAAAAACAAAAAACAGCCGAAACTTGTAGGCTACCATCCCGGAAGTAAGATTTTCGGCACAGAAATTCTCCGTTATTCGTTCAAAATATATTTTTAAACTTTGGCCATGTTTAGCATGAGAATCCATCTCTTTAACACTGTAAACAACTCTGAATATATGAAACACCACTGTACCCCCCTCCCCCCCTTTAAGCAAAAGCTAATACCTGTTAGGGACAACAGTCTCAGTAAATCGTTTGAAATGAAATGGGAAGGAAACTTAAGGTAAATATCACTCGAAAAGAATATTTTTATTGTGTGTCATTTCAATTCAAGCTCTGACATATAATTAAAATTATATTATTATAATAATATTATATTGTGTTTATATAGGATACAGAAAATAAGAGAAAATAAAAGATTTAGACATTTTTTTCAATACTTTTTTTTCAAAATGTCATTTTCACAATTGTAATTTTCATCACAGAATACTACATCATTTGAAATGTTTTGGAAATGACATTCTGATTGGAATTTTCCTTACCTTCAGGGGGGAAAAAAATACAAAAGCGACAGTATTCTTCTGGGATGTATGTATGTCCACTGTTGGACATTGTTAGTAGACAAATAACTAGTGAGTGTGAAAAGTGTGTTTAAGGGTGTACTCACACTAGCCAGTTTGAACCGTGCCCGAGTGCGTTTGACCACCAAAGCGCGGTTCGTTTGACTAGTGTGAGTGCTCCGAAACGTGCCCGGGCGCGGCTCGATTAGCCGGCCCTGGCCCGCTTGGAAGAGGTGGGCCAGAGCACGGTTCAGTTGGACTGGGCGCGGTTCGCATGCAGTGTGAGCGCTAACCGTGCTGGAGCACGGAACAGGACGCGTGACGTCATGGTTCTGCACTTCAGCTGGTACCTTGCAAACCTCCTCATACGAGCACGAGCAGCACGATTACGTGAAAATTTTCACGCCACTAAGGCGACACATCTGTTTAACAACAGGCTGTGAGAGGGCTGTGGATCACCGTGGACCAAACGACACAAAATTATCCACAAAGAAAACAGAGCGATGGCTCTCCTTCAGAGAGCGCCGCTCTTCTTGTTTATCCCGAAACCGTCGCACCATAATGACGTAAGCGTGCTCCGGCACGAATGCTGAAACCCTATGTGAGTGCAGGCCAGAGGGGGAGTGGGGAGGGGGGACAATCGTACTCGGGCCCGGTTCATGGCAACCGTGCCTAGTGTGAGTACACCCTAAAAGATTATATTTTCTAAATGTCCACAGGGCCAGAAGTGCCCAAGGTTGAAGAAACGCAGTTACCATGGTACAGTTCTGTAAGGCCAGAAAAAAAGGAAGAAGAAAAGGCTGAATGGTTAAAGGAGAACAGCGTGAAGGTCTCAGCACCTACACTACACAGTTCAATGGTCTGTGAAACAGTGGAGAATGTGAAGTTAAAGAGGCTAGTGTGCACAGCGGAGGACTCGACTGAGGAGAGTGGAGAGCGAGAGACGGAGGGAAGAATAACAAACAACTGAGGTAGTCGAAGAATCAAGAAAGAGCAACACAGAGTGGAGGGTAAAAGATCCTGCTTCCAGTGAGAAGATTAAAGAAAGAGAGAGAGCAGAAAGAGGACAAACTAAGTGGCAACTAGTTGTGTAGGTGACTGAAGCAAACAGCAAAAACATGGGACCGTCACAAAGTGAGAGCAGATGATCAATGAGGACATTTTACTGCCGACCACCCACCCGTCTGGAGCTGAGTGGCAGGTCAGGGGTGAAGCACACACACACACACACACACACACACAATCACATTTCCCTCACAGTCTTCTGCTCTCTCAGATATGCCACTGAAGCGCTCAGCAGTGTGCTGGTAAATGAGAATTGCAGGGTTGTGCAACATACAGAACTAAAGAATTGGCTCCCTTTCAGTTCTCGAGTGTCAATTTGAATAGAATTATCACACACACACACCAAAGGAAATCAGTGCTTTAGTATTGTTTATGTAGTAGTAGTTTTCATTTATATTTAGAAATTAGTGTTTATTTTTACATTTCCAGTTTCATTTAAATTGTAGTTTTTACTAGCCTACTTTTGTTATTTGATTTTTTTCATTTTTACTATTATTATTTTTTAGATATTACTATTTAGGTTTAATTTATTTCAGTTTTAGTTTTAGTTCAGTTTCAGTTTTTATTTATTAGTTCCATTAAGCAATTTTAGTGCTTCAACTTAACTTTTTTCAGTTAGTTTCCAGGGAAGCATCTTTCTTTCTTTCTTTCTTTCTTTCTTTCTTTCTTTCTTTCTTTCTTTCTTTCTTTCTTTCTTTCTTTCTTTCTTTCTTTCTTTCTTCCATCCATCCATCCATCCATCCATCCATCCATCCATCCATCCATCCATCCATCCATCCATCCATCCATCCATCCATCCATCCATCCATCCATCCATCCATCCATCCATCCATCCATCCATCCATCCATCCATCCATCCATCCATCCATCCATCCATCCATCCATGGCTTTTTCAACATTTTCAAAACAAGGTTTTGTCAAGGCAAACAAACTTTGCTTTTCTAGTTAGCAAGTTACAGTCAGTAGAAATTCTCTGTCTATACCTTACATTCAAACTCAAATAGCAACTCTGCATTTGTGTTTGCTGCCTCAATTCATATGAAATTGAAAAGTCAGAGAATTACTGCTTGAATATAAATAGAGGACCTGACTGAAAACCGGCAGTTAACTGGGAAGGAACGGCACATAAATGAGGTTTAATTACTTTCCTTTAAACTCTCAAAAAGCGATCTGCACTACTGCAGGTCAAGGGCCACACGGTGGGGAACATATACATGGTCAAGTATCCCTCACAGAAAACACCAAACTCTAAATGATAGGTGCTCTCAGAGATGATGATTAACTGGAGATTACTTTGAAAACAAATTGAGGTGATGTGAGATGCGGGATTGATAAGCACTTCAAACGTGGATCAGAGCCAGTGAGTACAGCAACATCCAACACTGCAGCATCAGCACAATGTTGTCCCCCTTCCAACCCTATAACAATGAATTCAGGCTTGGAAGTGAACCTTTGATCTTGGATAATTAGTAGGCGGTAAATAAATCTTCATTAGCTGTAATGAATTACACCACAAAAAAAAACAAAAAAACATCAAAATTGCTGGTAATTCCACAATTAAAGTCTCAATGTATGCATCGAGGACAAGGGCAGCACTTGCGGGTACGTGCTTTTGGTGTTGTTTAGACTCTGTATTGTATGGTAAAAAACACAGTATAGCAACCACGAGGTCATCTTGTTGTTGTTCTGGCGATGCGGAGAGTTTGTCCTTCCAGGGCTGGCAGGCAGAATTGGCCCGAGGCTCTAATAGCAGGAGATTACTTCCTCTAACAATGGATTACGTTTCCGAGATTGTCTCAGTTCGAGTGGCGTGCGTGAGGTTCTGAGACATCCCGGACTTGTGACCTTGACCATGGGTGATTACGGGAACTCAGCTCCAGGGAGCTCTTAGCGAGAATAGGAAAATGCATAATAAGACAGGAAGGTTTTTAGTATGAATGAATGCAGGCATGACTGTGGCTGTGCAGGAGATTTGGAAGTCTTGTTTCTTGTACCCCTGAGACCAAACCTGGAGTGCTCGACAATCTCGCAACTCATCTGAAAAAGAACTAATGTTATCATCTCTCGCACACACGGGTGGGATGACTCACGTCACCCTCTGCCTCGCCAGCAAATCGCATTGCTGTGCAAGCTGTTATATTAACAGTAATTTCTGATGCAAACACACAAATCTGCGTGATTCACTTTTTGAGGTGAATATCAGCCTCTAGCGCCCCGGGGAAGAGTGGAATCCTTCAGTATACCGCTTTAATTACCCATGATTCTCCTTTACCTTATCTTTGTTCAACTAATGAAGCTCAGAGGAACGCAACTGGCTGCTACAGGAAATTGTGTAATTAAAAAAAGATTGCCTATATTGTGGAAGATGGATGGCAGCAGAAGACTCTCAGAGTAACTTTTATGTGCATACATGGATATTAAGACAGTTGGAGTTAACATAATCGGTTGGTCTGGTTGTAGATGCAGGCAGCTGGTTGCTTAAGGGTTAAAGAAGTTTACCCAAAAATGAAAATTGTGTCATCTTTTATACACTCTCATGTCAATCCAAACCTGTATGACTTTGTATCTTCTGTGGAAAACAAAAGAAGACATTTCGAAGGATGTTTTTCACAATAAACATCAGTGGGGTCCGAAACAAAACTGGATTCCATTGTCATTCTGTGGACTAAAAAACACTGAGACAAAATATCATCTTTTATGTTCCATAGAAGAAAGTCTTACAAGTTTGGAATGACATGGGGGTGAGTAAATGATGACAGAATTCAACTATCCTTTGAAGAAAGACCTAATTTTGAGGAAAATATCTCTGAGCTTGCTGGAAATGGCTGTTTCAAAAATTGTCTTGGAGGTAAACTCAGGCTGCAGATCTGATATCCGTATGGATTTTTTTCATATTAAGCTTTTCAACAACATTCGTTCCCCTCCCCTCTCTCTTACTATCTGTTGGCTTCTGACCTCTTCTGCTTTATTTGTAACACACACTCACACTGGCTCTATACATACAGTAGATATTCCTCCTGGTAGATTATGATGTGGTGTCTGTGATGTAGGGGAAAGTGATTTTCATGGTAGTGACCGTGGGCTATATTTTGTAGGGAAAGCTGTGTGTGTGTTCGCCAGGTGCTCTGTTGCAGGGCACTCAGTCCTGGTGTCCAGATTTGATGCCTGTGGTGGTTTTGTGCTAATTTACATACAGAGAGTCTGTTGTGATTCTATTTCCACCTCCGCTGGACTCACCACCCCCTTTGAGTCTCTCTTGCATTTTTTTAGGGCTGCAACTAACAGTTTTTGTTTTTTTTGATAACCGATTAATCCGTGAATCATTTCTTAGGTTAATCATCTTAATTATGCAGATATGCTTTGATTTAATCACTTAATCAGATGTCTCTTACAAAATTTTCTTAACATTTTTATGGAGGTCGACTGTTCTGCAGGAACACACATCAGATGATTTCACATAAAATCTACCATTACTTGCGTTGTATATAGTATTTCACCTTTCACTTATGGTGAATTTAAAACCTAAATAAGATTTTTATCTAAATGATTGCGCTCAGTTTGATTGACATGCGTGCACACACTCTATGAAGTATTTAATGGTCAACGACGACTGCAACATTTTGTTCACTTTCTGTTAGGAAGAGCTGCGAAATGAAAATGTTTGCATTATAAAAAATTTAATGATTTAATATTATGTCCTGATGAAAATCCACTTGAACAGCACATTTGTAATCAAAGTAATCAAAGCGCTGATTACATAGTCATTCATTTTGACTATTTGTCCAAACCTGTATGACTTTCTTTCTTTTGTAGAGCACAAAAGAGGATACTCTAAAGAATGTTGTTAATTAAGCACTTTCAGTTCCCATTGAATGCCATTGTATGGTCACAAAATATAATGGAAGTCAATAAGAACCAAAACTATTTGGTTACCAACATCCTTTTTAAAATATTTTATAGAGTAAATGATGACAGAATTTTCAGTTTTGGCTGAACTATTCCTTTAAATACTGATGAAAAGTTGGCATTATCAGCTACTTCTTTAAAAGATGTGATGGTCTCAGCAGTTCGGGTGGAGTTTGGCAGCTCATTCACCAGAGGTTTTAGAGAGGGACTTTCTGAGTTGTGAATAAATAATATGGTGTCACTCATTCAGTGACCTTTAGCTAGTGGGAGGAAGCATACACTTGTATGAGTGTATTGAGGTAGGGAGGTGCTGTTCTGTAATACTTTATTGTAAATTGCAGTATAATGTAGCCTACTACTACTACTACTACTACTACTACTACAATAAAACCTCTCTAAACTTAAATTTTCTTGCAGATTCACTTACCCGGTGGTCCCTATATGGCCAGTCCATCCCTGGTTGGAGCCCTAATTTCTTTGTTTAATAGTCCTCCTCTTTGGCTCTTTCTTTAAATTCCCTCGTTTCCATCTTGGTCTGCTGAAGTGTGCACTTTGGATCTGTGCTGTACTGCATTTTTCTAATAGCAGATCTTTCTCACATTTGTATTTCGGCCCACCAAATTTTCCTGTTCCCCCTCATTTCCCCTTCCGCTCACCCTTCACACTTTCCCTCAATCACTCCCTCCACCACTGAAGTTCTTTCACTTTCAGAAGTTTCACCTTTCCTCTCTACTCACCCTTCTGTTTTCTGTCGCTCTCTTTGAATTTAAAGTCATCGCTCATTTTGGGTGACATCCAACGGGAACTTTTCAGTCCAGCAGTGGGACATTTAAAACTATTTACTCGCATCAATTTTTAATTTCTAATCTCTCAGCATTATTGTCATGCTGAGGAATGTAAAGCGGACACGTCTCTCTCCATCTCTCTTCCCTTCTCTTTTCCCTCAATTTACTTCTTTTCCCTCAAGCCCAGTTTATCTCTTTATCCATTATATATTGCTCTTTATGTCTCTCTGCCAAGCAATATACCATAAGGTTTATGTGCATATCAGGGAATAGCAGGGGACTGACTGGGTCTGTATGAGTGCGTGTGTGCGTAATATGCATTTGGGGACACTAGTGGTCATTGGATCAGAAGTGTGCAGCTGTCACACACACGCACACACACACACACACACACACACACACACACACACACACACACACACACACACACACACACACACACACACACACATGCATTATTGTACTTGTGTCATTATAATGCAGAATGCATTTCCCAGCATGGCCTGGTCACTTGCATTCACACACACACACACACACACACACACACACGCACACACACACACACACTCACACTCACACTCACACACTTACACACGTGACAGGAGAAACATTGTGCCATAATGATAGAAGGCTTTTCAATCAACAAGTCACCAACATTTACCATGATTTACTGTTTAACACTAACTGAAACTATGGGAGGATTGCGGCAGAAATGTGGGATATTCATAGCAAATTTTATTATATTATTATATATTATTGTTTTACCATGGTTGTGAGGTGGAAAGTGATGTTTTACCTGTGGCATGATCCACATACTATGGAAGACTAGACAACTATTGCTAAACAGTTCTCTACATTAGACATCATTCAAAACTAACAGCTCTTTTGTTTCATTTAAAAATTGAAATGGCACATTAACTTACCGATTACACACAATGATCATGTGTGAATGCAATACAATACGGGTTGCAATACAATGCTAAATCATAAATCAGATGTACCAGCAATCGATTTAAATAGTACATTGTGTTTAATTTGTCGTTTAATGAGATCTAATGTGTGTTGGTGCCGAGAATTTTCACGTCCAGTGGCAGAACTTTTGCCAAGCGTGTCAAAGGTTCTGGGTTCTAATCCGCATTCGTATAGTTTTTTTTCTTTTCTTCCATTAAAACCGATTATGTTTATCAGTAGTTGTATATTAATCAGGGATACGTTTGTGTGCATTTTACTTTGTGATTTCACCGGAACGAATAGAGAGTCTCCGCAACGGATTAAAGCGTGTGTGAAGACTGTGCGCGGCAGCGTGAGCCACAGAGAACATCCGCGCCGCTGATCGCAGTCAACGAGCACTTTGATCACTTGATTTCAAAAACAACACATTTCAGCGTGCTAGATCGCCTCTTATTTAACAAACGAACGATGTTTCAAAAGTGGTGGGGACAATAGCGACCCTGGCAAAAAGTGGTGGGGACATGTCCCACCCGTCCCACCCGCAAATTACGCCTATTCACAGAACGCTATTAACCTTTTCTATTCTGGCTGACCCCCCAGCGTGAGTTTTTCAATGCGACCGTTATTTAGAACCTGTCACTTTATTATTTCCATGGTGACGCGTCATTGCTTGTCACGTGACACACAGCAGCGCTGAATGAATGAGGATCTGCTTTTATGTAATTTTTCCTTTTTTATTCAAAATATTCACAAGTTTATTAGCTATAGCATGAAATATCTGATATTACAATTGTCAAATATGTGCAAGTGGATATGTTTTGTTGTTTAAAAACCTTTATAACGATCGCGTTAGTTGAGATGTATGCGCGATGGGCGCTGCCCAGTGTGTGCCACAGTTCAGAGAATCGTATCTGTTGGATTTACAAAACGTCAATTCAACCACTTCTCCCGAAATACATGAAAGTAAGTGGCCGCTGAACTGGGAGAAGAATAAAGTAAACTTTAAAGCTACAATTACACAATGTGTATCAATATGAAACGCGTCGTCTAATTATAATGGAAAGGATTGTTATTCCGCTTCCATAGACATACAAACTCACAAACTCTAAATGTATTGTTTTTTGTTTTAGAATACTAAATGTATTAGTTTTTTTTGATGCACTGACCGTTCCAATCAAACTGGTGTGATTGTACCTGCAAAAGGGTTAAAGAAGGGCCCCTATTATGGATTTTTGAAAATGACCTTTCATGTAGTGTGTAGCAGCTCTAAGTGAATGAAAACATCCTGCAAAGTTTTAAATCTGAAAGTGCACCGTATATAAAGTTATTGTCTTTCAAAAGTAAGAGTCGACTCTGAGTCAATGAAATGAATCGTTTTTCAAACGAGTCATAAGCCGTTTCTTTGTGATGTCAAGACGAAACATTAGCATATTGCCCGCCCACTTATTGTGTCGCACAGACACAAGGAAAAACTTGAACCTCAAACCGGCAGCTGATTCCTGTGGATACTGGATAGCATCATGTCGAGAAGATGCTGTGGTCTACAATGTGAAGGTAACGCCAGTTTTTTTTTCACTGCCCAAGCAATTTGAAGAATCAGTGATTAAAATGAATCTTTACCATGATATCACAGCAGTATAATCCTAAACTTTTGCTGTGTTCCCTTTATTTTACTGACGACTGCTTCTCAAATCTCGGAGTTAAATGCAGGATTCGCAAACCACTTGCTCTTGAAAGATGGTGTTCAAAATACTTAGTTTTGAGTTTGATATTGTGTAGGTCTCCTGCTAACTCATGTTATCACTGTCTTACTATACTTCTGCTAAGCAGCTGTGGGCCACTATTACCTAAAACTGTGTCTATTAATGCAGATTATCTGTCGTTCTCACTACTTTGAGGAAAGATAAAGCATGGAGCAAGATTTGATTCACCAACGTTGATGTTACATCAGTCATTCACGCTAGAGCTCGGCTAATGTATAGGCTACATTGCATACATGCACTGTTATTGATACAGTTTCCACGTGTTAACTGCAACATATTAGAAAAATACTCTGTAAATAAATTAGTACAAGTAAAGTAATCGGTTTGTTGATGGACATGCACTTGTTAATGCTGATGGTGAGGAATTACAGTTGCAACATCTCATAATGTACGTCCTCAAACTAAGTAGCGTATCTCTGAGAAACGTCCTGCTCGAGTTGTCCTTGCGATGGAGGTTCGGGTTTAATGAATAGTTCTTCTGATGTTTCATCTTCGGACTCGTGCTCGCATTGATATGGTACAGTAGACGTCATTGTTCGTTAGTCTGTTTAGTTTACGGTGTAGGAAGCCTCAGGACAAGCAGAGCTGATGTTATGGCAATGGGCGTTTTTGTTTTCGACACGCTGTACGCGGTAAACCAATCACAACAGACTGAGCTGTCTGGCCAATCAGTGCAGAGTAGCTCGCGTAAAGGAGGGATTTAGAGAGATTGATTCATCTGACGAGTCGTTTGAGAATCATTGAAAATGTGGTGATGTGGAAATGTATATTATGAGGAAATGAAACAGTTTTTTGACCTTTGATGCATGTAAAGCTGTTGTAGGAGACTGCAAAACAACCTTTGAAAACTTTAAAATAACATAATAAGGGGCACTTTAAGAACAATACATAATTTAAGATGTGGAAATTTTCATTACATTCAAAAATATGCTGTGCATATATTTCACATTTGGACATTGTTAGTAGTCAAATTAAATAAACTAGGGAGAGTATGAAAAGTGTATTTTAAGACAGATTACTTTCTAAAAGTCCACAGGGCCAGCTCATAGTCGAAGAACACTCTTACACAACTGCCATTGTGCTGGACATGAAGCACCATGGGATGAATATATTAAATATATTTGCATCTTGCCAAGGAATGATTTGGAGCTTCAGTTTGACACTAGGCCTAATTCTCCAGAAGATACCTCAACAGATTTATGTATGCATTTTAGCAGTTCAGTCATGTTATGCACCATCTAACAAAGCTAAAAAAAAGAGTTAATATATGTAATGTATATGGCACAAGGCTCTCTATGAGAGGATACAAATAAGTAAATAAACCACAGTCCTCCAGTGAAACAGGCTGCAGTCTGGAAATAAAAGGGCTAGCTGAGCCCTCATCCACTCGTAAAATATATCCCAACTGAGCAGTACCATCCAGACTTCCTGCCAACTATACAGCTGCGGTGGGAACAATGACAAGCATACACATACAAATGCACTAACACACACTTACTTAGGTACTCTGAGCAGGCTCGGACTAGCTGGGGCATGCTCTAATTTTCAGGAAAGGAGTGGACGGAGCGACCTAAGCTAACCCAGAGTTACATTTTACATGTCTACACTAAAGCACACGGGGGTCTAGTGAATGAATGCTGGCAGTGGATTCGACTCCCTTACGTTTTATAATGTTTATGGAGTCATCTGCTAGTTTAAATTAGCTAGCTCTCATACAAAAACATACACAAAACTCCCATGGTGCCTTATGTGTTATGTTACGCTAATAAAGTCCGAGAGGCCTGAAGTTTAAGAACATCACACACTCCCACGGTTCACATGCTATTCGCACACACACACACACACACACACACACACACACACACACACACACACACACACACACACACACACACACACACACACACACACACACACACACACACACACACACACACACACACACACACACACACACACACACACACACACACACACACACACACACACACACACACACAGTTATGCTGTCACACTGTGGGCTATGGTAAGTCTTGGCTCCGCTGGGAGGTTTAACAGTAGCTGGAGGGGCATTTGGCCTTCACTCTCACTCCCACTACTTTTTTCATCCCTCCATCTTTAATTCAGTATCCCGACCCCCAAGTCCCAGCATCCACCTCTGCTCTCCGCCATTTGTTTGTTCTCAAGTAGACCCAGCATCCCTCTCTCTCCCTGTCTAGGGGCTAAATCACATCCTTTTATACTACACCACCTCTTTCAGATGAGAAAGTTGGCAGAAACCGAAAAACCAGAAAGAAGATGTGAGTGCATGTGCGTGTGTATTAGGATCCAAAAAGAAAGCTGTGAAAGCAGGGGGAAACAGACGTCTTTTGGCTTTGAATTAATCCCGTTGATTATACTGTCGAAATCTGGGTTGTGACACAGTTGTTATTGCTTTACGATATTAATAAAAGAGTGAGATGAAGAAAGGAGGCGGAAGGGAGGGGGGCGGGAGGAAAGATGGAGGAAAATAATCAATGCAGAGGCTCGCAAGGTAATTAAAAGCAGCAATGGACAGGCCTTGAAAGCCATTATTAGTAGCTCTTGGTAAAATTACTATGATTACACAAACAGCTCCACCAACACAGGCTTTTGTGTTTAGGCCATAATTGCCCCTGCAATGAATTCAGATTCTCAACAATGTTGTTTTTCATGATAGATGGGAAACAAAGCGAAGTGAGGAAGGCAAAGGCCAACACTTCTCGATGCCCCAGACGTCAATATAAGAATGAATCGCTTAATCACTATCCACAGAGCAAATGTACTTTCATGTTCTCAATTACCCGTTGTGGACTAATGTGCTGTATATATCAAGAAGATCAGCTTCTTTGAGCTGCAGTGTATAGCATACAGAACACATTGAGCTTCAAACTAATTTGAGTTGATATCATGATATGGTTATGGCTTTACTCATATTAATTTGTTCGTACTGTGTGCTAATAGCAGGATTCTGACATTATTAAAGATTATATTTTTGAATGTTTTCAAAAGTTTTGTAAGCAGGCATGTCCTTACATACATCAATATGTATTGATCTTGACTCTAGGTTTAATGGAGCATCTATTTAACATCAACTTACTATAAAAATATAATGTACAAAAATATTTAAACAATTCAATTCAATATCCTGCGATTTTTTTTATCAGATCAAGTGTATGTCATCTACTAAACACTTTAAATGTTCCTCTCCAGACAAGCATGATAAAATGAAAGACATTTTGTATGTCAGCTTATGTTCGGATCAGATGTCTTTCTTGATGTGGGGCAAAAAGTTTAGTTTTAAGCTTTTTTTATATCATATTAAAATGCTAATGTGAGTAACATAAGTTAAAGCCCAATGTCATTTTCTTCTCATCATTTCCCATCCTCTTTTAACTTACTTTTTATAACAGCTCAAGCAGTAGAGCATGGCACTAGCAACACCAAGGTCATGGGTTTGATTCCCAGGGAAAGCAAGAACTGATAAAATTTATACTTAAGTTGCTTTGGATAAAAGCGTCTGCCAAATACATTAATGCAAATGTTTCTTTTAGTAACAGAGATGCAATGAGAGCAGAAGGTTAGATCTCAGTTGATGTGTATCTCTACAGAATTTATAAGCATGTCAAGGCTACACCACCGCTGTTCATTTTCCACATCCTAGAAAAGTCTCAGAAGTAATACACTGTTTGCGAAAATGAAGGTCTTTGCATTATATATCAACACACATTTAAATAATGGTAAAAGACACATTTTAAGCAAAACATAAAATATTTTAAATGAAATATTTGGACACAATTTATGGTTGTCAAATGTTAGCATAACATGTTTGTCGTACATGTACTCCACCTCTATACGATACCTGACTTATGCATCCACTAAAAATCATCTTGACACCAGATCATAGGTCACTCTTCCACCGGAAAAAGACTCTATACGGCCCTTACCGGAAGCCAGTGATTTTTAAAGTTATAAATATGTATATTTTTCTTACAAAAACGCATTGCTTTGCTTCAGAATGCCTTTATTATAACAATGGAGCTGGATTACTTTTATGATTGATAGATGTGCTTTTTTGGCCTTTAAAATCTAAGGTACAATTCACTCCCATTATAAAGCTTAGAAGAGCCAGGATATTTTTCATATAACTCCGATTCTGTTTGGCTGAAAGAAGAAAGACATGAAGTGAATTATGGGATAATTTAAATGTTTTAGTGAACTAACCCTTCAATCTACAGATGGACTTCTAAAAGTGCCATAGTGCATCTGCAGAAACACAAATTTGAGTCCAGAGTGCATCATTTCCCAATCCCATATGTCTTTTTTCACTTTCCTGTATAAACAAAAATATTATGACACGACAATGAAGATATCTTAACGAGACAACCTGAAAAATAGGCCAAAATACATCACACTCTCTGTATTACTCTATGAGAGTGAGTCATCAGCACTTCCTGTTCCTGTCTGATCTACACACACCCTAACGCAAATACTTACTCGTTGGCACTCTTACATATCATGCACTTCAAATGGTTGAAGCACGGCACAAGCACACACACATTCCGGTGCTTCCTCCGCCGTCCTCGTTAAGTAAAACAGAGAGAGGCTAATGCATTTGGATTTGGCACTGTGCAAATTCATCGCAGCTTCTCAGACATGACCCACTTTATCTGAAGTGGAGCCACATCCGTTATGCTGAGAATCTATCACCATTAGAGCTCAGCTCTCCAGTCCCACTGCCTAGTTTTGTTAAAGAGACCCACATACACAAAAGCACATGCTGTGTTCCGGCCCAGGGGGCGGCAATCATGTTCCTCCGCAGGGGATGGAGAAGTGACAAAGAGAGGGACACAGATGTGCATCTCTCCGGAAGAGCATGTGTGTGTGTTTGCGCATGTTCATGTCAGCTACTGTATCAGGGGATTGACTGTCTCACAGTCCTTGATAAATGGAGGATGTACTGAAATACTGTGTGCAAAAAGTAGTTTGTTTAAATGAAGAGCTTCTGTGTGAGCAGCGGAAATGGTTTATCCCGGTTCTGTGTGTATGTTTAGGACTATGCGACGGATTATGTATATGAGAAGACAGGATAAACAGATTTAGGAGATGGAAAAACATGAGTGGAAGATCAGACGAGGAGAGAGATTTAGGATGAAGGAAACTGAGAAAAGAAAGGGAAAGTTAAAAAGTGACTTGCTGTGAGGAGAGGATAGGTACTTTGCCACATATTAAAATATCTCCTGACTGTGTAGTAATTACAGATAAAGAGAAATAGAAAGAAAAAGAGTAATGGAGACACCCAGAGGAAATGGGTGTCGGAGGATATGTGAGTATTTTCTAAAAAATGGGGTGGCAGTGGAAATAAAAAAGATAATTTAGATATTAAGCCAGGGGTTTGTGAGAAAATGAAGAGGTAAGAGGGGTAACAGTAGGCGGGAGATATAGCCTATAGAGAAGAAAGAACGAAGAGAGGAATAGATTAATGAGATGAAATCCAGGTGGTAATATCAGCATTACAGGTAATTCTGGAGGTAACAGAGATTATCAAACTAATAATGATTCTTTATTATAAAAGCTGCATTGTCTGGGCAGCCATATAGTGCTATCTTTTTGGGGCGCTGATTTACTAAGTCGATTTCAGTATGTGTTTAATAAATGTCCTGTCACAAGCTCTTCTAAAGGTTAACTGATAAAAACTCGGCTGAAATTGAAGATTATGCCTGCCTGAAAAACATTTTCCTTGACAGTATTTCGGCAATTAAATCGTGCTGTGATTTCTTCTGCCAGTTCCTAAGAATCTGAGTTCGATTCACAAACGAATCTCTACTTTGAATCGGTTCTTTTCAGCGCGTCACTTTATTAGTGAACTGTCTGAATCGGTTCGTGGTTCATTCTGAGTGATTCGTACAGTTCCATCGCGCTCTGACTCGTTTGGAGCGGTTTCTCACTCAGTAAATCGTTAACACCAAAAACACGTAATTTTATAACAGGGAGAACAAAAAGAGCGCCGGATTAATGGATATTTACTTACAATTGATTAAATCAAACCCGCAAAAGAGACCTGTCGTTTCTTAGCGAATTAGTCTTTGTTGAGTTCGACAACACCTGCACGAGCGGCCTGACGACGACTCTGCACAGGTAAATGAACTGCGTGTCAAAGCACACAAATATAGGCCTAAGTTAAATGTGTTCGGGTTCCCATCATGGCGCGTGAATACAGTGATCGCTTTTATTGTATTCAGGGGCGGACTTATGAATTTGGGGGCCCTGTAGCAAATTCCAGATGTTTTGTAACCCTTATTTGCTGTTGCATAGTTTGGAGTTTATTTACCCCTTCACAACTTGTATATTGAATTGTGTTGTGCAATATCAGCAATTAATTAGTCAACCTGATGTTGTTCACACCTGTTCAAAAGCCGTATTACCTATTTTTTTTAGATTACAAAAGAAGACATAAATATCATGTCTGCACTTGTTCATAAATAAAGGTGAATGTGGCCTTCTTCAATTTTTACAAAAAAACCAAACAAACACAGGATTTAACCCCTATGCAACTCGCTCCTTAAAGGGACAATGTGTACTTTTAAATCAATATTTTCATTCATAAATATGTCCTCAATGGTGTACAAATACCTCTGCTAATTATCTGACTTATCCTTGTAAACGAAGAATTTGTTATCTTTATATACATGGGACGGGTAGGTCCGCCATCTTGAAAAACTATATTAGCAGAGAGGGACAAAAAGTAGTAGGCCAACGCGTTTCCACAACACGTTTTCATTCAGAGCCGGCGTGACGTGACTGAAAGCAGCAGAAACGGAGGAGCAGAGCAGTGAGAGGCGCTTGTCACTGCCCCGGCAAGTTTAAAAGGCTGCATTGCAAATCCTCGTCCCCAGAAAAGTCCAAAATAGATCGTAAAAGGAAACGTGACCGGAGATTACAAAAAACATGACTTAATGTCGGGATAGCTTTGTAATGATACAAATTATAACAGTGTAAAGTTTAATGATACAAATTATAACAAAATTAAAACCCCTCTAAATGTGGTACTAATGTTACATAGTCTTTTACTTAGTATGCGAAGGTACCAGTGCCCACCCTCTTGACCGGACAGACAGAAAGACTGAGTTGAAACAACCTTGAAGGGATTTTTTTTTTTTTTTTCAATGTAGTTTTTTTATTTGACAAATATATTTTAAAATTAAAAAGAAATGTGCAGCATTTTGTCTGAGAAATAATAAAAGGGACTAGGGATGTCAACGATTAATCGACGATCGATTAATTGTCGATAATACATTTAATCGATAAAACTTATCGATCATCGATTAAGCAGGATCATGCGCGTGCGTGCTGCTCAACCGCGAAACATGTAAGCGAGCGCGCCGGTGTGGTGAAGTCTTGAGTCCCACTGAATGACACACCGGAATGACACACACACACCGGAGTTGTTTGGGACTATTTTACACCTTCATCATGACTATAAGTTTGCGTGTGCATTCGCAGCCTTTTGTTTTGTGCAAATGTAAGTTGTAATAGTTTATTTTGTGTATGCCTATCTATATCTGATTTATCTCATATTGGATGCATTTGGTGAAGAATTGACGTGATCTTTAGCGCGCTCAGCTCAAATGTCAATGCACGACTAATAATGATTATTGTGACTGTCATATTACACAAGATTATAAAGAGAACAATATTGTAATAAAACATTGTGAATTATTTGGGTTTAGATGCCATGTTGCGTTGTTCCAGGAAGAGTGCGTCCACCACAACATGAGTCATTCTGAATGGCACGTAACTTAGTTTAAGTTCACTTGTACATTCACGTCATTTTGTGCAGATATAATTTTGTAAGATTATGTTTATTTTGTATATATCTGATTAATATCAAATAGGATGCGTTTCTTTGAGTTAAATAAACCTAACAACGTGCTCAACGGTTATTCATTCAGCGCGCACCGCTAAAGCAGAATGCACGACTAATAATAACGATGGTTAATTTGGGACTGTCATATTACATAACATGAGAACACTATTTTATTAAATGGTTGTGAATTCATTGGGTTTAGTTGCCGTTTTCAGTGCGTTGTTCTAGCACGTAAACAGTCACACATTCTGACAAGCACGCATCTGAGGCTGCGTTGGTGACACATTGTATTTGTCGTTATAAATATATTAATTTATTGATTGATTGATTGATCAATCACATCAAAACATTTTACAATCCTACTAACCCTTTATTTAGATTAAAAACCATTATTATTAATTTGGTGAGGAACCTAGCTTTTTGAGCATCATTTGCAGACCCTGTAATGCTGTTTGCCATTAATGCTAACGATTAATCGATTAATTGATCGTCAATTTAAACGACGATCGATCATGGGAACTTGTGAAAATTGACATCCCTAAAAGGGACACTTTTTTATTTATAATTTCTTAAATTAATCACTTGTTAAAAAAATCGTGAGAAAATCGTATCTTGAAACCAGTATCGTGAATCGTATCGCATCGTGAGTTGAGTGAATCGTTACATCCCTAGTATCCATATTCCATATGTGAATGCATATGGTAGGGTTTGGCAAGAAACAAATCGAAAATGTTAAATGTAGTCAATAATTTTATCCCTTATCTTAATTTTATCTAAAATTATCTTAATTTTTTAACTTATCTTTGATCACCAAAATTACATAGGAAAAAAAAGTTTGAATGTGTCTTTATGCCTTAAAATAGCTTGAATATAGGCCTAATTCTACACCCTTGCTTCATTTAGTACATGGATCAATGAATATGGAAATTAGCACCGCCTCCACTCACTCACACCAGCTCAGAGATCCACTCGGTCAACTTTACATTAGTAAATGCTGCACAATGACAAGCGATAAATACTGGTTTAATCCAGCCATGTTTGAACCAGAAACTGATTCATAAGAAGTTGAAGAGTGAATTATGCTTTTAATGTATCGCTCTTTACAATGTCGGACACATAATGGTAATTAATATGATTAGCCTTTTGCTTGACTACGTTATCAAACAGCTAATAATGTGTTGCTAATGTTACACAAATCATGTTCCCGTTCAGACAGCAGCAACTTTGATCAACTTCAACAACATCATATACATAATTCACCCGCTATATTGCTAAATGTACACAATCTTGCATATTAATGGAAAAATCTACAGGGATAACCTGGCTTCTCTTGAAACTCCCTTGCTTTGCAGCATAGTTAATATAATGCTAAAGACCGCCCGCACGTTGAAGGGATTGGTTACAAGGTAGTTTGTGATGTAAGAAACACCAGTGATCTCAAACTGCGTTTTTGAGACTGTCTTTAGATCACTGCCGTTTTTAAGGAGAAAATACTTATCAATGGTGTTGACATGAATTTTCACATAGTTTGTCTTAAAGCATATTAAAAACACCACATAGACATATAGGCTAAACAACATTTAAAAACTTGATTTTCACCACAAGGGGTCTTTAAGTGAAAATCTTCGGTCGTGGCACTCCTGTGTAGATTCATGCGAGTGCGCAGCAGTTCATGTCTGCACGCACAGGAAAAGGAAATCAAGCTAATCATTTTGAGAAATCAAGACATAAAATCGTGACAGGAAACACAGGGCCTATGAAACTAAAAAGGCAAGCATGTGTATACTTCTCTGCGGTGAGTATCTCTGTTGTGAGACAGTCAGATTGTCACGTGAACAAATAATACGTAGGCTATTCCTAACACAATCAATTGTGACCCTGGACCACAAAACCATTTATACATCATCTGAATAAATAAGCTTTCCATTGCTTTAAGGTTTGTTAGGATAGGACAATATTTGTCTATTTGTCTATTTGTCAACTATTTGAAAATCTGGAAACTGAGGTTACAAAAAAATCGAAACATTGAGAAAATCGCCTTTAAAGTTGTCCATTTATGTTCATGATTGTGCTGCATTCCCTCTCAAAAATAAATGTTTTATATATTTGTGGTAGGACATTTACAAAATATCTTCATGGAACATGATCTTTACTTAATAGCCTAATGATTTTTGGCATAAAAGGAAAAAAATCGATAATTTTGACCCATACGATGTATTGTTAGCTATTGCCACAAATATACCCGTGCTACTTGTGACTGGTTTTGTGATCCAGGGTCACAATAGATCAAGTTAAACACAATAAACTTAAACACCTCTGATTGGCCATTGCATTGAACATATGTCTGTGATTGGCTACATTGCTCAACACTGCTAAAGGTTGGAAATAGAAACCCTCAACGCAAACAGAAATACACACTGGAGCGTTTGCCAAATATGTTTCGCCAAATCAGATGGGGCCCCTGGGGGTCCTAAGTGGCCGCTTACCTTGCTTAGGGGTTACGTCCACCACTATCTGCATCCATACCATCAAATATTCCACTGCTCCCAGATGTCACTAGAATTGAACTATTTGTTATGACTTTGTTTACTTCTGTGTGTGGTTCTGTTTATGGCCTATTTATGAATCCATATTCATTTGCATATCTTCCCAGCTTTGTTGTTAATATAGATTAGATCCACTAGCAATAATCAGGGTCAACATTTTATTATTTAATTTTATTGCATAGCATTGTATGTATTTAAATCAGTGCACAGATTTCCCCCCAAAATCAGTGTGAAGTTTGGAGAACAGTATGTCCTGCTCTTTTAATGATTCTAGATTGCGTTTAATGATTTTATAGTGAGGAGTAAGAGTCTGCAAGAGGAAGTGGGAGGTGAATGGTTAGAGAGGGGAACAGCAGGTGTTACGGAGCTCTCAGATGGGAGATCTGATTATTATGATCATGTTGATGATGCCGCTGATGAGCGAGAAGCAGCAGACAGGAAGAGAGAGAGAAAAGACTGATTAGAATTTGAAAGGCAACTTGATGGCCACTTCTTTTCCTCATGGGAGTGAAGCTATGCCGACCTTTCCTGGCTCCTTCTTCCTCCTCTCTCTCTCTCTCTCTCTCTCTCTCTCTCTCACACACTCAAACACTCACACACACACACACACACACACACACACACACACACACACACACACACACACACACACGCACACACACACGCACACACACACACAGGTGTTTACTAAATCTGAACCTGTGTGCCGAACGTCAAATGCAAGACATTCTGTGACCTTTCGTTGTTGTGTCTCAGAGTGTGAAATGCATACATGTCAGCGCAGGAAGCACTCTATGAATGCTGATGGGCACACTTCCTCACTCACTATGCGGCGATATGTTTATTCAGCATCTGAATGCTCATGCATAATAATATTGTGATGCTCTGGAGATATATGTCATTATAAAACAGAAATAGTGTGTGTGAGTGTAGCTTGTTTGTCATTTGATTCTGATTCACATTCAGAGTTTCCTAGTCTGATGAGGTAATGCAGTAAATACACTGTGGAAATTTAGTGTATGTAGTAGCTATTGATATAGTGAGGATGATATACATTTTTTCTGGCACACTTGTTTGCGCACTTTGCGGTCTTGAATGTCTGCAAAGTCCATAAGACCATAGCAGAAAAGAAGAGGCCAAGATGATTTTGTTTTTTAAATGCCTCTCAGAATCTATTTTCCACATCTGTTGTGTGTAGGATCCACATGTAAAAAACAAACAAACATACACATAGGGTGTATGTATACACATACATACACACAGGGCTTGCTTGAATTTCGGCGTGGGATTGCGTGTATTGCGCATAAAAAGTGCACGTGCGTAAAGCCGCCTCTCAGTACTAAATTTAGTTATTTTTTCGCTGCTTATTGCACTTAAACAGTCAAATACACACAAAATAATGTCAAAATGCCTGCCTTGGTGAGAGTATTTGTGTAAACACAATCAGTTATGTTTTAAGTGAACGTAAACAATTGAGAAAGAACTTGAAGCAGTATAATGGATCAGTGCGTCAGGTCTTAATGTGACAGCAGCCGAATATACCTGCTGCCAATTTATGAGATAATATTAAAAATATCCATATGACAGTTTTCACATAGGGCAGGGTTTCCCAAACTGGGGCTGGTGCGGTTATTGTGGTGGGTTTTTGAATTGGTAAAAAGCTATTAATTAAATCATAAACATTTCAAAATTTAATAAATGTGATCATTAATCAAACTCTGAGAACCGTGAACATGTGAATGTGTTGTTAATTTAGTGAATATTAACTTAATATCTCAGTACTTCAAGTACATATTTTGGGTCACAGGGGTTTGGCTAACAAAAGAAGTGTAGGAATCTCTGCCATAGGGTGTTCTATTTGTCATTTAAGGAGCCTTTGATGCACCCTTCTCTGATGTGGACTAGAGCTCAGCCCAAAAGTCTAATCTAGACTCATAGGACGACTGTTAGGTTGACATTTGGGAAAGAACATATCATTTATAACTTTGAGACCTGTTGTGTTTTCAGCAAAACCTGACTATAGCCCTCTTCACACATACAGTCTTTACTGGTAAATTACCTTTAAGAGATGTTGTGACCAGGGATGGAAATTAACTTTTTTGTCCACGGGCCACTGTGGCTGGTGGATTTCAAAATCTACCAGCCACTCAATGTTTTTACCAGCCACTTTCTTGTTTTTAACTGACAATGTGTAACTGCATGTGAAAATTAATACTACAAGATCTACAATACTTAACCAGTTTATTTAATCTCAAGTCTCAATGAAATACTGACATTTTCTTTTTCTCTCTTATACACACACAAACCATGAACTGATATACATTTCGTTAAATGAGTGGGGCAGATTAAACAAAAAACTGAACCGATGCTAAACCGCACTCTATGCTGGAGGTTGCTCTCTCTGCGAGAGTACCGTAAAACTTCAAATAATAGCCAAGTCCCAAAAAGACGCCTGTCTCTTTTACACGCCTGCTGTGGCGACAGGCTTGGGTAAATAAAGGCTTTTTTAGTTTCGGGTTGTATTTAATCTTAATTTAAAGCCTTTAAATTTAAATTTGTATTTAAAGCCTTTTTTGATCTGTGAGTGATGTAGAATAGAATGACTGCTGCGCAGGGCCGGCCCGAGGCATAAGCGAACTAAGCGGCTGCTTGGGGCCCCTTGGCCACCAGGGGCCCCCCCCCCAATCGAGTCGAAAAATCGAAAGATATTTTTTTAGATAACTTAAACAAGTGACATAAATAAATGAATTAATATGAATGAATGAATAATTAAAGACAATAAAAGAAAATTCTGATTTCATGATCAATACCTCCCTACAACTGCAGCTGTGTCTGCCATCGTTTAAGTCACGCAACTCGCGCGTGCATAGACAATTCGTGCGCAACTGCGCATCGTCGCGGACTCGCGGTAATGTTAAGCCATGTCACAAAAAATGACGTATCCCTCTGGTGCCGAAAATAGAACGAAGAAAATGACAGGAGGAGAAAAAAGGAGCAAGATAAAAGTATGTTTGCATGATTACTTACGGTATGTTTTGTGCAGCAATTGAACCATTCCCATCTACGGCAAGCCCAGAGGGGAAAAATACATTGCATACACACATATACAACGAGCGCCAGTATATCATTACCGGTATTATAGTAATAGACTTTGTTGGATTCTGTCATGTGCAATCTAACAAAGTCTGTTACAATAATACTAATAAAAAAAGACTTTGTGGACAGTTACACTGTATTGAGATAGTTGAGAAATAATAATATTTTTACAGTTTTCAACAATAATTGTCATTGTTGAACCCTTGCTCTTATTATGTTTTTGATTTCTCAGTTGTCATTATTTTAGCAAATAATTTAATTGATATGTTTTGAGACAGTTTGTTTTAAGAAGTTTCAAAGAGTTAGTAAAAGTTAAAAAAAGAGAGTAAAGAGAGTAAGAGTAAAGTAAAAGTAAAAAAAAAACATTTAAGTAGGCTATCTATTTTTTATTAAGTATTTATTTTGTATTTATACATAACCTCACTGTATTAATTTATAATGTATCATTGTTGCGTGATATTTGTGTCAATAATCGTCAAGCACAGGTGACTCCGCGTAGTGGGAGGGGCCCCCAAATCAAATTCTGCTTAGGGCCCCCAAAAGGCTCGGGCCGGCTCTGCTGCTGCGCTTGACAGGGCGCAAACGAGCAGAGCGAGAGAGAGTCCCGGCCGCGCGCGCGCACTCTCACGTTTTCAAACAACACGAGCGCTGTCTTGCTCTCTCTCTCGCGCATTTTAATCAAAATCAATGGACACGATAGTAAAAGGTTGGAAGACCGCAGTTTCACGTGGAGCATTTGGAGATTTTTAGTGATTAGAGACTCTAGGAACAACATCTCAACACTAAATTATAAAGGCCTGTCTCAAATACAAGCCGGTGCAGTTCGACGATTTGGGAAAATAAAAGCCCGGGCTATTATTTGAAGTTTTACGGTATGCCTGTTCTGTCATATTTACATCATGCGCTCGCGGCTAGCTCCCACCTCTCTCGCTCAAGCATCGACGGAAGAAGCGCGCGGGTAGATGTTCGCGCGGCTAGCTCTTTACGACACAAGAGAGCCAACCCGCCCTAAAAATACACCAAGCGCTCGCGGCTAGCTCTCCCTTTGGTCGGCAAACCGCCTCTCGCGCTCCCACATTTTCTTCCCTCGTCGGGCCCATAGTCGAGCCTCGACGGAAGCGCGCTCCGCGCGGGTGTTGAGGGTGTGCCTCCTCTAAAAGTATTTTTATTTACCCGCCACGGTGGCCGGTAGGTGAAGCGAGTTTACCCGCCACAACACAAAATCACCCGCATTTGGCTGGTGGCGGGTGCTAATTTCCATCCCTGGTTGTGACCTTTTCAAAAATACCAGTAAATCAGTTCTGGCAATTTGCCAGTATGAGACGTTTGAGAGTAACATTACCAGTAAATTACTGGTATGATGCTGTTGCTGTGTGAACTAAGAATGACAATTACCAGCATGTACGAGGTCAGAACGTGCTGACAAGAAGTCTGCTTTGGGTCAATCATAAAGCTCTGACAGAGCTGTTTATGGTAAAATTCCGCTGCTTTTAATTTTTTTTTCTATGTAACCATGTGCTAGACAAGTGCATTTGTGTAGGCTGTTTACAGTTAAAGTCGTTCTGCTAATTTTACGGTAATGTACTGGAACTGGGGTTTATGTCTCTCTCACACACCTACACCCTTTAATTGTATAGGCTATTATAGTTTTGGGCCTGTTAATATTTCTGATTTATTTACTTTCTCCTCTCTTTCCAGAAGACAGCAATTTTTCTGTTATAGGCTACTTGTTCTCTCTGTTATTGACAACTTTATAGTAGGCTATCTGTCTCATGCGAAGTAAAAGCTCTTGAATTGTGAATCGCTATAGAATTGCTGAGTGATTGTATTGTCAGGGGAAATTTCGCAAGAGAAAATGTGCAAAAAACAGAAGCTCTGTTTAATTAAACTTTCATTTAATTGCAGTTACGATCTATAGTCTCTATGCCATGACTGATTTATTAGACGGTCTGGCAAAAAAAAATACTGTCTCACCATATAATTTAATGTCAAAGCAACTAATTAGAATTCCTCTGTACTGTACTAATGCACATTTGATTAACAATATAAACATATTTTAAGACAGCCTCCAATCTAAATGTGAAAGGTAAAACAGCATATCAATCACTCTGATGCAGGCTTTCACTTCCACTTTCTCTTTGAAAGACTTTTCTGCCCCCTCTTTCAATTCTATTCATGCTTTCTCTTTCTATTGCTCTTTAGCCTTAATGGCATCATTCCAGTCTCCTTTCTCCTTCAGATTCATTTTCATTCTCTTCATCTCTTTAAAGTCTTTGCTGGAGAAAATAGCCATGACCTGAGAGATGTGGTTATGAAAGAGTGTGGCCGTTCATAGCAGTACAAGTGTTTCCTGTGTAGGAGGCCATGGAAAGTTCTGTGAAATTGGGGAAAAATGAAAGTCGGACACATTCGCCTCAGTGATTGGCTCATTTTGAGACCACTTTTGCTTTCACAGAAAGTCCCCATGTTACCGCTTCCTCCATTGACCGAAGATAAAAATGAGAGAGTTAGTTGGGAAGTAATGGTGACATTAGTTTCTCATCATCTTTCATTCCTCCTTCTGTTGTCAAGGGCTCTTTCATGATGCAAGTGTGTGAAATGTTTGGCAGGATTGTGTGTTTTATCAGAGGCTGGTACAGTTGGGACGGCTGCCTCACATGTTCAGATGTGTATGATATTGCAACTGGTGCAACCACAAAACATGTACAGCCTGAGGCCTGACAGAGGGAGTGAAGAAAGTTTTTTTTTCTTTTCTTTTTTTCTTCTTTTCAGCCGGAGGTCTTTAAAAAGCACCTCAGGCCTGGCAGGCGACTGACTGAAGATCTGAAAGCAGTTAGTCTTGCGATTTCTCTCTCAGAATTGATGGGGTCTAATTAGCCCAACCAAAGTTATTCCACTTCCAGGATGTTTTTTTTTTGTTTTGCTGTGTGAATACTTATCTTAAAATAATCAGTTAAGTCGGCGTTACGAAACCAACGGTGCTTTTTGGAGTTATCTTGTGTGCTAATTTTACCCATCTCAAATCCTCACAGTTCGGCATAGCGAACTTTGAAAACTATCTTTTGAATACATTGTATTACATTGCAAGCATACAGCCAAGTTTAGTTATCTAAGATGTTCTAAAGTGCATTGGAAACTTTTTCATATAAAAATGTGTCATTGACTAATTTTGAACTTTAGGGCTTTTAAATAAAAATACTAGCCTACAGAAAATAGGTTGTGCTGTCTGGGCTGAAAATCTGAGGCCACTTTGAGAATCTGGGATCTTTTTTATTCAAACTTTTAAATAACTTTTCTTTGTTTTAGATATTTATGACTTGTATTACGACTGCACAATTAATCGCAATTTCCATGTAATCACACTTAAACCGATTTGGCTTATCGCGATTTTGAAAGCGCAAAGTCTGCGATTATTTTTTTTATGCACAGCTTGTCATTGATGTACGGCTCTGTAAACGCTGCTCCAGAAGCACTGCGAGTTTGAGTCACTTATCACGTCAAACATCTTTCCAAACATGAGAAGCAGAAGCATTTATGAGCCTCTTGTCCAAACTCACTTCATAACGACAGTTGAGCATCTTTCTGTGAGATGATGTGGCTTCTTACACAGAATAAGGCAGTCGTGTGTTTATAAGTCATGTTTAATCAAAGCGTTTCAATCTTCTGTTTATTCAGCTACAGCTATGATGCCAGATAGGGATTTCCTGGAATGTTGTGCGTTATCTACTTCTGTGGCGGGGCATATTTGGCATGTCTGCACGAGAGCGCCCTCTGGTGTTCAGATGGAGCAGCATTTACTACCGATCAGCCGTGCTGCACTGACAAGCTGCGCATAAAATAATCACAGCCTTTGCCAAATCGCATGCGGTTTCATTGCAATTAATTGTGCAGCTCTAACTTGTATACAATTAAAGTGATAGTTAACCCAAAAATAAAATTTCGCCTTCAAGGCTGAATTTATTGATAAAAAATCCAGAATCAAAAACAGTAATATTGTGAAGCTATATATATATATATATATATATATATATATATATATATATATATATATATATTAGGGCTGTCAGTTAAACGCGTTATTAACGGCATTAACGGAAACCCATTTTAACGGCGTCAATTTTTTTACATTAACAGTCTTTTTGGCCTAGCAAACTTTGTAGTTTTTTTCACATGCTGTTACAACAGGATGCGGCGCTGCGCTATGAAACCCATTCATTTCAATGGCTTGCGCCACGCGAGGATGTTTTGTTGCTTCGTCGACCAGACCGCAAGCGGATCTAGCTAGACCAGAAACAAAACAACAGGCGCGCCGCACACACTTGTTTTGGGCTTGCGAGACGGCCAAATAGTTGGTTAACGTTACGCTTTGAGTGGATGACAAACGCGAGACGCCGAAATGGATGCCAATAAGATTCTGAATGGAAAGTTTACTTTTAAAAAGTTGCCAAATGGTTCCATTGACAAGACCAAAGTGATCTGTGTGTTTGTCGTTGTGAACTGAGCTATCATCATCGCAGCGCGTCCAGTCTAAAATACCACTTGATGGCCAAGCACACACACACACACACACACAGCTGATGCGAATTCTCCGCCCCCTTGTCAATATCAGGACCTCGTCAGTATTTCTTTCACCCTTTTATTAATGGACAGTGTTACATTGAGAGATTATTTGCTCCAAGTGAGAATGTTAGTGTGAAATTGAACACAGTATATGTCAATGTTGTTTTCAATAAAAAAACATTTGCACAAAGCAAGCCGATCCACTTTTCCATGTTGAGAGCATTAAAATGAGAAAAAATAATGGGACAAAAAGAAAATCAAGAGACATTTAGAATAGATAAAAAATAATTGCGATTAATCACGAGTTAACTATGACATTAACGCGATTAATCGCGATTAAATATTTTAATCGTTTGACAGCCCTAATATATAGGTGACCCGATCTGGCGAAATGAGTCGGAAGTCGCAACGTTCCATTTTAAGATATGGGCCGATTAGGTGGAAAAACAATGAAATAATAGATTTTTTTTTTGTTGCTAATTTCAAAGAACGGACATTCAAAAATAATCTCCCAAAGTTTCGTAGTCCAGATAATTGAGTAAAGGTATTTAAATTACTATTAAAGTGTACAAAGTTTTACTAAATTCGCTGGAAATGAACATTGCTTTTCTCAACTCCTATCTCACCTCTGAGCATTTCCCGGGTATCCCCTGAAACGTCACTATCTCTGCTCTCCAAATGGTGTTACACGTTGTATTTTCAAAGGAAAGTAGCTAAGGCCTTCCCTAAAAGTCGCTAAATGTCGCTAGATGACGTCATACGTCAATTAGCATATTAATGACGTCATCGTGCCGTACTTGCATTCTGTCAGCCTAGTGCATTTTCTCTCTAAATTAATGCTCTATTTAATATAATATAGCCGAATGTCAAATAAAGCTGTTTTCATTTCCTTTTTTTTTTTTTTTTGTCAGACAATAGAACGAGTAGCTATAATAGCTATAATATAGTGAATGATTACATTTTTATAGGCCTATGTGGAGCATTATCTGAATTGAGAGAGTTAGGGAACCGGATGGACTAAGCTCTGTGATGGTGAGTGTTACAAGTAATAACAAGCACAAGAAAAGAAATAAAAGGAAAATGGTCAAACTAAATTCTTTAAATATAAAACAAAAGAAAAGCAGATAAGTGATAAGTCCGTGGAAAAACACTGCTCATTCGCGTCTGTCAGCAGCCGTGCGCTCCTCTCAGTCATTCACTTAACAGGGGAGACGCAGCTAGAGAGAGTGACGGCAGGGAGAAAGCAAGACCTCGCGCTCGCAGGACAGTACTGGCAACATTTAGAGGTTACTGAGGTTCGTCCAAAAAGTCGCTAAAATTGTCGCTAGTCGCTTTTTTGAAAAAATGTCTCTAAAGGGGTCTGAAAAGTCGCTAAAAATAGCGACAAAGGCGCTAAGTTGGCAACACTGGGGCTAGCGCCGATACACATAGCTGCCCCCCTGGGGCGTTCTGTCACTGCGCATCAAATTTTGATTGGCTAATGATACACGTCAGTCAAAGTTAAGATCAAATGGGAACGCAAGCTTCAAGGGAGGGCTAGCTATACCAGGGGTTCCCAAACTTTTCAGCCCACGACCCCCAAAATAAAGGTGCGAGTGACTCGCGAGCCCTACTATCCTCGGAGGTGGTTAAAGTATACAAACATTGCGTGAAACTGTGCACACGCACTAATAGGCATACTTACAACACAAAAGAACACAACAGTCAAAACAACCATTATATTATTTTATATTAGACTACAGGGCTGTTGAATGCTTGATTCTGATTGGTTGAGAAAGTTATAAGGTGTGCAATTATTTTCAGGGAAACGCACGGCTAAAGTAGGCTAGTTTTGACCGCATTAATCCCCTCCCCGATAATTTATTGACTGCTACTGGTTTGCGCTTGGCAAAGATGTTCAGATAGCCATTGTTTTTTTTACAACCATGACAAACGACTAAACTCCTACTTTCTCGTTTTACTAAGGCTGTAACGATAGACCAAACCTACAACTCGGTTCGTATCATGATTTTTTATTTTAGATTTAACAAAAAGAAAAATCATGTTTTCGGTGCTGATGCAGTGGTGACGCGTTCATGTAACAAGGGTGGCGCTCCCAATTAAGTATCTAAAAGCTGCCACAAAGAACCTGCAAAAGTAATGATTATGAATATGTCAAATATAGCTAGGAGAGATATTAATTGTTTATTAATAAACAATGTTTTTCTGTGTCAGTGTGTCGGCTTCAAGATGAAGTTGACGATGCTGACTCGCCATCTTCACAGTAACGCCCCAGAGAGAAATGCAGATTTCATACGGATTACATAAGCAGAGAGCAGTCTGTTTTTCGTTTTTAAACATTGTTTAAAAGTTGACATCAAGCTTTCTATATATTTCTCAATTCTGTGAGGCAAGTAGCTACATTATACGCTGAGTTTCGGTTCATGAGAAAGAGTCCAGTTCACGCGCCGGCGACTCCGTGTCATGATGATCTATTTTCTACTATATTTACTTCTTATTCATTAAATCCAGGCAAATGGTTGATGAAACATTAATTAAAATTAAGATACAATTAATAAAAAACGAAATTTACTTTAAAGAAAGGCTTTGTGCTTTCTGAAGTCTCTGTGGAAGTTTTAAAGTCGCTTTCAGAGCGGTCATTTCCGAAACGGAGAACTGTCACGTCCGTATTGTTTTTTTCCTCATAAATGCGAACACGAAAAATAAAATAAAATAAAGAATATTCTATGTTCTGTGGAGGCCGACCCTTCTTCATCCGGTTATTAGCCTACTTTTTTTGTGTGTAATTCAGTGTAATTCGTAGAATTATTAAAAAATATTTTGCCACATAAAAGTTAAAGATTTTTTGTGTCACGTCACATGTGTATTTCGCTCATATTAAATATAAAACGCATGTGTAGACTGATATTTTTCTAATGTCTTGACTCCTTTATTAAGGGGGTATGGATATATACACAAACGTTTCAGTATTAATACATTTTCTGATCATTTATATTTCAAGTTTTGACTGCAAATGTCATGTCCATAACGCTGGAATTGCCCAATTTTAAAGAATTTATCCTCAAATAGTTTTTTGGTGTAGGTCTGCGTATTTCATATTATTTTAACTTCAAATAATACTAATAGTCATTTTAAAATGTGATAGCCCTACGTCACATCACACTCCACTGTTATGGTGGCAATTTCAGTATTTACTCACTAACATTGTTGTGGAAACACATTAAGAATGGAAACTAAAATATGGAAGTATCGTGCTACAGCGCACATTATATCAGCTGCAGTTCTGGCGCTTCAGTCCCAATACACTCAAACACTTTCATATCACATGTTAATGCAGCGAGTTACACTCACAGGACACTGCACTTATTCGCAATCACAAAAGTTAATTATTTAATCGTGCTTTAAAGCTATGCCAGGTAAACATTTCATTGGCGTTCTGTACATGATGAACTTTTTCTGAGCGCGCACTGTCAGACAGCGCCAAACTGGATTTTTGTTGGGAGACCCATCTGATAGCGATGGGGAACCGAGACCGAGAGAACTACATAAAGCTACATGGAAAAAATATTTGAAATTTTGCTGTTTTCATGGATACAAAAAGTTGAATGACCCTCCCCTCAACAAAGAATAAAAAGACATGACCCTCCCCTATTTTCCTCCGGTGGACCTTTCCATAAATACCGAACGGTCCCTTGGAAATCATCTCGCGACCCCCCCTCGCTGTCTCACGCCCCCCCGGGGGGTCGCGACCCCTACTTTGGGAACCACTGAGCTATACTACTAGTGCTGGTCCACGGAGCTGTGATGCGTTTAGATGACCATATGGAAAATCCAGCTCAGCCTCAACAAAATAACCATATTCTTTCAGGAAATATAATCGTAAAAATTAAAAAATATATATTTTATATATTAATTATATATTAATTATATATTATATTATATTATATTATATTATATTTTGACAGGGCCAGCAGAGAAGGCCCTAATAGCCCACCTCTGTATATATATATATATATATATATATATATATGTATGTATGTATGTATGTATGTATGTATGTATATATATATATATATATATATATTAGGGCTGGGTATTGACACAAATTTCACAATTCGATTCGATTTCGATTCACAAGCTTGCAATTCGATTCGATTACGATTCGATTCGATTCAATATTGATTATTTTGGATATCAGACAGGTACAATACATAGCAAATTTTCTCAAGGAAAACAAATCTCTTATTTAATGCTGTAAACTATGGGAGTCAGTTGTAGCCTATAGGCTTCATTAGCCTACTATAATGTTGAAGGTAAAATATTAACTGATTTGTAGCTATGCAAACACTTAAATTACACTTTTATAATAAGAAAGCTATAAAATAAGAACATTTAAACGGTGTCTGTCATAAAAACTTGCCAGATTTATTCAAACATGCATTAAATATTGAATAACATTAAAAATAATAATGAATATGTAATATGTGTTACGGTAGGTGTAGGCAGAGGAAGACGAGGAGATCAGGATTTCCAAAAACAATAGACTTTACTTAAAGCAAAACAACAAACGGATACAGACGGGCAGAGGATAACACACCTAACAACAACGTTACATAAACGAGAACCGACCAGGAGTGAGGGAGAACACAGGGTTTATATACACAGAGAACGGATCATGGGAACAAGACACAGCTGGGGCAAATTAACTAGACACAGGTGAAGGAACTGAACACAAACGAGGAGCGGGAAAACTAACACAGGACTAAACCAAATCACAATGACGGGGGAAAACACAGGAATACAGACACAAGACAGACATAACTGTAACATTACGCCCCTCCTCGAAAAGGCGTGTCCCCACGCCGTATAAACATCAAATAGGGGCGGGAGGGTGGGCGCCCTGGAGGCTGACGAGGGCGTGGCTTTCCCGGAACAGGAAGCCTCCAGGGCGGAGCAGGCCGTGCTGATAGCCAGGGTGAAGACGCCTCTTCAGGTGGCCAGGGTGGAGACGCCCCTTCAGGTGGCCAGGGCGGAGAGACCCCCTCGGGTGGCCAAGGCGGAGCAAGCTGGTCAGGGGGCCATGGCGGAGACGCCCCTTCAGGTGGCCAGGGTGGAGACACCTCTTCCGGTGGCCAGGGCGGAGCAAGCTGGTCAGGGGGCCATGGCGGAGACGCACCATCAGGTGGCCTATATCCCCCCCCCAAAATTTTCTTGGGGAGAGTGCCAGGCTCAGGGACGTGCATCAGGTCAGGCTTGGGAGGGCTGGATGGGACCAGTAGAGAAGGCTCTGTAGGGCTGGCTTGAAGCTCAGGCTCTGGCGGGCAGGCGACGGGCTCAGGCTCTGGCGGGCAGGCGACGGGCTCAGGCTCTGGCGGGCAGGCGACGGGCTCAGGCTCTGGCGGGCAGGCGACGGGCTCAGGCTGGGCTAGCGGTGAAGGCCCGGCTATGCTGGATGGAACCAGCGGTGAAGGCCCAGAATGGCTGGACGGGACCAGTGGTGAAGGCCCAGAATGGCTGGACGGGACCAGCGGTGAAGGCTCAGAAGGGCTGGACGGGACCAGCGGAGAAGGCTCTGAAGGGCTGGACGGGACCAGCGGAGAAGGCTCTGAAGGGCTGGACGGGACCAGCGGAGAAGGCTCGGGAGAACTGGAGGGAAGCTCAGGCTCGGCAGGCGTGCAGGGAAGCTCAGGCTCGGCAGGCGTGCAGGGAAGCTTAGGCTCGGCAGGCGTGCAGGGAAGCTCAGGCTCGGCAGGCGTGCAGGGAAGCTCAGGCTCGGCAGGCGTGCAGGGAAGCTCAGGCTCGGCAGGCGTGCAGGGAAGCTCAGGCTCGGCAGGGCTGCAGGGGACGGGCTCTGTGCTGGATGGGACCAGCGGCGAAGAAGGCTTTGAGCTGGGCGGAACCAGCGGTGAAGAGGACTTATGGGCTGTAACAGATGTGTGTGCAGCCCACACACACAAAACAGCCATGGACCCCACAATGAGAACCGTGTCTTCCAGAGCAGCATGGTCGGTCTCTGGCTGGACGGTCTCTCGCTGGACGGTCTCTCGCTGGACGGTCTCTCGCTGGACGGTCTCTCGCTGGACGGTCTCTCGCTGGACGGTCTCTGGGGGAAGAAGCTCTGGAAGGTCATCAAAAGGATCAGTGGGCTCTGGCACGAATTGGCTGCATGGAACCAGTGGTGCCGGCTTGGCTGGGCTGGACGGAACCAGCGGTGAAGGCTTGGCTGGGCTAGACGGAGCCAGTGGTGAGCGCTTGACTGGACTGGAAGGAAGCAGTGGTGAGAGATTGATTGGACTGGACGGAACCAGCGGTGAGGGCTTGGCTGGACTGGACGGAACCAACCCCGGATTGAAGAGGGGCCAGAGTGGAGAGTGGCGTCGGGACTCCTCTCGACAACCACCTCTACTGCGGCCTCCACGAGTCCCACGGAACACAGCTTGGCGGGTTCCCACAAAAGCTTGCTTCCAGATCTCCATTGCTGCAAAATCCATTTACTTCTCTTTTAAGGTCGGTTCTTCTGTTACGGTAGGTGTAGGCAGAGGAAGACGAGGAGATCAGGATTTCCAAAAACAATAGACTGTACTTAATAAAGCAAAACAACAAACGGATACAGACGGGCAGAGGATAACACACCTAACAACAACGTTACATAAACGAGAACCGACCAGGAGTGAGGGAGAACACAGGGTTTATATACACAGAGAACGGATCATGGGAACAAGACACAGCTGGGGCAAATTAACTAGACACAGGTGAAGGAACTGAACACAAACGAGGAGCGGGAAAACTAACACAGGACTAAACCAAATCACAATGACGGGGGAAAACACAGGAATACAGACACAAGACAGACATAACTGTAACAATATGGTGCATATATTTAACACAATCCTCCTCACTAGAGTTAATTTTTCTAGCTGACTAACGAGTTTATGGTCACATGTTTTTTCCGTCTATGGTTTTTTCTGAGGTAAATGTGACGTTACATGACATGCTGTTTAACTGACGTCTTTCCACGGTTGAAACATGATTGAGCGATTCCATGTGAGCATGATACGGATTTCGATAAGTTGTACTCTATCTTTTAACACACTTCAGATGCTCATTCATGTCTATTTCGCGCTGTAACTGGTATAATTAATGTGGAAGAGGAGATCATGTGCGCTCCGCGCTGCTGCTTCTCTTGAGCTGAGCTGAGCTGCGCCAGCGATCTCACGCCACAGCGCCATAACGGTTTGTTTTTGAATTTCGTAAGAAAATGGACTTAATTTGAAATGTGAGACTTTATTTCATATCAATAGTAACAAGAGAGAGAAAAGTTTTTTATTATTGCGATTTATTGGATGGGATGCGCATTACAATGTTCCATTCATTCATCAAATGAAAACAGGATAACTAATCGATTCTTGAGATTTAAGAATCGATATCGGTTCGTAAAAATGAGAATCGATTAATATCGAGAAATCGATATTTTTTTACCCAGCCCTAATATATATAATAGGGGTGTAACGGTACACAAAAATCACGGTTCGGTACGTACCTCGGTTTTAAAGTCACGGTTCGGTATGTTTTCGATACAGCAAAAAGAAAGGAATGCCAGAGAAATGTCCTATTTGTTAAAAGAAATTTTTTTTTTTTAAATAACTGAGTTTTCCTACATCTTGAAACTTTCAGGTTTATAAATGGGGGTTATCTTTGAAGGATGAACAAATAATGTTTTGGTCATCACATTAAAAATAGCATTTAAATATATATTTATTTATTATTTGAGTTTTGAAGTGCTGGAAAAAGATGTGTGAAGTACTTGAAAGCATTTCACTATTCCAGCCAAACTGGTTACAGTGTTACTATATTAAATCCATGGTGAATGTTGCTGATCTGTGAACGTAAAGTATTACTAGTTCATTCACGGCACAATGTTTCTCCTGGTTTCCACGTCAGCGCTGTTTGATCTAGTAATAGAGATCTACGGTTAATAACGGAGAAATGTGAATGCTTCTCACTAGATCTCGCAGCGATGTCATTACTTCAGTGGCGAATTCAAATGTTTTCTTCACTGGATCTCTTAGCGCTGTGTTGTAACAGTGTCACTTGATCGAGATCGGCTCGCGCTGCACAGATGTTGCTGGTCCGAGCTGATAAACGATCCGTGAAGCACATAATGAGTAGCGCAGTTTCGTTCCGCTTTCATTACGCTTGCCATTTGATGTTGCGCAACGTTGTGGTGGTAGCGCCAGCGCGAATTTTGTCGGCAGGAAAAATGGTCCAAGGAATCATTCGGTTTGTATGTGTACCGAACCGGAAGCCTCGAACCGAAACGGTTCAATACGAATACATGTACCGTTACACCCCTAATATATAAACAGTTTTATACTGTAATATAGTTTAAAATGTAGGCCTAATTTATATCTGTTTTGGGAAAGCTGAATTTTCAGTATCATCACTCCAGTCTTCAGTGCAGGGGTCGACCAATTATCAGCCTGGCCGATTATCGGCGCGGATATTAAGCATTTTTATGGTTATCGGCCATTTTCAAAACCGATTTGCCGATAAAATAATTTTATCTTAATTTTACATCTGTCGGAACTCACCACTCTGTAGACTAGACTAATGTCCCCGCCCAACTGATTTGTTGGGAGTCACGATTTCGGCCAATCAACGCGGAAAGCTGAAGGCACTGAAAGTTTTGCACTCTCACACCGAAAGCACTTGCTGACTGGAGCTGCTTCACTGATCATCAGTTGTCTCTCAAAATGAAGGCAGCAGCAGACTTTGCTGAAGAAGCAAAAAATTACTACACTGAAGTTGCAAAATACCTCAATATAATAGAGCCCTGTGATTTCCACGATGCAGAAAACAGACGAAATCCACTCATAAAAACGGAATTTACTGTATAAAGCGGAATATCACGGAATTTGTCAACTTTTTGATGAATTAATAAAAAGCAGGTCAGTACAAATCAAATCGAATTTCAAACCGCAAAAAGACTATTTAAATATGAATCCTGCGTGTCTCTAAATGAATGGCGCAGACGCGTGATTTCATTTACCACACACACCCACACACACACACTGGAGCACACGTGATGCTTGCGCTGTTTTCAGCTTCAGCCGCATCATTATATGAGGACATGATTGCATAAAAATCATCTTCAGAGTCGCTTAGTCACTTCATGAGCTTTTTAATGCTTCAACTGAGAAAAGTTATCATCATATCATATCATAAACACACAGAAACTCGAAGATCTCCATGGCAACCCGTCAAAATAAAAGTTCGGTTTTTCATAGGGCCCTAAAAATTTAATTTTTGTTAAACTGTAAATAAATTGAATAAGTTTGATTTCAATTAATTAGAAATGCTTTTTGATTACTAAAATTTAATTAAAAATTAAGAGTCTTTGACTCTTTAATAGAGAATAGAGAAAATAGAGTCTTAAAATACAGTCTTTAAGTTTTACAAAATGTTTACAGAATGCTGCTGGGTGCTCCCTGCACTTTTTGAGTTATTATAATTATAATTAATAACAGTTCTCAGATTCAAAGATATGTTAAAAATCATTTAAAGAAAGTATTTGTCAAAACCCTTTGTTATTCGTAATTTTGACATTTAATTTACATTTTTACACCAGGCATATATCGGTTATCGGTCTATTTGATCTGTAAAAATCGGTATCGGCATCGGCCCTGAAAATCACATATCGGTTGATCCCTACTTCAGTGTCACATGATCCTTTAGAAATCATTCTAATATGATAATATCAAGAAACATGTCTTATTCTTACAATGTATTAAAGGTCCCCTGACATGGGGTTATTTTATTATTTTATAATGTTTCCTGGGTTGCCCTTATAATGTTAGTATGTTTTTTAGATAAAAAATAGTCATAATTTAGAAATAAAAGGCATTTTTCCTAGCCTGATTTTAGCCTCTGATTTGAACGCTCTGTTTGAAAGGGGCGTGTCTGCTGTGGGATTCAGTGTAGCCAGCCACTGCTGTGATTGGCTGACATGCTTGCATATGAAATAGCTATGTATTACATGCGAAACTTTCTCGAATACTTTTACTACAGCTATTATATGTTTTTACTATTACAGATATCGAGATTAACGAATCGTGAGAAGTTTTTAAAGTATTTAGATCTATTCCTATCACATAAAATGTTGCCGTGATGACGAGCATTGAGCAAGCAGATGACAGTCTGTTGATCGCGAGATAAAGATCTTATCATTGCAACGCAGTTTCTGCTCTCTCTAATGCTTTCACCAATGCAAACACGATGATGTAAATACCTAATACAGTAAGAGCTTCGTTGTGCAGTGTAACGTGCGTCCTTGATTTCATAACTCGCGCTGTGTGGAAAGATTGTTCTTTGATCGCTTTCTGTATAATTTGTTCAGAATTTAAATAAGATTATTTTCATCCTACTAAAAGAAATGATGTGAAGTTGATATTTTAGTCACTGGCTTGACTTACTGATGCATAAACAGTATTGAACGATTTTGAGAGAAAGATTAACTTACCTGTCTGAACTTGAACAATTAGGCTACACATCAGAAATTGTTGCTTGGTAGCTCGATCGATTTATTTTCAGACGTTCATCGAGTTGAGGAAACAGTCGTCGGTGAAATGTTTGGACCATACACAACTTTTTGGCGCATTTCCAGAGAAAATAAAATTAACCCATTGTTTCTTCAGAGGCTCGGATGAAGGAACTAAAAAATACTTTTGTGTTCTTTTGTAACTTACATCCGAACACTGATCAACTGCCATGCTTCGCTCGTTTGCAAGCCATGATATCTCTCGAGGAA